>CM031619.1:1236132-1266132 GCA_018398815.1 Conus ventricosus
GACATTTTTTCTGGCACAGGAAATACCTGCCACACGTGCGCTTAGCAGGAGAGCCCAGCGCCGCCAGTTCCTTTGTTGCAAAGCTGCTGGGGTCGGCCAAGTTCACGATAGAGCACTAAAAGTAGGATCTACAACTCGCTACGACATCCTCAAGACTAGTTACAGAGCTTATTTCCCTTAGACCATTTCAAGGAAAGTGTAGGAATTTTTGATGTGCTGTCAACCGACAGTGGCCGACACAGCAGAATGTACTGTCTGTCAGTCAGCCTTGACTGACGGCTCAAGAGAAAGAAATCCGTCAGCCAATTTTTTTTTTGCCCACCCCTTCTTCAGCTGTTCCCAGAACCAGATGGTGAAGCAAGGACACGTGAACTGCTTACATTTGTACCCACAACATGAACTTGGGGGTTGTGGTTGGTTGGTCATAGGCGAAGAGGGAAAGTGTGACGCCCCAGCTAGATGAGAAAGTGTGGATTTTACCAGCTGTCATTAATTGCTCTTATTGTGCTCCACGATTAGCCTGCTGCTGTGCACAACACTTGACACTCGCGCGCGCGCACACACACATACGCACAGGGCGTGTGTGGCTTTCAAAGTGGAAGTCCCATGCTTCCAGCACAGATGTTCATCCCCTTGGGCAGTACTGCCCTGTTAAGGCAAAACCAAGCAAGTCCATAAAATCTACTTTCGAGAAAGACGCATTTTTGTGTTTTAATTGAATTCTCAAACAGTGTCAATAGTTTTTCTGTTTTTATTTCTGGATTATATTCAGGACAGAGACAAATTGTTTGTCCATTCAGGGTTTTTCGATAGCTTCTTCATTTTCTTTTATATTTTAATTTTTATGGACGTACTTTTCTCTGCCTAAACATTCTAATAAAACAGGCTTGTTAAATTTTTTGCCAAAAGCGAGTATGTGTACATACTTGTTTTTGCCACATTATTTTGGATCAAATTGTTTGTTAAATATTTTACCAAAAAAAGGTACATTTATGCAAGTTGTAATTTTCACATGCGCATTATATGCTGGTCACTTTTCCGAGTCAGTAAGTGTATTACAGTGAAACCCGGTAATCCAAAGGAACTTGGTATTACGTAAGGACTTCTAATTATCTATCTAAAAAATCATCCGCGTGTTCTTTAATTTCAGTTTTCTGCCTTATCTGAAACAGCATTCAAATCAACATAAAAAAGTGAAATTAACTGTGCAAACCAAGGAGTGGTCCCACCCCAAGGCATTTTCAATTAATCGGGTGTGATACTGTAGAATAGACTTTTCTAGGAATGAAATGGGTGAGACAGAGAGAGAGAGAGAGAGAGAGAGAGAGAGACAGAGACAGAGAGAGAGAGAAAGGAAGGTGAAGAAGGGACAGAGAGAGGAAAAGAGGGAAGGGAAGAGAGGGAGGAGGAGGGAAGGAAGATAAAGAGAGAGAGCGAGAGAGAAAAAGATGCAAACAGAGACAGTTTGAAAGAACGAGGAGGGAGGAATTGGTAAAGTAAGAGGAAGTAAATATTTCGTGCATTTTTTTTTTTCTAAATACGTTCATATGGTCTTCGCAAACACACACACTCTAACTCAGTAACGACCATCCCCCCCCACACACACACATGCACGCACGCACGCGCGCGCGTGCACACACACACACACACACACAGGCGCGCACGCGCGCGTGCATACACACACTTTAGAAAATACTAGGGCCGATATTCCTTTTCATTGCTATTGATGGTGGCGAAATATTCGTTTATAAGGCCACTAATTCCCTGGCCTTCATAATCGAAAATATTTCCTGATTTTGATGAATTTAACAGCGTTACAATACGTCGATCCAAAAATCTCATTTTACCCCAAATGACCCTCACTATTCTTTGTTGCCCGCAGCGGCGATCAGCCTGCGCGACTTATCTATCATTTTGTGGGAGGCCGTCACAATTTTATGGACACATCCACTGACACATGCATACACACTCGCGCATCCATAGGCTTGGCACTGAATGCACCTTTCTGGCTAGACTGATTACCGGTAGTGAAGAAACAGAAACTGAAAAACTAGATCAAAGCCAAAACTTGATCAAGCAGCCAAATGACTGGCCCATTATATTTTCAAGCATTTGCACGGCCAAGACGACAAGTTACACCACAACAACGCATTCAACATTATCAACATTACTATAAACACTATCAACATCACTATATTACAAGTATTAAACCAGAACTTACTCTGATGTGTCTGAATCACCCATGGTTACTCGCCGCACGACTCCCCAACAATCAAAGTAACAAGTATTCTGATTGGTTTGCAACTTGATCCTTTTCTCTCACTGGCTAAAGGACATGCTCTCTTTTGCCATCAAATTGTGATCGACTTAGCATGTAGAGGGTATTTATAGTAACATCAAGGGAATCTGGAGTTGTAGGACTTACTTCATTCTGTCAAAACATTCTGGTACTTAAAGGAATTTTAACATGGACATACTTGCTTAAATCTCGAAAACTAAAGGTCGTTCAGCCTAAAACATAACACAGAAGATGCGCACCTAAATGGTGACTGTGATTCACAAATAACCTCATTTTGACAAAAATGGACTTACTTGACTTTGCCTTAACAGGGCAGAGTAGCACTACACACTGGCAGACCTGCTGTTGGAGCTGGATGGCCACAAGCCCCTGTAGTTTAAACATTGGGTTTTTTTTTTCATTTTGATTGCGTCGTCAGATTGTAGCTTCTTGTAGGTCTTCTTGCTTATTTACTGTTCCAGGTTTTCTGCCAATATTTCCTTTTAATTACATGGCGAAAAGGAGTACTTCTGTGGACAAGTCCCTGGATCACCAAGCTGCCTTGATATTGACTGCATTCATTTTGGGAGGGGGGGGGGGGGGGGGGCATTTTATGACATTTACAAATGAGGAATTATAGTCATTTGGACATTCACTTTTTGAATGGAAGAATTTGTTAACAGTATTTGTACAACTGAAAAGTTTGGGTTATGTAATTTATTCTGATTTTTTTTTTCCAAACTGCTACAGCTGCCCAGAGTGCAGAGAACTGCATGGAGAGCACATTCCAAGGAGGGGGAGGAGAGATATGCCAACAGTAGAGAAAGAGAGAAAGAAAAGTTTATTGCAGAATGGTCACAGTGTTGGTGGAATCGCTGTGACAGGAAGTGAAAGGACATACTTGCATGATCAGCACAGTCTGTCAGATGTAAATGTCCATGAGATTGTTTTCTCTATGACCGTTTTGGTCAAAGTGGCTGTTTTCAAGGTGTTGATCTCTCATGGGTACTGTGTTTCCTGTGTGTATGCGTCACTATGTTCTTCAGCTTTCAGGGTGACCTAATCTTGTACTTTGTTCATCACACGTGGGTGCTGTGTCCTGTGTTTTCAGCATATTTGTGTCAGCCAAGTTGCTGTGCAAGGTTTCAAGGTGATCAGGACCTGATTTCTTGTTTTTTAGATGGTGGATGCACAGGGGACAGCAAGAGCTGAACATACGTGTCTCTTGTACATGTGATTTGGTGTTGCTATGCTCATCAGATCTGTGAGTTATGCTGATTGCTTTGTGTGGAAGTGCTGACCATTGTGTGTGTGTGTCTGTCTGTCTGTTGCAGCTGGCGAAGAGCAAGGGCTAACACAAGTTCAGGACATAGAGCAAGAAGATAATCTTAAGTATGGAATCAGCGCTTAATACTCTCCAATTCAACATATTTCTCTATGTCTTTAGATTTTTTGGAAAACCAAGCTGCTCTTTGTTGAGACATGAATCTGATCTGATTGCGATGTTTGTGTGTGGATCATCTCTGTCCCTGCGGGACACGCGAGTGCCCCGGGGGTGGGTCTGTGGCTAGGAGGACACACCTGGCAACAAGGGAGGACTCCGATGCTGGTGGTAGCTCACTGAACAAGGCACCTAGGGCAGTCATCGACACAAACCACCAAACCACCCACACCTCGTTAAGGCCTGGACTCGGCCCATTCATCAAGTTTGAAATTAAGTACTAACAATGTCTTCTACGTAAAAAATAGTTTGTCCCATTGGAAGGATGTTATGCATATTCCCTAGAAATAAAGCAAGATGGAAGTGCACATTCCCCAACAGACTGTTGACGCTGTTGCACAGCTGACACATGAACATGCGTTGAAGTTCTCAGTGGGAGAAAGCACTGTGGGTTTGTTGATCCTCTCCATGGCACCGCGTCGTCACCAGCAGTGCGAGTCCAGCCCTATGAAAGAAGAAAAAGAAATGCTCACACCATCACCAGCATTGCTCGTTCCAGTATTGCCCTGTGAAGAGACTGTCCCTTTCGTCTGTCAGCATTATTAGTCCTGAAGTGGTCCTGGGAAGGAAAAGCGGGGAGGGGGTGGAGGGAGACGGAGATGATCAGATGCTGGGGAAAACTGAGGGCACGTGTCGGTGTCCTGAAGGGTCAGGAAACCTGCGCCCATGTGTGTGTGTGTGCATGTGTGGACTGTTGTGTATCACCACGTTACTGGCTGTGAGACAGTGTGGTAGGCAACACGGCCAAGCTCATTTTGCTGGGAACACTCCTGGATTGGGCTGTCCATAGTTTGGCCAGGTGGACAGCAGGAAGCATTAGAGGACTTCTGTTTGTGTGTGTGTGTGTGAAAAACCTGGAAGCGGGTTGTGGGGTGGGGTTAATAAAACCTAGAGTTTAAAGACATGAAGTGATGCATTGTTCTGGGCAAACATTCGATGCCAGGTTTCATGTTCAACCTCAGAGAGAGCAGCATACAAAGAGAGAGAAAACTAGCCCAGGACATGAAGGATACGAAACGGTGATGGTTTATGCATTTTTGGAAGGGTGGCTAAAACAAGGTTTTTCCAGAGGGTGTATTGAAGATGGAGGTGGAGCAAGTCCAGCTGTCCTCTGCCGACCATCTCTTGACCAGGGAAGTGCTCTCTCCTTGGCCACTGCCGACAGCCATCGGGGCCACTAGCATTAGGAACAGAGAGGGTTGCGTTGCCTGCCACCTGGATATAGTCCTCTATCTGCTCTTGTTGTGTGTGTGTGTGCATGTGTGTCCATGCAGAACATAGTCTTTGGACAAGGTCTTTCGTTTTCATGTCTCTTGGTTTGTTCCCCCCCCCCCCCCCCCCCCCCCCCCCCCCCCCCCCCCCCCCCCCCCCCCCCCCCCCCCCCCCCCCCCCCCCCCCCCCCCCCCCCCCCCCCCCCCCCCCCCCCCCTCTTCAGTCACTGACATGTCAGTTGGTTTATTCCATTTTGCATCTTTTGTACTATGTATTGGGTTGTCATCGTTTTCATCACATATATCAGGTTTCTTTCCTTTTTTTTTTGTTCTTTTTTTTTTAGTCGTTTCCACATAGATAGAGTAATAGCATAGGTAATAGCTCTGAAAAAAGTAAAATAAAAGATGATTTTGTGTGATGCTTAACAGCCTTTTCACAGCACCATATTCCTGCTTTGTTTGTATACTGTTGGCCATCCTGTCTATTTTCTGTTATTTTTCACTTGTCTGTCTTTTAGATTCCATTGTTACCAATGTGTTTGCTTGCCCCTCTTTCTTCGTCGTCTTATCATTGATGATTATATGTATTTATGGCTATTTATGAACTGCTTTTCTTTCTGCTTCTCTTGATCTTGACCCAGATGGTTAAGGTTTTCGGAGGTCCATATTTTTAATTTATGATCTTGTGAAAAAAGTACAGCCCCTCCTTTTTTTTCTTTTTTTTTTTAACGTGCATATGCATGTAAGGAATGGATGTTGACATGGCAACGGCCCTGATATGATCTTACTATGGGCTGGGGTATAAACAACCGGAAACTGACATTTCCAACATTTAAGTTTTTGCCGAATTGTTTTTTTTTTTTTTTACAAATTTTTGACATGCGTGTTTGTAAGGAATGGATGTTGACATGGTAACGGCCCTTCCATCCTGTGGGCATGGGTACAAACAGCCTGGAACTGACATTTCCATCTTTTTGCTTTTGCTTTTTTTCCCCCCACATAGTTCTGGCCATATAAGGTTTTGTCCTGTCTGGCTGAAGGCGTCTCTTCTGTCCAGGTGCCCCTATCTTGTTTTGTGTTGCTGTGGATGTTTGGCCCTGTGTCTGTGTCTTGCTTAGTTTCTGTCCCTGTGCTGTGGTTTGTGTTGCTGTGGAACCTGCCACTGTTGCTGCACTCCTAGCGTCTTTGTGTTGTGATCACAAGCTACTGTATCGCTCATCACTCTTGTGGTCTCTCCCATGGGGGTCCACTTCCATCTAGCAACAACTACTGTATGTCCTGTTGGCCCATAATGACATTACATTCATGAATAAAGTTGTAAACCAGTGCTCACTGCATCCAGTTGGACTTGGTTCTGTTGTGTGCTAGCAGCTCTGGAAGTCAATAGATGTGGATTCCTGTCACTTTGGAGATTGTAGGTAGAGGGTAGTGGTTTGTATTGATCACCATGGGGACACAGTCAAGCTGTAGGCGCTTTGGTATTGCACAGCAGCAAGGCTGAAACCATTGTTAATCTAGCTTGTCTGCCCAACGTGCAAAGAAAGCATACCAGGAAAGGGTTTTATTCTTGTGCTTCCCTTTCCCTTCACCTGGCCGTTTGGTCAGGTAGGGCATTCTGACATTTCAGTAAAGAGTACAAAATCACTGAATGGTACTACACACAGTCTGAAAATGAGGACCAATTTTGGATCCTGGTGAAGACTGGGTGTAGCAAGCACTCGACCATCAACTTTGCTCTGATTCCTTATGAAAGCATCTCGCCTAAAAGTCTTGACATGCTCAATTTCCTGAAGTGGGAGAGGTTTTTTTGTTGTTGCACTCGGTGGGAAAAAAGGATCTAAAAAAATCGATATACAAATTGTCTGTGCACCGTTCATATTCAACATCGTAGCCACGTCTAAAACTGACGCTGTTGCAGATGAAAACATAAGAATTTCTTCACATTTGTATGAAAAGCAAACGAAAAGAAAGAAGAGAGGGGATGGGTTGGTGCCAATTCAGTTTGTGTGCTTTCTTTTTCTAACCACAAAGGATTCCTGCCTTCTATTATACAGAAAAATATCACTCCTACCCTTCACAAGGCAACACTACCATCCACAAGGCAACACTCCTACCCTTCACATGGCAACACTACCCTTCACACGGCAACACTCCTACCTTCACATGGCAACACTACCCTTCACACGGCAACACTCCTACCCTTCACAAGGCAACACTACCATCCACAAGGCAACACTCCTACCCTTCACAAGGCAACACTACCATCCACAAGGCAACACTCCTACCCTTCACAAGGCAACACTACCATCCACAAGGCAACACTCCTACCCTTCACATGGCAACACTACCATCCACAAGGCAACACTCCTACCCTTCACACGGCAACACTCGACCCTTCACATGGCAACACTACCCTTCACATGGCAACACTACCCTTCACATGGCAACACTACCCTTCACATGGCAACACTCCTACCCTTCACAAGGCAACACTCCTACCCTTCACACGGCAACACTACCCTTCACACGGCAACACTCGACCCTTCACAAGGCAACACTACCCTTCACAAGGCAACACTACCATCCACAAGGCAACGCTCCTACCCTTCACAAGGCAACACTACCATCCACAAGGCAACACTCCTACCCTTCACATGCCAACACTACCCTTCACACGGCAACACTCCTACCCTTCACATGGCAACACTACCCTTCACACGGCAACACTCGCAGGGGTGCTAATTTTCCGGAATGTTCCGGAAATCCGGTTTTACGATTGCTGAAAAAAATAATCTCCGGTTTTTGAGTTTGTTTGGAAAGTCATTTCCGGACTGGAAAAGCAGGGACAAAGAGATTTTAATAGCAGACGATAATAGGATCGTTGCAAGGGAGATTATTTGACCTCCGACAGTGACGTCCCTTGGTTGTAAAAACGAGGTTTTTCACTTCGGGTAGCAGCATGCAGCTCTTGGTGCAAATGACAACTTGTCACAAGCAACTTTGTCAGCTAGTTTGTGTGCCTTTGTGTCTTTCAAAAACAAGAGTACAAAACCAAACAACATGAAGGTGTTACCGCCGGGGGCAGATATTTCTACAGTTGAGATAGGTGTGAAAAACAAGTGGAGGTGGGATTGGTTGCAAGATCGGAACAGCGATGGGGTATGTCATGGCGATTGGTGTGAAAAGGTCGAGTCGCCGGGAGTTTGTTTTTGCGTGCCATGCAACAAAACATTACTCTATGGCTCAAGTGGGAAAAAAGCCTTGCTTTCTCATGCAGAAGATGTGGATGATCGGCGCAATTTGAAGTCTGTCCGCCAGTCTACAAAGCTTGATGGAGCTTCCACAACTACCGTTAAGCAAGACAGTATGGGAGACAGGAAAGCAGAACTGAAAGCAGTTGTTTGTGCATTTATTGCCGAACATTGTCTGCCCTTTTCTTTGGGGGGGATCTTGTTGAGCTTGCTAAGAGGTTAGCTAGTGATGACAAAGCACTTGGTTCTCTCTCTCTTTCTCGTGGTAGCACAACTTACACCACTGTACATGGAGTAGCACATGCTATGAAGAAGGAACTGAGTGCAAAGCTGTCAGACAGACACTTTTCTTTAAATATTGACGAGGCTACAAATTGCAATAATGACAAGATTGTGAACGTGCTTGTTCAGTATTATGATGTGGAACTGGGAAAAGTTGTAGCAGAACACTTAGGGTCAAGAGAAGTAAATGTTGCAACAGCAGAAAATATCTTCAATGCAGTGTCTGGCATTCTATCAGAAAGAAAAGTCGACTGGTCTCAAGTTGTTTCGTGCTTGATGGACAATTGTAATACAATGAGAGTCAAAAAGGGTGGAGTAGAGGCTTTGATCAAAAGCAAAAAGACGGGAAATTCATTATTCAACACTTCATGTGCCTTAACTACAATCTGATACCAGATTCAGCAACGTAAGTATTCATAGTGTTTGTGAAAGGTGTTAGTAATGAATCGATGAATGTTGTTAATTTTCAGGTTTACAAGAATTTGAAACTTATTTTATAGATTGGTTTCAGGTTTTGGGTTCAGGAATTTTTTTGGTTCAGGTTTCGGAACTCTTTGGTACTATCACCCCTGCACTCGACCCTTCACAAGGCATCACTCCTACTAGGGCTTCTGATAAGGCAAAAAAAAAGCGTACAGTATCACTGAAACGGGCGAGGACCCAACAATGGGTGTCAAACATGTTCCTGGGGACCCCTTGACACCCAGGGACCCCTTGACATTTTGGAGGAAGAACAGATAAGAACACGGGAAATGACAGCATCCCAGCCTCGGACTACTGTTTGTCTGCTACAATGCAAGAGTAGCTTCCCTTGCTGTTCTTTCCCACAACTCGGTTCACTCTCACCGGAAAGAGACTCTTTGGCCCGATTCCAAAATGTCTTTGACAGCGTGGTTAAAATCATCGTAGGAAAACAACAAAAAATGGGGGGAGCAGAGGAGCGAGATGATGAAGATCGTGAACCCATACCATTGAGTACATCTACACGTGATGACAACACTCCCAAAAAGAAAAGAGCCTACAATTCTGGGTGGGAGAGCGAGTTTTCCTGGCTTGAGTTTGACGAACTGTCACAGGGAATGAAGTGTTCGTTGTGTGTGAAGACTGGTCAGAAAAATACATACTGATTTTTTTAACATGGAGTAGGGGCCCTTTGAAGTAAGCCTGGGACCCCTTGGAAATCTGGAAAAGGGGTCCCCGGGACCCCCCAAAAATTTTATCTTTGTAGAAGCCCTGCTCCTACCGTCACACTGCAAAAGTCTACCCATGACACAGTAACACTACCCTTCACAAGGCAACACTCCTACCCTTTACATGGCGAAACACTACCCTTCACACGGCAATACTCTACCCTTCACACTGCAAAAGCCTACCCTTCATAACACTCCATCACAAGGCAACACGCCTACCCTTCACACAGCAACACTACCCTTCACAAGGCAACACTCCTACCCTTCACACGGCAACGCTCCTACCCTTCACACGGCAACACACCTACCCTTCACACGGCAACACTCCTACCCTTCACACGGCAACACACCTACCCTTCACACAGCAACGCTACCATTCACACAGCAACACTACCCTTCACAAGGCAACACTCCTACCCTTCACACGGCAGCACTCCTACCCTTCACACAGCAACACTACCCTTCACAAGGCAACACTCCTACCCTTCACACGGCAACACTCCTGCCCTTCACAACACTCCTACCCTTCACAACACTCCTACCCTTCACACAGCAACACTCCTACCCTTCACACAGCAACACTCCTACCCTTCACAAGGCAACACTCCTACCCTTCACAACACTCCTACCCTTCACACGGCAACACTCCTACCCTTCACAAGGCAACACGCCTACCCTTCACACGCCTACCCTTCACACGCCTACCCTTCACACGGCAACACTACCCTTCACAAGCCAACACACCTACCCTTCACACAGCAACGCTACCATTCACACAGCAACACTACCCTTCACAAGGCAACACTCCTACCCTTCACACGGCAACACTCCTACCCTTCACACGGCAACACTCCTACCCTTCACACGGCAACACTCCTACCCTTCACACGGCAACACTCATGCCCTTCACAACACTCCTACCCTTCACACAGCAACACTCCTACCCTTCACAACACTCCTACCCTTCACACGCCTACCCTTCACAAGGCAACACGCCTACCCTTCACAAGGCAACACGCCTACCCTTCCACACGCCTACCCTTCACACGCCTACCCTTCACACGGCAACACTACCCTTCACAAGGCAACACTCCTACCCTTCACACAGCAACACTACCCTTCACACGGCAACACTCCTGCCCTTCACACAGCAACACGCCTACCCTTCACAAGGCAACACTACCCTTCACACGGCAACACTCCTACCCTTCACACAGCAACACTCCTGCCCTTCACACAGCAACACTCCTACCCTTCACACAGCAACACTCCTACCCTTCACACAGAAACACTCCTGCCCTTCACACAGCAACACGCCTACCCTTCACAAGGCAACACTCCTGCCCTTCACACGTCAACACTCCTACCCTTCACACGGCAACACTCCTACCCTTCACACAGCAACACTCCTACCCTTCACACAGCAACACTCCTACCCTTCACACAGCAACACTCCTACCCTTCACACAGAAACACTCCTGCCCTTCACACAGCAACACACCTACCCTTCACACAGCAACACTCCTACCCTTCACACAGCAACACTCCTACCCTTCACACGGCAACACTCCTACCCTTCACACGGCAACACTCGTACCCTTCACACGGCAACACTCCTACCCTTCACACGGCAACACTCCTACCCTTCACACGGCAACACGGCAACACTCCTACCCTTCACACAACAACACTACCCTTCACGCGGCAACACTCCTACCCTTCACGCGGCAACACTCCTACCCTTCACAACACGCCTACCCTTCACACGGCAACACGCCTACCCTTCACACGGCAACACGCCTACCCTTCACACGGCAACACTACCCTTCACAAGGCAACACTACCCTTCACACAGCAACACTCCTGCCCTTCACACAGCAACACGCCTACCCTTCACAAGGCAACACTCCTACCCTTCACACGGCAACACTCATACCCTTCACACGGCAACACGCCTACCCTGCATAAGCCAACACTCCTACCCTTCACACAGCAACACTCCTACCCTTCACACAGCAACACTACCCTTCACGCGGCAACACTCCTACCCTTCACGCGGCAACACTCCTACCCTTCACACGGCAACACTCCTACCCTTCACACGGCAACACTCCTACCCTTCACAACACTCCTACCCTTCACACGGCAACACGCCTACCCTTCACACGGCAACACACCTACCCTTCACACGGCAACACGCCTACCCTTCACACGGCAACACTACCCTTCACAAGGCAACACTACCCTTCACAAGGCAACACTCCTGCCCTTCACAACACTCCTACCCTTCACACAACAACACTACCCTTCACAAGGCAACACTCCTGCCCTTCACAAGGCAACACTCATACCCTTCACACGGCAACACGCCTACCCTTCACACGGCAACACTCCTACCCTTCACACGGCAACACGCCTACCCTGCACAAGCCAACACTCCTACCCTTCACACAGCAACACTCCTACCCTTCACACAGCAACACTACCCTTCACAAGGCAACACGCCTACCCTTCACGCGGCAACACTCCTACCCTTCACACGGCAACACTCCTACCCTTCACAACACTCCTTCCCTTCACAACACTCCTACCCTTCACGCGGCAACACTCCTATCCTCACACGGCAACATGCCTACCCTTCACAAGGCAACACTCCTACCCTTCACAACACTCCTACCCTTCACAAGGCAACACTCCTACCCTTCACAGCACTCCTACCCTTCACAGCACTCCTACCCTTCACAACACTCCTACCCTTCACAAGGCAACACTCCTACCCTTCACAAGGCAACACTCCTACCCTTCACACAGTAGTAACACTCCTACCCTTCACAAGGCAACACTCCTACCCTTCACACAGTAGTAACACTCCTACCCTTCACAAGGCAACACTCCTACCCTTCACAACACTCGTACCCTTCACACAGCAACACTCGTACCCTTCACACAGCAACACTCCTACCCTTCACACGCCAACACTCCTACCCTTCACACGCCAACACTCCTGCCCTTCACAACACTCCTACCCTTCACAAGACAACACTCCTACCCTTCATAAGTCAACACTCCTACCCTTCACATGGCAACACTCCTACAATTCACACGGCAACACTCCTACCCAGTAACTCTTCACACGGCATGGATAACAGTTCCTCCAGACGGAGTCCTCACTCAATGCAACAAAGATTCACCATTCAATTCTGCAAAGGAATAGATGCATCCTTCAATTATGCAAAGGAATAGTATGCATCCTTCAATTATTATGCAAAGGAATAGGTGCGTCCTTCGATTATTATGCAAAGGAATTGATGCATCTTTCAGTTGTGGAAAGGAACAGATGCATCTTTCAGTTATGGAAAGGAACAGATGCATCCTTCAATTATGCAAAGGAGTAGATGCATCCTTCAATAATGCAAAGGAATAGATGCATCCTTTAATTATAGAAAGGAATAGATGCATCCTTCAAGAATGCAAAGGAATATAGCATCCTTCAATAATGCAAAGGCATAGATGCATTCTTTAATTATTATGGAAAGGAATAGATGCATCCTTCAATGATGCAAAGGCATAGATGCATTCTTTAATTATTATGAAAGGAATAGATGCATCCTTCAATTATTATGGAAAGGAATAGATGCATCCTTCAATGAAGCAAAGGAATAGATGCACCCTTCAATGATTATGCAAAGGAATATATGCATCCTTCAATATTATGGAAAGGCATGGATGTATCCTTCAATGATGCAAAGGAATGGGTGTATCCTTCAATGATGCAAAGGAATAGATGCATCCTTGAAATATTATGCAAAGGAATATATTATGCATCCTTCAATTATTATGCAAAGGAATAGATGCATCCTTCAATGATTATGCAAAGGAATAGATGCATCCTTCAATGATGCAAAGGAATTGATGCATCCTTCAATAATGCAAAGGAATAGAAGCATCCAATGCAAAGGAATAGATGCATCCTTCAATGATTATGCAAAGGAAGAGATGCATCCTTCAATGATTATGCAAAGGAAGAGATGCATCCTTCAATGATTATGCAAAGGAAGAGATGCATCCTTGAATGATGCAAAGGAATAGATGCATCCTTCAATGATTATGCAAAGGAAGAGATGCATCCTTCAATTATTATGCAAAGGAAGAGATGCATCCTTCAGTTTTTATGCAAAGGAAGAGATGCATCCTTCAATTATTATGCAAAGGAATAAATGCATCCTTCAATTATTATGCAAAGGAATGGATGCATCCTTCAATGATGCAAAGTAATCTGTGCATCCTTCAATTATTATGCAAAGGAATAGATGCATCCTTCAAGGAATAGATGCATCCTTCAATGATTATACAAAGGAATAGATGCATCCTTCAATGATGCAAAGGAATGGTGGTGCACCCTTCAATGATTATACAAAGGAATAGATGCATCCTTCAATGATTATGCAAAGGAAGAGATGCATCATTCAATGATTATGCAAAGGAAGAGATGCATCCTTCAATGATTATGCAAAGGAAGAGATGCATCCTTCAATAATTATGCAAAGGAAGAGATCGCATCCTTCAATTATTATGCAAAGGAATAGATGCATCATTCAATTATTTATGCAAAGGAATGGGTGCATCCTTCAATTATTATGCAAAGGAGTGGGTGCATCCTTCAATCATGCAAAGGAATAGATGCATCCTTCAATGATGCAAAGGAATGGTGCATCCTTCATTATTATGCAAAGGAATTGTGCATCCTTCAAGGAATAGATGCATCCTTCAATGATTATGCAAAGGAATAGATACATCCTTCAATGATATGCCAAAGGAAGAGATGCATCCTTCAATGATGCAAAGAAATGGTGCAACCCTTCCAATGAGTATGCAAAGGAATAGATGCACCTTCAAAGGAATGGTGCATCCTTCAGTGATGCAAAAGGAATGGTGCATCCTTCTCAATTATTATGCAAAGGAATAGATGCATCCTTCAATTTATTATGCCAAAGGAATAGATGCATCCTTCAATTATATGCAAAGGAATAGATGCACCTTTCAAGGAATAGATGCATACTTCAATGATTATGCAAAAGAATAGATGCATCCTTCAATTATTATGCAAAGGAATAGATGAATCCTCCAAGGAATTGATGCATCCTTCAATGACTATGCAAAGGAATAGATGCATCCTTCAATGATTATGCAAAGGAATTGATGCATCCTTCAATGATTATGCAAGGAATGATGCATCCTTCAATGATTATGCAAAGGAATAGATGCATCCTTCAATGATATGCAAAGGAATAGATGCATCCTTCAATGATGCAAAGGAAAGAATGCATCCTTCAATATAGCAAAGGAGAGATGCATCCTTCAATGATTATGCAAAGGAAGAGATGCATCCTTCAATATTATGCAAAGGAAGAGATGCATCCTTCAATGATTATGCAAAGGAAGAGATGCATCCTTCAATGATTATGCAAAGGAAGAGATGCATCCTTCAAGAATAGATAGCATAGTACAAGATTGATGCCTCAAGAATAGATGCATCCTTCAATTATTATGCAAAGGAATAATGCACCTTCCAAGAATTGAGCTATTCTTCTGACATCAAAGGATTCATCAGATCCCTCAATGATTATGCAAAAATGATGAACTTCATGCTTTTGCTAGGATTCAGCTCCTCATTTCATAGCATGGAACAATGCTCCTTCATGTATGCCGAACCAAGACTGCATCCACTTCAAGTCGTCCCTCAAAGCAATCTTCAAATCAATAATTTTTTACTGCTCCTTCGCAGTGTGAGTGTATGCAAAGGAAATGGAGTCCTTTCATGATGTTATGAAAGGATAAGATGCATCTGTCAATGGTACTTATTGCAAGGTAAGAGATTAGACCTATTAACTGATAATGCCAGGCTTTGCATTTAATGATTGCAAAGGCAACTAAAGATGTCCATCCTTCATTAGAATGCACACCTTCAATATTATGCAAAGGAATAGATCCACCCTTCAATAATTATGCAAAGGATTAATTTCAGTATCTAGTGCAATACAAAGGTGTTCATTACAGCTACACACACACAGATAATAATAATAATATAATATTAGAATACTACATAGCGCCTATTCTCGTCTAGAGACCAAGCTCTAAGCACTTTACACAATCAACACTCGTTTACACAACGGGCTGCCTACCTTAGTTAGTGCCGACCGAAGAGCTGCCAGCCAGCGCTTCATTCAGGTCGTTTCCCCGTGTCATCCAGTCAGTATCGTTCATATCGATCACTCATTTCCTTACTTCCTCTGCAGCAAGTGTGCAGTGCTACACAAAGGTACAAACTGAGATCCACCTTTTCATTAAGCAATGTTACAAAGATAAACACCTACTGTACAAACTGGAGATCACCTTTCATTCAGCAATGTAACAAAGATAGACACCTACTGTACAAACTGAGATCCACCTTTCATTATGCAATGCAACACAAAGATGAGACACCTACTGTACAAACTGGAGATCCACCTTTCATCAGCAATGCAACACAAAGATGAGAACCTACTGTACAAACTGAGATCCACCTTTCATTCAGCATGCAACAAAGATGAACCTACTGTACAAATGGAGATCCACCTTCATTCAGCATGCAACAAAGTGAACCCTACTGTACAAACTGGAGATCCACCTTTATTCAGCAATGCAACAAGGTGAGACACCTTACAAACTGAGATCCACCTTTATCAGCAATGCAACAAAGTGAGAACCTACTGTACAAACGGGATCCACCTTTCATTCAGCAATGCAACAAAGGTGAACACCTACTGTACAAACTGGAGATCCACCTTTCATTCAGCAATGCAACAAAGTGAGACACCTATGTACAAACTGGAGATCCACCTTTCATTCAGCAATGCAACACAAAGATGAGACACCACTGTACAAACTGGAGATCCACCTTTTATTATGCAATGCAACACAAAGATGAGACACCTACTGTACAAACTGGAGATCCACCTTTATTAGCAATGCAACACAAAGATGAGACACCTACTGTACAAAATTAGAGATCCACCTTTCACTATGCAATGCAACACAAAGATGATGAGAACTGTTCAAAATGAGATCCAACTTTCACTATGCAATGCAACACAAAGATGCAAAATCCCCTACGCAATGCAACACAAAGGTGTACACCATCTGTAGAATATAGTAATCAACCTTAATTGTGCAATACAATGGATCTTCCCATCTCACAATGCAACACAAAGGTGTACACCATCTGTAGAATATAGTAATCAACCTTTAATTGTGCAATACAATGGATCTTCCCATCTCACAATGCAACACAAAGGTGTACACCATCTGTAGAATATAGTAATCAACCTTTAATTGTGCAATACAATGGATCTTCCCATCTCACAATGCAACACAAAGAAGCAAACTTCACCTGTGCATGGATCCATCTTACAGTTGCACACTGCAATACACAGTTACATATTCATGATACACGATTCAACACAATGCAGCACACTTCATGTGTACAACACATTTCACTTAACACACTGCAACACAAAGATGCACCTTCCAAAAAAACAGAATGATGCGTACTTCATTTACACAATACAATCTATTTTTCACACACAACGCAACACAAAGATGCACCTTCCCAAAACGCCATTCAACACAATGATGCACACTTCACATATGCAATACAGTGATCTAACACTTGCACAATGCAACACAAATATGCCTCTTATGATCAGTTGCCTTGGCCCAGTGATTTTCATCTCGGACTGCATGCTAGGAGACTGTGAGCTTGATTCTCATCGGTGCCACTAAATCTGTAGCTTTTTATGGTTCCTACTGGCTCCTACCAAGAGCTGAGCGAGTTTGACAAGGGCTCAGATAGGAAGAGAACTACGCAGCTGAGTAGCTGCAGTTTCATGACGCAGCAGGTGTGTGTGGCCGTTGGCATCTCAAGCCTGGTAATTGCTGGAAAATTCTGGGAAGGTGAGCGCAGAGTTAGACAACCTAATCAGGCAGTCTCGGTTCAGAATGGAACTTGAGCATCATCCTCAACCTCGTCTTGATTTCGCAGCATGAGAGAAAAATCGAAAACTCTGTTGCCCTTTACAGCCCTGTTCTCGTGGCGACCTTGGTTTAAGTTTCCTCTCCATAGCTATGTCCATGGCACGTTCATGTTGAGACTGAAATCACTGGCATGTTCACAGGGACTTGCTGGACAGGTGTGTTGTGCTTTGGTGGGATCACTCAGACTGGCTCTGCAGTGAAGCCAGTATTGTCAGCCTGGGGCTTTGTAGATGGAGTCCAGTGCACGGTGGATCATAGCGGGGTTTACTGAACACCACTCAAATGAGAGGCAACATTGCAGAGTCTCCGGTGGCGGGTTGCCTCAGGACGACTTCATACCGACTGCTCCCTGTGGATTGTCAGTGCTAGGATTGCAAGCAGACAGATACGAACAAGGCTGTGAATCAGGGGTGGGAACAAGCGTCATGGAAGTGGTGGTATGGAAGAGGAGACGAAAACAAAACACAAAAAGAGCCCCTTCCTTTCCATACAATGCAATGCATGCTGCATGGTAAACCATGCATGCTTACATCGTGCTACACAACACACAAAACAGTCTTTAGTTACTCAATTCAACTCAAGCATGCACCCTTCCGAAATAGGACCGCACACTTTAATTACACAATGCAATATAAACCTGCGCTCTGGCGCAGTGCTATGCAAAGATAACCCACTTCTCTTGCCCACTGCTACCATGATGGTCACACAAAAATCCACAATTTGGTCACAGAATTGTACACTTTGGCTACACAGTGTAGTACAGAGATGCAGGCTTTGGCGACAAACTGCAACGCAAACATGCTTCACGCGCAGATGTTGCGACTGAATTCTTCACCCAAACACCAAGGATGACCACCACCCCACCCCAAATTCCCAATCTGGAATCCTGGATCATTACGCACACCACTGTCTCCTCTCTGTTGAAGAAAGAGTCTGAATGTTCAGACACATTTGTCTTCAAGGTGCGCTGCATTCTTGAATGTCCCAGACATGACCAGACCCAGAACTGTGATTGAGGTCAAGGGGCAAACCAAGACCCCAGGGGCAGATGTGTGGGGAGGAACAACAAAACTCCTCTTCACTTAACCAAGGAAGTAATGTCACCAAAAAGTGGACAATGGAGGCTAGGGCCGCTTTTGTTTTGTGGGGTCCCCCATCCCCCTCTATTTCCAACCCCCCCCCCCCCCCCCCCCCCCACCCACCAGCGAAAGGTGTTCATATGTCGACTCCTCATGCTGTGTACTGCTTCCAGCTGAAGAACTCCTCATGTATTTTCCTACCCAACCAGGAAGAATGTGTCTTCATTGACGGACCTGTTTACCCATACACTTTTGCCCATTACTTTGTACACATTTGGTGAAATGGGGACGAATATAACCCAAGATAAGATAATGTTGCTTACAGCCCAGCCGACCGCAAAGGGCCACATCAGGGCTGTCACCACGTTAAAATCAACTCACCAGTCATTTAAAAAAAAAAAAAAAAAAAAAAAAAAAAATTCACACATCTGAATATAACCCCCCAAAAATAAAAAAATTAAAATGTCAAAAAAAGAAAAAGAAAATTTTGGGGATGAAGTTCTTGAGAGGTATTAAAACCCGTGGACGTTGACCATGGTGGAGACTGTGACCAAAAAGCGACTGCCTCCTCACACGAAATTGTGTCAGAAAGTGTCAGTTTCTTTGAGAACATGGCCTCAAACAGAGAAAGCCAGCGACAGAGCATGCACTTGTGCGAAAGTACGCTGATGAATCAGGTTTGAAAGTAATCTGCATAAGCAAGAACCTGTTTTTAGTGTAGTTATGCAAGATCAGGTGGTTACAACTGGAAGGAAAGCATCTGCAGTGTGATGGCAGATGAACAACTGGAAGGAAAGCATCTGCGGTGTGATGGCAGATGAACAACTGGAAGGAAAGCATCTGCAGTGTAATGGCAGATGAACAACTGGAAGGAAAGCATCTGCGGTGTGATGGCAGATGAACAACTGGAAGGAAAGCATCTGCGGTGTGATGGCAGATGAACAACTGGAAGGAAAGCATCTGCGGTGTGATGGCAGATGAAAACCAAATGAAAGGTGCCCACAGTTCCCCACTCTCCCCTCCATCTCCTCCCCTGCCCCATCATATCAGAAATTCAGAATTTTGCACCCACTTTTCGTGGAAAAATACACTCATTTTTGTCAAAAGTACACCAATAGCAGTTTCAGGGTAAACAGGTCTGCACTGAACGTTTTTTTTCTGAAACCTTTTGTAGCTGGAATGAAATTTCTTTTGCATCTCCCTTCCCCCTCTAATCCACACTAAAGCTAAGTTGTCCATTCACTCACCATCTTTTGTTTGCAAAGGCTCCTAAAGTAAGAAAGGCAGCTCGCCTTTCAAGTTTTTTTTAACCTTTCCTTGCTGGGTGGTACACATGATCCAGATATACAATAAAATCCTATCAACAGAACTACTACAAAATAAAACTATTACAAAACATTTCAATGAAAATGTATAGGTGTTTCTCAAAAACCTATTCACATCTTTGTCATTCAATATCTATAATCTGTGTGGAAGAAAAAAGTAATGGGTAATGTAACTTAAAACACATGCTTTCCATGGATACAGATCCCACATGACCCACACCCTTCAAATGTAACCGGATGTTCCTTCAGAATACGCAAGGCAAGTCTTGATGACCCGTACATCTCACATAGGCTTCACCCTGTCACTCTCTGTCTCTGACGCAGGTCCTCCATGACCCTTACTCCTTGACCTTTCCATATGTCATGGGTCTGAAATGACCCCTACTTGTGTTTCCCACTTGATAACTGGGTACATTTTAATGACCCCTACTTGTGTTTCCCACTTGATAACTGGGTACATTTTAATGACCTCTTACTTGTGTTTCACACTTCGTAACTGGGTACATTTTAAAGCTATCTCCACCAAATTTTATGCCCTTGTCAACGAACCATGGCCCTACATTTGTACAAAAAAAATGTTTGGTTTTGTTGGTAAACGAAGGAGCGAAAGGAAAACAAAAAGTCCAGTACACCATGGGTATGAGCAGACCTACGACAAGACAACAAGGGTTTATCCCTTCAGATGACACCAACGGCCCTGAAGACCCACAATGTACGGCAAAGGTTGATCCCTTCAGATGACACCAACGGCCCCTGAAGACCCACAATGTACGGCAAAGGTTGATCCCTTCAGATGACACCAACGGCCCCCGAAGACCCACAATGTACGGCAAAGGTTGATCCCTTCAGATGACACCAACGGGCCCTGAAGACCCACAATGTACGGCAAAGGTTGATCCCTTCAGATGACACCAACGGCCCCTGAAGACCCACATGTACGGCAAAGGCTGATCCCTTCAGATGACACCAACGGGCCCTGAAGACCCACAATGTACGGCAAAGGCTGATCCCTTCAGATGACACCAACGGCCCCTGAAGACCCACAATGTACGGCAAAGGCTGATCCCTTCAGATGACACCAACGGCCCCTGAAGACCCACAATGTACGGCAAAGGCTGATCCCTTCAGATGACACCAACGGCCCCTGAAGACCCACAATGTACGGCAAAGGCTGATCCCTTCAGATGACACCAACGGCCCCTGAAGACCACAATGTACGGCAAAGGCTGATCCCTTCAGATGACACCAACGGCCCCTGAAGACCCACAATGTACGGCAAAGGCTGATCCCTTCAGATGACACCAACGGCCCCTGAAGACCCACAATGTACGGCAAAGGCTGATCCCTTCAGATGACACCAATGGCCCCTGAAGACCCACAATGTACGGCAAAGGCTGATCCCTTCAGATGACACCAACGGCCCCTGAAGACCCACAATGTACGGCAAAGGCTGATCCCTTCAGATGACACCAACGGCCCCTGAAGACCCACAATGTACGGCAAAGGTTGATTCCTTCAGATGACACCAACGGCCCTGAAGACCCACAATGTACGGCAAAGGTTGATTCCTTCAGATGACACCAACGGCCCCTGAAGACCCACAATGTACGGCAAAGGTTGATCCCTTCAGATGACACCAACGGCCCCTGAAGACCACAATGTACGGCAAAGGTTGATTCCTTCAGAAGACAACAATGCCACAATGTACAGCAAAGGTTGATTCCTTCAGAAGACAACAATGCCACAATGTACAGCAAAGGTTGATTCCTTCAGAAGACAACAATGCCACAATGTACGGCAAAGGTTGATTCCTTCAGAAGACAACAATGCCACAATGTACAGCAAAGGTTGATTCCTTCAGAAGACAACAATGCCACAATGTACAGCAAAGGTTGATTCCTTCAGAAGACAACAATGCCACAATGTACGGCAAAGGTTGATTCCTTCAGAAGACAACAATGCCACAATGTACGGCAAAGGTTGATTCCTTCAGAAGACAACAATGCCACAATGTACGGCAAAGGTTGATTCCTTCAGAAGACAACAATGCCACAATGTACGGCAAAGGTTGATTCCTTCAGAAGACAACAATGCCACAATGTATGGCAAAGGCTGATTCCTTCAGAAGACAACAATGCCACAATGTACGGCAAAGGTTGATTCCTTCAGAAGACAACAATGCCACAATGTACGGCAAAGGCTGATTCCTTCAGAAGACAACAATGCACAATGTAGGCAAAGGTTGATTCCTTCAGAAGACAACAATGCCACAATGTACGGCAAAGGTTGATTCCTTCAGAAGACAACAATGCCACAATGTACGGCAAAGGTTGATTCCTTCAGAAGACAACAATGCCACAATGTACGGCAAAGGTTGATTCCTTCAGAAGACAACAATGCCACAATGTATGGCAAAGGTTGATTCCTTCAGAAGACAACAATGCCACAATGTACGGCAAAGGCTGATTCCTCACAAAATGCTTGGGTCTCTGGAGATCCTCGACATATGGTGCGCAACATTTTCGGCGACCTACGGAAAGGTTAAAGATAAAGCCTCAGTGAAATGTATGTATGGTCATGAGAGACCCCTATCGTCAGAAGCATGGGGTCAAAAAAGGGCTTCCGTAAAGGTAAGGTAAGGTAATGTTGCTTATAGCCCAGCCGACCACAAAGGGCCATATCAGGGCTGTCACCGTGTTGAAGTCAATTCACAAGTCATTCATTCACACAACCCTTTAAAATCATCTTCTAAAAACACACCCGAAATGTTGTTAAAACAAATCTTTCCACTGTAAAATCTCAGATCAGATGAGAAATGTTATTCTCTTTCAAAAATTCAAAGATCACGTCAGGTGGAACACCTCTGAACAAGGTTTCATGGAATCTGCTGTAAAATGTTTCTGTCTCACATCATGCAAGTCCCAAACACTCTAAAAGGTTAATATTCATTACAGGTCGGTGTGTGCACATGCACACACTGTCACCCACTTGCATTAATGCATGGGTACATTTTGATGCTTGTTATACCCTCTTCTCTTTTTTTCTTTTTTTTCCAGTTCCATGTCTCTTGTCACCTCAACATCAATTCTTAAAAAAAAAAAAAAAAATTGCATGCAGATGCCAATGAAGTTTGTGACAGCGCCAATGAGCTGAACATGCCTATCGACGCTTGGCGCTGATGCACTGTACTATCACAGACACCAACCCTGGTCACTGTCTCCATGTGAAGAGGTCTGGAGATGTTCAGCATCACCATGGAGGTCCGTTCCAGTGAGGGGAGAGAATGCCTGCTGCTTCCTGCCTTCAGACCGCATCCTCTTCCCTTCTCCCCATCATTTCTGTTTCTTGGAGTACTGCAACAATCCAAGAGAGACAACTGCAGGATTACTGGGTTAAAAACAAAACAAAAAAAAAGTGTGGAGCTTATCCCCAAACTCTGCGAACAGTTTCCGTTTCCCTTTTCTTTGCCACATTCGTATAAAGTTTTGACAATTTTTTTTCCTTCTCTTTCTCAAGTCATGTCAAATCGTTAACGTCTTTATTGAGGATTAAAGAATACACATTTCAGCTTTTTTTCCCCCATCCTGCCTTCATAAAAAAAAGGAAAGAAACGAATACAGCATATAACCACAAGCACAAATCACATTTTGTCTCACTGTGTGCCATCTCCTGACTAACCCCTTCCCCTCTCTCCCGTCCTCCTTCTCCCCTCCATCTTTCTGCTGGGAATGACGGTGTTACTAATACACTCTTGCCCTTCTCAAGCAATTCTCTTCAAATCTCTGTCTTGCTCGATCCATTGTCTCATCCTCTTCCTCAGTGCCAGTCTGTCAAAGGTTGCATCTCTCTGAGCCTCTGTGTGTGTGTGTGTGTGTGTGTGTGTGTGTGTGTGTGTGTGTGTGTGCATGCACTCCTAAAGCGCTGGCCACAGTAAACCTGAGTGCAAGACAGCCGTGCTTTGCACAGCCCCGCTAAAAAATGCTGCCCGCTCAACTCCTCTGTGGCGTGGTGGCCATTGTGGAACTGGGCCGACCCCCAATTTTGAACTCGTCATTCTGCTGTTGGTGCAAACTGCCCGTTTCACGATTCTCCGGGTAAGGGAAAGAACTGCACTCTTGACTTTTCACTGAAGTATTCTCTCTTGGCAACATGGACGACGAGAAACTCATCAATGCTGTTGGGATCAGAACATTTATTTACACATAAAAACTATTCCAACAGAGATGCTGTGTTGGCTGCCTGGGACAGTACAGCAAACGAGGTTGGAGGAAATGGTAACAAGGTGTCATTCTGAGGTACAGATGAAATTTCTTGGGGTCTTTGCGCTGTTGGGGTATCAGATGGTGATTTTCTCCATGGGCATGTCGCAATCGGTTTATTGGGTGAACAGCGAAACATCTTCCACATGGTCTTCTCTTCCTCCACCACCACCACCACAACCTTTTCTGCCTCGTCCGCGCCATTTTGAAATGGGCGGCTACCAACGACAGCACAGATTACCCACAGCCACTTTCACGGATCCGTTCTGCCGGGCAGGACACGGCCGCCGTCCAAACCACAGCCCACTTTGGCCAGTCCCTAACATTCTGCCCAGCCGCAGTGCACTGCGGTGAGTGTTCCATGTTTTTGCATCTTCTGCCACTTTGGAACCCAGTCTGCATCTGTCTCTCTCAACCTGTCACTCTGTCCGTGTTCTCTTTTCGCATTTCTGTCTGTCCAGCTCATGCTACTTAAAAACCATCCCCTTTTCAAGCAACAGTTCATCATATTCTCACTAACTAGTTAGTCAGTCCTCTTACAACCCCCCCCCCCCCTCCCCATACACACACACACACATGCACTAAAAAGTGCGCATAACAGATTAAGAGAGAAGCACAGACAGACATGAAGAAGTTATGAAGAGCTTATTTCTACAAAGACTGCTGTTTATAAATGTGTGTAAATGCTTGGACTACAACTAGTAGAAGCATTCCAAAAGATGTACAAATTATTCCAAAACTGTCTTTTGTACTTGTTCCACAGCTCTGTCTGTCCACCATCTGCGGTTCAGGTCACATGTGGTCACAGTTTGATAGAACCAAAAAGGAACAGACTTACAAGCTGCCATGGCAGTTTGCAGGCTGAGAAGTCGTGGGTTCCATTCCCATTGCAGCCATTCAATTGTTGGATCTTTTTGCCCCGACCAGCTCCTACCCAGAGTTGAATCGACCATGGGCAGATTGGGCATGAATCTGAGAAGATAAGGGACTGCTCCTTCTTTGTCTTCACTGTCCTGTGTCTGGTTTCTCTTGTCTGAAGAAGACCTAAGAGCTCAAAACACCTCATGTTTTGTCGTGTACTTTGTTCGTCCCTCTTATTTGGTGGATTAACTATCATTTCTTTTTCAAATTTCTTTCACTCTCTGCTTGCAGTCACCTCATTTTGAAACTAAAAAAAAATGAGGGGCATCGCACTGTGGCAATGGGGGGAAAAAATGCCTCCATTTGTAAAATCAGTTTTCAACCCACTTCATGAGTCATACCAAGTACACACAAGCACACACTGGCCCAACTGAATTCTTATCCATATGATGACCTACTTTTTGCACGATCCAATCTGCATCCTCCATCGCTCTGTGGATGATCTGTGTGATGCGTTCGCCATCCGTCTCGTCGGCATGGCTGCGATAACTCTGCAAATGTGTGAGACAGTTAGTTTCAAAGGGAGGCGACTGCAGATGGACGTTGAAACAGATGGAGAAGAGAAGTTATCATTATTCTGCCGGACAAAAGGGAAAAACAAATCACAACACAAAACCTGACTTGTTTCCATCACTTTGGGCTTCTTCAGGCAAGATAAACATTTAGGAATGAAGACGAAGAACCAGCAATCCTACATCTTCAGGCAAGATAAACATTTAGGAATGAAGACGAAGAACCAGCAATCCTACATCTTCAGGCAAGATAAACATTTAGGAATGAAGACGAAGAACCAGCAATCCTACATCTTCAGGCAAGATAAACATTTAGGAATGAAGACGAAGAACCAGCAATCCTACATCTTCAGGCAAGATAAAACATTTAGGAATGAAGACGAAGAACCAGCAATCTACATCTTCAGGCAAGATAAACATTTAGGAATGAGACGAAGAACCAGCAATCCTACATCTTCAGGCAAGATAAACATTAGGAATGATGACGAAGAACCAGCAATCATACATCTTCAGGCAAGATAAACATTTAGGAATGAAGACGAAGAACCAGCAATCCTACATCTTCAGGCAAGATAAACATTTAGGAATGAAGACGAAGAACCAGCAATCCTACATCTTCAGGCAAGATAAATATTTAGGAATGAAGACGAAGAACCAGCAATCTACATCTTCAGGCAAGATAAACCATTTAGGAATGAAGACGAAGAACCAGCAATCCTACATCTTC
Organism: Conus ventricosus; assembly: GCA_018398815.1. Taxonomy (NCBI): domain Eukaryota; kingdom Metazoa; phylum Mollusca; class Gastropoda; order Neogastropoda; family Conidae; genus Conus; species Conus ventricosus. The sequence goes on from CM031619.1 coordinate 1,262,742, forward strand.
AGGCAAGATAAATATTTAGGAATGAAGACGAAGAACCAGCAATCATACATCTTCAGGCAAGATAAACATTTAGGAATGAAGACGAAGAACCAGCAATCTACATCTTCAGGCAAGATAAACATTTAGGAATGAGACGAAGAACCAGCAATCCTACATCTTCAGGCAAGATAAACATTTAGGAATGAAGACGAAGAACCAGCAATCCTACATCTTCAGGCAAGATAAACAACATTTAGGAATGAAGACGAAGAACCAGCAATCATACATCTTCAGGCAAGATAAAATTTAGGAATGAAGACGAAGAACCAGCAATCCATACATCTTCAGGCAAGATAAACATTTAGGAATGAAGACGAAGAACCAGCAATCATACATCTTCAGGCAAGATAAACATTTAGGAATGAAGACGAAGAACCAGCAATCATACATCTTCAGGCAAGATAAAATTTAGGAATGAAGACGAAGAACCAGCAATCCTACATCTTCAGGCAAGATAAACATTTAGGAATGAAGACGAAGAACCAGCAATCATACATACACTTCAGGCAAGATAAACATTTAGGAATGAAGACGAAGAACCAGCAATCATACATCTTCAGGCAAGATAACACATTTAGGAATGAAGACGAAGAACCAGCAATCATACATCTCTACGGGCAAATAATCATCTTCAGAATGATTGTCTTCGAAGAACCAGTGACATTCTCGTAATCTTCCCTGGCAAAGTATCAAACATTTACCAGAAGTGAAACGTGAACCAGCAACATACACGCACACACAACACAATCACCACAAACACACACAACACACATCTTCAAACCAAGATTTAACAACTTCTAAAACATGACCAGAATTTTCTGGCTAAAATCCGTCTTCTTCTAAATGTTTTTAGTCAAAACAGATCTGAAGGTTTCTGTCTCTGTAATGTTTGTGTCTCACATTTGCGAATTGAAGTCCAAACTCTAAAAACATGTTTCACACAAGTGTACAGTAGAATGCACCAGCTGGCTCTCACCAAACAAACATGTAAAATGACCTATCCACACAACACCCAACACAACAACACCCAGTACATTAAAGATTTACCTGTCTACAATCCACACCTGATTTTTCTCAGTGTTAACAATCCTTCTTTTTAAAAATTAGAAAAATGAAGATGATCCTTCAAACTTACAAAAACCAAATCGGGCAGGCACATCCTGAACAGTTTTCATGAATCGCTGTCAAAGATCACAGACTGCAATAGAACAACACTAAAAACAGCACTGAGGTACAGAACATAGAACACCACAGAAATCTCACCTTCTGATAGATGAAGGGTGATAAAATGATGTCCTAGCGCGAAGCTTTTTACAACCAACCCAGAACACGTAAGACTCCTTCAGGGTCGGACAGTTGAGAAGAGTTGACCTGTCTACAAGTTTCCATTCCTGCAGATCATGTAGGAATGTTCGGCCCACAGGCCCTCATGAGTCTGTTGTATTTGGTGGCCATGTGTCTTCTTTTTTTCTGGCTGTCCTATCTTCTGTGCCACCTCAGTGGTACTGCACCCACGCCGCGTATTCCGAACCCCCGTCCACAGCCACAGCCCTGCCCGGCCCACCGCAGCCCCAGTAGTCAATGTCAAGTTGTCAAGAGGCAACCCATTGGAAAAGACACTGCATTGCTGTCATTTCGGTGGAGTTCAGTGGTGCCTGTTCTGACGCGTCCACACAACCCTTTAAAATACACCTAAAACATACCAGAAATGTTCTTTCAAAAATCTTTCTTCCCTTGATCTCTTTCAGAAATTCCATGATCACATCAAGCGGGGACATCTCTGAACAAGGTGTTCATGGAGTCTGCTGTTCATGGAGTTTGCTGTAATGTTTCTCACATCAGGCAAGTTCCAACACTCAAAGAACATGCTTCACCATGAGTGGTACATGACATGGAAGGCACCACGGAGCTTCTTAACCTTTTGAAAGATAAGAATGGATGTAAAAGGAGTGGCCTGTGTGCAAACAGCAGAAGACTGGAACATTCACGACAAAAACTCTTTCATGTTTGGACGGATTTGGAAGAGTTCATTACCCATCTGCTGGCTCCATTCATCTTGTAAGGGTACTACAGTACAATATCAATGGGGTCATAATCTGTCTGTAGTCTCCAGATTACAGTACAATACTAATGGGGTCATAATCTGTCTGTAGTCTCCAGACTACAGTACAATACCAATGGGGTCATAATCTGTCTGTAGTCTCCAGACTACAGTACAATACCAATGGGGTCATGATCTGTCTGCAGGTTTCAGTCCTCTTGAAAGGAGACTACAGAGATAAGATAAGATAATGTTGCTTATAGCAGGGAGACTACAGAACAATACAAATGGGTCATAGGTTAGCTCATACTTCATGGGATTTGCACAGCTAGACTGTTCTAATAAACATATGCCCCACCCCACCCCTTTCCATTCATGACTACGACCTCTTGACCTCAGTCTCTTGCACTGACGGGTTGCTTTCACACAGAAATTCAAATGTCCTAGAGTGGCATGATCTCCATCCAGTGAACACCAGTAAGGACCATGAAACAGTGCCATCAGTCTGTGCAGACAGCAGTCAGACCAGTGGATGGTGATCTCCATCCAGTGAACACCAGTAAGGACCATGAAACAGTGCGATCAGTCTGTGCAGACAGCATTCAGATCAGTCTGTGCAGACAGCATTCAGATCAGTCTGTGCAGACAGCATTCAGATCAGTGGATGGTGAAACTGTACTGGAGTCATCTGCCCCTTCCACTGGATCTTCTCTTCTTTTGTGTCATGTCCTCCATTATTCCACTCATGGCGCAATATCGCTCAACCTGGCCCATCAAGATCAAATTTGGAATAAAAAGACTTTGAAATGAGGTGAGTGGAGGCACAGGAGCAAAACGTCATCATCGGAAAAAACAGAGAAAGCATCACCTTTCAGCCTGGCTCATCCTCAAGTCTGCCCTGTCCACACTGCATCACCTTTCAGCCTGGCTCATCTCCAAGTCTGCCCTGTCCACACTGCATCACCTTTCAGCCTGGCTCATCTCCAAGTCTGCCCTGTCCACACTGCATCACCTTTCAGCCTGGCTCATCTCCAAGTCTGCCCTGTCCACACTGCCACAGACTGTTCACTGTGAGGATCGACCTGTTCAGCCATCTTTGTACACACACCACCACCACCCAGTGATAGCAGAAGTCGAGGTCATCTTCACCGGCGAAGGACAAACAATACAATGGCTTTGTCACTTGTATTCATGATGGGGTACAAGGAAAAGGGAGGGGGGAGGTTATGGTGGTAAGCTGGGTGTGGTGGAACCTGGTGTTCCCCATGATCAATTCCACTGAAGAAGGATACGCAGGGAGGTGGGGTTTGA
>CM031619.1:1271132-1291132 GCA_018398815.1 Conus ventricosus
GTGTGTGTGTCGGTATTTCCTCTGACCCATACAAGTACAGTTTTTCCCCATCAACTATCCCTGCCTGCAACAGCAGCATAGGCTCCCTCCTTCGTATCATTCAAGAGGGAGCTGAACAAAATCCCAGCCTAGATCCCGTCTCAACAAGCCGAACGGTAAATGAAGGGCAGAGTTGTGCCGGTCCAGGTCATGACCTGGGGGTCGCCACGATTACCGGGTAAGCCTCCCCAGATGCTAATTAGGCTAGTCGAGTCCCCCCCCCCCCCCCCCCCCTTCTTTTCTTTTTTTTTTTTTCTTTTTTGCCTGCCGCAACACGATGCCCCGGAGCTGAACTCAGGGGTATGCGGTTGGGGTACCAAAGACGTAGGGGGTACTAAGACGACTTTACATCTCTTTAGCTATCTTTCGTTTTCCCCATTAGATCTTTGCTTATTTCATCTTACGCCTCTGTGCGCGCAGGTCAATAATAGTCAACAATGACGGCTGACCTACAAATTAGAAGTGCGTGCGTGCGTGCGTGTGTGTGTGTGCAGATGTGAGGAATGGGTTTTTGCAAAGCACTCAATTCTTGGGACAGCATCAGTTAAGGCTCACTCCATAGATAACATTGTTTATTAGGCCTATGTTGCAAAACTCTCCAGCAAGCAGCAAGATATCCCCAGACATCCAACTGTATGCAAACTACCACAAAGTAGTCGAAACGGGGATAAATGATTTTATTGCAATAGCAAAGGCAGCCGTCAAGTTCTAACTCAGAAATCAGAAAGCAAGAAAAAAACCCTCTCTCTTCTGTCTGTCTGTCTGTCTGTCTGTCTGTCTGTCTGTCTGTCTCTCTCTCTCTCTCTCTCTCTCTCTCTCTCTCTCTCTCTCTCTCTCTCTCTCTCTCTCTCACACACACACACACACACACACACACACACACACACACACACACACACACAAAACACACACACAAACACGCACGCACGCACGCACGTGCGCGCGCACACACACGAACGCACGCACGCACACACACACACACACACACACACACACACACACACACACACACAACACACAAGCTTATACCAATCCAGGAAAAAAAAAGTCTGAGATCTAAACAACAGACCAGAAAACAGAAAACAAGAAACAATGAAAAAAGAAACTTATTTAAGAAAAATTCCTGGTTTATCTGTATGAAATATTATATCGAACAATCTGTAGTGGGAGGAGGGGGGGGGGGGGGGGGGGACAAGTGCAGGCTACCAATTCCTCCGTCATTACATTATTAATGACTTGGCAAAGATTCAAAAGAGAGAAAAAAGGGAGGGGGGGGGGGGATGAACGAGGGAAGAATGAAAATGAAAAGGGAAAATCATGGAAATATATCATAAATATGAAACCCTTCCTTAGCAGCATGTGGGTACCATTGTCATCCATCTTGAAGACAGAACCATTCATATTGAACGTTACAGTCACTAACAACACAGCGCATCCTTACTCGCTCGTTTCCATACGGAACATAAACAAGCAAAGAAAGAAAGAAAATGAATGAATTCAGAGGGGGGGGGGGGGGGAGGGGAGGCAGAGCGGGGGTAGGAGGAGGGACGGGCAAGGTAAGGGTGACTGAGGGTGGGAGGGGAGGGGATAGGTGGAGGAAGGGGTGGGGAACCAAATGTAGGTATAACAAAATCATCAGACAACTTCGAAAATGATTTAGCAGGGATTTCGATATGAGACAGCTGAATGAATATCAGTAGTTATCACGAAAAAATTCTTCAGATCACGTGGTTCGTGAAATTCTGTAATCTTCCACGCGATTGGTCGGACAACTGGCGGCATTAACCTGCTGCGAGCACGTGGCAAGATCTTGCTAGTATGCCGGTTAACGGCGTCGCCGGCGGAGGGTGCAGCAGTAGGGTTTGAGGTTGTGGCAGGCCATAATGCACATACCCCACGACTCCTTCTCCATGGGCAGCAGCTTCTCGTGGACGGGCGGCAGCACGTCGAAGACCTGCAGGATTCCCGTCAGGAACAGGAACAGGCGGGCACGCGCGAAAGCCTCCCCGGGACACAGCCTCTTGCCCGCCCCGAAGGTGAGGAGGCTGAAACGGGGAAAGCTGAATGTTGACACAGATGGTGCGCCATAGATGCCGAGTCAAAGAATAGAGACTTGGTCAACACTTGGATTTCTGATGGAACAATGAATAAGCAACACGTTTGCAGAGGTAGGTGTGTGTGTGTGTGTGTGTGTGTGTGTGTGTGTGTGTGTGTGTGTGTGTGTGTGTGTGTGTGTGTGTGCTGAGTCTATGCGTGCATGCACGTGTGTGTGTATGTGTGTGTGCGTGCATACGCGCATACAAATGTTAGTCTGTGTGCTTGCATACGTATAAGGGGGCTGGGGGAGAGGGGGAAGAGAGAGAGAGAGAGAGAGAGAGAGAGAGAGAGAGACAGACAGACAGACAGACAGACAGAAAGAGAGACAGACAGACAGAAAGAGAGACAGAGGGTGGAAAGCACGTGAGAGAACTATAAAATACCAATCCTGACTCAAACCACCCTCAACAGTTTCGGGTGGTTTGAGTCAGGAATTGGTATTTTATAGTTCTCTAACTAGTAAACTCTACAAACAAACATACTGTGTAGGATTATCCGTTTTCAATACTAATTTACTAAACTTTTTAGATTTTAGTTTTGCTTTAATCCTGCGTTTTTCCTGATCATTTTCAATAACATCATTTTCGCGGATACATTCATCAAATGCGTCTCTGTCTTTCATGTGAAATAAAACTACAGTCTTTAACTGTTCTCTAAAGTCTTTTAAAACTGAGTTATATTTTTGACATAAAATCCACACACTTATTCCAGCATGTCTTCCACTGAAGGCTAGTTTTGACAAAGTGTTTCTCTTTTTAACTATGTCTCTTTCTGCTGAACAGTCATCTATAATAAATAGTGTCTGCGTTCCTTTAAACAGTCTATAAAAGTATTCTAAACACTCACTCAGTTTATTGCTAGGATCAACTAAAAATACGTCATCATCTGCCCATATAAACCTTCTATTATGATATGCTTTGTTAAATTCAAGCGTTGGACAGAAAATCACAATATAATCAAAATTATAGCGATAAACTGTTTGTAATAGGTCTAGGACAAATATTGTTTTTCCGCAACCAGTTTGCCCACAAATTAATGAACAATGAGGCTCTTTTGTCATAAAGTTTAACTGCTCCATGGTTTTATAACAGAATTTAATTTAATCCAGTTATTATATTATCATACTCTCTGTCAAAACTTGTTCAGTATAATAAAACCCTATAAGGCCTAAATGTGTAAGATTAATCCAATTTAGTTCTGTAAGATTGTTCCTATTTAAGTCAATATTGATTTTGTTGCTTGTTGTTATGACCTTAATATCCTCACCATTGTGAAGAACGACGATGGTAACTTTAAGACGTTTAACGTCTAAGTTTTGCCAGCTAATATTAATTCCTTTTATAAGGACGTCACTAACGCCCACAACCCCATCCCTCTCCACATCTTTAAAGACAGAAATTTCAAATATCATTGTGAACGTGTCTCCTAATTTCCTGCGCGGAATGAACTTTAATTTTGTAGAAGCTTCCTTTAAAACCGTTTCTTTTCTGTGGAGGATGTACTGTTTTTTCCCATACGGCGTTATTTCAATCTCTTTCCGACTATTGTCCTCTGGCATAAGACTTATATGTAAAGGGCCAGAGTTGAGTGCTTTTCTGAAACTTTTTTGACGGCTAAAAAATGTAAATGGGCTTATGAATTCAAATTTTATTTCCCATTCTAAATATGGTTCTAAGTGCCATTTGCTGTCAGGTTTTCGAACTATTTTATATTCATACTGGCCAGCATTATTTGCTTCTACATTGCGCAGTTGGGCTTTAGTTTGGGAAAAATTTTTTGTTGTCCCCCAAAACCTTTTTGGGGTTTTAATCCCCTTTATTTAGTTTTAAAAAAACCCATAAAAGCGCCTATCTACCTTTTTGTTCAAAGCCCGGGCAACGTCTGCAAGGTCTTTTAATTTTAAGTTTTACACCTAAACAGGCGCTAATGAAAACTCCGGGTTCCCTTCGGGGCCCCGCGACTTTATTTTTTAGTCAGCTTTTTTATTTTTTTTCCCAAAAAAACAATGTGCAGGTTATCACTTTTCACGATTTTCCCCTGTTTTGTCTGCAATTTTTATATTAAATAAACCCGACTCCCCAAACAAACAAATTTTTTAAAATTTTGGCCTAAATTAGGGAATTGTAAAATTTTTTAATTCGAAAAAAGCAGTTTTCCCTGAGGGAAGAGCCCCTTAAAAAAAGTTGGGGGGCCCTTCCACTTTTAAAGTTTTCATCTTTCCCTTCAGCTCATCCAAATGAACATAGAGTAATGTTTGAAATGCAAGATCGGCGGATTTTCCCCCTCAAAGTTTTTTTTGGTTTGCTCCCAAACTCTAAAACTATGAAGGGGACCGATGGCAGTTGTAAAGCCTAACATTTTAGCTGTCTTTATCAAAAATAGTACCCTACCTCTTCTTCTTCCGGTTTAAGGAAACATTGTTTTTAGATTTGAATTGTTAAGTTTGAGAGTAATGTCAAAGTTACTCATTGCTTCTTTTAGTAAAAAAAAAAACCCCGTAAAAACCCTTCGGAAAGGTTAAGGGGAAACAAAATTGCCCCTTTAATTTTTAAACTTTTTTAATTTTATTTTTTCCCCTTGGATTGGGTTTTATTTTAAAAACCATACGACTTTGTAAAATATTTCATGAAGTAAAACCATTCGGGACCCCCCCAATTTGTTTTAATAGCATGTTCAAAAAACAAAGGGGCGGTTTTGGAGTTTTTTTGGGTTTCAAACTTTTTTTAAAACAAAAATAAAAGGTTTGCATTTAAATATACTGATGAAAAATATTCTTTTGGGGCCGCACTAAAATCTTAAAATTATAACAACGATACTCTTGACTTTTCTGTGCCCTCAGTTTGACCCCTTTTCCCAAGTAAAGGTTAGTACTCCATTAAACGGGATATTTTAAACCCCCCTATTAAAAAAATTTACATCGCAAAAAGTGGGGGTTTAGTATCTGATGCATTTTTTATCAGAAACCAAATTTTAAAAATTTTCCCTGTGTTTTTTGCTAAAATGGGTGTGGGGGTGGGTATGTTTGATCACTTAAATCATCCTACCCTTTTTGGTGGGTCAGTGTAAGATTTCTTTTTTATTACCCCTTTCAGACTTTATTTTGTCTGAACTGCAAGCTCCATTACCAAAAAAAAAACCCGTTTAACCCATTCAGCAACAGAATAGACATAAAATTTTTTAAAAAGGTTTTTGTAACGAAATTTCAAATTTTTTAAGGCTAACCGGAACCAGACTTTAAGACAAAAAGTTGGACCCCTTTAACCCAAGGCCCAGGCCCCCCTTATTTTTTGGGCCCCCGGTGCCGAAAGTTTAACTTTTTTTTGGGAAAATCCCCTTACAAATCTTTCTTACAGGCACAACTGTTCACCCCCAAAGTCCATAGGGAAGAGCTTTAAAAAACAGCAGGGGCCCAAAAATTTTTTTGGGAAAATTCAAAGGGCCTAACTAAAGCGGGAAATTAAAAAAGAAAAAAAGACTTTGTTCGTATTTTACGTTTGGTTTTTGGCTAGGCTCGCAAACCCGCAAAAAAGGTTCGACCCAAAAACTGTTCCTTTATGGTTTGTTTGCCAAAAAAAATATTTTTAGAAAATTTAGAGGACCCCATTAATTTACAGTTGTTTTTCCTTAAAGTATTAAAAGGTCCCAAAATTTTTTTAAAATTTACGCAAGATCAAAAGTAGATTTTTTGGGGTTGGCATGGTTTATACATGCTCCCCTTTCTGACCCCCAGCCTCCAAAATGGTACAATAATAAACTACAATAATGAAATCCTTGTGGCGGGCAATAAACAAAAAGTGGGGAAAAAAAAAAGGGAAAATAAATTCTGAGCCAGTAGAATTGCATGCAGTAAAAAAACAAGATGACCCCCAAGAATAATTCACCCAATCCCTGGGGCCCCAAAGGGCCCAAAGGGCCCGTTTGAAGAACACGAAAAAAAAAAAAATGATTTTTGAAATGTAAAGACAGCATTGTTTTTGGTTTAAAAACTGGCCTAGGATTTTTGGTTTTATCTTTAAAAAAAAATTTAAAACCCAAACTTTTAAGGAATAATGTCCTTTAAGTGCCCCGCATAAACCCAAAATACTTTGCCTGCAGTAGACAAAACCCAGCTAACAACGCCCCTAATATCCCCGGAAAAGGAGTCTATAGCTTTCCCGGAAATTTTTTTTAAAAAACCAGCAAGAGGGATCGAGCTTTTTTTTTTAACCCATGTTTTATCAGGCGGGTGAGGGAGGCGATGGCGGGGGGAGGCACTACCCCAGCACCCCACCCCCCGGGTAATACCCTCACCGGGTGTACTTTTTCCCAAACCCAAGGCCCGTTATAACGCTTGCTAATGTGATCCGGCTTTTCAAAAAGGGGTTCGTTTCGTTCTGCTAGTGTTGTGTCTTCAATAAAATTCTTGGGATAGTTTCTCTTTTTTCGGGCTCACTTAAAGATAGTAATTGTTTGGGTTTTGTAGACAGCACTTTAGTCTTGCTAAACTTTCTTTTTTTAAGATCTTTTAGTCTTTGTATTATTCTTTTTTTTTAACTCACGCCCTACGATGGGTCTTAAACCTAAAACGAGTTTTTTTTTTTTCTATTTTTATAGGCTTATCTAGTTCACTAATTTTTGCAGCTTGTTTTTTAAAATTGGGCCCTCTGAAAGTTTTAAAAAGTACGATAAAGGGGTAAAAATTCTTTTCATGGGGCAATGAAAAAAAACATAAATTGTTTTTGGTACTGTTTTTTCGGAAAAACTGGTTTCTTTTGTTGAATTTTTTTCCCCCTGCTGTTTAAACTTAAATTTGAAGTTCTATGTTTTGCTTTTGGGATATTTTTTTGGGGGTTTTTCCTGTAGTGTTTTTTGAAGTTTTGGGCAAAGCCTCCCTATTTAATTTTGGTTTAGCAATGCCAAGGCGATTTTGTACGTCTTGGGATTTCTTTGCCAATTGTCCCCTTTGGCAAAAACCCTTTGATGGGTCTGTTTATTTGGTAAGCTAAAAAGGTTCTCCTTGATGTTTTTCAATACAAATGGCCCCAAATCTTTTACTTAAAAATCGTCAGGGGCTATAAATTCGGGAGGTTCGGGCCCCAAAACTTGGAACAATGTTTAAAACCTTAGGTTCTGTTAATTCATGCCACATTGGGGGCCGCCCGAGCGATGCTTTTGGGCAAAGGAGTCAAATTTTTATTTTGTCTCCGGATCAGGAACATCTTTAAACTTCATTTCAAAAACCTGCCCTTTTTTATTAAATTAAAATTTTTATTTTGGGTTTTTTTAAAAAAGTCACAAACATTTGGGGGCGATTTTGGGCCCCCCATAGGATTGAAAAAAAGGCCCCTTTGGGGTGAAAGGGGAAAAAAAGCGGAATATTTCTGTACCAAATATTTGTTACTATTGGGTGCGGAAACAAATTCTTACTGTCAAATTTTCCCGGGGGCCTAGGGCGGGGGTTGGGAAATGAATGTGCCAGGGGTCTGGCGTATTATTTCAAAATGGAAATCAATAACAAAAAGACCCCAACAGGACAAATTGTCAGAATTTGGGGGGGGGGCAATCGTTAGAAAAATTTTATAAAAAATTGAGGGACAAGAAAATTTTCTTTAATAAAGGGGGAAATATTTTAACCCATTCTGATCTATGGCTAACCCGGGGAAAGGAAAAATCTGATCTTCGTTTTCAGGAACCCAAAAAGAAAAAGCACTAAAACATAAAATAGGGCTGAAAATGTAAAAAAACGGCAAAAAAGGTTTTTAGCCAAGTTATGCGTTTTGGGGAAAAACGCTTTTTCATACCCCAGATTTTTAAATTGTTTTAAAAACGCATGCCCCCTACTTTCAAGGGGGCATTAAAAGACAGTTTTTCCTTGGGAAATAATTTTAATGACTACAAATATGGTTTTTTTTACAGACAAAAAAAACCCAAGCAAAGTAAAAAAGGGGTTTTTTTAATTCGTTTGAGTTTTACATCGTTGCAAAAAACCCCAATTAGCGAGGCTGAAAGAGCAAACAATATCGTCAAAAATTTGCCAATTTTATTACGGGAAAAAATGTTTTTCATTCTAAAAAAATCCCAAAAGCCGGGCAGCCTATATGGAATTTTAGTTTTAGTTTCCCCAGCAAGATCGTTAAAGGTATTTTATTGCTGTGTTTAAAAATGGGAAAAACCTTTCCCAAAAGGGCAAAATGAAAAAAATTTTTTTAATCCCAAAAAAAACGAAAAAGGGGAATGTTCAATTTAGGGCAGTCCTAAACCCCAAACTCCCCTAGCGGGCTTAAAACCCTTTTCAGATTTTGAGAAATAAAGGGAAAAATGTTTGGAAAGGGGGGAGGTGTTAGAAATTTCCAAAAAAATTGACCTTTTTGTCTAAAAATTTTACATCTTCCCCAGTGTTAGACTTTATCTTTTTTTAACGCGAAATGGTTTTGGTTGACCCAAGGGCAACGGAGGTAATTTAGTTACATGGAAAAATGGGGGAACTGTTAAAAGACTAATAAAAAAAATTTAAATTGTTAAAAAAAAAAGGCCCAAAAAAAACCACTTAACGGTGTATTTTTTTTTTTTAAAAATATGATGCGCAGCTGAATATTTAAGATAAAAAGATTAAAGATATACAATACTTTAAAATTTTTTTTTATTTAAAAAAAAGCATGTTGTTCGGTTTTCCAATTTTGCCTTTCAGGCCAGAGCGCCCAAAAGAAGGGAAAAGTAGAAACCCCAAACCCTAAAAACCCTTTAGATTAACAAACATTTCCCCAAAATTTCAAAACCCCAAAAAAAGAGCAAGACCCCTTTAAAAAAACAGCAAAAAAAAAACGAAGGTATTTTGCTGCCTTTAATGTTTTATATATGTTAAAATGGGCCTCGGTTTGAGGGTTATTTAGCAGGAACGAGTGTGGGGTCTTGCAACAGGGGTAGGGGCGCCCGCAGCTTTACCCCAGGCGGGGGTTTTCTTTAGCTTTGGCCTGTGGTTTTATTTGCTGTAAATGCTGCTGGGGAAAAAATTAAAAAAATAAACTCCAAAAGCACCAGCTTTGGTTCAACTAATAACAGCCCAAAATTTGCTCGTTCAAACTGACAATAAATAAAAACACTAGGGTTTACTCAACTTTACGGATGGAAAAATTTTGTCGTTTACAGGCCGATTTTTAAAGGGTAAAAAGACCAAAAATTTTATCTTCAAAAAAAAACAAGGGCAAGTTTTTTTCAACGCCAGGGGCACCCAAACAGAAAAAAAAAAGGGAAAGTTTAAAAAAAGTTAAAAAGAGAAATTAAAATCTGTTCCCAAAAAAGCTCACATTAAAAAACATCAAAGGGGCGTTTATACTTTAGTTTTGAGTCAAGCACAAAAAAACCCTTTTATATTGATTTGGGTTAAGTATTTTTTTTTTTTTTTTAAAAAAAATATTTTGGGTTGAAAAAAAACTCAGCATGGATAAAATTTTATGAAGGTCCCCCAAGAAATTTTTTGAAGGAATGTTTTGGGGGGGAGCGTTTGTCAAAAACTTTAAATTTATAAATTTAAACAGAAGTCATGGTGACCTAATCGTTTTTTAAATGAACCGTATTTTAGGAAGGGAAAAAGGAAAAAGAAGAAACGTTCGGCCAGGGTTGTTCATGTATTTCTCAAGTTCCAGGTAAACTAACAATAGACCCCCAGTTTAAAGTAATGTTAGCTGTTTTAAACGACTATATAAAATAAATTTAAGGGAAAATCTAGAAGTCTGGGGTTTTAACCCAAACAAAAGGGCTATTCTTTCTCATAATGACTTAACCCTAGGTTGGGGAGACCCAAATGCCCTTTCACAGTTTTGTGTGGCCGCTGAAAAAGCCAAAATGAGAGGCTCTGGGGTTTGGGCAGAGGGCGAAGTCCTAGAGATCAGATTAAAAAAAGGCTAAGTAGAGGGGGATTTAGGGGAAGGGTTTCTTTCCCCACCTCCAGCATTAGTCGCGAAAAGAGGTTCTAAACAAAAGGGAATTTTGGAAAGACAAAAGTTTTTTGTGGTTTTGTTCTTGCAAGGTGCATTACGCCCGCAAAAACGCAGAGAGAGTACTAACATGAACTTCTTCCCAAAGATTTTTAAATTTTGTGGAATTTCCCTTTTTTGGTTTGGGGTGGGGCAATTTTGATTTTAGTTTGAAAAACAAAAAAAAACCCAAAAACTGTTTTGTATACCCCAAAAGGGCTGAGGGGGAAAAAAAAATTTGGTGTATTAGGGGTGTTAAAAACAGCCCAAAAAATAGGCGTTTCCGGCCAAAAATTTATGTTTGGAAATTACTTAAGCCTTCGCCAACAGGGTTTTCTTCACATTGATTCCACAATTTGGGGGACTAAGCGATACTTCAAAAGATGGCACAAACAAAGGGAAATTTTGTAGGGAAAAGTTTAACCCAAAAAAATCTGCTCCCCGCCGGGGCTTGGGAAAATATAAAAATTGTAAAAGTTCTGTAGAAATGTAAACGAACTAATTTCGCCCCCCCCCTGGATCTAAAATTGTTTTAAAAAACTGGAAACGGCTGCAAAAAAAAAGTCCATACATTGTTTTTTCGCAGGGTTCGAGGGCGCTTATTTTTCCCTTTTGAGGGGCCAACGCCACAGAAACTTCCAAAAACTGTCTTAATGGGGTAAAAATCAGATTTGGTTTATTTTGCCTTTATTATTTTTCAGGTCGGATGGTGCCCCAAAAAAGAAATTTTATAGGGACTAAAGCTGCAGAATATTTTAAAACGCATGGGAGCAAGTGGGGTAACGCCCGTTCTAATAAACGGGAATTTTAAATTTAAAAATATGACGCCTGAGACAACCCCCGTTAGACTGCCCCACATTGTTGGATTTGTGGGGGGGCCTGATTGCCCCCGGTTTTGACCCCCCATCAGACGGCGAATCCGCGTTAAAAGGGCCTTTATCAATTTTTGCGGAAAGTTCGAGGCGCGGCCAAAAAACGCAATTTTTCAACTAAAGGTTTGATCCCAAGGGCATGGAAACTGCCCCCTTCTTTATAAATTGCGAGGTTACGATCTCTCTTTTAATTTAAAGCAGTTGGGCGGCCCCCCGGGTAAAAATGCATTGCACAGGCATCAGGAAAAAATACATTTTGTTTCCTTTTTAAAAAAACATGTCTTTTTTTGACTTATGCAACACCCGATGGGATTTAGAGTTTCCCGGCAAAGTCCTTTTTTGTCCTGCCAAAAACAGAAGAAAAATTTTGACCCCAAATCTTGTTAGAAAAAGGCGGTTTTTACCTTTTGAGTTTCATGAAAAAAAGTTGGGAAAGGTTTTGGCGGGGAAAAAACACTTCTCCTTAAGAGCGTTCTTTTCTAGTCTCGAGGAAAAGGGGGGTTTGGATTCTGATTACCAGCAATTTTTTCAAAATTTCGTGGCCGGGAAATTTTGATTTTTTAAAAGATTTGGGGGACTATCATGATGCATTTTTGATGGGGGTTACTTTTTTGTTTTGGGGGCGCTTTGAAATTTTCAAAGGCCGCATGGGAAACCCTTACAGCCGGACCCCCCGCATTATATTTTCTGGCCTGGGTGAGCTGGGACGCTTTCTTAAAAGATACTGGGGGTACAGATTTATTTATTGTCAGATTTCCCAAAGTTTTTGGGTGGGTTTAAAAAGGGTTGGGGGGGAGGGAAATTTGTATGGCGTTTGCATCATTACTGTAAAAGCAAACAAAAAAATACTTGGACGGCTTTGATCCAAGTAAAAGGTCTTCCATCTCATTTTTTTAGATGCAAACAATTGTATGGATGGGAATGGCACAATTTACTTCCCCTACGCAAAATTTAAAAATGTTTCAAAAGGGGTTTAGAAAAACATTCAAAGATTTGTTTGAAAAATTGCTTTCTCTTTCGCGGGTCGTTAAAAAAGGGGCTTTTTTTAGAAATTGACTTAGAAAATCCCCATGAAATCCATTGGCCTACATAATGAATACCCCTTTGCAGGAAAGTCTAAAGAAGAAACCAAGGAGCCCCCTAAACTTGTGCCTAAAATTTTGGGGGGGAAAAAAAAATTATGTCTGTCATTCAGAAATTCTACAATTTTTTTTTAAGCATTTGGTTTTTTAAAATTGAAAGCTGTTAAACGTATAATTTGTTATAGGGTGCTTTCAGATGTAAAATTAACATCGTCCGTGCGTATAGCCACATACAGATGTAAAATTAACATCGTCCGTGCGTATAGCCACAAAACCGGAAGTCGTGGTCCGTGAAAGAACAAAAAGGATTGACGAACGGAAACCGGGCAATTTGAAGCTGGCGTAGACCCGACGACATCGAAGAGGCTGCACGCAGTGCCTTAAACGGCTTGCTCCCTGCTGTGTGTGTTGTAGTGAAGATGAATAAACACCTATCACCTTCTAGTCACTGAACTGTTCCATTGAGTGAATGAGCCGCACAACGTGTAGTCAAGTGGTCGAGTGGTGTTGGTTCGTTGGAACGTGCGGCTCTTTCACTCAATGGAACAATTCAGCGACTAGAAGGTGATAGGTGTTTATTCATCTTCACTAAAACCCCACACACAGCAGGGAGCAAGCCGTTTTAAGGCACTGCGTGCAGCCTCTTCGATGTCGTGGGGTCTACGCCAGGCTTCAAATTGCCCGGTTCCGTTCGTCATCCTTTTTGTTCTTTCACGGACCACGACTTCCGGTTTTGTGGCTATACGCACGGACGATGTTAATTTTACATCTGTATGTGGCTATACGCACGGACGATGTTAATTTTACATCTGTATGCACCCTATAACACACACCCCTTGCTTTGAACGCAATGTCCCCATTGCTCCAAAGATACCCTTTTTGGGCTAATGTCGAAATTAGTTTCCGACCCAACCCAAACAGGTTAACATTAGCAACAAATGATAGAAAATTTACATTGGGAGTAGACTAATAGTTAGCCTCAGCCCCCAAAGTACAGTCAGTATAGTATGGAGAACATTGACAGGATTTGTTATGGGTGAACAGGTACTCGATATCTCTTTGTATTAAGTGATAGCAAAACTATTGCCTTCAACAAGTCCATGTAGGCCTTCTTGATAAACTAACCATTACTTGCTTCCCTTAACTCTCTTGACAAGTGCGTGCCCGCTAGCGCCCGGTAAAACACGCGACAACAATGGGCACTGCCATGTTTTCTGATAGAAAAGGAAGTCTTGCGAGAACGTAACTTCCTCCTTCCTGTAGCCATTCACTTCCATTTGCAAAAAAACACACGAGTCGATACGTGCCATACTCCTCGAGTTATGAATTTAAAAAATTTTTTTTCATTTCATTATCTCCTTTCCTCTCTTTTAAATTAATTTTTAATTTGGGTAACCATGTTCAAATTACAGAGTTACTTATCTTGCCGTAGGCTTTCAGCGTAACTAGCTCAGGTAAATGCATACTGAAGAGGGTTAACTGAAATCTTTTGGTTCTTTCTCCAAATTTTGTGCCCCTTTATATAGTCAGACACATTTTCATCAAAACTGTCATGTTACAAACCACTCTGCTGCCGGGGGTACTGGTGTGACTTGTTTGCAGATGCTTCTTTGGCTGCAATCCTGCCACTTCTGCGAAGTTATCATGAACACAAAGTCAAATCATTCTTGTAGGTGTTCTCTTCACAGACAAAAAAAAAAGAAAAAGGGATAAAATGCTTTACCTAAGTTAAAAAAAATATTTCTTCAGTTTGCTTTTTCCAACATTAATAACGATTAATAATTGTATTAAAAGGAAAAGGACACAAAGGGTAGAGAGCCTGAGATGCATAGCATTGTCCGTGAGAGTGCAAATGTCATGACCAGCAATGAAAGCCGAGGTTCGTTCCCTGTGGGAGGTGGGAGATGCCATCACAGGAAGAAAGCTGAGGTCCATTCCCTGTGGAGGTGGGAGATGCCACCACAGGAAGATAGCTGGGGTTCATTCCCTGTGGAGGGTGGGAGATGCCACCACAGGAAGATAACTGGGGTTCATTCCCTGTGGAGGTGGGAGACGCCACCACAGGAAGATAACTGGGGGTTCATTCCTGTGGAGGTGGGAGATGCCACCACAGGAAGATAACTGGGGTTCATTCCCTGTGGAGGTGGGAGATGCCACCACAGGAAGATAACTGGGGTTCGTTCCCTGTGGAGGTGGGAGATGCCACCACAGGAAGATAACTGGGGTTCGTTCCCTGTGGAGGTGGGGAGACGCCACCACAGGAAGATAATGGGGTTCATTCCCTGTGGAGGTGGGAGACGCCACCACAAGAAGATAACTGGGGTTCATTCCCTGTGGAGGTGGGAGATGCCACCACAGGAAGATAACTGAGGTTCATTCCCTATGGAGGTGGGAGATGCCACCACAGGAAGATAACTGGGTTCGGTTGTTGATCTTCCATCTGCTGTGTGTGTTGTAGGGTCACTCTTGTTCCGATCCTGTCGGCGACGCCACGTGTAGTCAAGTGGTCGAGTGGTGTTGGTTCGTTGGAACGTGCGGCTCCCTTCACTCAATGGAACAATTCAGCGACTAGAAGGTGATAGGTGTTTATTCATCTTCACTACAACACACACAGCAGGGAGGGAAGCCGTTTAAGGCACTGCGTGCAGCCTCTTCGATGTCGTCGGGTCTACGCCAGGCTTCAAATTGCCCGGTTTCCGTTCGTCAATCCTTTTTGTTCTTTCACGGACCACGACTTCCGGTTTTGTGGCTATACGCACGGACGATGTTAATTTTACATCTGTATGTGGCTTATACGCACGGACGATGTTAATTTTACATCTGTATGCACCCTATAACAAATTGCTTTTGATCAAGAACAGTTAATGAAACCATACATCATGAAGAACACTGATCTCAGAACTAAATCCACAGATGCTTCAGAAAAAGACTTTTTCAAGCTGATGAACAACAGCTGTTTTGGAAAGACTATGGAAAATCCACACAAGCGCAAAGATGTCAGATTGGTCACCAGAGAGAACGAAGCAATTAAGCTGACTTCAAAACCTAATTATCAGGACTTTAGAAGATTTCATGATCAGCTTTTTGGCATAATGATGAAAAAAAAGAAAGTCAAATTGAACAAACCTGTATTTATTGGGTTTACTGTTTTAGAATTATCAAAGCTCTTGATGTTAGAATTTCTTTATGACTACTTTAAACCCTCGTATCCAGAGTCCAGAGTACTTTACACAGATACAGATAGTTTTGTTATAGATATCCCTACTGAAGATATCTATAAAGACATGGAAATGCAAGTAGCTAAAGGGCATGCGGGATGGTACGACACATCTGATTACCATAAAGATTCGCCTTTGCATTCATCTGTTAATAAGAAGGTTTTAGGAAAGATGAAGGATGAATTATCTGGAGGGGTGATTAAGGAGTTTATTGGTTTAAGGTCGAAAATGTACAGTATTTCGAGCCAGGAGAAAACCATCAAAAAAGCAAAGGGAATATCTCGCAGTGTTGTGCAGTCAAACATATCACATGACAACTACAAAGAAGCATTGTTCAATAAACATACTTTTCATCATGACAACGTAAAACTACGATCTAATCTACATGAGATCAACACAACTGTTGTAACAAAGAAGTCATTAGATAGAACAAACACTAAACGAGTATTTGTTAATCCAGAGTTTTCATATGCGATTGGGCACTGGAGAACGGCATAATTACATATCTTCTTCACCGAAGAGTTTATATTCGGGTTCATATTTTTCCTGAAATTTATCTAGAAAATCAATCATATCATCTTCCAATTCATTCAAATTTTTTCTCATGTTTGCTTGACGTGCTCGAATTTTTTTTTATTATTTCAAGATATTCTTTTTCCCATTTTTGATAGTCAAAATTTGGGATTTTGGGCTGTAAGTGATCTGGATGCAGTGCCATGTGTCGATGAATCCTCGTAATTGTTTCTTTAACAGCAGAATACGTATCATATGATTCTCGCGTTAATTCCTTAATAGCAGAACACGTATCATATGATTCTCGTATTAATTCCAAGTTCTCTTCATTTATCATTCTTGTTTTGCTTGTTTCGTTCTGTGCTTCCTTCTGAGCTTCCATTTTAGACTCAAATATATTTATGTAAATTAAAAATTAATTAAGCAACTGGAACTGTATCTGGTGGGATTATCTGCAGTTCTTCCTTCACAAAAGATCTTTGAGGAGCTGGTTGTTTTGTTGTGTCAGTTTCTCGTAAATAATACACGGGCGGATTCATTTTTACAATTCTTTTATTTCATATGGATCAACACTCCAAACTGGATCTGTTGCCCTGATGCGAGTGTCCCCTTCTGCTTCCCCGGTAAATAAAGGTACCTTACTTTTAAACCAAACGGTAATAGTTTGCTGGTTGTACTGGAGTCTTCAGCAACATTTATTGTTTGTTTTTTGATTGCTTGTACTGGTTTTAGCCCTTTAAATTCTTCATTATTCATTGTGCGCAAAACTGAAGACAGTCTTCTAACCCATTCTGTGTTGCGAGAATTGTCAATCAGCTCTCTGTGATATGGTAGGAAAAAAGTCTTTCAGATAACTGTTTGTTAAAGTTTTCAACTAAGGCCTGTGATCTGTGAACTCCTGGGATGCCTCTTTTAATGGTAACTCTATGTTTTAACAATAATTGATTCACTCGACCTTTAAATTCTTTTCCATCATCGACTTGAATCATGCGAGGATAAGTTAAGGGGCCTCGTTGGTATATCAGTTGTATGGCAACAGCAGCAGCAGAAGCACTCTTTTGTGTTATGGTTCCGCATCTTTGTATCTTGAAGCTATGTCAATGACTGTGAGCGCATACTTAAATCTTTTTCGTCTAATCGTATCATGGGGTAAATATAGAAGGTCCATTTGATGGGTGTCGTTCGGTATTGTATTCACAAAGTGTGGTCTCTGTATTCGTCTAGGCGCAGGTAAATAAATTTGCCAAATCGCTTGTTTAGATAGCCATTCTTTTGCTGTTTGTTCACTGACTCCCGCTGCTTGGCTTAGCTTTTTAATTGCCGTGATTCCCTTCCAATATCCTTTTGGCGAATAATAGATTTTGTTCATTTTTATTCAGCCAATATTATGTGCAACAAAATACACAACGGTCATGCCAAAGACAATAAACCCGATTTCTTGCATCTTTTGTTTTTCTGATGGTTGATAAAAGTCACTGAATTTTGGTGGGGGCAATGTCTCGATTGGTTTGCCTGTTACAAGATAATATTCTTTATTGCCTGGTCAACATTTTTAAATGTGTAAGCTGCATGTCCTGCTTTTTCAGTTTGTTGTTAATAAAATCTAACTGCTCAATTCTCTGCTTTTCATAGTGATCTTGTGCAGCTGCTAGTTGCTCCATAGCTTTGTTATGTCTTTTTCTCTCGCCGTCATCCCGCAGTTTCCTAAATGCGTAATTACTTCTGCTAAAAGCAAGCGCATTAACCACAGCGCCGCCTAACATCATTACGAATGAAGCCATTTTTATAAATGTATTTTTTTTAATTTTACATATTGATACTGTCAGGAATTATTCCTTGCTTAACTAGAAAATCTTTCGTAGCGAACGAAGCTGTAATAACAGCAATCAGCTTTGCTGAATCCTCAAAGTCTAGTTTGCCAAGATCTGCCGGTTTTATTTTTAACAGGCTTTTACCAAGCATTGTGTATCCTACACTTAGGCCTCCAATAACAGCAGAATGGTATACAAGGTTGGTAACAGTTTTTTTGGTGCTCATTTTTAAAAATAAAATAATTATAATTAATAAAAAACATGAACAGCGATGATCTACTACAGCTACAGGGGAGCCTAAACCTTCCTGAACTTATGAATGACCAAGTTGATATGTCAAAAAAAGAAAGGCTGTATTCTTTAGCAGCATGTGGGAAAACAAAACGTTCCTCGGAAATGAATTCAGCATAGAACAGATTCAACAGATGTCGCCACAAGACATTGAAAAGTATCATAACAGGTATGAAGCGCAACTGGGATCAAGAATGGTAAAAAGTGTAGGACAAACGGTTCTTAGTTTGTACACTAAACTAGTTGTAGATTTGCTCCCATCGATTCTGAACAAGATTTTATGTATGATTTAACGCAGGATCCAGTTTTAACAAAGTCATTAGAGTCTCTAGGGTGTGATCTGTATTACAGATTTGGAACATTATTGTCGCCACTAATCATGGGATTATTACTTTTAATCATATAGATTTTATTCCCTTCAAAATGACCGATCCAGAAAATCAGCAGAATCAGAATCAGAAAACATTGAATCAGGTGAAAGTGGGCAGTAAAAAACCTCATCCTGGACGTGTTGCAGCAGGGAAAAAATTAGCAGAGTGGAACAAGCGAACAAAATTAATGTTACAATCACAAAATGAAAAAGTGCCAGAGCCGCAGCCAGTTGTTTCAATGCCGGCTATAAAAACGCCAGAACAAGTTGATTCAAGGCTACAACAACAGGGTTGCCTACACCGCCAAAGTCTTCATATTTTCTTAAAGCAATTGTCATTTTTGGCAGCATTGCTGTTGGGGGTGGTTATTACGGTTATAAAATATATAAACAAAGACAACAAAAACCAAAGCAGTCAAAAAAAATATCAACCACTAATACAAAAGCCGAACACAACAGCATGCCAGAACGCCAACAACAAAAGATCATTTTGATCCATTTCAGATGCAATAACACTTTAAGAACTTAATAAATAATTATAAGTTAACTTGAATAAGAACTTGGCTTTTACTTAGAGGATGACTTAAGTTAAGAATTAGGGTGACTTAAGGCGACTTGATCAAGAATTATTAAGAACTTGAGGTGACTTGATTAAGAACTTAATTAAAAACTTGAGGTGACTTGATTAAAAACTTAACTAAGAACTTGAGGTGACTTAATTAAAAACTTAGAGGTTACTTGGTTAAGAACTTAGAACGACTTGATAGCGGCTTAAATAAGAACCTATGGCGGCTTGATAAAACGTTTAAAATAAAACACAATCCATTGTTACATTCTTTTTTGGGAAAACAACTCCTCTTCTCTTATTCTAAGGGCTGCTTTCCTTCGTGCAAACCCTTCAATTATTGGCTTACAAAATTGCAGAGCTGGGCGACGCATTTGTCACTTAACTAGTAGACGACCAGCCAACGAAAATCAGCCCGTGTCAAATTACACAAAATTACCTAGCCAGGGCAGCGAGCGTGCCAGTGATCCAAAAATCTAAGTTTAGCCCCCTAATAATATGTAGCTACATCCGTTGAGTATTTAATTCATCAAGAGCAGCTTTCAATTTTGTTTCATTTATCAATCAATGATTTTAATTTTTGTCCTTCTAGTTTTTACTCTTTCTTCTTCTTGTTTCACTCTTTGTCTCTTTTATCTTTCTCAACTCTTTCTCTTTTTCGCTATTTGCTCTTCCAAATGTTCTTTTTTAAATGGAATGCTGGCCAAAAAACTTTCAACAGTTCTTGGTGTTCCCGATGTTGTTGCTGATCCGTCATTTTGAAACTAACTACATGTCTCCAAGAACACGTAACTATAAACAGTGTCAATACCTTTTTATATGTCAACGCCTAGAAACAATGTCAACACTAAAAAACAATGTCACAGGTCAAAGCAAAAGAAACAATGTCACGCGGGTAGAAATATGTCACACAACTTGCTTTAGCATATATATTCTTACAGCAGAGCTAAGCTTGTTAACGCTGGCCGCCAAAGACCGCTGTGCCTGTTCGCCATGTCATAAAACCCAACACCTCAAATTAAGTAATGAGGCGCCAGCCTAATGACGGGCCTCTGTATTCCATGCATAGGCCAACCCCACACTTAACTCATTAAGCTCTCTGGTTTCAGAACTCTGCACAATAGTAGGTGGGTAAGGCGGCTGAATCATGTTTGTTTGTCTAACAGTTAAAGACTGTAGTTTTATTTTAC
>CM031619.1:1296132-1358632 GCA_018398815.1 Conus ventricosus
CACACTGACAAGTGACAATAATAATAATAATAATAATAATTCTTTTTCTTTCTTTCTGCGTACGCAGGCTGATACTCCTGCGGACACTCCCTGTATAGCCAGGCAGTGGAATTTTGTGTGTATGACCCTTTTTTATCCGCCATTAAGGCAGCCATACTCCATCTTCGGGGAAGGTGCATGCTATGTGTCACGTGTCATCCATACCAACGGCCAAACTGGCCTTCTCTTCCGAAAGTTGGTGATGGGATTTTACGTGTGTGCAAGATGTTATGCGTGCGTTCACACACGGAACCTCGGTTTATAGTCTCATTTGAAGGACTATATGGGGAATGGAGTCAGAACCAATGTTAACTCGAGGGAAAAATCCCCCTATACCGAAATTCGAACCCGCAACCCAGGATCACGAGTCCGGCGCTCTACCAACTGAGCTATCCGGCCCCCATAATAATAATAATAATAATCTTAATAATAATAATGATAATAATAATCATCATAATAACAATTATGATAATAGCAATATTCATCATCATAATAATGATAATAATAATCATAACGATAATAATGATAATGATACTACTACTACTATACTACTACTACTACCTACTACTACTACTACTACTACCACCACCACCACTACTACCACCACTAGGTGGAGATGAACAAAATAATCGATGAGTGAAAAAATAACAATCTACTGAAACAGGGAGAAAGGGGAGGAAAAAAAAGGAACACACACAACAACAACAACGACGACGACGACAACACACTCTAGGTTCCGAGAACCTGCCAAGAAACCCCAAAGTATTGGTACACTTCCCAAGAATCACTACACCAGTTATATCTTCTTCTTCTTCTTCTTCCCCTCTCCTCTTCCTCCTCCTTCTCCGCCTCCTCCCCCTTCTCTTCTCCGCCTCCTCGTCCTTCTCTTCCTCCTCCTCCTCCTCTTCTTCCGTTGATGACCAGCGATCGAAAACCGATCATTATTGTCATACTCGGGTGCGCAGTGCTACGAAAAAAGAACAGAATTTGAAGCTGGGCAGTATGGAGGGTGTGGTAGGGGTTGTGGTATGGCTGGGGGAGGCGGGGGTGGGGGGGGGGGGGGTGCAGGGGTGGATTGTCCCAGCTATCAGGGGGAGAGAGGACATATGGGCTGAGGTGGGGCCTTTGGGGATGGGGGGGGGGGGGGGGGGGGGATTTGGGGGTGAGAAGCCTTGGGGACATGTTCGGACCTCCACCTAATGAAGTGCGGACACCGCAATGGTCTCCAACACAACACCAGGCTTGCTAGGCTCCTCCTCCTTCATCTCTGTGAATGAGGAGACCTTAAGGGATTCATCTCCATGAATGGGCAAACAAACAAACAAAAACCCCAAACAAACACAAACGTTTCTCTGTCGTTCTGGTGTGGAAAAAGGAACGGACGAGCTTACCTGCAACAATAATGTCAAGCAAAAATCCCTCGACGTACTCATCAGTCATCCAATCAGCGCCCCCGTTACTTTGGTACTCCAATATACTTGTCCAGAACGCCGTTACGAGATCCTTGTTTTAGCGCCCCCTGGGAAGCAAAGCAGGTGGACCAATGAGATTGTGCCTCAGCGTTCGTTGTCAGAGGCAAAATGAGAAACAACCAAACGTACAAAAGGGTAAGTAAAGGATACTAAGCACTCGTGAGAAGAGAGGGTGGAATCCAGAAAACGACACAACAGACGCAAATACAGAAAGAAAAAAAAAAAAAGAAAAGAAAAATCAGGATACAAAAGAACGGTTTACAAATGAAAAGGGAAATTCAAATAGATTTTCTTGAGTGAACACGGACTCTGCAATAATTAATTATGAAATAAGCATCTCAGCATTATTATCGTTATCATTATTATCATGATCAAAACTTTAGCTTATGACAAAAATAACAAGCCATACATATTTCAACTTTCCTTTCAGTTTCATTCTAGCCCAGTCGACCACAGAAGGCTTTGTAGATCTGTCTGAGGGACACAGCCCAGTGGACCACAGAAGGCTTTTGTAGATCTGTCTGAGGGACACAGCCCAGTCGACCACAGAAGGCTTTTGTAGATCTGTCTGAGGGACACAGCCCAGTCGACCACAGAAGGCTTTTGTAGATCTGTCTGAGGGACACAGCCCAGTCGACCACAGAAGGCTTTTGTAGATCTGTCTGAGGGACACAGCCCAGTCGACCACAGAAGGCTTTTGTAGATCTGTCTGAGGGACACAGCCCAGTCGACCACAGAAGGCTTTTGTAGATCTGTCTGAGGACACAGCCCAGTCGACCACAGAAGGCTTTTGTAGATCTGTCTGAAGGACACAGCCCAGTCGACCACAGAAGGCTTTTGTAGATCTGTCTGAGGGACACAGCCCAGTGGACCACAGAAGGCTTTTGTAGATCTGTCTGAGGGACACAGCCCAGTCGACCACAGAAGGCTTTTGTAGATCTGTCTGAGGGACACAGCCCAGTCGACCACAGAAGGCTTTTGTAGATCTGTCTGAGGGACACAGCCCAGTCGACCACAGAAGGCTTTTGTAGATCTGTCTGAGGGACACAGCCCAGTCGACCACAGAAGGCTTTTGTAGATCTGTCTGAGGGACACAGCCCAGTCGACCACAGAAGGCTTTTGTAGATCTGTCTGAGGGACACAGCCCAGTCGACCACAGAAGGCTTTTGTAGATCTGTCTGAGGGAACAGCCCAGTCGACCACAGAAGGCTTTTGTAGATCTGTCTGAGGGACACAGTCCAGTCGACCACAGAAGGCTTTTGTAGATCTGTCTGAGGGACACAGCCCAGTGGACCACAGAAGGCTTTTGTAGATCTGTCTGAGGGACACAGCCCAGTCGACCACAGAAGGCTTTTGTAGATCTGTCTGAGGGACACAGCCCAGTCGACCACAGAAGGCTTTTGTAGATCTGTCTGAGGGACACAGCCCAGTCGACCACAGAAGGCTTTTGTAGATCTGTCTGAGGGACACAGCCCAGTCGACCACAGAAGGCTTTTGTAGATCTGTCTGAGGGACACAGCCCAGTGACCACAGAAGGCTTTTGTAGATCTGTCTGAGGGACACAGCCCAGTCGACCACAGAAGGCTTTTGTAGATCTGTCTGAGGGACACAGCCCAGTCGACCACAGAAGGCTTTTGTAGATCTGTCTGAGGGACACAGCCCAGTCGACCACAGAAGGCTTTTGTAGATCTGTCTGAGGGACACAGCCCAGTCGACCACAGAAGGCTTTTGTAGATCTGTCTGAGGGACACAGCCCAGTCGACCACAGAAGGCTTTTGTAGATCTGTCTGAGGGACACAGCCCAGTCGACCACAGAAGGCTTTTGTAGATATGTCTGAGGGACACAGCCCAGTCGACCACAGAAGGCTTTTGTAGATCTGTCTGAGGGACACAGCCCAGTCGACCACAGAAGGCTTTTGTAGATCTGTCTGAGGGACACAGCCCAGTCGACCACAGAAGGCTTTTGTAGATCTGTCTGAGGGACACAGCCCAGTGGACCACAGAAGGCTTTTGTAGATCTGTCTGAGGGACACAGCCCAGTCGACCACAGAAGGCTTTTGTAGATCTGTCTGAGGGACACAGCCCAGTCGACCACAGAAGGCTTTTGTAGATCTGTCTGAGGGACACAGCCCAGTGGACCACAGAAGGCTTTTGTAGATCTGTCTGAGGGACACAGCCCAGTCGACCACAGAAGGCTTTTGTAGATCTGTCTGAGGGACACAGCCCAGTGGACCACAGAAGGCTTTTGTAGATCTGTCTGAGGGACACAGCCCAGTCGACCACAGAAGGCTTTGTAGATCTGTCTGAGGGACACAGCCCAGTCGACCACAGAAGGCTTTTTTTAGATCTGTCTGAGGGACACAGCCCAGTCGACCACAGAAGGCTTTTGTAGATCTGTCTGAGGGACACAGCCCAGTCGACCACAGAAGGCTTTTGTAGATCTGTCTGAGGGACACAGCCCAGTCGACCACAGAAGGCTTTTGTAGATCTGTCTGAGGGACACAGCCCAGTCGACCACAGAAGGCTTTTGTAGATCTGTCTGAGGGACACAGCCCAGTCGACCACAGAAGGCTTTTGTAGATCTGTCTGAGGGACACAGCCCAGTCGACCACAGAAGGCTTTTGTAGATCTGTCTGAGGGACACAGCCAGTCGACCACAGAAGGCTTTTGTAGATCTGTCTGAGGGACACAGCCCAGTGGACCACAGAAGGCTTTTGTAGATCTGTCTGAGGACACAGCCCAGTCGACCACAGAAGGCTTTTGTAGATCTGTCTGAGGGACACAGCCCAGTCGACCACAGAAGGCTTTTGTAGATCTGTCTGAGGGACACAGCCCAGTCGACCACAGTAGGCTTTTGTAGATCTGTCTGAGGGACACAGCCCAGTCGACCACAGAAGGCTTTTGTAGATCTGTCTGAGGGACACAGCCCAGTGACCACAGAAGGCTTTTGTAGATCTGTCTGAGGGACACAGCCCTGTCGACCACAGAAGGCTTTTGTAGATCTGTCTGAGGGACACAGCCCAGTGACCACAGAAGGCTTTTGTAGATCTGTCTGAGGGACACAGCCCAGTCGACCACAAAAGGCTTTTGTAGATCTGTCTGAGGGACACAGCCCAGTCGACCACAGAAGGCTTTTGTAGATCTGTCTGAGGGACACAGCCCAGTCGACCACAGAAGGCTTTTGTAGATCTGTCTGAGGGACACAGCCCAGTCGACCACAGAAGGCTTTTGTAGATCTGTCTGAGGGACACAGCCCAGTCGACCACAGAAGGCTTTTGTAGATCTGTCTGAGGGACACAGCCCAGTCGACCACAGAAGGCTTTTGTAGATCTGTCTGAGGGACTCAGCCCAGTCGACCACAGAAGGCTTTGTAGATCTGTCTGAGGGACACAGCCCAGTGGACCACAGAAGGCTTTTGTAGATCTGTCTGAGGGACACAGCCCAGTCGACCACAGAAGGCTTTTGTAGATCTGTCTGAGGGACACAGCCCAGTGGACCACAGAAGGCTTTTGTAGATCTGTCTGAGGGACACAGCCCAGTCGACCACAGAAGGCTTTTGTAGATCTGTCTGAGGGACACAGCCCAGTCGACCACAGAAGGCTTTTGTAGATCTGTCTGAGGGACACAGCCCAGTCGACCACAGTAGGCTTTTGTAGATCTGTCTGAGGGACACAGCCCAGTCGACCACAGAAGGCTTTTGTAGATCTGTCTGAGGGACACAGCCCAGTCGACCACAGAAGGCTTTTGTAGATCTGTCTGAGGGACACAGCCCTGTCGACCACAGAAGGCTTTTGTAGATCTGTCTGAGGGACACAGCCCAGTGGACCACAGAAGGCTTTTGTAGATCTGTCTGAGGGACACAGCCCAGTCGACCACAGGAGGCTTTTGTAGATCTGTCTGAGGGACACAGCCCAGTCGACCACAGAAGGCTTTTGTAGATCTGTCTGAGGGACACAGCCCAGTCGACCACAGAAGGCTTTTGTAGATCTGTCTGAGGGACACAGCCCAGTCGACCACAGAAGGCTTTTGTAGATCTGTCTGAGGGACACAGCCCAGTCGACCACAGAAGGCTTTTGTAGATCTGTCTGAGGGACACAGCCCAGTCGACCACAGAAGGCTTTTGTAGATCTGTCTGAGGGACTCAGCCCAGTCGACCACAGAAGGCTTTTGTAGATCTGTCTGAGGGACACAGCCCAGTGGACCCCAGAAGGCTTTTGTAGATCTGTCTGAGGGACACAGCCCAGTCGACCACAGAAGGCTTTTGTAGATCTGTCTGAGGGACACAGCACAGTCGACCACAGAGGCTTTTGTAGATCTGTCTAAGGGACACAGAACAGAAAAAAATAAACAAAGAAATAACAAAAAC
This sequence comes from Conus ventricosus, assembly GCA_018398815.1. Lineage (NCBI taxonomy): Eukaryota > Metazoa > Mollusca > Gastropoda > Neogastropoda > Conidae > Conus > Conus ventricosus. The sequence goes on from CM031619.1 coordinate 1,302,010, forward strand.
TCTCAGAAATTAGGAGACAAAACAGATTTTTTAAAAATAATTTTGTTTAAAGAAACATTTATACAAGAGTTTCTCCACAATATACGTAATAATTTTGTGTCAGATAGAAGCATCCATACACAAGACCATTTTTCAACAATACATGAGCTAAGAAAAAATACGGAAACATGCTACACTTGAGTTTTCTTCTTTTTTTAAATTTTAATTTTAAACATTCTTCAAAATATAAAAATGCCAGCTGTCTCCCTCCTCCGCCCTTTGCACCCCCACCTTCTGCTAATTCCCTACCATTCACTCCCACCCCCACCCCCATACCTCTTCTTCTCCTTAACCGCTTCGAATCCCGATATCGCTTCTCTTCAGACTATGGTCGCTTTTTTTCCGACACAGTGATGATGTGCATTGAAAATACAGGACACTAATATAGGATGTGGCTTCGTCTGTCAGTATTCCCTTAAAACCTTTCCATATGTAGATGAATTATTTATGCACTTGTCGATAATGAACATTCAAGATAAAGATTTATGAGCGGTTATTTCAAATTTTATGAAAGCCTGTCTGTACTTTGTGACTAAAGATGGAAAGCTTCCCTTGTATCATTCAATGGACCCTCTTAACATTCTGGACACCCTATTTCTAGCTTTTATTCAGCTTATTTCCTTTTGGTGTATGCTCCTCATTTTATTCCTCTACCATTCGCTAGCTGCAGTGGGGGTGCCACTGGATATCTGTTTTGGAACCCTTGGTGGTGAGAATACCACAGAGTTATAGGCGGTAGGTTTCCCTTAGGTGCCAAGGGAGGCTCGCTGACATTATCAGATGTGTCTGACTGATGAATCTGAATCAGAGGACCAAAGCCCCATGGGCTGATGGTACAAACGGCTATGTTGTCAGGAGAGGCTACCGTGGTCCCTATATGTTGCTGGTGAAGGATTTTACATTTATATTCTAATGTCGTCTACTTCATTCCTATTTTCCTCTGTTTCACTCCTATTTTTCTTTTGCAGTATCTCCCCCCCCCCCCCCCCCCCCCCCCCCCCCCACGCCCCGTTTTTTTTGTTTGAAATTTTCGTCTTATATATAATGATGGAGAAATTGTATGGTCTGCACTTGTCCCCCCCCCCCCTTCCTCCCCTCCTCCCCCACTATTCATTTATTCGAAGAGTCCAGCGAGTCTAATTCAGCCTCATCGTTTAAAATATACTTCATCTTCCGCACGGTCAAGATGAAGTTTGTCTGAAAGAACCAGAGATCAAAGAATGGATCGTTCCGAACCATGCCCAGCCAGATTTGTCTTCTCTGCCTTGTTGTTATCAGCATTAGTTTTGTTTTGTTAGGATTCAGTGACATGTGATTTACATTGCACCAATTACTTAAGGTATTAGCATTCTTCTGTAATGAAGTGAAAACAGCTTCCAAGCTGGGGCTACTTGTATGGACAGTGGTATCATCACAAAAGAGTTCACATGAATCCTCAATATAAAGAGGGAGATCATTTATATAAACTGAGAACAGCAAAGGACCTAACACAGAACCCTGGGGTACGCCATGTTGGATAGGTAACTTCTCTGATAAATTGTTGTTGACACAAACGATTTGTTGACGGTCTTCTAGGAATGATGTTATCAGTTGGAAGGTATTTCCTGTTATACCATATGATAAAAGCTTCCTGCATAACAATTTGTGGTCAATGACATCAAAAGCCTTTGCAAAATCAACAAACAGTGCGCTCACAATATTTATTCTCATTAACACTGGCTAGCCATTGATCTACTAGGTTTGTAAGCGCTGTATGACAAGAATGATTTTTCCTGAATCCCGATTGATTTTTATTTAGTAGGTTGGAGGAGTCAAATGGTGGCAAAGATGCTTATTTATGTGTTTTTCCAAGGGCTTGGACAGAACTGGCAAAATGGATATAGGTCTGTAGTTCGAAGGTTCAGATTTGTCTCCAGATTTGAAATGGGTATAACTTTTGCAACTTTGAACTGAGCGGGAAAGTGACATTTATCAATGCATAAATTGTAAATGTAGGTAAGAGTTTCACATATATCAGAGAGAGAGAGAGAGAGAGAGAGAGAGAGAGAGAGAGTGTGTGTGTGTGTGCGCGCGCGCGCGCGCGTGTTTCGTTTGTAGCACCGGCATATTTTTTGATGATTTTAATTAAACTGAGGAGACATTGAAAGGACTGGACGGAGCTCTCAGTATGACCTTCTTTCATCGGCCTTAAGGGTGTCCATTGTAAAATCATCAAATCACAACACTGATGCAAAGTGAAGGAGACAAAACCCAGTCCATGTCAGCGCCACTTCACACATCGTCATGAAGCACTCTTCTGTGGGGGGAACGAGTGAGTTTTCAAGTGATGTGGCAAACTGGACAAGGGATTCACACTGTGTGAAATCGACCGGTAGAGCAGTGCAGAGTACCTGGACTGCGTTTGAGCGTGCTGTGAATGTTGTGGAGTTTTGTCTTTCTTGTGTGTCTTTTGTTGTTGTTGTCGTTGTTGTTGTCGTCGTTGTTGTTGTTTCTCTCTCTGTTGTGACAGCACTGACCGGAGCCTGTGTCATTATCGACTGGGTGACAAGTAATTACTGACAAACGAAACTGAAAACTGGTGAATATGTGTGTGTCGGACTTAAAGGAATATTTTAAACGAGGCAAAGGGTAGTAAATATCAAACAAGAAGGATAACTCTTGTTCCCACGCTGAGATAAATATACGCCTACAGCTCGAAACATTTTTTTTTCCTTTTACAATTTTACTTGCGCTCCTGTCGAATAGCAAGCATGTTTCATTTTGAGTCATGGGGGCGGGAGTTATAGTTATACTTTCGATTAATTCGTGTTTTTCTTTACGTTGGACAGAATAATAATGTAGTCTGAGTAATCGCTTGGGGACAGTTAATTAAGTTCATTGGCTTCGTCCCAGAAACCATTAAACAGAAAGGAGAGAGAGAGAGAGAGAGAGAGAGAGAGAGAGAGAGAGAGAGAGAGAGAGGAGAGAGAGAGAGAGAGAGAGAACGAACGAACGAATGAACGGACGAACGGAATTAATTCAAGAGGGTGATGGATTAAGCATAAACACTTTTTAACATCCAGCCCTCTGGATGAAAAAAACAACAACATGGCAAAACATTGAGTTGTACAACAAGAAATGCGCTATATAAGTATTATACATTATTATTATTATTATTATTAAGAAGCAAACTCAAGCAAGAGAGAGAGAGAGGGGAGAGAGAGAGAGAGAGAGAGAGAGAGAGAGAGAGAGAGAAGAGAGAGAGAGAGAGAGAGAGAGAGAAAGAGAGAGAGAGATGCTTACTGTATAAACATACACCAGTTACAGTTATACAAATCCTTTAGGCTTGGTATGTGAGAAACTGGAAAAAGAGTTTATTAAAAAAAAAACCCCAACAAAAAACGACAACAACAACAACAACAACAACAACAACAACAAAGCGAAGCACAGATGTACGCAGGAAGAATGAAGATGCATCAGCAGGCGGTTTCGTTTCCCTACTATTTATTATTCAGCTCAGAAGCCAGAAAGCCCGGAACCTCCGACCCTAACAGGACTTGGTGCCATTCGCCCTCAGAAAAAAAAAAGGATTGCAGTCACATCTACATATTCACAGACTGAATTTCAAATTCACACTCATTGTATGTTCTGTCGGTCTGTCTGTCTGTCTCTCTCACGCACGTATGCACGCACGAGTGTGCGAGTGCGAGTGCGCGCGCGCGCACACACACACACACACACGCCCCAAAGGGCAACCCCCCCCACTCCCACCCCAAAGGTAGTTACTTCGCATGTTGATTTGAATTCATCTCCCTCGCAGTGGGTCAGCCAAAAATCACGTGACTGCAATCATTGTTGATTTCTCGCCGTGCTTCCTCTTGGCGGTCGTTTCAAAGCTACAGACAAAAGCGCCCGTTCATGACACAGTGTGTGTGTGTGTGCATTGTAGGATTACGCAAAACCCAACAAGCCAACCAGCATCATGTCGGCAATCAAAAAAGCTTTAAGACACTCCATTAGCCGAAGGCGTTATTCGATGTTTGACCAAAAAGAGAACGACTACATTCACACGCCCAGGTCCAAACGAGGTGGGTCTGAAGAGCCGGAAAATGAAACGAGACAAAATGGCTCCTGTGCGACTGTTCCAAGCAGACGACACTCGGCGATTTTTCGCCGTGGATCGAGGATGACTAAGTCGATGAGGGATGCTGTTGGAACAATCAGACAGGTTAGTAGTTACCGAAGTTTCAAAACTTGTAACAAATTATTTTGAGACAGTAGTCGCAGCGTTTTTCTCAGTTCAAACTGAAGACTAGACTGAGTGAACGCAAACAGGTCATGCTTCCGGCTGCTTTCAGCTTTTGTTTTAACTTAATATTAAACTAATTAAGTCCATTTAGATTGACACTGTGTATTTTTTGTATAACTTGGTAACTAAACTACAGCACGGACAAGTGAGTAAATTGTTGCTGTCGATGGTAAAGTTGGATGAAACAACTAACGTACGGTCTGCTGGATAAGGGGTAGGCCTATGGACTGTGGAATCGCAAGAATGCGAGATTTGTGTGATCTTCTTCTTCTTCTTCCTAAAATACTGGTTCACTCAAAAACGAGTAGGTCACCAGCGCGCATGTTAAAAAGCAAAATAAAATAACATAAAATAGTGCGACTAGACTGTTGGCCCCTGGAGCAAATTTGGCAACAAGGGGTCGCACTCGATATTCAAGAAGTTAAAAGCAATGGCCAAATTCAGACCCAGTTAACAGTAAAATATCTGGGGAAGTAAAAAATATAGAAAAACATCAATATGCAGATCTCAAAACTGTTGTATCAATTTGTTTTTTAAAAGAGATTGCATTTGTGGCAATCTTGATGGCACCCGGCAGTGAGTTCCACAGCCGTACAGAACTGGGGTAAAAAGAATGTAAGTGGCTGTCAATATTTGATGCAGGTATGGTATAACACTGACCGCCACTCCTGGTGCTACTTTTATTCAATACTAGTTGTTCCATTGGAATATCAATTACTTTAGCTCTGCCTTTGAAAAAGGTGTTAAGTTTAATAAAAGCTCTTCTCTCTTCTAAGGGTTTCCATTCTAATTTCCTCATGTTCTTCCTAGTATTCCCCTTTTCTCTGATGTGGTTCCCTGTTACGAACCGTGCTGCTCTCTTCTGAATCTTTTCAAGGTTATCAATGTCCTTTAGATGGTAAGGATCCCAAACTGAGCAACCATATTCCAGTACTGGTCTAACCAGTGTTTTGTAGCAGTCGTCTTTAACCTTTTGGGGGCAGTCATTGATATTCCTGTGTAAGAAAGCTAAGATGTTATTTGCTTTCTTACATACTAAATTGTAATGTTCTTTCCATTTGAGACGACTATCTATAATCACGCCTAAATATTTTGCAGCATTAGTTTCTTTAAGAATAGTATTATGGATAGAATAATCTGATCTAATTAGTGAGCGTTTGTTACATATACGCAACACTTGGCACTTTTGAGGATGAAATTCCATTTTCCAAGTTCTTTCCCACTCTTGTAAAGCGTTTAGATCTTCTTGTAGAATGCGTGTATCATTCTTGCTTCTGATTGTTCTATATACTAAACTGTCATCTGCAAAAAGCCTTATAGTAGTTCCAGGAGAGAGATTTCTACTTATGTCATTTATATAAATTAAGAAAAACAAGGGCCCCAGAACAGTTCCCTGTGGTACACCTGACAAGACTGGTTTACAATGGGATGACGACCCTTCCACAACAACTTTCTGCGTTCTCCCAACGAGGAATGATCTAGCCCATTTTAGCAAAGAACCGCCAATGCCAATGTGTTCTAATTTAAGCAGCAGGCCCTCATGGTCAACCTTATCAAAGGCTTTAGAAAAATCTAATAAAATTGCATCTATTTGCTGTCTGTTGTTAAGACAGTTACTAAAATCATTGAGAGTTGTTATAAGTTGAGTCTCACAACTCCTTCGCTGTCTAAAACCATGCTGGGCGTTATTTAAGAAATCATATTTGTCAAAATGGTCCATTATGCTACTATATATTATATGTTCAAGTAATTTAGCTGATATGGATGTAAGAGATACAGGTCTATAATTCTCTGCTTTTGTTTTGTCACCCTTTTTAAATAAGGGAACAATGCTCGCATCTCTCCACTCATCAGGTATTACTCCCTGGTCCAGTGAAGCTTGGTAAAGTAATTGGTATACCTCACTCAATTCATTGGCACATAATTTTAAGAGCTTGCCAGGAACGCCATCGGGACCAGTAGCTTTGTTTTCATTGATATTGGTCAGTAACTTAAATACTCCTGCTTTGTTTACTTTGATGTTTTGCATTTCAGGGAGTTTATCATCATCCTTTAGTCTATCGTTAATTAAAGGTTTGGGATTTGAGAAAACTGAACAAAACTGCTTGTTTAGTAAGTTTGCTTTCCCTTCAGGGTCCTGTATTAGGTTATTCTGGTTATTTCTCAGGTCTGGAATCCCAATGTTGTCCTGTCTCTTACTCCTTATGTAAGACCATAATTTCTTGTTTTGATGATCACCTTCCGAAATCATTGAATTAACATAATTGGAGTGAGCAAGTCTACATTCTCTCTGACACCTTCTCTTAATATGTTTATACCTAACCAGTAATCTTTCTGAATTAGGATGTAGTTTCAATTTCTTAAAGAAACGATGTTTCCTTCTCAACAAACGTTTAGTTTTAGTAGTAATCCATGGCTGGTGGTTCTTGCTTGAGGTTATTTTAGTAGGTATGTTGTCATCCATAATAAATTCCAAATTAGTTTTTATACACTTCCAAAGATCACTGACATTATCTTTAACACTATGGGACCTCAAAAAAAGACAACTGAAATTATGAGTATCCCTGCGCAATTTTGGTAAATCTGCTTGGTTCCAGAGTCTGATGGTACGTTTAGGGTGATGTGTCAGCACAGTGACATTTAGTGGCTTTGTGATCTTTGTCATGCCTGGTAGGATCATGCCTGGGGCCTTTCGTTTGGCGGGAAACACAATCAAAATGAACGTGGCTAAAGGATGAAGGTAACATTGTCAGAATTAGTGTTGACGAATGTGTTTTAAACTAGGGAAAAACGTAGCCTACATCACTACATGCATGTGTGTACATCTACATGTTCTCATAACTTAATGTTCTTCCATGTGTCTGCCACCAACTTGCTAAAGACTGGTTCTGTATTTGAAAGAACCTACCACTGTAGGGAGGGAGGGGGGGGGGGGCGTGAGGAAGGCAGGGGTGCGGGTGAGGGTGATGGAAGAGAGGGATGTTGGGTGAGATGCCTCTCCACTTTGCCTCTCCAGTTCTCCCCTGACCCCTTCTCCCACCCATTGTCCTTTTGCACCCCCCACCCCCCTTCCCCCAGATGATGATGCCAAGAGCGTTTTTAGCATCTGTGACAAGTATCTAATGGACTGGTTCAGACAGCAGTGCAGGGGCAGCAACAGGACATCCCGGTGTGGCTGTGTTTGTGGGAGGTGGAATGAGCTGTGTGGGAGCAATGACTTGGCAGACAGGGAGAAAAGATCACAAGACACCGACTGCTCAGTAGAGTACAGGACACGGACTGCTCAGTAGGGTACAGGACACAGACTGCACAATAGAGTACAGGACACAGACTGCACAATAGAGCACAAGACACAGACTGCTCAGTAGAGTACAGGACACAGACTGCACAATAGAGCACAAGACACAGACTGCTCAGTAGAGTACAGGACACAGACTGCACAGTAGAGCACAAGACACAGACTGCTCAGTACGGTAGAGTACAGGACACAGACTGCACAGTAGAGCACAAGACACAGACTGCACAGTAGAGCACAAGACACAGACGGCACAGTAGAGTACAGGACACAGACTGCACAGTAGAGTACAGGACACAGACTGTACAATAGAACACAAGACACAGATTGCTCAGTAGAGTACAGGACACAGACTGCATAATAGAACACAAGACACAGACTGCACAGTAGAGTACAGGACACGGACTGCACAGTAGAGCACAAGACACAGACTGCACAGTAGAGTACATGACACAGACTGCATAATAGAGCACAAGACACAGACTGCTTAGTAGAGTACAGGACACAGACTGCACAGTAGAGCACAAGACACAGACTGCTCAGTAGAGTACAGGACCAGACTGCATAATAGAGCACAAGACACAGACTGCTTAGTAGAGTACAAGACACAGTCTGCTCTACAGAGTACAAGACACAGACTGCTTAGTAGAGTACAGGACACAGTCTGCTCTACAGAGTACAAGACACAGACTGCTCTACAGAGCACAAGACACAGAGTGCTCAGTAGAGTCATGGCTGAGACACGGTTGTCAGTGACTCACCACCACCTCTTCAGCAGGCCCTGACCCCCCCCCCCCCCCCAGACCTTCACACCTGGCATTCCTCGGGAGCACACTTCACTCTGCTGCTGGGGGGCAGCTGGCCACACTTAGCTGCAGCTGCTGTCCAATCCCTGGGAAAGTCCAGTGAGATAAGCCATGGCTCTGGCCCCCATCTCCTGTTTCATTGACACAGTGGTGTGGGATCAATCCTTGGGGAGTCCAGTGAGATAAGCCATGCCTCTGGCCCCCATCTCCTGTTTTCATTGACACAGTGGTGTCTAAAAATGGCTAGCTGGCTGACTTAGTGTAATGGAAAACTTCCCTGCCTCACTGCATTCTTTCATTCAAAACAAACCTGAACATTAATGGAAAACTTCCCTGCCTCACTGCATTCTTTCATTCAAAAACAAACCTGAACATTAATGGAAAACTTCCTGCCTCACTGCATTCTTTCATTCAAAACAAACCTGAACATTAATGGAAAACTTCCCTGCCTCACTGCATTCTTTCATTCAAAACAAACCTGAACATTAATGGAAAACTTCCCTGCCTCACTGCATTCTTTCATTCAAAGCAAACCTGAACATTAATGGAAAACTTCCCTGCCTCACTGCATTCTTTCATTCAAAGCAAACCTGAACATTTAATGGAAAACTTCCCTGCCTCACTGCATTCTTTCATTCAAAACAAACCTGAACATTTAATGGAAAACTTCCCTGCCTCACTGCATTCTTTCATTCAAAGCAAACCTGAACACTTTTCCTGTCTCCTTTTACTGAGATGTGGTGGTATATGAGAGTAATTGCGGGTGTTTCAATAACCTGTAATTATTTTACTCATGATCATGTTTACTTGAGAGGCTGGGAGTGGGGTGGGTGGGGAGAGGAGTGAGAGGGCCAGGCTGCGAGATGTACGAGATGTACGAGATGTACGCTTGGATGTGATGGGGTGTGTTGGGATTGCTAGCATGTGTTTTGTATGTAGCTGGTTGTTTTTGATCATGTTTATTTCCTAGTCTGGTGTACTTGCTCAAATAAGTGCCTGGAGTGTTCAGTTGATTAGGTGTATAAATATTCTGAATAAATGTTCTTGAGAATATTGATAATAGTAATAAGATCGTGTAACTCTTTCCTGTGTTGGAATGCGGAAAAAGTTATTTTTCAAACAGTATGAAAAGCTGAACAGAGTGCTCTCTCCATAGATTTTGGGGGGGTTATTTTTTGCTGAGTTCCGAAGAATATTATGTATTGTACAATACCTTACCTTCTTCATCTGATGTGATTAACAATTTATATAGATGTTCACACCCAGGGGAAGTGACCGCAGAATGAAGAAAAAACAGCATTTGGGAGGGATTTGGGGTTTAAAAGCAGGTGATCATCAAGGCAGTGCAAACTGATTTTCAGTTTCACCCGTGCCTGCGTGGGGGTTCACTGCTTGTGTGGCTTGTGTGTGTGTGCGATCTACTTCACACCTCGTTCGAGAAAATGACACAACGCATGTTAAACATGCCAGGCCTGTTAATTGTGTTCATGCACAGCTTGACTTCTGCTGCCATAGTTTGACTTCTCAGTTCTGCTGCCATAGTTTGACTTCTGCTGCCATAGTTTGACTTCTGCTGCCATAGTTTGACTTCTGCTGCCATAGTTTGACTGCCCTCTTGGCAGCCATCTAGCTGGCAACTCAACGGAGTTTTCTGTCTGACCTGCTGTATGAGTCATCCAGTGTCTTCGTTAAGTTAATGATCCAATTTTTGTGATGATCAAACCAATCAATATTCTGACCTGTAGTTTTATGTCAGAAACATTTTAGAATGCTGAACGACATGTGGGAAGAGTTCTGGTTAGTACTGTAAAGAGAAATAGAGAGAACGTTTGATTATATTTTATTTGTTCTGAAGGAAACTGAAAGTGAAACACAGAGACTTGGAGTGCCTGTAAGGCGTGTAACACACTCCAACATTGACACTTTACATTAGAAAGCAGAGCGGTTGAGTTGTCAGGCAAAGTTTGATTTTTAAATCAATTTGAAATTTTTTTAAATAATCCAACTGAAAATCACTGGTTTTGATGCCAGAACAAACATAAGAGTGTAATCTAAAGATTCCTCATACCTGTTCTTATTTTTGCCAGTGCTCCTATGCAATGATAGGAAAGGCAGTGCTTGTTTCATAGCAGGGTTAGCCTCATCAGTCACATGCAGTTCTGTGTCATCAGCTGGTACTTGTCGCACATGTGTAAGTTATTGTTACATTGTGAGGTAGTCACTATTGTTGGTCACTTGTCAGCACGGTGGTAGCTTAACTTGTCACCTATGGTAAGGTTTACTTGTCAGTCAGCTGTGGTAGGTGTAACTTGTCAGTCACTGTGGTAAGGTGTAACTTGTTACCTGTGGTAGGGTGTAACTAGTCACTATGTGTAAGGTGTAACTTGTCAGTCACTGTGGTAAGGTGTAACTGTCGTCACTATGTGTAAGGTGTTACTTGTCACCTGTGGTAAGGTGTAACTTGTATCACTGCGTAAGGTGTAACTTGTCACCTGTGGTAAGGTAACAAGTCAGTCAGCTGTGGTAAGGTGTAACTTGTCAGTCAGCTGTGGTAAGGTGTAACTTGTCAGTCACTGTTGGTAAGGTTAACTTGTCACGCTATGGTAAGGTGTAACTTGTTACTGTCGTAAGGTGTAACTTGCCACTGTGGTAAGGTAACTTGTCAGTCAGCTGTGGTAGGTGTAACTTGTCAGTCACTGGGTAGGTGAACTTGTCAGTCAGCTGTGGTAAGGTGTAACTTGTCTGTCAGCTGTGGTAAGGTGTAACTTGTCTGTCAGCTGTGGTAAGGTGTAACTTGTCAGTCACCTGCTAAGGTGCAACTTGTCAGTCAGCTGTGGTAAGGTGTAACTTGTCATCTGTGGTAAGGTGTAACTTGTCAGTCAGCTGCAGTATGGTGCAACTTGTCAGTCAGCTGTGGTAAGGTCTAGCTTGTCGGTCCTAACCTGAACAACAGTGTACGCTGTGCACAAAGTTGATCATTGACAAAAAGAAATGGTGTTGTGAAGTTCTGGCTCTGTACCCTCTTCCTCCTCATCTCCTCCTCCCCTCTCCGCTTATCCCCTTCCTCCCCTCCACCCACCTGGAAAAAAATATAAGAAAAGTAAAAAAAAAAAAAAAAAAAATCCATGGCTACACTGAAACTGATAGTGGGTACAGAAAATGTCTGGCTGGTTGTAGCCTTGGCAGAACATGGAAATACACCCAGCAGACCACAGCCTGGCTGTTCAGAGATGACGGGTCAGACCACAGCCTGGCTGTTCAGAGATGACGGGTCAGACCACAGCCTGGCTGTTCAGAGATGACGGGTCAGACCACAGCCTGGCTGTTCAGAGATGACGGGTCAGACCACAGCCTGGCTGTTCAGAGATGACGGGTCAGACCACAGCCTGGGTGTTCAGAGGTGACGGGTCAGACCACAGCCTGGGTGTTCAGAGGTGACGGGTCAGACCACAGCCTGGCTGTTCAGAGATGATGGGCCCAGGAATGGCACCGGAGTCCTGTTGTACTGCAGGTCACAGTACTGGGCTAGACAGTGTGCAGAATTGATGGGATTTGCTGGGGCCTTTTTTTTTTTTTTTTTTTTTTTTGCTGGACATCCCATCTTCTGTGCCACCTCAGTGGCATAGCACCCACACTGCTCATTCCGAGCCCCCCGTCCACAGCCACAGCCCTGCCCGGCCCGCCCCAGCCACAGCCCTGCCCGGCCCCGCCCCAGCCCTGGCCCCTGCAATCCACAGGGAGCAGTCAAAGTCAAGTCGTTAAGAGGCAACCTGCTTTAGGAGACACTGCACTGCTGCCGAGTCACTTCGGTGGTGTTCACTGGCGCCTGTTTTGATCCAGCTTACGCAGGACACCACCTGCTAAGCCCCATGCTAATGACAATAATTGCTTAGTCGCGGAGCCGGTGTGAGTGAGTTTTCCCTCCTGAGGTTGCCACCACGTCTGTCCAACGAAAGCCCCCCATGGACTCGACGATACGAGCGACCCCGACAGAATCAAACCAAGGCCACAGACGTAGAGGGGACATCAGAACTAAGGTCACCATGAGAGCAGGGCTTGAAGGGCCACAAAATTTGAGACTTTTTAAAAATGCTGATCATGAGAATTAAGATGATGAAGATGATGCTATGGATTTCCATTCCGGTCTGAGACTGCATCACAGGGATGTAGTCTGCGCTTCCTTTCATAATATATCCCGGCGTCAACCAGGCCCGAGAGATACAGACACCTGTAGTGTTGGTCAGAAAATTTGCGCAACACTCTCAGAGACACATTTATTAAGTGGAAGAAACTCGACTGTGTGGTCCCAGTCTTCCCAAATGAGCTGTTGCAAGCGCAAACTTGACTCTAGGTAGGAGCCGGTCGGGGCAGAAAAATCCCACATGACTCTGGTGGGAATCAAACCCATGACCTCCCAGCTGGGAGTCTGCGATGCTAACCACTTCCCCACGGCGGCTGGTGTTTGCTGGGGCATTTACAGTGTTCCTGTTTATTGTAATGACTAGGATTTCACTGCTTCAGATGAAACAGTGACAAAAATATCAGCCGCCAGTATTGCACATTGATATAGTTTTTAACAGGCGGTGGCGAAAGTGGACCGTTGTGTTCGTGCTGTCAACTTTTTGCCAGCTGCTGTGACCAGACAAATCATTCTTTTTTTCTTCTTCATCTTTTTTCTTTTTTTTTAACACTTTGTCTTCTCTGAGTTGCTGTGTGTTTTAAAATGACAAACGGTTGTGAGATTTTTGTTGAATTTTGTCACAAAACATTTTATTCTGATTTATGCGTACAGTGTACCCATGCATGTCATTTTGATGTTACAGAATAAGACCAGCTTTGCTCAGGAACGTGGCTCATTTAATCATGTATCTATGATGTTATTGAAAACAATACAGTATGATTTTCTCAGTATTTGAACCATGCAAGCAAGCAACAATTAATCCCATACACAGTATGTGCCAGTTTATGAATTTTATAACGACAACTATTTGCATAGAACTGATTTCAGTTCTAGATCAGTGTTAATCACTGCATGCTTCAGTCTGTATGTACAGTATGTCTGTCTTACTTCTTTTTATTTCCTTTTCCCCCTCAGAAATTCAAAACATCAACCCGACGTCTACGGCCAATTCAGGAGAGCCGAACTTACACACCGACGCGCTCCTCGGGTCGTAAGGGCGTTCAAGAGGTGGAGATGTACTCCCCTTTCCGCATCGAGACGCCGGGCAGGACGAGGGGCAGGGTGGCCCGCCGCTCCAACATCAGGACTGTGTGAGGCTTGGCTTCCTGCCAGGGGTGGGATAGTCGGGGGAAGGGGGGGGGAGGGGTTGTTTGAAAGCTGAAGGAAAAGTCGCACAATTTCATGTAAGTAGCAATAAAATTGCTTGAGTCACAGGGCACAAAACATGGGTATGGATGACTTCACTGCCATGGTGGATGGTAAAGGTAAAAAAAAAAAATTGAAATTTGAAGAAAATAATAGTTGTGTGGGCCCTTCATCGTCCTATTTTCATTTCACACTTCCCTCTTTTTTTTTTTCTAGGTTAGTGCAAACACAAATTACATGAATATTTTCATGTCTGTTTTTTTTTGTTTTTTGTTTTAAAATAAAGAAGAAAGGAATTATAGAAACACTCTTGTGTATAGGTTTTCTAACTGTAGTATTTATGGCTCTGGTTCTGGCGCTGAGGATAATCTCACAATCTACGAAGAGGGACTTTCTGGTTCTGTCGGCTTCGCAGTCAGCTTTGGAGGCCATAGCTGGCCGCAACCTTCAGCATCCAGAACTTTTACATTTCTTTGAACTTTTTAGCAAGTTGAAAGTGGATGGTTACAACATTACTCTAGCTTGGGTTCCTGGTCATGTTGGCATCGGCGGGAACGAAATGGTTGATCGTTTAGCCAAGAATGCCACAAGAGAGAAACTGTGCAACATATATATCCCCTGCTCAGATCTGAAACCCAAAATTAACGATTATGTCAGAGTCCTCTGGCAGGAGGATTGGAATACCCAGACGGATAACAAACTCTTTCAGATCCATCCAAACCTTAAGGACTTCCTCCCATCTACGTCTGGTGGTCGTAAAGAGGAAACGGTTTTGTGCCAGCTGCACACCGGCCGTTGTATTTTACCCATTCTTACCTTTTAAAGAGTGAAGAAGCTCCGTGGTGCATTCCATGTCATGCGCCACTCAAATGAAACATGTTCTTTTAGAGTGTTGGGACTTGCACGATGTGAGACACAAACATTTTACAGCAGAGTCCATCAAATCCTGTTCAGAGATGTCCCGCCTGACGTGATCTTGAGTTTTTGAGAGCTCGATTAATATTTTTCATCTGATTTAAGATTTTATGGAAAAAGATTTTTAATGAAGTTTCTGGTGCGTTTCTAGAAGATGTCATTTAAAGAGATGTGTGAAAGTTGTTTAAAATTTTTTTTTTTTTTTAATGACTTGTGAGTTGATTTTAACGTGATGACAGCCCTGATGTGGCCCTTTGCGGTCGGCTGGGCTATAAGCAACATTACCTTACCTTATCTAATGCTTAGAAATTTCTGTTTCTTTCTGTCATTGTGTTGCTTATGAATAAATACACTAGCCTTGGTCTTTATATATTTTAGTGTGTATGGGGTGTGATAATTGCATTTGCTTACAGATGTCTGAACTTGGGGCTGATCAAGAGAGTAGGCATTGAAAGTGTGTGGGTGTGCATGCATGCGTGCGTGCGTGCGTGTGTGTTGGAAACTCCTAGTCATTCTGACTGTTGGGTGTGCTCTATAAGTGTGTATGTGTGTGTGTGTGTGTGTGTGTGTGTGTGTGTGTGTGTGTGTGTGTGTGTTGGAAACACTAGGCATTCTGACTGTTGGGTGTGCTCTATAAGTGTGTGTGTGTGTGTGTGTGTGTGTGTGTGTGTGTGTGTGTCACAGTGTGTGTTGGAAACACCTAGGCATTCTGACTGTTGGGTGTGCTCTATAAGTGTGTGTGTGTGTGTGTGTGTGTGTGTGTGTGTGTGTGTGTGTGTGTGTGTGTGTGTGTTGGAAACACCTAGGCATTCTGACTGTTGGGTGTGCTCTATAAGTGTGTGTGTGGTGTGTGTGTGTGTGTGTGGGGTGTGTGTGTGTTGGAAACACCTAGGCATTCTGGGCTGTTGGGTGTGCTCTATAAGTGTGTATGTGCGTGTGTGTGTGTGTGTGTGTGTGTGTGTGTGTGTGTGTGTGTTGGAAACACCTAGGCATTCTGACTGTTGGGTGTGCTCTATAAGTGTGTGTGTGTGTGTGTGTGTGTGTGTGGTGTGTGTGTGTGTGTTGGAAACACCCCAGGCATTCTGACTGTTGGGTGTGCTCTATAAGTGTGTGTGTGTGTGTGTGTGTGTGGAAAAACCTAGGCATTCTGACTGTTGGGTGTGGTCTGTAAGTGAGTGTGTGTGTGTGTGTGTGTGTGTGTGTGTGTGTGTGTTTTGTGTGTGTGTGCTCTGGAAAACCCTGGTTGTTGTAACAGTGGGGTATGGGGTGTGTCTTGTACAGAGCCAGCCTAGAGACCCCCACCAGACTGCGGCGTGAAGTGGAGGCTCTGACGGCCAACATGCAGGCTCTGTCTGCCCCCACCCCCAACACCCTGCACGCCAACAGGTGAGCACACCTCTCACCCCCAACACCCTGCACGCCAACAGGTGAGCACACTCTTTACCCTCACCCCCAACACTGCACGCCAACAGGTGAGCACACCCCTCACCCCTAACACTCTGCGCGCCATCAGGTGAGCACACCTCTCACCCCCAACACCCTGCACGCCAACAGGTGAGCACATCTGTTTACCCTCACCCCAAAACCCTGCACGCCAACAGGTGAGCACACCTCTCACACCCAACACCACTGCACGCCAACAGGTGAGCACCCCTCTTTACCCTCACCCCCAACACTGCACGCCAACAGGTGAGCACATCTCTCACCCCCAACACTGCACGCCAACAGGTGAGCACACCTCTTACCCTCACCCCCAACACTGCACGCCAACAGGTGAGCACACCTCTCACCCCCAACACTGCACGCCAACAGGTGAGAACACCTCTTTATCCTCACCCCCCAACACCCTTCATGCCAACAGGTAAGCACACCTCTTTACCCTCACCCCCAACACTGCACGCCAACAGGTGAGCACACCTCTTTACCCTCACCCCAACACTGCACGCCAACAGGTGAGCAACCCTCTTTACCCTCACCCCCAACATCCTGCATGCCAACAGGTGAGCACACCTCTTTACCCTCACCCCCAACACCCTGCACGCCAACAGGTGAGCACACCTCTCACCCCAACACTGCACGTCAACCAGGTGAGCACACCTCTCACCCCCAACACTGCACGCCAACAGGTGAAAACGCCTCTTTACCCTCACCCCCAACACCCTGCATGCCAACAGGTGAGCACACCTCTTTACCCTCAACCCCAACACTGCACGCCAACAGGTGAGCACACCTCTCACCCCCAACACACTGCACGCCAACAGGTGAGCAACCCTCTTTACCTCGCCCCCAACACCCTGCATGCCAACAGGTGAGCACACCTCTTTACCCTCACCCCAACACCCTGCACGCCAACAGGTGAGCACACCTCTCACCCCCAACACTGCATGCCAACAGGTGAGCACCCCTGTTTACCCTCACTCCCAACACTGCATGCCAACAGGTGAGCACCCCTCTCACCCCCAACACTCTGTACGCCAACAGGTGAGCACCCTTGTTTACCCTCACCCCCAACACTGCACGCCAACAGGTGAGCACACCTCTCACCCCCAACACTGCATGCCAAAAGGTGAGCACACCTCTCACCCCCAACACCCTGCACGCCAACAGGTGAGCACACCTCTTTACCCCCGCCCCCAACATGCACGCCAACAGGTGAGCACACCTCTCACCCCCAACACCCTGCACGCCAACGGTGAGCACACCTCTCACCCCAACACCCTGCACGCCAACAGGTGAGCACACCTCTCACCCCCAACACTCTGCACGTCAACAGTGAGCCACACCTCTCACCCCCAACAATCTGCACGTCAACAGGTGAGCACCCCTGTGTAACCTCCCCCCCCAACACCTGCACGCCAACAGGTGAGCACACCTCTCACCCCCAACACTCGCACGTCAACAGGTGAGCACACCTCTTTACCCTCACCCCCAACACTGCACGCCAACAGGTGAGCACACCTCTTTACCTCACCCCCAACACTGCACGCCAACAGGTGAGCACCCTCTTTACCTCACCCCTAACACTGCACGCCAACAGGTGAGCACACCTCTCGCCCCAACACTGCACGCCAACAGGTGAGCACCCTGTTTACCCTCACCCCAACACACTGCATGCCAACAGGTGAGCACACCTCTACCCCCCAACACTGCACGCCAACAGGTGAGCACACCTCTTTCCCTCACCCCAACACTGCACGCCAACAGGTGAGCACACCTCTTTACCCTCCCCCCAACACTGCACGCCAACAGGTGAGCACACCTCTTTACCCTCACCCCAACACCCTGCACGCCAACAGGTGAGCACACCTCTTTACCTCACCCCAACACATGCACGCCAACAGGTGAGCACACCTCTCACCCCCAACCACTGCACGCCAACAGGTGAGCACCCCTGTTTACCCTCACCCCCAACACTGCACGCCAACAGGTGAGCACTCACCTCTTTACCCTCACCCCAACACCCTGCACGCCAACAGGTGAGCACACCTCTCATCCCCAACACTCTGCACGCCAACAGGTGAGCACACCTCTCACCCCCCAAAACTGCACGCCAACAGGTGAGCACACTCTCACCCCCAACACTCTGCACGCCAACAGGTGAGCACACCTCTTTACCTCACCCCCAACACTGCACGCCAACAGGTGAGCACACCTCTCATTCCCAACACTCTGCTCGGCAACAGGTGAGCACACCCTCACCCCACACCCTGCACACCAACAGGTGAGCACACCTCTCCCCCCCAACACTCTGCACGCCAAAAGGTGAGCACCCTGTTTACCCTCACCCCAACACCCTGCACACCAACAGGTGAGCACACCTTTCACCCCCAACACTGCACGCCAACGGTGAGCACACCTCTCACCCCCAACACCCTGCACGCCACAGGTGAGCACACCTCTCACCCCCAACCCCTGCACGCCAACGGTGAACACACCTCTATCCCTAACACTGCGCGCCAACAGGTGAGCACACCTCTCACCCCCAACACCTGCCCGCCAACAGGTGAACACACCTCTCATCCCTAACACTCTGCACGCCAACAGGTGAGTACACCTCTTTACCCTCACCCCCAACACCTGCACGCCACAGGTGAGCACACCCCTCACCCCAACACCCTGCACACCAACAGGTGAGCAAAACCTCTCACCCCCAACACCCTGCATGCCAACAGGTGAGCACACCTGTTTACCCTCGCCCCCAACACTGCACGCCAACAGGTGAGCACCCTCTTTACCCTCACCCCCAACACTGCACGCCAACAGGTGAGCACACCTCTCACCCCAACACCCCGCACGCCAACAGGTGAGCCACACCTCTCACCCCAACACTGCACGCCAACACGTGAGACACCTGTTTCAGGGATGAGAACAGCTCGCCGTTCTCCGCCGTTCGCGTCTTTAAAAAAATCTCGGCCGTTCGAAAAAAACTCCGCCGAAAAAAAAAAAAAAGCTATCGCGATTTTTTTGCTCCCAATCTCGGCGAGAGCCTCCGGCGAGATTCCAAATGGCTGGTTTTTACTCGGTTGACTCAGCCAACACTGCACATCCGCTTTCAGCGCGATCGACGAGTGTCATTTGTGAGTCATGGCGTCGAACGAAATCGCAAAAAAAAGGAAAAAAATATCCCAACCATTGGAAAGAAAACTGGCTCGAGAAGAGGTGTGTGGGATAGAGTTAGAGATAGCATATGCAGAAGCAGTGAAGACCAGGCGATTATGTGTTGCTTGCAACAAGAAATCCAGCTTCGGAAGTCGTGGCTTCATTACGATTACTGACCACATGAAACGCCCGTTCACAGGCAGCGTGTCGCTGCATTGAAGAACAATTCAACATTGGAAGGTAAGCTGTTGGTGATTTTGCTCTCTTCTTTGTTATATTTTATCATTCATTTGCAATGGTCAAACTATCTCAGTTAGCTGAAACATTCGTCTTTTGACTTTCAGTTGTGAAACAAAACCTAGACGTCTAGTTACTAATAATAGAACCAGAGCCAAAGGCAGGTAATTTTCGGAAAAAACCCATTTCTTATGTAAATCGACGAGAGACAAACGCAGAGAGCCCTGTATTAAATCCATTTGCATGTTTGACAACAACAAAAAACAACAACAACAACAACAAAAAACTCTGAGAATTTGAGGTTTGAATTGAAGGCTTTTCCATTCATTAATTCTACAAGTATTTTACACTTTTATTTCAAAATTTAGTTCAATTTAGATAAGGGCTAGAAACATATTTTGATGGTTTTAAATGTGGATTTTTCTTGTTTATATATTAAAAATGCTTCAGCTTCAGGGGGCGCTGCCCCCTGACCCCCGCAGGGGCGTTGCCCCTTGACCCCACTGGGGGCTCTGCCCCCAGACCCCCAACAGAAAAATCTCCTCTGCTTTTTAAAAATCTGTTCTCATCCCTGTGTTTACCCTCACCCCCAACACCCTGCACGCCAACAGGTGAGCACACCTGTTTACCCTCGCCCCCAACACTGCACGCCAACAGGTGAGCACACCTCTTTACCCTCACCCCCAACACTGCACGCCAACAGGTGAGCACACCCCTCACCCCCAACACCCTGCACGCCAACAGGTGAGCACACCTCTCACCCCCAACACCCTGCATGCCAACAGGTGAGCACACCTCTCACCCCCAACACCTGCACGCCAACAGGTGAGCACCCCTCTCACCCCCCACACCCTGCATGCCAACAGGTGAGCACACCTGTTTACCCTCACCCCCAACACCCTGCACACCAACAGGTGAGCACACCTCTCACCCCCAACACTGCACGCCAACAGGTGAGCACCCCTGTTTAGCCTCACCCCCCAACACTGCACGCCAACAGGTGAGCACACCTCTCACCCCCAACACTGCACGCCAACAGGTGAGCACACCCCTCACCCCCAACACCCTGCACGCCAACAGGTGAGCACACCTCTCACCCCCAACACCCTGCATACCAACAGGTGAGCACACCCCTCACCCCAACACCCTGCACGCCAACAGGTGAGCACACCTCTCCCCCCAACACCCTGCACGCCAATAGGTGAGTACACCTCTCACCCCCAACACCCTGCACGCCAACAGGTTAGCACACCTCTCACCCCCAACACCCTGCACGCCAACAGGTGAGCACACCTCTCACCCTCAACACCCTGCATGCCAACAGGTGAGCACACCTGTTTACCCTCGCCCCCAACACTGCACGCCAACAGGTGAGCACCCCTCTTTACCCTCACCCCCAACACTGCACGCCAACAGGTGAGCACACCTCTCACCCCAACACCCTGCATGCCAACAGGTGAGCACACCTCTCACCCCCAACACTGCACGCCAACAGGTGAGCACACCTGTTTACCCTCACCCCCAACACCCTGCACGCCAACAGGTGAGCACACCTCTTTACCCTCACCCCCAACACTGCACGTCAACAGTTGAGCACACTCTTTACCCTCACCCCCAACACTGCACGCCAACAGGTGAGCCACACCCTCACCCCCAACACCCTGCACGCCAACAGGTGAGCACACCTCTCACCCCCAACACCCTGCATGCCAACAGGTGAGCACACCTCTCACC
The DNA here is from genome assembly GCA_018398815.1 of Conus ventricosus. Lineage (NCBI taxonomy): Eukaryota > Metazoa > Mollusca > Gastropoda > Neogastropoda > Conidae > Conus > Conus ventricosus. The sequence goes on from CM031619.1 coordinate 1,323,249, forward strand.
CCCAACACCCTGCATGCCAACAGGTGAGCACACCTCTCACCCCCAACACCCTGCACGCCAACAGGTGAGCACACCTCTTTACCTTCACTCCCAACACTGCACGCCAACAGGTGAGCACACCTCTTTACCTTCACTCCCAACACTGCACGTCAACAGGTGAGCACACCTCACCCCCAACACTGCACGCCAACAGGTGAGCACACCTCTCACCCCCAACACCCTGCACGCCAACAGGTGAGCACCCCTCTCACCCCCAACACCCTGCACGCTAACAGGTGAGCACACCTCTCGCCCCCAACACCCTGCACGCCAACAGGTGACTACACCTCTCACCCCCAACACCCTGCACGCCAACAGGTGAGCACACCTCTCACCCCCAACACCCTGCACGCCAACAGGTGAGCACACCTGTTTACCCTCACCCCTAACACCCTGCACGCCAACAGGTGAGCACACCTCTCACCCCCAACACCCTGCACGCCAACAGGTGAGCACACCTCTCACCCCCAACACCCTGCACGCCAACAGGTGAGCACACCTCTCACCCCACACCCTGCACGCCAACAGGTGAGCACACCTGTTTACCCTCACCCCCAACACCCTGCACGCCAACAGGTGAGCAACCTCTCACCCCCAACACCCTGCACGCCAACAGGTGAGCACACCTCTCACCCCCAACACCCTGCACGCCAAACAGGTGAGCACACCTCTCACCCCCAACACCCTGCACGCCAACAGGTGAGCACACCTGTTTACCCTCACCCCCAACACCCTGCACGCTAACAGGTGAGCACACCTCTCACCCCCAACACCCTGCACGCCAACAGGTGAGCACACCTCTCACCCCCAACACCCTGCATGCCAACAGGTGAGCACACCTCTCACCCCCAACACCCTGCACGCCAACAGGTGAGCACACCTGTTTACCCTCACCCCCAACACCCTGCACGCCAACAGGTGAGCACACCTTGGCCTTGTTTTGTATGCATTAGCGAAAATACAACGAGTACAATGAACACACACACACCTACAAAATTCTAGGATGAAGTTCTTGAGCAATAATTGCAGTTGCGGAGCTGACCATGGTGGTGGTTTGGTGTGCTTTGACTAAAGGGCAACCACTCTTGCTAACTCTTGCACACAGAATTGCATCTGGCTGCGTCTTCAAAAACATGGCCGATACGTAGGAGCAGTAACAGCATCTACTGGCCTGAAATATCTGGGGGAGGGGTGGATGGCAAGAGGGCATGAATTTTGCCAAAGTATGCTGATGAATCAGGCTTGAGAGTCATTGGAGTCGGAACAACCTGCATTGACTGTATCTGCTACAAGAGAAGATATCCAGTTCTACCACGGTTGTGTGATGACAGATGAAAAGGACAGTACCCCCCCTTGCTAGCTTTCCATGTGTTCAGAGCATGCCGTCATTGAAGTATGTCTGCTGGCTCATTGCACTGTTACTGTACCAGAAGTCACTGTCAACAACAGTCTCTTTACTAGGCGTCTCTTTAGTACTGTGTGAGGACAAGTGGAAACTGAGGGAAAAGCACATTTGTACAAATCACTTGTCCCAGGATAATTAAAAACGGCATGAAATTCGTCCGCCTAAGGCGGATTTTCCGCCCATTTTTTTCATCTGCGCCGCTCCCCCCCCAAAAAAATGTGCCGCCCCAAAAAAAAGAAAAAGAAAAGAAAAATCCTGAAATAAACTTTCGTTCAATGCTATTCCCATTTGGACAATTTGTTATTCTCAAAAGAGTCAAACCGGTCACTTCCGCCGTCAATCAACATCCGGTCTTTTCGCGCCTGTCGAACGTCGGACATCGTTAAATTGCCGAAGTTTGTCAAGCGCGTCGCGATTTCACGCCAAAAAAAAAAGGGATGAGAAACGATGGAGGTGGGACTGGCTAGACCAGGAAGTGGACGATGTTCGAGTTGGCGATTGTTTTTGCAAATTAGACGAAAAAGGCGCTGCATTTTGTGTTCCATGTGGAAAGATTGACCGACTGAATCAATGTTGTGATGAAGGCTGCCTCATTGTTTTCTCTTCTTCCTAAAATACTGTTCCACTCAAAACGAGTAGGTCACCAGCGCGCATGTTAAAAAGTAAAAATAAAATAACACAAATAATGCGAGTGAATGAGTCAGTATGCACATATAAAAGTATATTATTATATGATCTTTTGAAGTATTATTTTCATTACTGAAAACATGAAAATGTGGCTCATTTGCTCTACTTCTTAACAGCGCTGAAATAGGGGTTATTTGCAGTTTTAGGCCTGTTTATTTCATTAAAAAGCTTCAGCTTCAGGGGGCTCTGCCCCCTGACCCCCGCCGATTTTTCAGCCTTTTTTACTGCTGGTCACTTTCATGCCTGTAAAAACTATGCAGGAATTTCTAGCCTCGATACTAGAGCTATATCATAAGCTTCACTTCATAATGATACATTCTGGTGTCCACTAGACCTGAGGGTACAGACATATGCAGTATTGGTCAGGAGCTCAGAGCAACACTCTTGAGATGTATCCATGTGCTGTCTAGAGGAACCTCATTTGTGTGGTTCGGGTCCTGTCATTGGAGCTCCTGGCTCAATTCTGAATGGAGCCTTTCAGTCAACACCACAAAGAGTTGTCTCTGGAATTGGAACTTGCAACGTCCTGTGCCACAGTCCTTAACACAAACCACTGCACTATGGTGGTTGGTTGATTTTCATTTTCATTTCCTGATATGAGTGGGCTAGAAAGTTGTGGTGCTTCGTTCATTGTTTTTTTTTTTCTTCTTTTTTTTTTTATGCTGGTGTTCTTCCTTTTTCCATCACTTCTGGTTCATTTTACTTTATTCGTTCATTGTTACTTTCCAGAAAATCGCCTCCCCTGACCAATGGCAGTCTGAAAACGCCACGCAGTGCGCGCCGCCGCCTGACCACCAGTGCCAGTCCTGTGTGAGCGCCAGACGACCAATCAGACTCTGAACATGGGTCATGCTGCTTTGCCGCTGTGGACACGAACGCCAGCATTGCCTAGTTTCTTTCTGGCATGACAGCTGTGTGGGTGAAGTTGGGTCAGATCTAGTGTGGAACTCTTCTGTGATGGGAGCTGTGTCAATCATGCATTCGCTATTGAGGGCATGACCTTGACCTTGTTGATACGCATGCCGAGAGACTAGGGGCTTGTTTGCTTGTGTTACGGGTCTAAAAGCTTGGATTTTAGACGTGTTTTTAGTCGGCATCTTTTCTTGTTTTAGCTGCTTTCTGATGCAAGATTTAAGTTGCTGAAAGTTTTAATTAATTGTGCTGGCATGAAAAGGTGATAATGAACTTACAATGTCTATTGATTGTTATTGCTAAAAAAACATTGAGTACATTTATGCATGTCAGACAATTCTATAAAAAACACTCAGTACACTTTATGCATGTCAGCCAAGCAGCATGTTCAAGATAAACTGGTCCCTTTTGAGATGACACAAAGGATTTCACTCATTGTATGGCATTGGACTCTCTTTTCTCCACTTTGGTATTTTTTTTCTGAATGGTTCATACAGTTCTTTTGATCAAAATTTCAAATACATTTCAAAGTTTCGTTTTGCTTTGACCATCAAATGGATTGAAACGGAGAGGAACACTAATGTAATGGACTAATACATGGTATGCTGAAACGTGTCGACAGAATACAGAGACTACTGGCCCTGACAAATAAATTGTTTATTTCAGAGCTAGCATCTTGTAGAGACAGTAACAAGTAAATGACATGTTTCAGGACTGCTGTCTTGTTGAGGGCACTTTCATGTTTCAGTTTGTCCTTGGTTTCGAGGAAGGAAAGACCAAAAACTCCAAAACATTTAAGGACAAGCAATACAGGAAAATGTCAAGGACGTGTATAGTACTTAGTAGTACCCATAGCAAAACTTCAGACTGGAAAGGTCTTGCAGAGGAATTTCAAATGTCAAGGCCTTAAAATCAAGGATGTTAAGTATCAAGAACTTTGAATGTCTTGAGGTAGGTGTCTTCAATGTCCAGGACCTAAGAGACGTGGAATGGAGGTTTCCGATGCTAAGGACTGTGATCACACAGAACAAATGGTGTGTGCAAAACGATTCCTGTCCATTACACTGTTGGCTGTTCTGCATGCTGCCACTGGTTCGCTTTGCTTTTCAGCTCGAAAAAGGTTTTTGGTTGACCTGAAAATTTGCTATGCTTTTTTTCTTTTAAAGTACTGGTTGTTTTTTCTCTTTTCAATCAAGTCTTTTTAATATTCGACACAAAGCGGACAAGTGAGTTTTTGACACATGCTTTACTCTGACATCACAAATATTGCACACATCAATGATAAAAAATGCACAAAACAGTGCTCCTCAGGAGAATGGCATCCGTATAAGGAGTATTGTTTTGTCCATTTTTATGTCGCTTGTCTCTGACATTTCAACAAGACGGACTTCTTGGTTTTGCTCTGTCATAAATGGGACGCTACTTTGCAATCGTTTGTGTGCGTGTATTTTTGGACAGCTTTTTCAAGGCTGTTTCATTTATTTTACTCATCCGCATAATTTTTGTTTGCTACCGGTAAGGGCGACAGCTTTTGCCTGCTGCTTGGCATAAATTAGAGAATGAGGATCAGAACTAGATTCATTTCTGTCCATTTGACATAGCTTGATTCATTTCTGTCCATTTGACATAGCTTGATTCATTTCTGTCCATTTGACATAGCTTGATTCATTTCTGTCCATTTGACATAGCTTGATTCATTTCTGTCCATTTGACATAGCTTGATTCATTTCTGTCCATTTGACATAGCTTGATTCATTTCTGTCCATTTGACATAGCTTGATTCATTTCTGTCCATTTGACATAGCTTGATTCATTTCTGTCCATTTGACATAGCTTGATTCATTTCTGTCCATTTGACATAGCTTGATTCATTTCTGTCCATTTGACATAGCTTGATTCATTTCTGTCCATTTGACATAGCTTGATTCATTTCTGTCCATTTGACATAGCTTGATTCATTTCTGTCCATTTGACATAGCTTGATTCATTTCTGTCCATTTGACATAGCTTGATTCATTTCTGTCCATTTGACATAGCTTGATTCATTTCTGTCCATTTGACATAGCTTGATTCATTTCTGTCCATTTGACATAGCTTGATTCATTTCTGTCCATTTGACATAGCTTGATTCATTTCTGTCCATTTGACATAGCTTGATTCATTTCTGTCCATTTGACATAGCTTGATTCATTTCTGTCCATTTGACATAGCTTGATTCATTTCTGTCCATTTGACATAGCTTGATTCATTTCTGTCCATTTGACATAGCTTGATTTCATTTCTGTCCATTTGACATAGCTTGATTCATTTCTGTCCATTTGACATAGCTTGATTCATTTCTGTCCATTTGACATAGCTTGATTCATTTCTGTCCATTTGACATAGCTTGATTCATTTTGTCCATTTGACATAGCTTGATTCATTCTGTCCATTTGACATAGCTTGATTCATTTCTGTCCATTTGACATAGCTTGATTCATTTCTGTCCATTTGACATAGCTTGATTCATTTTGTCCATTTGACATAGCTGTATTCATTTCTGTCCATTTGACATAGCTTGATTCATTTTCTGTCCATTTGACATAGCTTGATTCTTTTTATTTTTCTGTTTCCATTTTTATTTGACATAGCTGATTCATTTCGTCCATTTGACATAGCTTGATTATTTCTGTCCATTTGACATAGCTTGATCATTTCTGTCCATTTGACATAGCTTGATTCATTTCTGTCCATTTGACATAGCTTGATTTCATTTCTGTCCATTTGACATAGCTTGATTCATTTCTGTCCATTTGACATAGCTTGATTCTTTCTGTCCATTTGACATAGCTTGATTCATTTCTTCCATTTGACATAGCTTGATTCATTTCTGTCCATTTGACATAGCTTGATTCATTTCTGTCCATTTGACATAGCTTGATTCATTTCTGTCCATTTGACATAGCTTGATTCATTTCTGTCCATTTGACATAGCTTGATTCATTTCTGTCCATTGACATAGCTTGATTCATTTCTGTCCATTTGACTAGCTTGATTCATTTCTGTCCATTTGACATAGCTTGATTCATTTCTGTCCATTGACATAGCTTGTTCATTTCTGTCCATTTTGACATAGCTTGATTCATTTCTGTCCATTTGACATAGCTTTGATTCATTTCTGTCCATTTGACATAGCTTGATTCATTTCTGTCCATTTGACATAGCTTGATTCATTTCTGTCCATTTGACATAGCTTGATTCATTTCTGTCCATTTGACATAGCTTGATTCATTTCTGTCCATTTGACATAGCTTGATTCATTTCTGTCCATTTGACATAGCTTGATTCATTTCTGTCCATTTGACATAGCTTGATTCATTTCTGTCCATTTGACATAGCTTGATTCATTTCTGTCCATTGACATATGCTTGATTCATTTCTGTCCATTTGACATAGCTTGATTTCATTTCTGTCCATTTGCATAGCTTGATTCATTTCTGTCCATTTGACATAGCTTGATTCATTTCTGTCCATTTGACATAGCTTGATTCATTTCTGTCCATTTGACATAGCTTGATTCATTTCTGTCCATTTGACATAGCTTGATTCATTTCTGTCCATTTGACATAGCTTGATTCATTTCTGTCCATTTGACATAGCTTGATTCATTTCTGTCCATTTGACATAGCTTATTCATTTCTGTCCATTTGACATGCTTGATTCATTTCTGTCCATTTGACATAGCTTGTTTCATTTCTGTCCCATTTGACATAGCTTGATTTCATTTCTGTCCATTTGACATAGCTTGATTCATTTCTGTCCATTTACATAAATTTGTTCATTCTGTCCATTTGACATAGCTTGATTCATTTCTGTCCATTTGACATAGCTTGATTCATTTCTGTCCATTTGACATGCTGATTCATTTCTGTCCATTTGACATAGCTTGATTCATTTCTGTCCATTTGACATAGCTTGATTCATTTCTGTCCATTTGACATAGCTTGATTCTTTCTGTCCATTTGACATTGCTTGATTCATTTCTGTCTTACTGATTCTTTCTGTCCATTTGACATAGCTATTCATTTCTGTCCATTTGCTAGCTTGATTCATTTCTGTCCTTTGACATGCTTGATTATTCTGTCGCATTTGACATAGCTTATTCATTTCTTCCATTTGACATAGCTGATTCATTTCTGTCCATTTGACATTGCTTGATTTTGTGTCATTTGACATAGCTGATTCATTTCTGTCTTTGACATAGCTGATCATTTCTGTCCATTTGACATGCGTTGATTCATTTCTGTCCATTTGACATGCTTGTTTCATTTCTGTCCATTAACTTGATTCATTTCTGTCCATTTGACATAGCTTGATTCATTCTTTTTGTTTCTTCACTTTCCATTATCCTGTGGTGTTCACATGCCCTGTCATCACTTTCCATTATCCTGTGGTGTGTTCACATGCCCTTGTCATCCTTTCCATTATCCTGTGTGTTTCACATGCCCTGTCATCACTTCCCATTATCCTGTGGTGTGTTCACATGCCTGTTCACTTTCCATTATCCTTGTGGTGTGTTCACGTGCCCTGTCAACACTTTCCATTATCCTGTGGTGTGTTCACAGCCCTGCAACTTTCCATTATCCTGTGGTGTGTTCACATGCCCTGTCAACACTTTCCATTATCCTGTGGTGTGTTCACATGCCCTGTCATCACTTTCCTTTATCCTGTGGTGTGTTCACATGCCCTGTCATCACTTTCCATTATCTGTGGTGTGTTCACATGCCCTGTCATCACTTTCCATTATCCTGTGGTGTGTTCACATGCCCTGTCAACACTTTCCATTATCCTGTGGTGTTTCACATGCCCTGTCATCACTTTCCATTATCCTTGGTGTGTTCACATGCCCTGTCAACTCTTTCCATTATCCTGTGGTGTGTTCACATGCCCTTCAACTTCTTTTCCATTATCTGTGTGTGTTCACATGCCCTGTCATCCTTTCATTATTCCGTGTGTTTCACATGCCCTTGTCACACTTTCCATTATCCGTGGTGTGTTCACATGCCCTGTCATCACTTTCCATTATCCTGTGTTTCACATGCCCTGTACACTTTCCATTATCCTGTGGTGGTTCACATGCCCTGTCATCACTTTCCATTATCCTGTGGTGGTCACGTGCCCTGTCATCACTTTCCATTATCCTTGTGTTTCACAGCCCTGTCATCTTTCCTTATCCGTGGTGTGTTCACGTGCTGTCAACACTTCCATTATCCGTGGTGTGTTTAATGCCCTGTCATCATTTTCTTATCCTGTGGTGTTCACAGCCCAGTCATCACTTTCATATCCTGTGGTGTTTCACACCGTCAACACTTTCCATTATCCTGTGGTGTGTTCACATCCTGTATACTTTCCATTATCCTGTGGTGTTCACATGCCCTGTCAAACACTTTCCATTATCTGTGGTTCAGTTGTTTGTATATTCTTTGGTCTTTCTTTTGCATGTGAACAAGCAAAGTGTATGAAAAAAAAATCTGTTTATTCATATGTACCCAAGAAGTATGCTGCATTGTGCTGGCACTTGTCAATGTTGGGAACAGTTTGCACTGTGAAGAGATTGTGTACACACCTTAAATTGGTGGCCATGATACCACGCCTTGAGAGAACTCCTGTTGTACAAAGAACTTCTGTAGACTTTGGTCACTGTTTGGGTTCTGCACAAACCGCAGTACTTTAATTGGGCACCAGTCAACGACAATGAATATGTTTTATATGATATTTACTATTTTTTCTGTATTGTCCTTGGTGCTACCAGAACGGAAATATACTTTCCAGGACACATCACCAAACACATTCAAGTACACTGTATGTCCAGACATTTAACTTTCTTTGTACACTTACATGTTATCTGTATATTGACATGCACACATAACTTGTGTCATGCAGGCCAGCATGTGAATACACTGCGCGCATGCACGCACACAGACACACACACACACACTCACTCAACACACACACAGAGACACAAACACACACACACACACACACACACACACACACACACAAACACACATGTGCACACACCCATAGATATTCTGAGACTTCATTTTTAGGTTGATGATCAAGTTACGATGAGAGGTTGTGCAAATTTCAGTCGCAGTGGGTAATGTTTGTGGTTTCTGGGACTGCCCACAACCTTTATCTGCTAAACGTTTGTTGTTGTTGTCGTACCCTTGCTAAAAGACTCCAGGGATCATCCCGAACAGCCAAAGTACTTGAACACTATGGTACAAATGCATCAGCTGGGGATGAGAACATTACGTGTGTGACCGTTTTTGATTACCTGGGCAGCCACACTCCGACTTCGGGGGATGCTAAACGTTTGAAGGTACTGTTTAACCAAGAAGTTGTTTGTAAAATGATAAGTGTTTCTTTTTGTTCATCATGTTTTTATTCTCTCTTGTTATTTATACGTTTAAAGGCATTAATTTCTGGTCTGAAAATGGTTTAGCATGCATATTTGCAATGCCGCCTGGAATATATTTTAATGTAAATGAATATATCCATTGTTAAATATTTCCCTTAAGGTATATACATCTATATTTATTGTTCTTTATTTTGATGTTATTGATGTTTAAGTACTTGATTTTGTTCAGAGAAAGCATGATTATGTTATTCTTCATTTGGTTGTTTTGTTTTTTTCATAACATGTTCACTCAGTAACAGTTCACATTCAACACAAACAATATCCATGCTGACAAATGGTTTCCATGACACACTCAGGGTAAAGATCCTCTGTGCTTAGGGCGGAAATCCACTGCTGGAAATGCATTCTCCATCCACCCCCCCCCCCCACCCCCAGCCCTGCCCAAAGCTCATGACCAGCAAAGTTTGGCCCACATCCCCTCCCACACTATGGTCAGTGGTAGAACCCCCTCACTTTCCTCATTTTTCACTGCAGTATCACTGGATGTGTACAGGTCTTTTCCCAGCCAGTATACACAACAGCCTGCACCAGTGGGCACAGTGGTGTGACTGGGGGTACGGGATGCAAAGACTGCATGATAAGAAACAAGAATCTTGCCTTGAATTTGAGAAACTGTCTCTGTTGCCAGAGGAAGAGGGGGTGGGGTTGAGCCCAAACCAAATCCTGGATGTTTACGTTGAAAGAATTGGAGAATGTTCTATACTGAGGCGGGTTTGGGGCTTTGTCTTTGATCGAACCAAGGTGTGAGTATCTAGAGAATTTGAATCACTCGTCGGGCACCTGGTTAGATATGGTTGTTGGCTTGCTTACATCTTCACAACATGAAGGATTTGTCTGCAAGAATCTAGACAATACAAGAACTATCCTCAGATCTTTATTGACCCTGTTATACTAGTTGTTTTTTCTTGAATATTTTAGCACAGAGCACTTAAAAAAAAAAGCATGTCTTAAAGGGAGTGGTGTGACGGGGAAAAAAAATCAAAGTTGAAAATAGAGTGCAGAAAGTTGTTGGTAATGTTGAAAATATTCTGAGGTGCCATTCAACGGCTATGTGGTTGTGAACTCATTTGCATAATGACTCTTACAGTAGCAGGTCAGTTTTTTAAAATTTGTTTTGACTGATTTTTTTAGGTTACAATTGATAGAGACTCACTTAAATCCATTTGAAGACTTAATTGTGATAGCATCATTCTTTTATTTATTTATTAATCTTTTGAATGAAATATGTACTAATTCTCCTCAAAATCCTCGCATATAATCCTGCCAGTGTTTGACATAATGAAAGGAGCATTTCCTTGTGTATGTTTTGAAATTTGACAAGGATGAACTTCTGGATTTGGGCCGTGGGGGAGAGGAAGGAGAGATAGGAGTTGGGTGGTTGTGGGGGGTGGGGTGAGGGTGGGAGGAATGGCCTAATGAAAGGACAAACTGGAGACAAGACACTGCAGAATCACATCGTCAATGACAACCAGACTGCATCACCATTGTATTCATTTCCACATTTTGACATGTTCATGTTGCTCTGATTTTCGTGTTTTTTTTTTTACAATGTCACCACAGTGTTGACATACACTACAGTTTTTTTTTTTTTGTTTCTTCAGAAAGAACAGACGCTTGAAATACTGCAATATATTTTTTACGTCGCTTGTTTTGCCTTTTTGCTTCTTCCGTGTCCCTAGATAATGATTTCTTTCATTTTCAGTCTGATGCTACCTGACCGGACAACTTTGAATGATGATGATGGGTGCTCTCAAGTATTGTAGTTCTGAAATTACAAGGTTTTTGTAAATAACGATTTTTTACAATTCCTATACAGTTTTAAACAATGGATGGAGCAGTGTTGTGATTCTGACAATGAACTACAACGATGCAAAGTAGAATGTAACAAAGGGACTGCCAGTTGTGCTGAGCATGGTACAGTGGTCATTTTCTTACCTTTACAATCACAGGTTTTCAGTTCAGACATAGTCTCTTGATTCATGACTTGCATGAGATGAAACTTATCTGTATACATCCTGAAACTTTTATTTAAACAAACTTTTAACTTAGAAAATTGACATAATTTGAAAATGATTGACGTAATGACCCTGTAATGTGGAAGCCAGATTGTTGGGAGAAAATTATGTTGGGGCACTATTGGTGCAGGCTATTAACCCAATGGAGCGTTCTCTCGGTCTTTGTAGACCTAATTCAACCATTGTTACTTGTAATATCCCAGCTATGGAGTTTTCATGGCCCCGTGGATAGTGCATTGTTCTCCGGATTCAAGGATTCTTGAGTTCAATCCCTGATGAGGCAGCTAGGGTAGAGGAGATTTTCCTCTTCCAAGTCCTTGGGATCAGACTTGAACCCAAAGCCCTGTGATGGAATGCATGCATTTAGAGAAACGAACAAAGACAGCCTGGCATGCATGTAAGATCCCAATCCATCCTGCCTGACAGCCTGGCATGCATGTAAGATCCCAATCCATCCTGCCTGACAGCCTGGCATGCATGTAAGATCCCAATCCATCCTGCCTGACAGCCTGGCATGCATGTAAGATCCCAATCCATCCTGCCTGACAGCCTGGCATGCATGTAAGATCCCAATCCATCCTGCCTGACAGCCTGGCATGCATGTAGGATCCCAATCCATCCTGCCTGACAGCCTGGCATGCATGTAAGATCCCAATCCATCCTGCCTGACAGCCTGGCATGCATGTAAGATCCCAATCCATCCTGCCAAGAAGAAACGGACCACTGTATCAGAGGGATGAAGGACTGGCTTAGACGTGTCCTGAACACAGACTATGGCTGCCTTCATGGTGGGGCTGAAAAGTCAATTTACCAGTGATGAATTTCAAAGTTTTAGCCAAGGAATGAAGAAGAGTGGGGAAGGAAGTGTGGTTTATCAATGTGGATTTATTCTTAAGACGTAACTATTATCATGAAAAAAAAGAAACATTGAAAAGAGAGAGAGAGAGAACTGTATTTCCTCAGCCAAACAAAATGCATGCTGTTGGTATCATAATCTGGTGTATAGTTTATCTTCTGCAGCCGTGTTTGCATCGAATGAGCTCAAAGCTGATTAGTTTCTTTGCTGCGCAAATAAACTATGTATCTGTACTTGGTGTGCTGTCATGTAGAGCGTCCATTTGTGAAGAGCCTCTGTGTGTGTCTGAGGTAGGGAGCTTTGCCAGTAATACACCTAAGGCTGTGATGGATGTGGGTGTTGGTTGACAGGTTTGCACTGAAATTCATGAACAGGAGCTTTGCCAGTTAATACACCTAAGGCTGTGATGGATGTGGTTTGGCTGACAGGTTTGCACTGAAATTCATGAACAGGGAGCTTTGCCAGTAATACACCTAAGCTGTGATGGATGTGGGTGTGGTTGACAGGTTTGCACTGAAATTCATGAACAGGAGCTTTGCCAGTAATACACCTAAGGCTGTGATGGATGTGGGTGTTGGTTGACAGGTTTGCACTGAAATTCATGAACAGGAGCTTTGCCAGTAATACACCTAAGGCTGTGATGGATGTGGGTGTTGGTTTGACAGGTTTGCACTGAAATTCATGAACCAAGCCTTCATCACAGCACAAGCAGAAGGGACAAAGGGGGACAACTTTGTGTAGCTCATGTGTGGATCAAGGACTTAGTTTTGTCGTTGTCAGTCACATTTTTTTTGTTTTTGTTTTTTAATGGGTGGCAAGTGTAAAATAATATACACACTGATTAGTTGAAAAATTAAGCTAGATTTACGTAGAAAAGTGACATTTAATTTGAATTATTTAGAGCCTATCGTACGGAGGGAGAGTTAAGTGAGTATCAGCGCGTGCGCCAGCCAAGAATAGTCGGTGTTTAGAGCTGCGAGTAGTCAATAGATACTTAGGAGGGTGAACAACTGTTCACTAGACTTACCATAGTGGTGAACTTGAACATTCAGAGCCATACAGAGGAGGGCAGGTAACTCCCTCCTATGATAGGCTCCATATGATTCAAATTAAATGTCACCTTTCTACGTAAGTCTAGTTTAATTTTTCAATATACTTTATCGCCTCTCTTCAGTCATAATGGAGTCACGTAAGATTTCAGAGCATCTACTGACTACGCAACATTCACATAAATTGTTAAAAACCAATTGCAGTCATCAATTCATGTACGTCAATTTAATCTGATCAGTGCAGGTGAATGTCATCAAACATAACAAGTTGAACACAAACTTGGAACACCTTATTTCAGTTACATCACTGTCAACACATTCTAACTGCAGTGCCTACTGATTTGCATCCACATGCAATTAAGTGCAGAGTATTTGTAAAATACATTCCCCAGGAGTCCGAAATTTGCCAAGTACAAACTGTACAGAAGTCATGACTTCTTAACAAACTTGTCCAAGACTGCCTGTCCAAAATTAGGTTTAGTCAGCACTGCTTTGAAGGTATTTTCTGCCGACCATCCAGCACCACATGTCTCTGTGTCCACTCCTGCTGCAGCCAGCACTTGTTGACCCACCGAGAAAATGTGTTTTCTGGAAATAGGAGCGTGTGGTCTATGGATGGCAATATAGAGTTCTGGCCCTTTCCCGAGCGCTTCAGTTGTCTTCAGATACAGTCGTATGTGCGTCCGCTAAGCATACTTTGGTGTTAACGAATAAGCTGGAATTCTGCTGGTTCTGTATGACTGCCTGGCTTAGTGTTTTTGTGTTTACTAGAAAACTGTAAAATACACTTCCTCTAACTGACATTCACATCTGTATTTACAGTAGATGAAGAGCATGGCCTCTTTGCCCAGTAAGAAGTGCAATTAGAGTTACTGTTTTCAATGTGAGTTGTTTCAGATCCAAAGTATCTATAACTGGAAGTGAGCACATGTAATCCAACACTACACTAACATCCCAGGTGTGTCTGTACCTTGGCAGTGCAGGTCTTTCCTCAAAAACCCTTTGACATGTCTGCAGACTTCTGGTAAATTACCTACAGATACTCCTTTCACTGATGGCAAAAAACTGATAATGCACTTCTTGCAGAATTTACAGCACTAAAGCCTGCCCCAGCTGAAAACATGGAAGCTAAAAAATGTGCAACCTGTGGCGGTGTGGGTGATCTCACTGCCATGCCGGTTGTTTTGTTAAAAGCATATTTATCCAGCTGCTAATGTATGTGTTGTATGACATTTTGGTGGTGGGCCTCCAGGAGTTCATGAGAAGATCTACTGCATAAGGGGAGAATCCTTCCTGTTCAAACGTGCTCCTGAAACACTGCATGCCAGAAGTTGTAGCTTTGGCAGCAGGCGGTGATGCGACCCGGTGGCTGGGCATGTCAGCAGGCAGGTGTGGAGGGTAGACGGACTGGTTCCTGGGTCAGCATTTCCTGTACAACCGCCACCAGACCTGTGTGGGCCACAAGGGGAGGATGAGCAGGCCTGTCGCTCTCTCCTTCCCTATCTTCTGTAAAACACTGGGCAGCAGGCTGAAAGGAGGAAAGCATACCATTGTAGTTTTCCCCAATTTAAGGAGAGAGCATCAACCGCATGTGCCTCAGGGTCGGCTCTATAAAGACATAACAGTGATGCTGTTTGTTTATTTTGGAAGCAAACAAATCGGTTTCAAAGGAAATCTGCAACTTGTTGACTGCATCTGTCAACACAGTACTGTCCAGTTTCCACTCTGCATCCACATTAATTTTTCTTGATTCTTCATCCGCAGCTGTATTGTCTTTCCCTGGGATGTGGTATGCACTCAGCCATACATTTCTGTCCACAGCCCACTGCCAAATAGTGGCTGTCATCTCGTTACAGCTGTCAGAGTGGCTTGTGCCCATGTTGTTAATAGAGGCTACTGCTGTGGAATTATCAATCAGCAGGCACACATGTTTTCCATCAAGATCTGCCTGGTAGCACTACAGTGCGAAATAAGCTGCCTTAAGTTCAAGGTAACTGATGTGGAAGCGAGCTTCAACTGGTAGCCACAATCCTCCAGAGCTCTGTCTCACATGCACATCCCCATCCTGTCATACTGGCATCTGACGTGACAGTAACATCAAAATCCGATGTATGATGTCATTGTAAGCATTATCCCATTACTTATCCACCACTTAAGTTCTTTAGATTGTGGAGTCAGTGTGGTATATCCATCAAAATTTCCCTTTGTTTGTCTCACTGCAGCTTTTTTTTGTTGCCTCTAAGTGACAATAATGTAGGGCCCCAAATAATGTAGGGCCCCAAATTTCACTGCAGAAAACTTGCCACCATTTTCCCAATAACCTTGGCTAGTTCTCTCTGATAGTTGGTTGTTGGCTTTCAGTAGCTGGACACAGCAGTGTTTCAGATTGTCTTTCCCTTCAGGTGTCAAAGTGACTCATTGTTCTGGAATCAATAATCGCCCCTATATACTGAATAACCTGGGTTAGTTTAAGAGCTGATTTCTCTTGGTGTACAATGAAGCCCAGTGAACGAAAAAGCTGCACTGTGGCTTGGATATTCTCTGTGCATTCTGATTCTGATTCGGCAAGGAGAAGAGAATCATCCAGAAAGTTGCTGGAGACATGATTTTCTTGTCTCAGTTTGACAAAGACAGAAACATTTTTGGTAAATTTCCTAGGGGCAAGAGCCAGACCATTTGGCATAGTTATATTCCCAGAGTTGGCCTCTCCATCTGAATCTGAGATACTTCCTATGTGCTTGTGCAATGGGGATGGAATAAAGGCATCCTTAGGTCGATAGAAGCCATGAAACAAAAAGTTGTCACTAACTTCAGTGCAACATGCAAAGTAATCCATTTTGAAATGGTGATAAGTAATATCTTGATTCAAGTTTTTCAAATTCAAATCATGCGGTTGACCCATCCTTTTTGGCCTTGTAAACACAGGTGACACGTGTTGATCATGTACAGGTGTACAAGGGGATATAACTCCTTTTGATCTGAGTTTATTCACCTCACTGTCTACGATATTTATTTCTGCCTGGTCATGTTGGCATCAGAGGGAATGAAATGGCTGATCGTTTGGCCAAGAATGCCACAACTGGGAAACTGTCTAACATTTCTATCCCCTACAAAGATCAAAAACCAAAAGTTAATGATTATGTCAAAGACCTCTGGCAAGAGGAATGGACCTTGCAGATGGATAACAAACTATTTGAAAATCCGTCCAAACCTGAAAGAGTTTTTAACCATGTTCCTGAGGCAGCCGTAAGGATGAAACAGTCTTGTGCCGCTTGCACACAGGCCACTTGTTTTATACCCATTCTTCTCTTTTAAAAGGTGAAGAAGCTTCGTGGTGCATTCCATTGTCATGTTCCACTCACAGTGAAACATATTCTTTTAGAGTGTTGGGACTTGCACGATGTGAGACATAAACACTTTACAGCAGAGTCCATGAAAACCCTGTTAAGAAATGTCCCACTTGATGTGATCCTTGAGTTTCTGAGAAAGATTAACATTTTTCATCTAAGATTTTACGGAAGAAAGATTTTTTAACGAAGTTTCTGTACGCTTTTAGAGGATGGTGGTGGTGGTTCTTTTTTTTTTTTTTACCTGTGAGTTGATTTTAACGTGGTGACAGCCCTGATATGGCCCTTGCGGTTGGCTGGACTATAAGCAACATTACCATAACCATTGCCTGGTTCAAGCCAGTGTGAGGGAGAACAGAGCATTCTCTTCAAATTCCAGTATGGTTCCTCTTGTCAGCTGTAAGATTTCTTGGTCTGTTGTAAGCAATTCCCATACGGGAATACAATATTGGAGCCTGCCCCTTCAAACGTTTGCATCTCTGCCTCTAATTCTGCCCTTAGCTGTGGGAGACTGTGACAGTAAGCAGTTACCTCATCGCTGGCTGGCTGAGTGGGCGGAGCTAAGCTTTCCAATTCCTCTTGTTGGCTGGGTTGTGCAAGCGAGCCCTCATGGCTGCGCCTTCGTGCCTGTATCTGGCATGGCTGGACTGGCCGCCTCTGTTCCGACACCACTGCCCGCTGTTTCTCTGTCCTAAAAAAGGGTTGTTGTTTCTCTACTGCTGGTTTGTAGATGTTCAGTGTTTTTTTCCCCCCAGCAGCAAGAGTATCGCCCAGCCTGTCCATTTCTTTCATTTCTTTGAGTGAAGCAGCCAAGTTGTCACCAGACAACCATTTTGTGACTGGCACAGAATCATTACAAATGCCAGTGATAGAGGGGTGCAAGTGTGAGCGAATGGCCTGTCTGCGTCTCAGTGATAGCTGATGTGATGCATGACCCAAGAGTGCAAGACTGTCTGTTCTTTTCAATGCTGTTTTCATTTTCTTGGATGTCTGTGAGTCAGTGTTGCGTTGTGCCCTGAGTATTGTTTGTGTGCTGTCAGTCAAAGCTATTGCTGCTTTTGTCAGTGCTTTTTGCACATGTGAGCTTTTGATGTCAGCTCTTCTGGCCTCTGCTGGAAGACTTTTCCAGATTTCAGTGTTGACTCGCGGCACTATCAGCGCTTCACAGTTTTCTGGCCTTTCATACTTACCAAGTCTGTCTTTCAGTTTGTCCTCTGACAGTCCAGACTGGAAGCATTTTGTTTATGATTTGTGCTAGGGAGGAGGAGACTGGTGGTGCTGTCTCCTCACCATCATCAAGGTCTTTATCTATTTCCCCTAGCAAATCTTCATCAGAGCCAGGTGCTGAGAGTGTGTCATCTATTACCTTCCTTCAGATTCCAACTCGGACAATGCCATTGTGTTTTCTGTGTGGAACTTCTTCCCTTGTCCCGGTTTTCAGAGTCACACTTTTCTCCATCATCTGAATCTGAACTGTCTGGTGACAAAGCACGCTTTCTCGCTCTGTTGCGCTGTTGTCCACCTGAATGGCTTTGGCCAGCGATTCTCTGCAGCATGGCTTCAAGTCTATCTAAGCGGCCAGACATTTTTGCATCCAGTGACTGCAGATCCGCGAATGCTGCTGTCGCGGCCTCTTGGCGCTCAGGGCTCTCTTCGGCCATTGCGTCAGTCTCTGCTGACTTTCAAACTTCAGTCTCTGCTGATCTTTTGTCAGTCTCTTGCTGACTACACGAGGGAATGGGATTTACCAGTCTTTGCTGGATAACGCCTCTGTTGTCGAGTATCAATTTGGGCAATTTAGGGGCTACTGGTGTGTGAGTTCTGTCCTTAAAGTAGGGCTAAGCCTGTCGGGTACCGGGCCCACGCATGCACATGCACGATGGCGGCCACATAGCAGGCAGGGAACGAGTGAGGGTGAAAAAAGGATGTTGTACTCAGCCCTCAAACTAAGTAACTTTATATTTAAATAAACAAAAAATATACAAATATATAAACTTCACTGATTGTTATTATTAACTGTCGATTTTATAATTACTGTGCATGAAATGTTTAATATTTTGTTGTGTGTCGTGTCCACTGTCCCACCCTTGGCCTGCCTGGGGGCCTACTGACTATTTCTTGGCCGATACTCACGTGACTCCATATGAGATAATGACTGAAGAGACGTGGTAACTAATAGTCAATCTAGTCACCAACAGCAATGACACGCGCCCACGCACGCACGCACGCACACACACACACACAGAGCAAACAAGACTGACAAACGGGTGTAGGAATGGGAAGGGGGGTGGGATATACAAATTTGGTGGGAAGGTGTGAGGGAAGGGAGGGAGGGTGAGGGCAGCAGAGAGAGGAGGTGAGTGCTCAGTAATGAGGGAACAAATAGGGTAGGTTGATGTGTGAAGCGTTGCACTCCAAAGCCAGGAATGTTGAAGGGCCGTAATGAGGGAACAAACGGGGTAGGTTGAATGATGTGTGAAGCGTTGCACTCCAAAGCCAGGAATGTTGAAGGGATTTCCAACCGGCTGTCAACTGCCAGTACGTGCGTTACAGGTACAGATAATGTTGCTAATAGCCCAGCCGACCGTTAAGGGCCATATTAGGACTGTCACTGGTTGAAGTCACGAGCTGTTAAAAAAAAATTGCCCTACCTCATTCACACAACCCTTTAAAACACACCTAAAAGCACACTGAAAATTGCCCTACCTCATTCACACAACCCTTTTAAAACACACCTAAAAGCACACTGAAAATGGCCCTACCTCATTCACACAACCCTTTAAAACACACCTAAAAGCACACTGAAAATGGCCCTACCTCATTCACACAACCCTTTAAAACACACCTAAAAGCACACTGAAAATGGCCCTACCTCATTCACACAACCCTTTAAAACACACCTAAAAGCACACTGAAAATTGCCCTACCTCATTCACACAACCCTTTAAAACACACCTATAAGCACACTGAAAATGGCCCTACCTCACACAACCCCTTTAAAACACACCTAAAAGCACACTGAAAATGGCCCTACCTCATTCACACAACCCTTTAAAACACACCTAAAAGCACACTGAAAATGGCCCACCTCATTCACACAACCCTTTAAAACACACCTAAAAGCACACTGAAAATGGCCCTACCTCATTCACACAACCCTTTAAAACACACCTAAAAGCACACTGAAAATGGCCCTACCTCATTCACACAACCCTTTAAAACACACCTAAAAGCACACTGAAAATGGCCCTACCTCATTCACACAACCCTTTAAAACACACCTAAAAGCACACTGAAAATGGCCCTACCTCATTCACACAACCCTTTAAAACACACCTAAAAGCACACTGAAAATGGCCTACCTCATTCACACAACCCTTAAAACACACCTAAAAGCACACTGAAAATGGCCCTACCTCATTCACACAACCCTTTAAAACACACCTAAAAGCACACTGAAAATGGCCCTACCTCATTCACACAACCCTTTAAAACACACCTAAAAGCACACTGAAAATGGCCCTACCTCATTCACACAACCCTTTAAAACACACCTAAAAGCACACTGAAAATGGCCCTACCTCATTCACACAACCCTTTAAAACACACCTAAAAGCACACTGAAAATGGCCCTACCTCATTCACACAACCCTTTAAAACACACCTAAAAGCACACTGAAAATGGCCCTACCTCATTCACACAACCCTTTAAAACACACCTAAAAGCACACTGAAAATGGCCCTACCTCATTCACACAACCCTTTAAAACACACCTAAAAGCACACTGAAAATGGCCCTACCTCATTCACACAACCCTTTAAAACACACCTAAAAGCACACTGAAAATGGCCCTACCTCATTCACACAACCCTTTAAAACACACCTAAAAGCACACTGAAAATGGCCCTACCTCATTCACACAACCCTTTAAAACACACCTAAAAGCACACTGAAAATGGCCCTACCTCATTCACACAACCCTTTAAAACACACCTAAAAGCACACTGAAAATGGCCCTACCTCATTCACACAACCCTTTAAAACACACCTAAAAGCACACTGAAAATGGCCCTACCTCATTCACCACAACCCTTTAAAACACACCTAAAAGCACACTGAAAATGGCCCTACCTCATTCACACAACCCTTTAAAACACACCTAAAAGCACACTGAAAATTTTGTAAAAAAATCTTTTTTCTGTGTGTGTCAAGTCAAAATTATCTTTACTGAGGGTTGAAGAATAAGCTTTACAGGTTTTTTTCATCCTGCCCTCACAAAAATAATAAATATTACAGTAATGGAGAAAAAAGAAACACGAAGCGGTCCAAACGAAAAAAAAAATCATGTAATGAAACGGTGACAACATCTATCGACTATCACAATTAGTATATTGATGAACATTGTACAACATATCAGAACAGGCACACCTAGACATATGAGACACAGAGAGACAGACAGGGAGAGACAGACAGGGAGAGATACAGAGACAGTGAGAGAGAAGACAAACTGAGAAACCAACAGAGAGAGAGAGAGAGAGAGTGTGAATGGCTGAGGAACAGGGTTTAGCAATACGCTCAGTTCTTGGGACAGCATCAATTGGAGTGCAACTCCCTAGCACATTGTTCATAACGATATTAAAATCTCCGGCATACTGCAAGAAATACCCAGACATCCAAACTATGGTTACTGCTAAGAAGAGGTCAAAACATGGGAAATGTTTGTTTTTTTTTAATTGCAAAAGCAAAGGCAAAAAAAAAGAAAGAAAATAACACACCACACACACACACACACACACACAACACACACACACACCCCACACACACACACACTGATGTCACCTGTTGGATTCCATCATTGGGGTAATGAGCTAGCTGATTTATGCGCAAAGAGAGGTGCCAGAAATGAAAAAAAAAAAATTTAGAAATAGAGTTTGTTACTAGAAATGAAAAGTGCGCCACAGTATTGAATATATCCTTTTCTTTACCTGAAGTCAATCAATTATTAAAGCAAACTGTCTGGTGCCGATTCAGAAAACACTACAAAAATATGTTGTTTGGTGTGGCTGGTAAAAACACTCATTTAATTAATTATGAACATGTAAACAGCATTCCTCATTTACAAGTGAAAAATATGTACCAATACAGAAATTTCATTTCAATATTCTATGAATTAAAACTTGATGCCTTAAAAACTAAATATACAAACAAAGCAAAATGGATTTGTGGAGAGCGAAGAATAACCAGCAAGCATCTGCTGTTTGACTGTTTACCTCTTCAAACTCATTTACCACCATTATCAGGCATGTCTTTGTGTGATGTCTTTTCAGATTTAAAGTTTGCCTTCAGTGTTGTTTTTTCTTTTTTTTTTTTTTTTTTTTGCTGTCCCAACCTCTGCGCCACTTCAGAGGCATTGCACCCACGCCGCTCATTCCGACACCCCGTCCACAGCCACAGCCTGGTCGGCCCCGCCGCAGCCCCGGCACCAGCAATCCACAGGGAGCAGTCAATGTCAAGTCGTCAAGAGGCAACCCACCAGAGGAGACACTGCACTGCTGCCGAGTCACTTCGGTGGTGTTCAGTGGTGCCTGTTCTGATCTAACATACGCAGGACACCACCTACTAAGCCCCCTACTGACGACAATAATTGCTTAGTCGCGGAGCCGGCGCGAGTGAGCTCCCCCTCCGTAGGGCACCACCACGTCCGTCCAACGACAGCCCCCATGGACTCGCCGATACCGGTGACCCCGACGGAACCAAACCAAGGCCACAGACGCGGAGAGGACATCGAAATTGAGGTCACCATGAGAGCAGGGCATGAAGGGCCACAGAATTTGAGACATTTTTTTTAATGCTGATCAATGAGAATGAGGATGATTAAGATGATGCTACGGATTTCCATTTCGGTCTGAGACTACATGACAGGGCTGTACTCTACGCTTCCTTTCATAATATATCCCGGCGTCAACCAGGCCCGAGAGATACAGGCACCTGCAGTGTTGGTCAGGAAATTTGAGCAACACTCTCAGAAACGCATCCATTAAGTGGATGAAACTCGACTGTGTGGTCCCAGTCTTCCCAACTGAGTCCGCAGCAAACTCAACTCTGGGTAGGAGCCGGTCGGGGCAGAAAAACCCACATGACTTATGATGGGATTCGAACCCACGACCTCCCAGCCGGGAGTCCGCGACGCTGACCACTTCGCCACGGCGGCTGGTATTTTTTTCTTTTTTTTTTTTTCTTTAATTTGTAGTCCAGTTAAGGGGGGACTTGACACCCATTTTTGATGAAAAATCGTTTAAAATTGTGATTGGAGATTATTGTTGTTTTAGACAGAATAAAGACTCAACTAACACATTACAAATGTCTTTTGTTATTGTTCACCCTCTAAATGTGTTATTTGTTATGTTTTTTGAGGTAACTGTGCAAGAAACATTTACAAAAAAGGTTGCAAAAAGCCAAAAAACGCCGATTTCAAGCCCTAGCAACGGCCACTTTGCGACTGTGTTACCAGTAAAGCGACCACTCTTTCTCTTCAGCAGGAAACGGCCTTCACCCCTGGTCTATTTATGAGTAGAATAGTCTAAATTTAGCCGCACTGTGACCCAGAGAACACCCTGACCGGTTTTAGAATTGCAAGAAACTGATTGGCTTTCACGAGTCACGTGACGAAATCCTAGCTTCAGGTTGGCTGATCGCATAGCAATCACTTTCTTCCGGATGACGCTGTTTACATCGCCATTGCTTCGATTCGATTGTTACCTTCACGGTTTCATCAAGCTTTTTCACTGTTTTGCACAATGCCAAAGGTAGGAACGAAGCAGGGAACTGTGTATGCGTTCGGGAAACGCAAGAGGAAGAAGCGTGCAGCAAAAAAAAAGCAGTGATGTTCAGTCAACTGACCAAGTGAGTGAGGAGCCTGAGGCAGTACCCTCCACGTGACAGTGACAGTGAATCAGGGCCGAGTCATAAAAAGATCCGAGTGGAGGAAGATGAGGGAGAGGAAGAGGTTGAACCTGTGCCAGATTCTGACATGAATGTGATCGTCAACTTGAGCTGTCTGCAGTCACTGATCACAAAGAGTGGTGCCCTATGCCCAGAGTGCAAAGAGCCAGTAAGTCTGTTTTCACTGCATGTGTTTGTGTTGTGTGTGTGTGTGTATGTTGTGTTGTGTTTACTCTCTGTGTGTGTTGTGTTGTGTTGTGTTTACTCTGTGTGTGTGTGTGTTGTGTTGTGTTTACTTTGTGTGTGTGTTGTGTTGTGTTTACTCTGTGTGTGTGTGTTGTGTTGTGTTTACTCTGTGTGTGTGTGTGTGTGGTGTTGTGTTGTGTGTATGTGTGTGTAAGCATGTTTTGTTTTCCTACTCTGTGTGTATGTGGGCACATAAATTGTGTGTGTGTGTGCGAGTGTTGCGTTTTACTCTGGGTTTTTTTTTCCTACTGTGTGTGTGTGTGTGTGTGTGTGTGTGTGTGCATAAATTGTATACATGTGTGTGTGTCACTTGTGTGCGTATGTAGGGGGTGGGGTTGATTTTGTGTGTGTGTGTGTGTGTGTGCGCGCGCATGTGCCCATAAATTGTATATGTGTGTGTGTCACTGTGTGTGTGTGTATGTAGGGGTGGGGTTGATTGTGTGTGTGCATGCGTGTGTGCATGCACAGAAATTGTATGTGTGTGTGTATATTATGGGTGGGGTTGATTTTGTGTGACATGCATGTATGTGTGAAAGAGACAGACGTACACAGAGACAGACTTACAGAGACAGAGAGAGAATGAGAGAGACATGCACATAAAAAGATGCACAGACACTAAAAAAACAAAACACAATGCTTCTGTTTTCAGAATCTGAGGGTGCTGGAGGAGGACCAGAGTTGCTAAGGACTGTGGATACTGCCTTGAACATTGCTGTCCAACGCTTCAACAAAGGCTCCACCGCCCTCCTGGATGTGATGAAGGAACTGGATTTGGTGGTAGGATCCTCTTTGGAGGAGTATGCACTGAAAGAGGACATTTCCAGGGTGTCCAAAGCCACCAAAAAGTCATCAGACAAAGAGAAAGAGAGGAGGAAAAGAGTTCAGTTGAGATAGCAAGGCGTAAAGAACAACAGAAAAGACGTGACAGAGAAGGAGAGGTCTACGGGGCTGGACAGTTCTAAGTCATCATGTTCAGTATAGTAAATCCATATATCTATGGATAAAAACATTGTCAAGGTACCAAACTTACACAAGATGCAAACAGCAGTGTGACTGAGAGTTAGCAAAATTTAGTTATGAATGTTCTAAGTAAACATTATCTTTGAAGCTTAATTTCTCAAAACTTGTTTTTCTTCCTTAGGTGCGAGCTTGCCCCCACTTTTGTATGAGCTACACAGCAGCTATTGCCATAAAACTTTGCACATAGGTGTAAAAATGGCTCCTGAACAAAGTGAGACAATCAAAAAGTGTGTATCTTTGATAGTTTGCCCGATATAATTTTTTAAAGTCATATGTGTACGGTTTTCAAATTTTATCTAAAGTACAGAGGGTATGTCTCCATAACATGAGTGTAGACATATCTGCAAATGACCTTACTTTGTAACTCTGATACTGATCTTTCATTCTGTACTCACTAAAGCTTCCTAACTTTACAATTGTAGATATCCCAAGAGGGGCAAGAGCATACCCGAATTTCGTGACTGAATCTAGAGTTAAAAAATAATAAAATCCTTCATATACTACCTACACCTCTAAAACTTTGTAGAAAAGGCATTCATACAGTTATCTCCCTTTGTTCAAAATTTCATGGCAATAGCTCATGTAGAAGCTGAGAAACAAAAATGCCCCAAAATAGGTGTCAAGTCCCCCCTTAAGCATTTACTTTAAGATCATTTGCAGGTATGTTGTAGGGATGCTTAGAGGGACATTTACATGCACATAGATAATCACATTATGCATACAGTTACACTTACATAGTCAAGACATTTATGCATCTCTCTCTCTCTCTTCATTTAATATCACATACGTGAACAGACGTAAAACTGAAGTACTGCTACTACTACTATTACTACTACTACTACTACTACTACACACACACACACACACAAGCTCATACCAATCCAGAAAAAAAAGTCTGAGATACAAACAACTGACGAGAAAACAGAAACTATGTAAACAGGAATCTTATTTTTTTTTAAGTCTTGATTTATCTTCATGAAACATGATTGAAAAGATTTGCTCCGGAGAGACAGTAACAGAAATGTTGGCCTCCTTTGGTTTGTACAGAGGGACCAGCAGTTTGTGATAAAAGCGTTTGTTGTTCAAGCTCAAAGTAAGTAGCTAGTTTCGGAACTGGAAAGCTGCAATATACATATGTATATATATTTTCTACTTTTCACAAGAACATGTAGCATGTTTTGCTGTTTCATGATTTTCTTTTGCTTCTAGGCGGCACCTTTGGTTGGTTTTTTTGAAACTCAACAAACATATTATGGTATTGCACACCAGCCTTTTTCTGGGATAGCATTCTGCTTAAAACCGAAAAGGCAGAGGAGATCAAGTTAGCACTTTCCGAGGTCACTGAGGAGAAACAAGTTTCAAAATACCGGTATCTGACCAGGAGTTATATGTTAGTAAGTTTCCTCCCCTTTGGAGATTGTCTCCCCCCTTAGAGACTATAAGCTTGCTGAAGGCTGATTTTGAGAAGCAGTTATTATTCCCCATTCACCCTCTCAAGCACATACTGTTAGGCAGAATTATCTACCACTGCAGATATGAATGCTTGATCAAAGAACAACTCTCCACCATTTCCCTTGTTTGGGGGAATGTTCGCCGATGAAATCACGTAAAAGCTTCAAATACACGACGTTTCCTGTAGCTGACGTCACATTTCAGGCGTTTGCATTCACCCGTGACTCTATCATTGTGCCAGCTGGGATTCTCCAAACGGTCCCATTCCATTGACTTTAATATGTCTGCTTGGAATCACCTGGCTTGTACCTTGATGGCCATAACGAAAAAAAATCAGAAGAATCAACTTTCAGACACAACGAAAAATTCTCAAAACGGTCTGATGGCGCCAGTCTATAAATACTCGACTTCTTCAGCAGGGTCTTGGACGCATTAATATTTGGTGTGCAGCTATGGAGGCGACTTTCGTCTCCAAAGGGAGAGCACGTTAATAAACACGGCTGGTTGCGGGTCATTATGGAAGTTCACCCACGGTATCTAACGTAAATCACCACCTGCAATTTTATCTTCTTTCAAACACCACAAAGATCACATCACAATTCAACAGACTCCTAAAGGACGCAAGGGATAGAACAAGGAAATAAAGAAAGGGACTAAAGAATAAACTAAAACAGGCAAAATTAATCAAATGAATCTATTTATTAATATCGACTTCTTACAGCAGGTCATGGGGACCATTAATTAATGTGTCAGCTATGAGGCGCTTGTCGTCTCCAAAGAAAAGGAGAGTACGTTAATTAATACACGCTGTGTTGCGAGCATTATGGAAGTTACAACCAGGTATTACTGATGTAAATCACCATCCTGCAATCTTATCTTCTGCAAACACCACAAAGATAAAAAGATCACAATTCAATACAGAATCTTCAAGAGCCAGAAGGGATAGAACATGGAAATGAAAAGAATAGCGGACTAAGAAAAAGACGAAAAAAGGCATACTAATCAACATAAAATGCCTTTATTGATCCATTGCTTGACGAGCCAAAGAGAATCAAAGGGGAGTTACTTGAATGTAAATACACAATCCTGTGCTTGACGAGCCAAAGAGAATAAAAGGGGAATTACTGGAATGTAAATACCAAATCCTATGCTTGACGAGCCAAAGAGAATCAAAGGGGAATTACTTGAATGTAAATACCAAATCCTGTGCTTGACGAGCCAAAGAGAATCAAAGGGGATTACTTGAATGTAAATACCACGATCCTGTGCTTGACGAGCCAAAGAGAATCAAAGGGGAATTACTGGAATGTAAATACCATGATCATGTGCTTGACGAGCCAAAGAGAATAAAAGGGGAGTTACTGGAATGTAAATACCATGATCATGTGCTTGACGAGCCAAAGAGAATCAAAGGGGAGTTACTGGAATGTAAATACCAAAGGCAACACAGAAGGAAGAGTACAGTCATAGTGAAGGAAACTAAGTTACCAAACTGTAATGACTACACGTGCAAGTTAAAACATGAAAAAAGGGCTGAAAATACTTAGTCGCAAATCAAACGTTAATAAAAGTACAAAGCCTCCACTCACTGATCGTTTCCAAGCGAAATATGATGAACAAGCAAACAAATAAAGAAAAGGAATTTGAGAAAAAAGAATAAGGGGAAGAAGCAGAGCGGGGGTAGAGGGGGGGACGGGGAAGGTAAGGAACTCAGAGGGTGAGGCCGGGAAGGGGAAGGGGGAAGGAAGGGGCAGGCAACCAAATGTAGGTTAACAAAATCATCGGACGCTTTGAAATCGATTGAACAGGGATTTGGAGAGGAGGCAGCTGAAGAAATATCAATATAAAAATGAACAAATTCATCAGATGATGTGGTTCGCCGAATTCTGTAACCTTCCATGCGATTGGTCGCAACAACCGGAGGCTTTCACCTGTCGCAAGCACGTGGCAAGATCTTGCCAGTACCCTCACATCGGCCAATCAAAGGCGTCGCCTGCGCAGGGTGCAGTGGTAGGGCTTGAGGTGGGAGCAGGCTTTGACGCCCCATATCCAGGACTCCTTCCCCATGGGCAGCAGCTTCTCCTGGACGGGCGGCAGCACGTCGAAGACCTGCAGGATTCCCGTCAGGAACAGGAACAGGCGGGCACGTGCGAAAGCCTCGCCCACACACGACCGCTTGCCCGCCCCGAAGTCAGGAGGCTGAAACGGGGGAAGCTGAATGTTGACACGGATGGAGAGCCATAGATGTGGGTCAAAGATTAGATACCTGGTCAAACCCTTTGATTTCTGATGGAACATTGAATAAGCGACAAGTTCGCAGTTTTTTTTTTGTGTTTGTTTTTGTTTTTGTCTTTTACACTAACCACCATGATTAAAATAAATAAAGAAAAAATAAATACATAATCGTTCGTTCATTCGTCCATCGAGTTGACGAGAACCACTTCAGTCATCTTGCGGCTAAGGGGGTGTGAGGTGATTTGTGGATGCGCCAATGGCTGATCAAGCCGATACGTGCACGGAATGTGCGGTGACATTTTGGCCAGGGAATGTGAGACGACTGCTCTTGCTTGCTGGAGTGGACTTTCCTTGCCTGTCTCTTTTGCTGTGCTGCAGCTGTCCCCCTGTCTTCACATAGACTGACACCTCTGTGGATAGAGTAGCGCCATCTAGCTCCATCCATGGCAGTTTGTTCCATGTGCCAGGGTTGATGTTAAACGCTTTCAAGGATGTTTTGAGAGTGTCTTTGAAGCGTTTCTTCTGACCTCCAAGGGGAACGCTTTCCTTGTTGCAGTTCACCGTAGAAGAGCCTCTTGGGTAGCTGGTGGTCTGGCATGCGAGCTATCAAAGTTGAGACAGCATCAGGATGGTGTGGATGCTCTCTGTAGGTCTGCTTGGTCGAGCACCTCTGCGTGTGTGATGTTGTCCTGCCATTTTAACAATCTTCTGAAGCAGGTTGTGTGGAAGCGATTCAACCTCTTGGCATGCAGTTGGTGTACACTGTCCACGTTTCACATTTGTAGAGGACGTGGGGAGAGGAATTGCTCTGTACACCTTCACTTGGTCCCGAGACTGATGCCTCTTCTGTTCCAAACATTGGTGTACGGTCTGCCAAAGGTTGCACTTGCTTTTGCAATTCTCTGCATCGTCGATGTGACGTTCTGGGACAGTGTGCTGCCAAGGAAGTGGATTTACTCACCACAGCGCGTCTCACACCATTGACTGCGATGTCAGGCTCATGAAGGGTCCGCCGGGCGCAGGTTGATGCAGAACTTCCGTCTTCTTTGTATTTTTATGGTGAGACCGAAGTTGCACAGGCTACGGAAAACTTGTTGATGCTGGACTGCATTTTGGTTTCTGAGCCAGCGTTGAGAGCGCAGTCATCAGCAAACAGAGTGTCCCTGATGAAGTCTGTCTCCCTGATGATGTCTGTCTACCTGATGATGTCTGTCTCCCTGATGATGTCTGTCTACCTGATGATGTCTGTCTCCCTGATGATGTCTGTCTCCCTGATGATGTCTGTCATCACCTTAGATTTTGCCCGGAGCCCTTTGAGGTAAAACAGCTTTCCATCTGTTCTGAATCTGATGTCGATACCTACGTCTCCTTCTATGAAGGCATCAGTCAGCACTGCACAAAACATGATGCTGGAGAGAGTGGGTTCCAAAACACAGCCTTTGCGCTACGCTATTTGTGACAGGGAATGGACTAGATGTCTCTCTGTTGTCCTGGATTCGGGCCTGAATGCCAATATGGAATTGCATACATATATACGTACACACATGCACACATTTATACATAAAGACCTACATAGATAGTCAAAGAGAGAGAGAGAGAGAGAGAGAAGAGAGAGAGAGATACATACATACATACATACATAAAAGGAAATGAATAGGCCTAAATCAATTGATAAAACATGAAAGGGAGAGAACAATGATAAAAACGAAAAAAGGCAACATAGAAAGAAACAGACAGGGAAGCCTAGGTAAAGGATATTAAATGAGAATTGAGGGGAAAAGTTTTAGATGTTGTGTGTGTGTGTGTGTTGTGTGTGTGTGTGTTCGTTCGTTCGTTCGTTCGTTCTTTAATTTAACGTCTATCCACCTAACAGTGATCTTAGACAGATGTGGGTGTGGGTGTGGGTGTGTGCGCATGTGTGGGTGTGTGCGCGCGCATGTGTGTGTGTGGCGTGTGTGAGAAAGAGAGAGAGAGAGAGAGAGAGAGAGAGGGGGGGCAAGCACAAGTACGTTTGTGTCTGGGTAATTCTGTGCGCGCATGTGTGTGTGTGTGAGAGAGACAAGACAAGACAAGACAAAATTCTTTATTTACGAGGATAATAGATAAGCACTGATGTGCTTTTTACATCCAGTCCTCGCCCTGTGTAGGGTCAACAATATAAAATAAAAGACAACAAAGGAAGCATGCAAAAGTGACTAGAACTACAATACAATAGGGATTAAAATTTAAAAAGGAAAGAAAAAAGAAAAAAAAAGAGAAGAGAGAGGAGAGAGAGAGAAGAGAGAGAGAGAGAGAGAGAGACGCAGAGCGAAGGATGCGGGTAACCCTGCAGAGAGAGAGAGAGAGGGTGGGGAAAAGAGGCCGAGTGTGCAAAGAACTGTTTAGAACATCTGACAATCAGAAAATCCAAAGAGATACAAACAATCAATTTTGAAACACCGGGGAGGGGGGGGGGGGGGGGGGGGGGGGGGGGGGGGTGAAAAATTTTTTTTTCTTTCCAATAACCGAGGGTTTTTTTGTAACCGAGTTTTTTAAACCCAAATTTTACTGTAAATCTGGGGTAATTTTTAACCATTTTTTTATTAGAATGTCAATGTATTAAAAAAGACCAAACAAGTAAAACGGGGTTTAAAGCCGTTGTAACCCAAACAAATTTTTTTGGTTTATTACAAACCCTTTTTCGGGGTAAAGAGGGCCCAAAAAAAAGCACACACAAAACAGACATCCAATTCCCCGTCACATAAAAAAAAAGCGAAAATTTAGTTCAAAAAGAATTAAAAAACACCCTTTCAAAGAACATACGTTTGGGGAGGGAGTGGAAAAAAAAGCGGTGTGCTCACAACACACGCCCACACGCACACACCCACCTCACACACACACACCCCACACAAAAAACACCCCCACACACACACACACGCACACACACACACACACACACACACCAAAAACCCCCCCCCCCCCCAAAAAACACAACACACAACACAACTCAAAAACACACCACCCCACGACCCGCACGCACGCACACACACACCCCACTGCATCAACCCGGGGACTTTTCCCCCCATTTCCCAGCATCAAACCCATTCATTGCCACAACACACCAAAACAACCACAACACACACACACACACCACAAACACCCAAAAACACACATGCAAAACACACATACCCCACAAACACTGCATCAACCTTGGGGTTTTTTCACACTTTTCCCAAAAATCAAACACATTTATCGGGCCCCACACCCCGGGGCGGGGCGCCACACACCACACACACACACCCCAAAACACACACACACACACACACACACACACACCCCACACACACACCAACACCCCACTCGCACAGACATGTATGCGCTTAAGGCATCCAGATAAGCACCCCTCATATCCCCCGAAGGGATATTCGCATGGGGTTTAAAGAGAGAGAGAGAGAGAAGAGAGAGAGAAGGAGGGTAGAGAGAGAGGGGAGAGAGAGAGAGAGAGAGAGAGAAAAGAGAGAAAAGGGGGAGGAGAAATGGGTGAGATTTGAAAAAAGAGGGAAGAGAGAGTAGTGGGGAAGAGAGAGACAGTGAAAAAAAGGGAGAGGGGACAAGAGGGAAAAAAAAGAGAGAGAAAGGGGGAGAGAGAGAAAATGGGTTGTTTGGGAAAAAGGGGTATGGGGGTGGGGGGAATGAAGGGGGTACGGGGACCGGAAAAAGTTTTGGGCGGGGGGCTGGAGGGAAGGGGGAAAGGGGGGGGGTGGGAGGGGAAAGGGGGTGGTGGAGGGGGTCCGGGTAAGAGAGGGGTGAGAGAGAGGGGAGAAGGAGGGGGAGGAAAAGAGAGGAGAGAAAAGGGGAGGAAAGCAAAGAAGGAACAAAGGGGGGCAACCCGGGAAATTAAAAAAGATAGAATTTACTTAAAAGAAGGGGGGGGGGGGGGGGGGGGGGGGGGGGGGGGGGGGGGGGGAAAGAGAAGAAACAGGGGGTGAGGGCAAGAAGTCTATTTGAGGGGGAAAACACACAGATAGGCATCGTACTTAGGGAAACAAAATGGCCGCGGCGTGGTGCACAAGCAATCTATGACGTCACGTGAAAAAAAAAAGAATAGTGTTTGAAAAGCTGGGATCTAGACAGTCAAAGCGGTTCACATGGAAAAGGCTTTATGTGAAACTTTGATGTGGACGGTCAGTGGGATCTACACACACACACGCACGCACGCACGCACGCACGCACGCACGCACGCACGCACGCACGACACACACCACACACACACACACACACACACTCGTCCTTTTCGTGATGTAGAAGAAAGCCGTACTGTATTCTGTGTAAAGCCTTACAGGTTGTGTACAGTCTTACTTCTAGGTCTTGGACCGAAATCCAAACACTGTGCCATCACCGTCGCCCTCCTAGCCCTCCTTATCATAATGGTTAAAAAAAAAAGGGGAAAAAAAAAAGAAAAAGAAAGAAAGAAAGAAAGAAAGAAAAGGGAAAATCTCCACTTTTGTGGTTCTAGAGGGAAATGGAACGAAGGAAATGAACGAGCTTACCCGCCGCGACGATGTCCAGCAAAAATCCCTCGACGTACTCATCAGTCATTTCCAATCAGCGCCCGTGTTCCTTTTGGTACTCCAACAACTTGTCCAGAATGCCGGGACGAGTTCCTGGTTTTAGCGCCCCCCTAGAGAGCAAACCCCGCGGACCAATGAACAGTGTCTCCCTCTATCAGGTGTACGTTGTCAGTTGTCAAATCACAAACAAGCAAAGACACGAACATTGTTATGAACTACATGGCTACCATGTGAAAAAGGGCAGGACAGAATATAACGCTACAGATGAAAATACAGAAACTGAAAAAAAGGGATTAAAAAAAGAACGATTTACAAACAAAGGAAAGCAAGTTTTAATAGCTCTCCTTGAGTGAACAAAGAGTCTGTGAAAATGAAGGAAAGCAAGTTTTAATAGCTCTCCTTGAGTGAACAAAGAGTCTGGTGAAAATGAAGGAAAGCAAGTTTTAATAGCTCTCCTTGAGTGAACAAAGAGTCTGTGAAAATGAAGTATGAAATACAGAAATATATGTTTTTTTAGAGCTGATCACACACAAAAAACACACACCACAACACTACACACCCCACACACACCACACACCACACACACACACACAACACACACAAAACACACAGAGGCAATTCAATTATGGGTTTAGTTTTACTACAGCCTAGCCAATCATACAAGGTCTTTTCAAGGCGGTTTAAGAAACACAAACAGAAGAAAACAAGCAAATTGTCTGAAAACATGTCAGGATTTATGAACCAAAACAGCATAACAAATAAAGTGTTTGAAATGCATTTATGTATAGAGTTTCTCCATAAAATTTATGATACTATTTTCGTTCGAAGAAAAAGCATAATGTCACAACACCATTTCTCAACAAATATGAGCATTAAACACAAAATGTAACAGGTATATTATGCTGCATCCGAGTCAAGCAGGTCTTGAACATTCTTCATAAGTGTCCGTTTTTAGCCGTGTCCCTCTCCCCTTTTCGCCCCCCCCCCCCCCCCCCCCCCCACCATCCCCTAACACTATCCTCCTCCTTTCTATGATCTGCTTCGAATCCTCACATTGCTTGTCTTCGCTCTATAGATTTTCTCTTCCACACAATGATGACGTGTATTGAAAATACAAACACAATGACATAGGATGTTGCTTCCGGTCTATTTATAACCCCTTAAACCTTGATCTGCATGAGGACATTACTTATGCATTATCGAGGATTAATATCTAGAATATGATCATGAGCGGTTTATTTCGAATTTTCCGAAGAAAAACTGCCCCCAAAAAAAAAAAAAAAAAAACAAATCAAACCTCTCCTCCTCTGTGTTGCGGAATAATGCCTAATATGACGGTCAGTTTTTACAATCTCCAAATACATGACCGTGGCTGACGTCACATTTCAGGCCGTCTCACCACGTGATCATCTTTGCGCAGGGGTCCCCTCCAGTAGTCCCCTTCCTTCCTTTTAATCTCTCTGCTTGGCGCAGCCCTATCAGTACTTACGGATCTCGACATGCTCACTGTTCTGACCCCCATCAGTACCTGGACGGATTCCTCGACATGCTCACTGTTCTCACCGCTGGTGTCAGAACCAATCCACCGTGCCCTCTTGCGTTCACTAGCTCCTGGCGGGCCTTGTAATGCGTGGTGCCGGGGATGCTGTCCAGAAAGGCAAGATCCACACCACCAGGCTGAAGGAGGGGTCTACCGTGCGCATGATGCTCCGGTTCAGCCATTTGATGCTCTGGCACAGCTCGGAGTCCGGTTCCAGAGCCTCCCCAACCAACTGCCCACAGAACCATAGCATTGTGACGGAGAGTTGGGGGTGGGTAGGTGTGGCCCTCCAGTGGAAGCACTCGGGATGTTTTCTCTGTTAGAGTTTTAGTCCAGTCTCACCTCCACCCTCTCTCTTACAAGTTATGGAGGGAACAACTTTCCCGGACTAGTCATAGAAAGAAAATGCATTTTTCTCGGGACTGTTAAAAACAACAACTCCAGAGTGGCTCCGGAATAATTCTCCTTTAGGCTTGTACACTTAGAAGTGCTTGTAGCTCCGAGAGGCAGAAGTAGAGATACGTTCAAACATTCAGTACTGAATGAGCAACGAAGAACTGACACGAGTGAAGTGTACTTTCACACTCAACTGTACTTGTCTATAGCATGGCATCGTGACGAGAGA
>CM031619.1:1363632-1366132 GCA_018398815.1 Conus ventricosus
CGTTATACGGCAATCTTATCATTTGGTTCCAACTAGCACAATTAAAACAGAAACATGCAAAAACTACGTATACTTAAAACCGCCTCCCACTTGTCCATACCTCCCAAGCTCTCTATCTAGAAGTCAGTCGCAAAACTCTATCAGGCACCTTTGTCCCCAAAGTGCTTGTCACTGTCAATGTCCTTAATACTACCCCACATACACATCTCACTCCACAAAAAAAGAGGGTTGGAGAATGTGGGGGAGAGAGGGGGAGAACTGGATTTTGAACATGATAAACTAATATGAAAACAGTCACTGTGTTTCTGTCTGCTGTTCTGTCTGTCGATCTCTGTATAAGTTTAACGTGCGTGTAACGCATAATCACTAGGCAGACGGGTGTTTTTCGACCGTGATTACTGTGGATAGCAGATAGGTCAAGTCGTAGATGCGTAAGTGACAGGATAAGTGTCTCCACCTATTGCACGTTAGGGTGTCGTGGCACATACTGAACGCCTTTACCACTTCCTGTCGATGTGACTGGCGCTCAGTCTGCCTCTTGTGGAATGATAATGTGCTTAGCTGAAGAGATCAGCCTTTAACTCAGCCTTCCGAGGGAGCGCTATGATCCTCAGGAAACTCAAAGGAACCAGTCTTTAAGTCAAGCGCGGTAACCGCAGCCTGTTCCTGACGCGTGCATGCGAACGGGACTCCGGCAAAGGAAAATTTTGAGAAAGAGCGAGGCAGTATACTGATCCTCTGTTCTCTGCGTCTTTGGCCGAGCCGTGGAAGTGGGGCGAATGAAGAGCGATGCGTCATACTGACTTTACTGTGTAGTCATGGTCATTATTCGAATTTAGTGTTGGTGTGGGTGTGGATACACGGTGAGAGAGAGAGAGAGAGAGAGAGAGAGAGAGAGAGAGAGAGAGAGATTGCATGCGTGTTAAGGGGAGAGGGGGGGGGGGGGGGGGTAAGGAAGGGAGTGCGGACAGAGGAAGAGGGATGTGGAAGGGGGAGGGAATTAGTCACCCAAGAGTTTGCACGAATAATTATGTGTATATATACGATCTGATCATGAGAGAGAGAGAGAGAGAGGTCTGCTCAATAGATTGGTCTAAATCTACTCTCTTGTACAGGTAAACGCATATTTTGTCCTTTGCAGAATACAACAGATTACTCACTCAGCTCTGCCCTCCTTTCTTCTATCCGTCTCTCTCTCTCTCTCTCTCTCTCTCTCTCTCTCTCTAGATCATGAAAATACGAGTTCTGTTGGAACATGCGTGACATGTAGACGCACGCGCGCACGCGTGCGTGTCTGTATAGGAATGTTGGACCGGCGCGGCGGGGTGTGCATATAATTATGCAGAGACTCACGTGCGTGTCTGCATCTGTGCAAGTAAAACCAGACTGTACCATGAACTCATGTCAATCAAATTCAGTGATCTACGAAAGTTTGTGAGTGACGTATATGAACGGTTAATTGTCAACGTGACGCGGCATTTTGGACAACGCACGTACTGTACGCTAAATTACCAGAAGCACAAGACACAGGCACTTGTAATAATTCGGTTACTCTTTGAAAAAATGGTGCACGTACAAAATGGGTGTTGTTTGTTTGTTTGTGGGTTTGGTTTATTTTTCACGCCAGGAGTGCATGCGTGGTGTATTTTTTTTTTAACCTTTTGAAAAATTGAAAAAAAAAACTTATTTATTTATTTATGTATTTTTTATTCATTCATTCGTTTCCCTCTTTCTTAATTCTTTAAAAAAAAAAGTTTTAGTTCTGTTTTGTTAGGGACGCAGGGGTGGGGGTTGGGGGTGTGGGGTGGGGGGTGGGAGATGGGGGTGGGAGAACAAGGAACAGGTGGGAAAGGGGTGTTGCTTGTTGTGCTTGCTGGTTGACCGATCGTTTGCTTGGATCTCTTGAGGACGCTTTTCCGAGGAAAAGCCAGACACTTTTTTTTCCTCAGTGTGGATTGCATCCCTGTCCTTGGCTGTGGACATTCTGTGCCAGTTATCTCCCTTTTCCGTCACTCTCTTCAAGTCTCGTCTGTCCGTTTGTTTTTCTCCTTTACTGTCGTCCACTTTCTCTCTTGTTCCCACGGTGAGATAAATATGCGCCTATAGCTCGAAACAGTTTGATTAAAACTTGCGCTACCCAGCGAAGTGGTGTGGTGAGAATGATTCATGTTGACTCATGGGGGCGAGAGTTATACTTTTGATTCATTCATTTTGTGTTTTCTGTTGGACAGAATTAATAGTCTGATTAATCGTGTGGAGGTAGTTAATTAAGTGCGTTGGCGCCTTTCCAGAAACAAGTCAACAGCAGCACAGAAGAGGAGAGAGAGAGAGAGAGAGAGAGAGAGAGGAGAGGAGAGAGAGAGAGGAGAGAGAGAGAGAGAGAGTGTGTGTGTGTGTCAGACTTCAGACTTCAGGTGGCTTACCGTTCAGACATTGTGTCCGTACAATCGGGTGAGTTCTCTCTCTCTCTCTCTCTCTCTCTCTCTCTCTCTCTCTCTCT
>CM031619.1:1379901-1382401 GCA_018398815.1 Conus ventricosus
CTGGGCCATCTGATGTTGCATGCCTCCTGCCGTGAAGAATGTTGCGGGTGCTTTTGGAGTCCTGATTCTCCCTTTTGTGGTGTTGGTACTAGCCCAACTACTTGTACAATTTCTTTGAGCACTTGGTTGTGCCTCCATGTGTACCTTCCTTGAGCCAGGCTACTTTACATGAGCTTAAAGAACATGCTCCACTGTTTGTTTTTTCATGGCAGAGGGGGCATGCAGGATCGTCTGTTTTCCCCCACTTCACCAGTTTGCATTTGGGGGCAGAAGGTCATATGCAGATCTGAGAATGAAGCTGATCCTGAGAGGGCCATGTGCCAAATGTCATTCCAAGTTAGACTTCTTTGGAGTGCATTCTCCCACGTTGTCCATTGCCCTTGCTGGCTCTGCTGGACTGCTTTTTGGAGTCTTTTTTGGTCTCTCTTTTCTCATCTCCTGAATCATCATGTCTCTTTTGGCTTTTCCTTTGCCTTTGACCACCATTCAGTTTGTCACCCCCATCCTTGTCTGTTGGTCTGTGTGTGTCCTGTTATTTCTCTGATCTTGAGACTTTCTTTTGCAAATCCATCGCCTCTTGAACTTTCCATTTTCTGCCTGTCTTCAGCTGGGGCTTGATTGCTTCTACCACCTTGTCTCCTGAGTCCTCCAGCATGCTTTGAAGTCTGATCTTCCCTGCTTTGTATTCCTCCAGATGGATTTCAGTGTAGTTTGAGCTTTGTTTGGGCGACAGTACAGCGCGATGTCAGTCAGACAGGTGGGACACCAAGCCATTTCCTTGTGAACTTGTTGATTTTGGCTTCCATTGCCTCCACTGTGCTGGTGCAGATGTCGTATATCATCAGAGGCCATAGGAGCTTTGGTATCAGCATGAACTGCAGACACCAGACCTTGTATTTGCCAGGGAGCCCACACTGGTCAATGGTCTCCAAGCCTTCTTCCGCCATCTGCTTGGTTTCTTTTGCTCTTTGTGTGTCTTTCAGCGTATCATCATACCATCTTCCAAGGCTCTTGACTGGTTCTTCTGTGACTGTTGGAATGGCCTGGTTGGCAACACTGAAGACCACAGATTCGGCCACTTTCCTTTCCTCAGTGAGAGACTCCGTGATTTCTTTGGCTTGAACTTCATTCTGGATGAGGCAACTATGTCGTCCAGCCTCTCCAGCACATGACGTGTCTCGTCTTCTCTGGATGAAATCACTGTAGTGTCATCCATGAAGGCCTTGAGAGGAGGCATCTTGTATCCATCGCCAAGGTCTGTTTGTCTCGCGTTGTTTGTTGCTGCTTTCAAGATGAGTTCCATTGCCAGCACGAACATATCGGGGAAATTGCACAGCCCATTGCAATGCCCACTTCCAAGTTGATCCAATCAGTTGTGTACTCCTTGGTAGAGAACCGCATTGAGAAGCCATTGAAGTACTTCTTGACATGTCGCGGATGTTCTTTGGCACATGGTACATCTCAAAGCCAACTGTATCATCTCATGGGCACAGATCCATATGCGTTTGCCAGATCAAGCCACACTACGTCCAGGTCTCTCTTTTCTGTTTTTGCTTTTTGGATTGCGTCCCAGATCATTGTGGCGTGTTCTACACAGCCAGCCACGCCTGGATGCCACCTTTTCTGGACTGACACATCCAAGTACTTGTTTTCCATCAGGGACTTGGTCAGCCTTGCTGCCATGACAGAGAAGAAGATTTTCCCTTCGACGTTCAGTAGTGATATTGGCCTGAACTGGCTGATGTCACTTGAGTTTTGCTCTTTGGGGATGTACACACCATCTGGCCGTCATCCACTGGCCGCTGATCTTCTGTTTCACCAAGCCGATCGCAGCAGCCTGTGGACCAACTCCACACCTTGGGACATTTCTTGTAAAGCTGGTAAGGTATTCCTTTGGGGCCCTGGTGATGATTTGGCTCTGGCTGTGTCCGACACCTTCTTGATTCGCAACGTTGGAGGCTTGCCATTGACTGTTTCCTCAGGTTGGTTGGCCACACCAAACCTTGAATGTCGAGTGTGCTTTGCTCTGGTGATTCCAGAGTATGTTTTCCTCAAGTATGCTGCTCAAGAACTCCTTTGTCCACACTTAGGTCCCAGATTTTGGCTGCTCAAACAGTGTTCTGGCAAACTGAAGGGGTCCTGAAAAGCGCTCTTGTGTCTTCTCTTTTTGCTCTTCCTCTTCCTCGCCATTCCGCTTTGCTGAGGGCGCTGTGTTTTTCTTTCAGGACTTCCCACAGTTATTCCAGCCTTGTTTTTTTCCAGCAGCAGTGCGGTCTTTCATTTGCCTTCTTGAGGTTGTTCTTTTGGACTCTGATCTTGTCCATCTTATCTTGGCGGCTGGTTTCTTTGGGGAGGGGGTGTTGTTCTCTGTGGTATTTTACTCCATAGGCGTCTCAACATGTGGCATACACAATGTCCCCATATGTGGCTAGTTTGTGTTTCCAGGGTGCTTTCCCTATCAGTGCATCGAGTCTTGGGACGATTTTTGCATCCCATTTTT
>CM031619.1:1394901-1397956 GCA_018398815.1 Conus ventricosus
TTATCATCATAATCACCCTCGTCGTCGTTGTCGTTGTCGTCATCGTCGTCGTCGTCATCATCATCATCATCATCATCATCATCATCATCATCATCATCATCATCAACATCATCATCATCGCCATCAATCATCATCATCATCATCATCATCACAATCTCCATCATCATCATCATCATCATCATCATCATCTCCATCCTCATCACCTCATCACCTCATCACCATCATCACCATCATCCCTCAATCAACCATAACCATCACCATCATCACCATCACCATCATCATCATCATCATCGTCATCATCATCATCATCACCATCACCACTACCATCATCATCACCATCATCATCATCATCATCACCATCATCATCACCATCCTCCTCCTCCTCCTCATGTTGCTCACCATGGTCACACAGGCGCAGTAGGCCTGCATGAACATTCTGTTCACGGGTGCTCCACACTCCTTCCTCTCCCCCCCCCCCCCCTCCCCCTGTCCATCCTCCTCCTCCTCCTCCTCCTCATGGTGCTCACCGTGGTCACACAGGCGGCAGGAGCGGCGGCAGTAGGCCTGCATGTACACTCGGTTCACGGGGTGCTCACACTCCTTCCTCGAGCCCACTCCTGACAGCGTTCGTACTGGTCCTGGCATTCGTTGCCCGGCGTCGCAGCTGCCCGCACGGCGTAAAACAGCGGTCATCAGTCAGTCAGTCAGTCAGTCAATGACGGATGAAGAACTATGGCGGGTCGGTGGTTTGGGGAGGGATGTGCAATTAGTGCGTGAGCCTCTCTCACTCTCTCCCTGTCTGTCTGTCTGTCTGTCTGTCTGTCTGTCTGTCTCTCTCTCTCTCTCTCTCTCTCCTCTCATCTCTCCCTCTCTCTCTCTCTCTCTCTCTTTCCTCTCTCTCTCTCTCTCTCTCTCTCTCCTATCCGAATCATTCCTCGTCTACGTTTTTTTTCTGTGATGAAGAACATTAATATCATTCCATTTTTATGAGTGGCCAGGAATACAGCTCGAAATCATTTTTTCTACGTGCATGTGTTCGTGCACATCGCGCGCGCGCGTGTTGTGTGTGTGTGTGTGTGTGTGTGTGTGTGTGTGTGTGTGGTGTGTGTGTTTGTGCGAGTGTGTGCAATGACGCACGTAACATACAAGCTATTGCATCAATACCAAACCTGAATTTACACATGATCTCACAATCAACATCTAAACGCTAAAGCAACGCTTTTTTCTCTTCTTTTTTCAGAAATAGAAGACAAATCGAGACCACTAACTTCCGCCGCTGCTGGAGCTACTTTCACTGCCCGTTCGGCTTCCGGTCGTAGTTTCGGAACCGGAACCGAACTGGTGGTTCTTCCTGAGCACGGCTGTACGGGGTCACCGGGACACATACAGCGGCAGTGCGAGTCCATGAAACCCTCTTCCGAGCATCTGGCTTGGGCTGGACAGCGAGCTGAAAACACCGCACAAGGGAGGTAATTATTGGGTTCGTGTGTTTGGGGCGGAGTGACAGGTTGCTGTTCGTACTACGCAACGCGGCGATGTTGTATTGTCGTTGGTGGTGGTGGTGCTTTAGATGGATAGACCGACAGACAGATATCGATCGATCGATCGATAGATAGATACATAGATAGATCAAAACATAGATCGATCGATCGACTGATTGATCGATAGATCGACGGATGTCAGGATAGATAAATGAATGGATGG
The DNA here is from genome assembly GCA_018398815.1 of Conus ventricosus. Lineage (NCBI taxonomy): Eukaryota > Metazoa > Mollusca > Gastropoda > Neogastropoda > Conidae > Conus > Conus ventricosus. The sequence continues at coordinate 1,396,606 of CM031619.1, forward strand.
ATGGATGATGGATAGATACGAGAGATTTTTTATGGCAGATGTCTGTTTATGTAATGCAGCGACAGGACTCTTTTTTGATAGCAGATACAAATGAATAGAATGTGGCAACAAATGTGTGTGTGTGTGTGGTGTGTTGGTGTGTGTGCGTGCGTGCGTGCGTGCGTGCGTGCGTGCGTGCGTGCGTGCGTGCGTGCGGTGTGTGTGTGTGTGTGTTGTTGTTGTTGTTGTGACAGAATGTTATATGACATATCTGCCTATCAGTGACGCTGTCTATCTTTCACCTATGACATGCCCATGACACGACACTATGTACCTCTGACATCAAACTATGTTTCACTGATAAAACACTGTTTACCTCTGATATCAAACTATGTTTCACTGATAAAACACTGTTTTACCTCTGATATCAAACTATGTTTCACTGATAAAACACTGTTTATACCTCTGATATCAAACTATGTTTCACTGATAAAACACTGTTTACCTCTGATATCAAACTATGTTTCACTGATAAAACACTGTTTTACCTCTGATATCAAACTATGTTTCCCTGATAAAACACTGTTTACCTCTGACATCAAACTATGTTTTCCCTGATAAAACACTGTTTACCTCTGATATCAAACTATGTTTCCCTGATAAAACACTGTTTACCTCTGACATCAAACTATGTTTCCCTGATAAAACACTGTTTACCTCTGACATCAACTATGTTTCCCTGATAAAACACTGTTTACCTCTGACATCAAACTATGTTTCACTGATAAAACACTGTTTACCTCTGATATCAAACTATGTTTCCCTGATAAAACACTGTTTACCTCTGACATCAAACTATGTTTTCCCTGATAAAACACTGTTTACCTCTGACATCAAACTATGTTTCACTGATAAAACACTGTTTACCTCTGATATCAAACTGTGTTTCCCTGATAAAACACTGTTTACCTCTGATATCAAACTATGTTTCACTGATAAAACACTGTTTACCTCTGATAATCAAACTATGTTTCACTGATAAAACACTGTTTTACCTCTGATATCAAACTATGTTTCACTGATAAAACACTGTTTACCTCTGACATCAAACATTTCACGATAAAACACTGTTTACCTCTGACATCAAACTATGTTTCACTGATAAAACACTGTTTTACCTCTGACATCAAACTATGTTTTCCATGATAAAACACGTTCCTCTATATGAAAGTATCGATCTCTGAATAACACTTTAAAAAATCTGACCAACATACTACCCTGACACTGTTTACCTGTCAATAACACACTATGTACCTCGGTAACACTTATTACCTAATACCAGACCTCTCCTTTTAACCCGAAAAACGGTTTC
>CM031619.1:1398956-1441456 GCA_018398815.1 Conus ventricosus
CAGAAAACTGATCAGGGCAGGCAAACCATAGAACAATCCACCTCCGATACGATGAAAACATCACACTCAGAGAGACCTGTTCCACAACTTCATTGACTTTAGGAAAGCTTTGACAGGGTGTGGCACAAGGGTCTGTGGCAGGTGCTCAGAAAGTTTGGCATAGAGGAGGGTCTCGTCCAAACCATCCAGGCGCTGTATAACACCGCCAGCAGCGCAGTCCTCCTCAACAACCAGATAGGGACTACTTCAAGACCACAGTTGAGTCCGTCAAGGCTGCCTGCTATCTCCCGTACTGTTCAATCTTTTCCTGGAAAACATCATGCGTGAAACCCTCCAATGACTTCCACTCCACTGTCTCCATCGGAGGAAGAACCATCAATAATCTGAGGTTCGCAGATGACATCGACCTGATGGGAGGCAGCAACGAAGAACTACAAGACCTGACAAAGAGACTGGAAGAAAGGGCAGGTGCATATGGAATGGAATGAGCACAGAAAAAAGCAAAGTCCTGGTCAACAGCACAACCAACACCCATGCTGAAATCTACATGAACGGACAACAGCTTGAAGAAGTGGGCGCTTTCAAATACCTTGGCGCCACTCTCACCAAAGACGTCGCTCAAACAACAGAAATCAAGACCAGACTAGCGATCGCAACAGCAGCAATGGCAAAGCTAAACAAGATCTGGAAGAGCAGGGAGATCAGCTTTTCCTACAAAGATGAAGCTGTACAAGTCCCTGGTGCTGTCCATCCTGCTGTATGGCTGCGAAAGCTGGACCATGACAGCAGAGGCCACCAAGAGAATCCAGACGTTTGAAACTAAATGCTTCAGGCGCTTGCTCGGATCTCTTGGCAAGACCGGAAGACAAACGACCTTGTGAGGAGCCAAATAACATCACTTGCAGGCCCCCAAGAACCCCTCTTGGCAACAGTCAAGAAGAGGAAGCTGTCGTGGTTTGGGCATGTCATACGCCACAATTCACTGCCCAAAACAGTCATCCAGGCACGCTGGAAGGCGGCAGACGAAGGGACGACAAACCAAATGCTGGATGGACAACATCAAAGAATGGACCAGGATGGATGGCCCCACGCTGATGTGACAGGCAGAGGACAGGCCGATGGCGGTGCCTGGCTTCGAGAGTGGTCTCTCATCTCTCCTCTACGCCCATCATGGGCAAGAGAATGATGATGAGATGATGATGTATAGTTTTTTTTTGTGTGCGAAGATTGTCGCACGTACATCAAAATCCATATGTTAAAATATTTTCATATCCCAAGTTTATTGTTCGGTAAAAACAGTTATGGCCGACGTGGTTAGGCTTGATTCATTGATAATACATCTTTATTGCAGATGGAGGAGAGTGCGCCCTGGGGTTGGAGTGGGGGTCATTCTCATTCATGTATCGTTCCATCTGCATCTTTCTTTTATTTATTACGTCATCGTACCGCAGTAGACACATGCAGACATGGCACTACGCACTAGGTTTGTGTGCATTTGTGTGGTCACGTCTGTCTTTTCATATTAACAAATAAAATACACAAACAAGTCTGCTGCGGGAGATATTACTCGTGGAATAGGACACTGATGCCACTTGCTCCTGTGCAGGTGGGTTGCTGCTTTTCTTTTTGGTTTTTTTCTTCTCTTGGTTCTTCTGATAACCTCTACCGGAAGTCTGACCGACGGACTGTCTTGGAGGTTGACGCCTCTTGGGTCTATCAACTGGACCGTCTTGGACGTGGCGCCTCCAGAAGAGCAAGAACGGGTCAAATCATACACAGTCAGCGTCGTCTGGGAGAGGACAACAGACGTCGAAGGGTCACGCGAGATATAAAGATAAGAACACTGCAAGACATCACACCATGTAAAAAGAAAAAAGAAACATATTCATAATCACGCATACAGACATACACTACATCATTTGTGATTGAAGATTGTTGAAAATTATATTTTTCTTTGAATCCGACGTGAAGTGTGGGTGTTGAGTTGTCGGCGAGTTCCTTGAGCTGAGGCGAGTTGTATATCAGCACCCCATTGGTGTGACACTCTCTCTCTCTCTCTCTTTCTCTCTCTCTTTTTCTCAGTCTCCCTCTCTCTCTCTGTGTCTCCTTCTCTCTCTCTCTCCAAATCATCTCTCGAGATATATATATATATGTTTTTCACCATCTTGAAGTCTTATTCCTTTCAGCTTTTTTATTTGTGTGTGTGTGTGTGTGTGTGTGTGTGTGTGTGTGTGTGTGAATGAATGTGTGAATGGGTGTGAGTTGAGCAAGTGTGTGTGAGTGTGTGTGTGTGTGTGTGTGTGTGTGTGTGTGTGTGTGTGTGTGTGTGTGTGAGTGTGTGTGTGTGTATGTGTGTGTGTGTGTGTGTGTGTGTATGTGTGTGTGTGTGTATGTGTGTGTGTGTGTGTGTGTGTACATGGGAACGTATGGTTGGGAGTGGGGAGGGAATGCATGGACATCTGTGTGTGTGTGTTTGCATGTGTGTGTGTTTGACTTCAGCTCCAAGGCTGGACTGGAGATGTGTGCATGGGTTGGATGATTGAAGTATTGAAGGGCTTCATCTCCAAGGCTGGACTGGACTGGAGATGTGTGCATGGGTTGGATGATTGAAGTATTGAAAGACTTCAGCTCCAAGGCTGGACTGGACTGGAGATCTGTGCATGGGTTGGATGATTGAAGTATTGAAAGACTTCAGCTCCAAGGCTGGACTGGACTGGAGATGTGTGCATGGGTTGGATGATTGAAGTATTGAAAGACTTCAGCTCCAAGGCTGGACTGGACTGGAGATGTGTGCATGGGTTGGATGATTGAAGTATTGAAGGGCTTCAGCTCCAAGGCTGGGCTGGACTGGAGATGTGTGCATGGTTGGATGATTGAAGTATTGAAGGGCTTCAGCTCCAAGGCTGGGCTGGACTGGAGATGTGTGCATGGGTTGGATGATTGAAGGGCTTCAGCTCCAAGGCTGGACTGGACTGGAGATGTGTGTGGACAGGGCTGCAGGAAGATGTGTGTGGACAGGGCTGCAGGGGCAGGAGGGGGCCTGATGTGGGGGAGCCCTGAGGTCATGGATCAGGAGTGGAGGGAGGGAAGATCATTGCTGTGACATCGAAGTGTGTTGGTCTGCTGTAACACAAGCATGTACAGAGAGAAGAACAAGAGAGCCATTGTGTTCCTCCTGTGGACATATGGTGGTAGAAAGGGCAGCCTTGTTCCTCCTGTGGACACATGAAGGTAGAAAGGGGCAGCCTTGTTCCTCCTGTGGACAGCAGGTAGAAAGGGCAGCCTTGTTCCTCCTGTGGACACATGAAGGTAGAAAGGGGCAGCCTTGTTCCTCCTGTGGACAGCTGGTAGAAAGGGGCAGCCTTGTTCCTCCTGTGGACACATGCTGGTAGAAAGGGGCAGCCTTTTGCTTGATGAACAAGCTACGTGTCATTGTCATAGCTCAATATGTTTAGAAAAATACAAATAACAAACTCAAATCACATTGAATTGTGGGAGGGAGACAATCTGAAGAAGCAGTACAGCTGAGGATTCTTGCCCTTGGCATCCTTCTACATGTCCTGATGGATGTTGATCATTTTGCCCACCAAGGCCTCTTGGAAATGGCACTGTCGGTCATTTCCTTCCAGCTGTTGTAATTTGAAAAAAAAAAAAAAAAAAATTTTTTTATGTGAAGCTCATACCCTGCTCTCACTGGAAACACCCACTCAACTGCCTCCATGGTGAATGCCATAATATATCAGCACGCCAAGACTCAGTCTGCAAATAGAAACAGGGAACCCCCTCCAGTCTGCAAATAGAAACAGGGAAACCCCTCCAGTCTGCAAATAGAAACAGGGAAACCCCTCCAGTCTGCAAATAGAAACAGGGAAACCCTCCAGTCTGCAAATAGAAACAGGGAAACCCCTCCAGACAGTTGCTTGAAAATGAGACGGCCAGTATCGCCGGCGGCAACGGTCCATTCCTGCTGATGTTTCTTTGCCCGCTTCTGGATGTAGCTTGGCTGCACCAGTGCCAGTTGAAAACCACGGCAACAACAGAGTGATTGTGCCGGTAATTTGTAACACAGGTATGGCAAACTGGGCGGAGACAAACCAGTCAAACCAGGCAGGGTTTTTGATGATTTGTTGGTTCCTTCATTTGGTGGCCCAGTAATTCTGTTTTTCCTGATGTTTCCGTTTCTGCCAGCTGTCTCCCCGCTTTGGAACCTGGTCAGTGCAACCAGCGAAAATCATGAGCTGCAAAACACTTTCCCACCACCAAGGCCTTGTCAAGAAAAAAGTAAATCACTTCACAGTACCACTGGCTCATTTTGTTTTTTCTTTCTTTTTTTGGGGGTGGTGGTGGGGTGTTAGTATTTAGCCATCTGAAGCGATAAGTGACCAATGATTACAAGTAAACGTGGACTCCGCAACAGATTTTGTGCAAGGCGGTATTTCCAGTGCTTTCTTCAGCAGCAGGAAATAAGGAGTGGGATGTGTCTGACACACCCCATGACACCAGGGGAAGCCCTTCGCTCTGTCATTGTAGATCTTACAGCTAGCATTGTGGGCAGGGGGGTAGGGGGGGGGGGGGGGGAGGCAGGTGTGCAGAGTCAACACTACTACACCTGTCAGGTGATGTGTGTAGCAGCTGGGAGTGTGTTGTTGATGTGTGGTGTGGATGATGACACAGGTGATGTGTGTAGCAGCTGGGAGTGTGTTGGTGATGTGTGGTGTGGATGATGACACAGGTGATGTGTGTAGCAGCTGGGAGTGTGTTGGTGATGTGTGGTGTGGATGATGACACAGATGATGTGTGTAGCAGCTGGGAGTGTGTTGGTGATGTGTGGTGTGGATGATGACACAGGTGATGTGTGTAGCAGCTGGGAGTGTGTTGGTGATGTGTGGTGTGGATGATGACACAGATGATGTGTGTAGCAGCTGGGAGTGTGTTGGTGATGTGTGGTGTGGATGATGACACAGGTGATGTGTGTAGCAGCTGGGAGTGTGTTGGTGATGTGTGGTGTGGATGATGACACAGGTGATGTGTGTAGCAGCTGGGAGTGTGTTGGTGATGTGTGGTGTGGATGATGATGACACAGGTGATGTGTGTAGCAGCTGGGAGTGTGTTGGTGATGTGTGGTGTGGATGATGATGACACAGGTGATGTGTGTAGCAGCTGGGAGTGTGTTGGTGATGTGTGGTGTGGATGATGACACAGGTGATGTTGTGTAGCTGGGAGTGTGTTGTTAATGTGTGGTGTGGATGATGACACAGGTGATGTGTGTAGCAGCTGGGAGTGTGTTGGTGATGTGTGGTGTGGATGATGGGCACAGGTGATGTGTGTAGCAGCTGGGAGTGTGTTGTTGATGTGTGGTGTGGATGATGACACAGGTGATGTGTGTAGCAGCTGGGAGTGTGTTGGTGATGTGTGGTGTGGATGATGACACAGGTGATGTGTGTAGCAGCTGGAGTGTGTCGGTGATGTGTGGTGTGGATGATGACACGGTGATGTGTGTAGCAGCTGGAGTGTGTCGGTGATGTGTGTGTGGGTGATGACACAGGTGATGTGTGTAGCAGCTGGGAGTGTGTTGGTGATGTGTGGTGTGGATGATGGGCACAGTGGAGGCACCCAGTGAAGGAGTAGGGGAAAATCCTAGAGCTGTGGTGGTGCCTTAGGGTATTAGGTTGTGTGTGCTCTTTGGTTGTTCAGTCCCTCTCTGTCTCTGTCTGTCTGTCTGTCTGTCTCTCAGTCCTCTCTCTCTCTCTCTCCTCTCTCTCTCTCTCTCTCCTCTCTCTCTCTCTCTCCTCCGTCTTTGTCTGTCTGTCTCTCTCTCTCTGTCTGTCTGTCTCTCTCTCTCTTCTGTCTCTGTCTCTCTCTCTCTCTCTCTCTCTTCCCCTCTCTCTCTCTCTCTCTCTCTTGCTTCCACCTCCTCTCTATTTCTTATCTCCTCTCTCTCTCTCCTCTCTCTCCTTCACCCCCCCCCCCCCCCCCCCCCCCCCCCCCCCCCCCCCCCCCGCTTTCTCTGCCTTTATCTCTCTCTCTTCCCCCACCCCTCCCTCTCTCTCAGTCTTTATCTGTCTCTCTCCTCTCTCTCCCCCTGCCCCCCCCCCCCCCTCTCTCTCTCACTGTCTGTCTGTCTGTCTCTTTCTCTCACTCTCTTTCTCTCTGCCTGTATCCCACTGATGACACAGAAAGTGACCTTTCTGTCCACAGGGTCATGACCAACCCCGACGGTTTCCATCTGCAAACCGCCATCTGCGGGAGGAGTGTGGGGTGGGGGGCAGTGAGGCATGTACATCTTCCTCCTGGTGGGGGCCGTGAGGCCCGTCAAAAACCCCCTCTACCTCCTGGAGGCTTTCTCAGGTCAGGGACCAGTGGGGGGAAAGGGGGGATGGACAATGGGAAAGAAGGTGGTGGGTGTAATAGTGTGTGTTGTGTGTGTGTGTGTGTGTATGGATGTATGTGTTCGTATGTAACAGTGTGTGTGTGTGTGTGTGTGGATGTACATGTGTCGTATGTAACAGTGTGTGTGTGTGTATGGATGTATGTGTTCGTATGTAACAGTGTGTGTGTGTGTGTGTATGGATGTATGTGTTCGTATGTAACAGTGTGTTGTGTTGCAGAGCTGCCAACCATCCCACTTTCAGTGGAATTTCTTACTCTCAAACACACGTCACTCCACTATTCTGCTAGAAATTTCTGCTCGCGAGAAAACACTGTCGTATATTCACAGAGTTCGCACATCTGCTGTTCGTTTAAACCAACGAACTGTTTGGAAACTCACTTCCTGTTCAGCTTCTTCCACCAGCATCACATGGAAACGACCCTGAGGCAGAAAAGAAGAAACCCAAATCACACCAGAAGTGCAGATTCTCCAGGCTGCTTTCTGCTGTCATGATGGGAGTGCTTGCTGAATCCAGTCAGCACTTCAGCCTAGAGCTCAGCCTGTGAGAGAGTTCAGCCTGTGAGAAAGTTCACTGATGAGAGAGTTCAGCCTATGAGAGAGTTCCACCCGTGGAGAGTTCACCGTGAGATCACCTGTGAGAGAGTTCAGCTGTGGGAGAGTTCAGCCTGTGAGAGAGTTCAGCCTGTGGGAGTCAGAGTTCACCTGAGAGAGTTCAGCCTGTGGGAGAGTTCAGCCTTGAGAGTTCAGCCTGTGGAGCAGCTGTAAGATCAGCCTGTGGGAGAGTTCAGCATGTGAGAGAGTTCAGCCTGTGGAGAGTTCACCTGTGAGAGAGTTTCAGCCTGTAGAGAGTTCGCTGTGGGAGAGTTCAGCAGTGAGAGAGTTCAGCCTGTGGGAGAGTTCAACCTGTGAGAGAGTTCAGCCTGTGAGAGAGTTCGCCTGTGGAGAGTTCAGCCTGTGAGAGAGTTCAGCCTGTGAGATGTTCAGCCTGTGGGAGAGTTCAGCCTGGAGAGAGTTCAGCCTGTGAGAGAGTTCACACTGTGAGAGAGTTCAGCCAGTGGGAGAGTTCAGCCTGTGAGGAGAGTTCAGAGATTTCCCTGTGGGAGAGTTCAGCCTGTGGAGAGAGTTCAGCCTGGGAGAGAGTTCAAGCCTGTGAGAGAGTTCAGCCTGTGGAGAGTTCGTGTGGGAGAGTTCAGAGAGTTCAGCCTGTGGAGAGTTCAGCCTGGAGACGAGTTCAGCCTGTGGGAGAGTTCACCTGTGAGAGAGTTCAGCCTGTGGGAGAGTTCAGCCTGTGGGAGAGTTCAGAGTTCAGCCTGTGAGAGAGTTCAGCCTGTGAGACAGTTCAGCCTGTGAGAGAGTTCAGCCTGTGAGAGAGTTCAGCCTGTGGGAGAGTTCAGCCTGGCCAGGAAGAACCTGACCGATTTTCTTCCCTCCTTGGGTCAAGACACTACACATGCACTGAGGATTCTGAAGTCCAAAAATGCCCCAAGCCATGAGACGGAAGTTTAGCAACAGTGTGCTTCAAAACTGTAAAAGAGCAGCAATGTGTTGGCTGAGACAGTGATTCCGTGAAAGCACCTGACAACAGGAAAGAGCATAAAGTGTCTGGAATGTCATTGGTTTGTTTTGGCCCAGGCTGTGATAGCGGTGTATTCCTCTCAACTGTCCAAAATTTCTCTCAATTTTTCCTAAATATTTCTCTCAAGTCACTTCAGAAGTTGGCAGCCCTGTGTGTGTGTGTGTGTGTGTGTGTGTGTGTGTGTGTGTGTGTGTGTGTGTGTGTGTGGAGGGATGGGGTGAGTGTGTGTGTTCATGGATTTTGGTGTGGGTGTTTGTGCAGGTGTGGATATATGTGTTAGTGTGGATATATATATATGAATGTTTGTGAATGTGGGTATGTGTTGGTGTGGATGTATGAATGTTTGTGAGTGTGGGTATGTGTTGGTGTGGATGTATGAATGTTTGTGAGTGTGGGTATGTGTTGGTGTGGATGTATGTGGGTGTGTGTACTGGTGCAGGTTTGCGTTGGTGAATTTGTGTGTATGTGTGTGTGTAGGTGAGAGAGCACACACACATGTGTGTGTGTGTGTCACTGTTTTAGTTTTTGTATCTGAGATATATCTACATTAAGTGTTAATAGGCAATAATGTGTGTGTGTTTGCTTTTGTGTCTGTGTTTATGTCTCCGTGTGTCTGTACATATTGAGAGCGAAGTTCGTGTCTTACCCTTTCTGTTTTTATATGTCAGTAGTATATGATCTTATGTTAAGAGCTGTAAAGTGAATGGGGGGGGGGGGGGGGGGGGAATAAAATGTACACTTGCAAGGGAGAGAGTTAGCTACACAGGAAAGAGTTCAGTGTGCCTGGGTTTTGTGTTGTAGCTTATTGTAACTCTTTTTTTGCGTGATGTGGAATTGTTCCTGTCTTTGTTAGTCATGTAGATTATGTAGTTGATGTGAGTAAGCCTTTCCGCCTTTAAGGGAGCTCTGTTTCCATCGTCATCAACTCTTTGTGTGTGTGTGCGCATGTGCGCATGCATGTGTGCGCATGCATGTGTGTGCTTGCATTGTGTGTGTGTGTGCGTGTGCGTGTGTGTGTGCAGAGTGGCACCAAGAATTCAGCAAAGTTCTGTTCGTCATTGTGGGGCCTGTGGTAAGTGTGCATGTCTGGAGAAGAGCCATTGACAGAGCTGTCAGCCAAAGTCATTCGCCAATGATTTGATTTAGCATGCAAACTGGGCAGATCTTAGGAAGTGTATGTGATAACTCTGCCAAACATGAACAAACTAATCACGAGACAAAACACAATGCATTTCGACCGCTTAGGTCTTCTCCAGGCAAGATGAAACAGCACTCAGGACAAGGAAAATGAAGAACCAGCAATCACCTGTCTTGTCAAATTCGCCACCCAGGTAGGCAGCCTGCACAGTGTTGTGTAAACAAGAGTATTTATTATATCCTATGTAAAATGCTTAGAGCCCTAATCTTCAAAGAATAGGCGCTATAGAAATTAACATTATTATTGTTATTATTACAAGATGGGCATTGAATGAAAACGAGGCCCTATGCAAATTAGGGTTTCTCCCTCGACAATGGGCATGCTCTAATTTGCACTTCTTCTGTTCGTCTGTTTTTTGTTGTTGTTTGTTTGTTTGTTGTTGTTGTTGTTAAAAGTTTATGTCATTCAGTTTTGAGTGGTTATGGGGTCATACAGTGGGGATCACGTCGGGCATATGCCTTCTGTTATTTTCACATGCCCATCAGATGCATGGATTTCAGTTGTCATTGATGTTCAATCTGTCACTTGTAAAAAGTGAAAAGGCAGTTCAGATGGGTCATGGCTGTCACATTCGTTTGTTGTCTGCTTACTGAAATGGGATTATGACACTTGCATGTGAAATGTTTCTCTGAAATCGTGTTGAACAGTGCTCGTATGTGTTGAATATAAAATTTTCAGTTTTCTCAAATGTTACATTTACATTTCAAACTGTTACTGAAATTTATTTTTGGGGGAGTGGGGTGGGGGGTAGGGAGGTAACACTTTACATAAAATATTACACTGAACTTCTGTTGTGCAGAGCATTACATTTAGATCTGAAATGTCACTCTGGAGTTTATTTAACATAACAGTTTGCATACGACATGACAGCTGTTTTGGTTATACTCTGGCCTTGGACTGACAGTTTGCATACGACATGACAGCTGTTTTGGTTATACTCTGGCCCTTGGACATGACAGTTTCACAGGACTGAGTGGACACTTCTTTCTGCTGTGTCATTTTGTACACTATGATAGGGTTCGTTTGTTTCTTGTGGATAATTTTCATAAATGCTTGCATGCTTTTATTTTTTATATATACTTTTCATAAATTCTTGCATGCTTTTGATTTTTAAGAAAATATTTTTCATTATTCTTGCATACTTTAATTAAAAAAAAGAAAAAAACTTTTCATTGATTCATGCATGCTTTTTATTTTTTGTATTTATTAATATTTCTCATAATTCTTACCAGCTTTTAATTTTGTTAAATATTCTTCGCTAAATCTTGCATGCTTTTTTTTTGTTGCTGTTGATTTTGTATATACTTTTCATAATTCTTACTTTTTTCTTTTTATTTTAATATTTTGAATAGATTCTTGCTTGCTTTTTTAAAAAAATTTTTTAAATTTTTAATGAGATAATGAGACTGGCTGGCATTTGGAGCATGTTCCAGTCTGGCCCACCCGAAGGGTGTCGACAGTTTTAGCTGCCATGTCATCAGTTATGTGTGTGGTTGGTTTCTTTCTCAGGATGTTTTTTTGTTTTCTCCCAAAGTATGAGTTTTGAGTCTCCTGAAAATGGTCTGTGTGAGTCAGATGAGCTGCAAACATAAAAATCTATAAAAATTTAAAAAAAAATTTTTAAGATAAAAAAAAAAAAAAAAGTTACGCCTCCAAGGGAGACTAATACTAAGTTAGGTTAGGAAGAATTATTACTTCCAATGCCCCTTTGACCCGCCACAACCACCACCCTTCTCCTACCTATCTCCCCCTCCCCCCCCCCCCCCTCCCCCATCCCTCACTCCTCCCTGTCCCCATTCATTACACATGACATGTCGACGTCTTTGCAGAAGAGAGAAAGGCAGACCTTTCCTTCTGGTCAGGCAGTGAGGAGAGCTGGTGGCCTGGTGTGTGATCACACTGAAACTCCAACAGCAGCAAAGCAAAGTGTGAATAAAGAACTCTTGAAACAGGGCGCAAACTCAGCGTTGATATAGTAGACAGTAGGAAACAGATCAAGCGAATTTTGAATCAGGCATCATGAATTAAAAGACATAAACATGCACAAAACAATGTTGCCTGTTGGCCTGTCTCCTGCTGATAGCAATCTAGAGAGTAGTGCTTGGTGCATTTTTCAAATTTCTGTAGTTTATGACTTCAGAAAATAGATGGTATTGTTAAAAATCTAAAGGGTTTTTTTTGTTTTTGTTTTATTATCTTTGTTTTTTGTATTATGTTTATAATGCATACTGCACTGATTGTTTTCAGACATAATGACAGTTTCATACAGAGTTGTCCACCTTGGTCTGTTTTGTGATGACAGACTAATGACAGTGATGACGAGTTGCCTACCCACCACAGTCTGTGTTTGGTGTTGTCAGACATAGTGACAGCTACATAGAGCAGTTGTCTGTGCTAGGCCTTGTTTGATGCCATCAGACATATTGACGGTTGCGTTCAAAGTTATCCTTCTTGATGTGTGCAGTCGGATGAGGAGTACTACAGGACGGAGTTCCAGCCAGCCTTGCAAAGGTCAGGGGAGTTAACTTGGTTTCATCTGCTGATGAATAACCTGTGAACTTTGTCGCTGCCAGAAGAAAATATGTGACACCCCCACGCATCACACACACACACACAGACACAACACACATGTATGTACATGCATTTCATATCACTTTCAGTGATCAAACCTGAAGACAAACAAGCACACAAGCAAAAAGAAATTATGTATTCTACATGCAAAAAAGTATGCGCGCACACACACACACACACACACACACACACAAAAGAAATAATGGACACACAAGAAAAACTTACTTGGGGTTTTCTCACTTGATTGTTGAACACGGGGTTTTCTCACTTGATTGTTGAACACGGGGTTTTCTCACTTGATTGTTGAAGTGTTCAGTGGCAGACTTTTGTAACTGAAAGAGTGTGTCACTGAAGCTTTTAAAATCTTAACTACTTTGACGTTCAGGGACACATGTGTACAGAACTATCACCGGAGTTTGATGTTAAACAGAAAACGGCTTTAGAAACTGCTACAGTGCACACTCTATACATTAATCATGTCATAAACATGTAAAGAGTGACCAGCAAGCAAGCGGATGTATTCTTTCAGTGTTGCATAAAGCCAATTCAGTTTGCTTCCAAGAAAGCAGGACTCCCAGTGAATGTCGGGAAGGACTCGGACTGATGATATGGACAGCCAGACAAATTTTGTTCTTGGCAGTCTGCTGTACCCATGGTGTGTGGAGATAAACATTCAGGTTCCAAGGCAAAATTTCACTTGCTAAGGTCCTCTTTGAAATGGCACTGTCAGACAGTTCTTTCCTGCTTGCAGTGTGTGTGTTGTGTGTGTGTGTGTGTGCGTGTGTTTGTGTGTGTGTGTGTGTGTGTGTGTGTGGTGTGTGTGTGTTTGTGAGACTGTGTGTGTATGAGTGAGAGTGTGTGTATGTGTGTGAGTGAGAGTGTGTGGTTGTGAGAGAGTGTATGTGTGTGAGTGAGAGTGTATGTGTGTGAGTAAGAGAGTGTGTGTTGTGTGAGTGAGTGTGTGTGTGTGAGTGAGAGAGAGAGTGTGTGTGTGTGAGAGAGAGTGTGTGAGTGAGAGAGAGTGTGTGTGTGTGTTTCTCCCTGTGCAGTTCATACCTCACTCTCACTGGAACCTCGCACTCAGCTGCCACTGCAGTAAATGCCCTATCCCGGCATGCCAAGACTCGTTCTTAAAATAGACGTGGGTAAACCATCTGGGGAAAAAAAAAATTACCTACAAGGGAGATGACTCACGTCGACATCAGTAGTTGCCCTTTCCTACTTCTATGTCTTGATCCACTCCTGATGGTGTTGTGTGTTTTGCACAGAAGTGGAGGCGTGGTCCATATACCAGGGCTGTGCTTTGAAGGCTCACTCCGCCATGAGGGAGAGCTTTGCCCTGGTCAACTCGTCGGAGAGTGAGGGCATGTCACTGGCCATTCTGGAGGTACGCTGCTTTTCATTGGTCGTCTTCCTGTTGTGGGGAGCGCCGTTCACAAAATACAGGCTTGTTCCATGGCACGTGCTTACAGACACGCATGCACTGGCATGCTCCCATGGAAACCAGCTTGCATGTTCAAAGACACACACACAGATTCCGGGTTGATTGGTGGGAAGAAGGAGGTGGGCAAGGAAGCTGGTTGTCTGAATCATGGTGCTGAGAGGGCCAGAGGCACGACTCAACTCAACCTTTATCACGCTGTTGGCGAACTGGTGTGCCTAATTGTCATTGTGCCAATACAGCCGCCGGCGCAATCATGTGCCCATTGAGGAGTGGAGTAAATAGTAAGCTTGTAGCCGATTGATTGAAAAGAACCAATCAGAATAAAGCAATCCCACAATGCAGCAGGCTGTAGACTTCCTCTTCCTGCATGAGCGCCATGTTCCATGTGGTTTGTTTACTGTGAATTTTCAAACTTTGTCGACATTTTTGAGTAAAATTTCAACATGGACACTGGCGATTAGCAATTCTCACAGGAGGTGTTTTTCAACTCGGACTCTGATGAAGAGTTTTTAGGGTTTAATTGTGAAGATATTGAGAATGTTGTGGCAGAGTGGGAATGGGCTGATGCAGGTGAGGGGGAACTGAGAGACGATAGTAAGACCCTGTGCACTCCAGGGCTCTGTGACTCGTAAACACCCATTGGGCATGTCATTTTTTTTTCCATAACAAAAGCATAAACATAATGGTTGGTATCAGCACGTTCTTTATTCATTCCTCTACATTCACTCCAAACTTCATAACTGTGCAAACAATAGAAGAGAAATGACAGCAGTTTAAAGTAGGTAGGTGTGCAGATTTTTCAGTCGCCCCCCAAAAAAAGAATATGGCTGCAAGCAGAAGTTTCAGCTAAGGAATGTGGCTTGCTAAAGGTCAATATTCATTTTGCGCCCAATTTGAGGAAAGAAGTGACTGTTTGTTCTGTTGTTTGTCTTGCCTGAAGAAGACCAAAGAGGTGGAAACGCGTCCTGTCCTGTCTTGATATTTTTATCGTTCTTTCGGTGGAACAGTAAGCCTTCTTTAAGTCAGTATTCATTTACAGTTAGAACAGGCGTACTACAGAGCGGACAAAACATTGTGTCACTGTGTCAACACTGTTGTTTCATGAGACGGCAGTGTTAGGTCTGAAAGTATTGACAACAGACTTCTCCACAGTTCCAAGGAGTGTCATCGTAGCTTGTCATGTTACATCTGTGTCAACACTGTTGTTTCATGAGGCGGCAGTGTTAGGTCTGAAAGTATTGACAACAGACTTCTCCACAGTTCCAAGGAGTGTCATCCTAGCTTGTCATGTTACATGTGAAAAACCATGGATAATTCATCAGCCTGTGTTCAAAATCTGAACTGAATTTTGTTTGATGTTTGTTAATCAAGTGTTTAAATCTGCACTCTTGGAGATTAAAAAAGAAAGTGAAATGGGTTGTTGTTTAGAATAATCTCTGTTGATAAGAATGTAACTGCTTTTTGTAACTTTCCTCCCTACAATTTGTGCATGCAGCATCACATTTGTGTAGGATGCTTGCAGGTCAGTTGAATAGTCTGGAGCTGTTAATGATCTTAAAACCAGCATTGGTCAGAATGTCAGATCTGCATGGGGACATGCTTCTAGTTCAGTATATGTTAGTGTACTGTGGTGAAAATGAGTCTGACAATTTCAGATTTGGATTATCTTATGTTTGTATTCCTGATCACTCTTCCTATCTGAATCGATTCAAAGTAAATTTTTGAGCTTTAGCATTTGCTTTACATCTTTTGATTTTTTTTGTCATTTGTGTGTGTGTCTTTGACATATTAAATTGGGTACCTTAATGTTTCTGTTGGTCTTTTCTGTGAACATTGTATGCATATGATCACATACACACTCGCGCACTTAAGCACACAGATGCACACAAACATGCACGCACTCGCACACACACACTCCTGTACACAATCATACACACTCTTTTTTACTCTCTCTCTCTCTCACACACACACACACACACACACACACACACACACACAACCACACCCCAAAACCATCATTTCCCCCACCCCCCAAACCCACCCACAACAACCCCCAACCAAACCCCCCACCCAACCCCACTACAACACAAACACACAAAACACCCCACCAACACCCCACACAACAAACAAAACCAAAAACCACACACCCTCTCCCCCCCCTCATCAACCACAAACACACCAACGCCCACAACCCAAACCACACCACCACACAACCACACACCTCCCCCCTCTTATAACCAAACATACCTTAAACCCAAAGCACCCACAACACAACACCCCACACACCCCTTACACACTACAATCTTTACTAAACATGCAGCACCCACCACTAAACACCCACAAACAACAACCAAATCAAACCACCACCACACACCCCACACAACACCACACACACACCCCCACCAACACCACAACACCACACACACACACACAAACACACCACAAACACACCACACACACCAACCACAACACCCCCACCAAACAAAAAAAAAACCCCCACCAAACAAAACCCTCAACAACCCAACCAGGGAGGGACGACAAAAACCCCCCCGTTTCAGGTTTTTAATGGGGTGTGGTGCACTGCGGTTGAGAAAACCTTTTGGGCAGAACTCTGGGCATTCACTTGTGGGCTGTACCCCGGGCTGTTTTTTTCTTTCTTTCAGCCTGCTTTCTTTACTCTGTTGTGGCTGAAATCTGTCTGTGTGCATGTACTCTGTTGTGGGTTTTTTTGTTTTTTCTTTTTTTTTTTTTTTTTTTTTTTTTTTTTGGGGGGGGGGGGGGTTGGGAATTGGGGTTTTTTTTTTTTTTTTTGCTGTATGCCGCTAAGGGAGATGTGTGTAAAAGGTGGTGTGAAGAGACGGGGGGGGTTTTTTTTTTGAGGGTGTTGGGGGTTTTGGAAGGGGGTATTGCTAGAGAAGAAAATTGGTTTGTTATATTTTTTTTGTGTTAAAAGGGGGGGAAAGGGAATTTTTGTTTTCACATATCACTATAATGATGCCAACGGGAAAGGGTTTCCACTTTAACCCCTTTCCACGTTAAGTGCTTTTCTGTTTCTGTTGGGGGGGCCCAAATTTTGTTTTCTATTCCTCTTTTCATATAATCATTTTTTGAATATTCTTAGATTTTTTGATGTTTTTTTCTTATAACCTCGCTTTGGTGGTGTCATAATATTTGTTTGGCTGGTCATAATATGATAAAAATGAAAAAAATCAACCATTTTTGTAAAAAATTGACACTTTTTCTGCTACGCCCCATTGCGCCTCAAACCAAAGAGAAAAGTGAAAAAAAGGGTGTTTTATTGACTGAACTTTTTAAAAAACATCGGTATTCATTTATGCCGAAAAGTTTTTCTGTGTGGTAACAAAATGCATAATTAGGGGTACCCAATCCCAGGGAAAAGGGGGACGAAATTTGCTTTAGTGGAGGTTCAAAATTTTTCAATTCATTCCCTTTTTAGGAATTTCTTAGATTTTTTTGCAGATTTTTTAGTGCTGGTCAAATGAGATTCAAAATATTTTGATTTGTTCCCAAATGTTTGGAAAAAAGTATTTGAAAAACTTTTTTAAAATAAAATAATTTTTTTTGAAATACAACACAATTGAAAAATCAACCACACCAAAACAATGAAAAAAATGGGGTTTTTTGGCTGGATATACAACATTGGTTTGAATCATTCAATAAAAAGTTTTTTATGTGGAAATCATGCTCCGGGGGGTTACCCCAATTCGGGAGAAAGGGACGAATTTTGATTTGTGGTAGCTCCGTATTGTTCACTCTATTTTTATTGGATATTTTAGATTTTTGCATTTTTCCTCCTAATAGATGAGGTTTATGTGGTATATAATTTTTTGTTTTTGGTGGATAGTATAGTAAAAATAACACAATCAACATGTTTTTGTTATAAATGAAGGTCGAGCACACACATACACACGAAACACACAAAACACACAACACATAAAAAAAATTGGTGTGGATTCCCTGAAACATCAAACAAACATCTGGTTTGATTCATTGCCAGCAAATCATTTCTGTGTGGTAATACATCATTTTTGGGGCCCCCCAAATCCCGGGTAAGGGACAGAATTTGTTTTTGACGTGGGTTTCCCTATCGTTCATACCTTTTTTATTGAATATCTTTAGTTGTTTGCTGTTTTCCCTTTTTTTACCTTGTGGCATGATTGATTCATTACATTTTATTTTTTTGGTAAGAAAAATGGCAAAAAAAATATAACAACTTTTTTAAGAATGAAAGACTTTTTTGGGGCACACACCAAAATTTGCGCTCATCAAATCATACAAAAATGGAAAAAATTGGTTTTAGTATTGATTGGACATCTAAACATGGTATTGTTTATTGCCAGCAAATTTTTGTGGGGTAATACATAATTTTTGGGGGGGACCCCAACCCCCAGGGAAAAGGGACAGAATTCTGTTTTTTACAGTGGTTCACTAAATTGTTCCTACTCATTTTTTTTTTTGAGATATCTCTTAGATTGTTTGCTTTTTCCCCTTAACCTTGGGCAGTGTGATGTCTTTAAATTTTGATTTTGTTGATAATAATATGGCAAAAAGTAACATAACCAATTTTTTTAGTAATAAAAAAGCTTTTTTGGGGGCACACACACTACATTGCAGCTCAAAACCATAAAAAACTTTAAAAAAAAAAAATAAAGTTAGAATTGACCTAAACTAATATAAAATCTGGCATTGATATGAATGCCGCAAGGTCTGTTCGTGTATATCAAATTCATTGTGGGTCCCAAAAATCCAGACAAAAGGGAAAAATTTTTGCCTTTTGCAGTGGTTTTTAAAATGTGACATACTGACTCATTTCTCAGACAAGTCTTACTTTTTGCATGTTTTTTTTTTTGGGACTTTGGCTATAACCTGATGTTTCAATAATCAGATTTGGTGTAAACAGTAAAATTTTTGAAATCAAATCTTAGACAGTTTCAAAAGAAAAACAGTCATATTGCTGTATATAAAAACCCACAAAACATAGAAAAAGATTTAGTGTTTACTGGATGCGAGGAAAAATCTGTCTCACCAGTTCATGTCTGTACACTAATCCCGTATTCTTTTTTGTACTCTCGCAGGTTTCTGGGGTTTTTCTTGGGTTGAGCAGCCCCCTAATATAACCCATTGTTATTTCCAACGTTGAAAAGTTTCAAGAAACACCACCTGAAAAATGAAAAAAAAAAAAAACACCGCCTCAAGAAAATAAAAAACAAGATAAAAGCACGCACTGACAACTGAGAAAATCTATGAAAAAAAATGCACTGCAAAACTAAGCTGTCTACAGGATCCACCTATCCCCGTGGTTTAATTAGTGTGATAATCCCTGTGCACTGTGGGGTGCACAGTGCAGGTTGGAGGGGCGGAGGGGCGGGGACCGCACATCCCCCGATCTTCATTCTTGGTGGTGCAGGCCCCCCGTGGTGCTGCCTTGTTGGGTGTTGGTGGGATGGGGAACTGAAAAGCCTCTCCATCAGCCTCATTCTCGTCGGACCGGTAGCAGAGGTATAACTTGATCCCCAAATGACACGCTTTAGGGGGGTTTTATTGGCGAAATTAAAAGCCCACCCTTCCAAAGGGTAGGGTTTCATCCAAACACCCCTACCCTGGCCATACACCCCCAAATCTTTCATGGAGGTGGTTCCCGTACTGGGGGGATTTGTACGGCCGGGCTACTGGGGAGGGGCGGTGGTGCATCGCGGGTTGTCGTGAAAGTGGATAAAAATTTTAGGATGATTGAAATAGGATTGAAAACTTTGATCAGTGTGTGAAACAAAACACACACAACCACCAGAAAAAATCAAGTACAATACAAACATTTGTACCAAAAACACAAAAAACACAAAAACCCCCCCCACACAAAACCCCACACCCATTAACAAAGCCCAAAAAACCCACAAGAAGTATACACACAAAAAACCCCATAGAAGCCACACATAACACACCACACCACAAGAAGCACACACACACACACAACAACACACACACACAAACACAACACACACCACAGAAAAAACACCCCAAAACACACCAAAAAAACAGAAAATGCAACAAACACACCTTTCAGAGAAGCCACCACCCCCCCCCACAACACCCCAAAAAAACACACACACACACCCCACCCCAAACATCCCCATCTATTGTAAGCTAAAAAGAAAGACTTCACTAGAAAGGGGTTGGAGAGGGGGTGGAAGGAAATTTTGAGAACAAGTAAAAAGAGAGGAGATCGAGAGAGTAAAAAAACTTACTTGAAATCTGTTTCTTTCATTTCTGAGCGAAGACTGGAAAAGCGGTTCAGCACTTCTTGACATACAGCTCAAATTTCAGGCAGTCGCACGATTCCATCATTCCCCTGATTTGCATTGGGGAAAATGGGGCAAGATTGTCGACTCCACGCCTCTGCCACGCCCCCTTATTTGATGCTGTCCAGTGCCCCTAGCCTTTTCCCCCGCCCCTACCCGACCCTATGACAAGGGGGGGCTTTTGCTGGGGTGGGGAAACGGGTCTGGTTCTGATTCTTGGTGGGAAAATGGGTATCGCTCTTGACCAACATCAGTGGGTCGAAATCCCGGGGCCTTCTTCTTCGTGACCGCCACGGGTTTCCGACAAAGTGGTGGGGCTGGTTACCTGTCCCTTCCTCATCACTTCACTTCAACCTGATGCTT
The DNA here is from genome assembly GCA_018398815.1 of Conus ventricosus. Classification (NCBI taxonomy): domain Eukaryota; kingdom Metazoa; phylum Mollusca; class Gastropoda; order Neogastropoda; family Conidae; genus Conus; species Conus ventricosus. The sequence continues at coordinate 1,418,817 of CM031619.1, forward strand.
GAAATTTGTCACCACCCTCAATATATTAACATTCTCTAAAAATTTCCGTGCGTATAAAGCTTTAAAAAAGGGGCCCTGTCGGCTTCGTCTCTGATCCCCTCTTGATTATGTAAAACAGCTCGCCCTTCTTGAATCTAAACCCACAATTTACTACACTTAGAAAAACCGAAAAGGGGGTAAATGTTATTTAAACACCCCAGAGACAGGGGCAATTTTAGGGTTTTTCCCCTGCCATTTTTTGAATTTTGATGACGAAGATACCCGAAAGACACGGGTTTAAAGGAACAGGGTCGCGGGAAACGACCCCGTAATAGACACGGGGCAAGCAGGAAAGGTTAACAAATGAATCGGCCACGGACTTACTCACTGTCAAAAATTTTTGTGTGAATGAAAGCCAAAAAGTTTCTGTTCTTGAAAATCCCTGCTGAAGCCAGGAATTGACCATTTTCCGTGACACACTCTTTAAGTCCTGTTTTTAGTGAAAGGGGGCAGGAAAGGGCATGAAATGTGAAAAGCCTTGATAATCCCCTTTCCCGGGTCCTTCACTGTGTTGTGAGCTGGTCTTTCAGGGGGGGGAAATTTTTTTCATGGAAAGGGGGCTCTACTTCCCAGGGGAAGAATTGTTCCCGAAACTAGGTGTTTATGGGAGAGAGAGGGATTTCAACAAAAGAAAAAAGAAGTTTTTCCCGATGGTAAATTCTTAGGGGAGGGCCCCGTATTTAGAGGGAAAACTTGCATCCGACAAGAATGCCCAGAAGCTAGTTCTGAAAATAAGGAAGTCTTTCTTTAGAACAATATCGAGTATTCGAGGTTTGTTCCAAAAGCTTTCACTGATATTATTCAACGAGCCAAAGCAAGTGTGTGTGTGCATTTCTGTCTCAGACCGACATTATAAGAGCATAACATTGTATGTCCAGGTTTGTTTCCAAAAAACCTCTGCCACTGTTTTATGTCTTCTGAAGAAGTCAAAGATAAACAAAAAAGTGCTGTCATCTCATGTGATCTGTGTTCTCTCTTTCCCACACCAGAATTTCGTGAGAAAGCCTCCCGTCTCATATCGGACAAGGTCTTATGCAGCAAGCTGGTTGTGGAGGCGCGGAGTACGTCAGCGTTCACCACAGCATGAAGCAGGAGGAGATGGCATACATGAACATTGTTCAGCGTTGCTTGGTCAACGACGACAACACCAACCAGAATTCATGATGACGTAGCTGCCTGCCCTGTTTCCCCTCCACAGAACATGTGTACCTCACTTGTTGACTGAGCTTACCAGCACTTTTCCCCTTTCTTTGGGAAATCCATCAGGGTTGGAATCCACTTTGCTGGCAGTATTTTTATCCTGCTAAACCACCCAGAAAATAATCGGTGAATTTCTGTAACCTTGGCTCCCATAACCGGACGAGTAAAGGCGCACAAGTGAGGGTTGGCGCTACTTGCGTTACCTGTTCGTCTAACCCTTACAGACCTGTTTACTCTTACGATTTTGCCGTAATTTTTACGGAAAAAATCGAAATTACGGGAATTACGGCAAAAAAAAATTATTACGGGAAAAAAAAAAAAAATCTTAAACGCAAAGTTTCTTTTGCTACGATTCCGGTCAAAAGGCAAACAGCATTGAAGCGTTTCCCAGCGTGCCTTGCGTCTTATCCTTTGCAAAGATGGCGACGAAGCGAACACGCGCGCCCACGGCTGGTTCATCCAAATGTTCAAAAGTTGCAAAAGTTCGGCAACAGTTCCGTGAATCATACCTGAAGACGCCTGGAATACAGAGATCGTCACTTGGCGAAGAGTATGCCTTCTGTGGTTACTGTTCATCGGATTTTTCTATCGCGCATTCAGGCCAGTATGACATAGAGTTACACTGCAAAACGAAAAAACACCTGAAGTACGTTGAAACGAAGAAAGATGCCGAGTCTTCACAGAAACTGACATCGTTTTTCACGACTGAAAGAAGAATAACCAAAAAGGAGTTCGATGATTTGTCTGTCATAAGGGCAGAAGCAATGGTAGCGGAAACCTTGGTGAAAATGAACGTGCCATTGTCTGTGTCTGATGTTATCATTGTGGTGTTTCCAAGTTCAAGAAGCATGAACTTGACTCAGAGTGCCTGCTAGCTGAACAACATATAGTGACTTGCAACATTAGTATACTTATAAACAGTATTCAAGAGTGGCTTCTTCATCATAAAGTGATTTGTGTGTATGAAATACAAGGATATCTCCCACTCCCAGTTGTGGTGTTTACAAGTTCAAGCATGAAACAGACTTGAGAGTGCCTGGTAGCTGAACAATTTGAAGGTAACTGGTAAGTAAAGTGTTATTAAAAATTAAATACTATAATTGTATAATTAACCAAAGTCTTGTTATTATGGTATAAATGCTTTACATTTGATTTTCATGTGTAAGTGCAAAAAGTCGCTAAATATTGCGATTATGAAAATTACAGGTTTTTTTTCTGAAATTACAGGTTTTTTTATGAGACATTACAGTACAACGAAATTGGGGTAAACAGGTCTGCCCTTATGTAAATATACTAGGTGCGCATAACAAACGTACAATTTCCCCAGTAACAGCACGCATTCCTCATCTTGAGGATTATATACTGTTTTGACTCTTGTGACTTATTTACTGTTTTGACTCTTGTTAACATTTCCTTTCCAAATTAACAGGGTTTCACGTGTACCACTATTACTAGTATTTTACTGATTCAGGTGGTGAAATACCCACAAAATTATCGACCACACGTAACTTACACCCATTTGATTTGATTGGACAAGATGTTGGCCGTGTGAAAAGGGACCACTGTATTTATGGCAGCGCTTCTTCGCCAATGTGCTGTGATCAGCCTGCTGTTGTCATTTGACGCATTGTTGTCTTCATGGAGTTTGCCACACCTGTTGTTACAAATCACCCAGCAAAGTCACTGAAGCAGTTCAGAAAGGCTGTCTCTCTGTTTGGTGTATGTGAGTGTGTGTACAAAAAGGAGGAGCGTTTTCTTTCACAATTCCAAGTAGTGAACTGTGCTTGGAGAAGAGACGGGTGTTGAGTATTCTTTAGAAACTATGAACAGAGGGAGGCAGGCTGGGTAAAGGACATCTGCATCACGACCCCAGGGAGATCTGTCAACCCATGTAATTTAGACCCAGACAATAGGAGAAGAAGGAGATGGCGGACAGTTGTATGGAATTGTTGAACATGCCAATGAATTGCTCAGCAGATCACAAGGTGGGAGAGAAGTGAGGGGAGGGGGGAAGCGTGGGGGGGGGGGGGGGGAATTAGTAAGTCTGCTGTCTTGTCAAAGAGCTTCCTCCCTCCCTCGAATTCCTTTCCTCCTGAACTGGATTTTCATCCACTGTTGTCTTTTTTTAAATTTACAATGGAAACACGTGGTATGCTGATATAGTGCAGTGCGGGCAATTTAGACCATCTACTTTAAAACTGATTTTATGAATGAATTATATTCTCGCATATGTGTACACATATCAAAGCTTGCACACACCACACACACACACACACAACACACACACACACACACACACACACACACACACACACACCTGTTCTTGTAAGGTAGACCTTGTGAGAATTCAGTGTTATGCACCGTCATTTTGAATACCTTGTTAGGACCTGTCACGATGAGGGTATTGTGCCGATGAGGCTTGTGTCTGTCGATGAGGATATTGTGCAGATGGGGCTTGTGTCTGTCATGATGAGGATATTGTACAGATGAGACTTGTGTCTGTCATGATGAGGATATTGTGCAGATGAGGCTTTTGTCTGTCGATGAGGATATTGTGCAGATGAGGCTTGTGTCTGTCGTGATGAGGATATTGTACAGATGAGACTTGTGTCTGTCATGATGAGGATATTGTGCAGATGAGGCTTGTGTCTGTCGATGAGGATATTGTGCAGATGAGGCTTGTGTCTGTCGATGAGGATATTGTGCAGATGAGACTTGTGTCTGTCGTGATGAGGATATTGTACAGATGAGACTTGTGTCTGTCATGATGAGGATATTGTGCAGATGAGGCTTGTGTCTGTCGATGAGGATATTGTGCAGATGAGGCTTGTGTCTGTCACGATGAGGATATTGTGCAGATGTGGCTTGTTGCTGTCACGATGAGGATATTGTGCAGATGAGGCTTGTTGCTGTCATGATGAGGATATTGTGCAGATGGGGCTTGTGTCTGTCATGATGAGGATATTGTACAGATGAGACTTGTGTCTGTCATGATGAGGATATTGTACAGATGAGACTTGTGTCTGTCATGATGAGGATGTTGTGCAGATGAGGCTTGTTGCTGTCGTGATGAGGATATTGTGCAGATGAGGCTTGTGTCTGTCACGATGAGGATATTGTGCAGATGAGGCTTGTGTCTGTCACGATGAGGATATTGTGCAGATGTGGCTTGTGTCTGTCATGATGAGGCTATTGTGCAGATGTGGCTTGTGTCTGTCATGATGAGAATATTGTGCAGATGTGGCTTGTTGCTGTCATGATGAGTATCATGAAGGTGTGACAGGGAGTTTGAAACTGGTGGTTGTCATGATGATAGTATTGTGTGGACAGTGTGATATGTTTTGATTAATATATTGTACGGACAGCCTGACGTGTTACTTTCAAGATGATGTTATCGTGCGGATAGGATTCTTTTCTGTTGTGATGGGAGAAATGTACAGATAGATGATACTGAATGTTATAGTCATAATCAAGACATGTATGCTAATTAGTATTGATTGTCATTGTTATGATGAAGAGATGTATGTTTAGATTGTGCTGATTTTCATTATCATGATGAGACAATCATGATGAAGAGATGTATGTTTAGATAGTATTGATTGTTATTGTCATGATGAAATAATGTGTGAAAAAGCCATCGATATTGTTATGACGAAGAGAAATATGTTTAGATAGTATTGATTGTCATTGCCAAGATGAAAAGATGTATTGTTAGATAATATTGGTTGTTATTGTCATGATCAAGAGATGTATGTTTAGATAGTATTGATTATCACTATCATGATGAAGAGGTGTATGTTTAGATAGTATTGATTGTCATCATCATGATAGAGAGATACATGTTTAGATAGTATTGATTGTTATTGTCATGATGAAGTGTTTAGATAGTATTGATTGTTGTTGTCATGGTTTCAGGCTATTGGCCATAGGGCAGTGAACTATCAGAGGTTCATTGTGTCTAGAACATGCTAGAACCCATCCCTCTCTTTCTGCCCCATTTAACCTGTCCAGAACTGAATCAGGTACCCATTTGTGCTAGTTTGAAAGAGAGTTTGGGGCCATGAAAATGTCTGACCCATCTGTGGTTTGAGTTAGTGGGAAAGAGAGGGTTTTCAGGCCATAAAATCTGACCCATCTGTGGTTTGAGTGAGTGGGAAAGAGAGGGTTTTCAGGCCATAAAATCTGACCCATCAGTGGTTTGAGTTAGTGGTAAAGAGAGGGTTTTCAGGCCATAAAATCTGACCCATCAGTGGTTTGGGTTAGTGGGAAAGAGAGGGTTTTCAGGCCATAAAATCTGACCCATCAGTGGTTTGGGTTAGTGGGAAAGAGAGGGTTTTCAGGTCATGAAAATCTGACCCATTAATAGTTTGAGTGAGTGGGAAAGAGAGGGTTTTCAGGCCATGAAAATCTGACCCATCAGTGGTTTGAGTTAGTGGAAAGGGAGGGTTTTCAGGCCATGAAAATCTGACCCATCTGTGGTTTCAGTTAGTGGGAAAGAGAGGGTTTTCAGGCCATGAAAATCTGACCCACAGTGGTTTGAGTGAGTGGGAAAGAGAGGGTTTTCAGGCCATGAAAATCTGACCCATTAATAGTTTGAGTTAGTGGGAAAAAGAGGGTTTTAAGGCCATGAAAATCTGACCCATCAGTGGTTTGAGTGAGTGGGAAAGAGAGGGTTTTCAGGCCATGAAAATCTGACCCATTAATAGTTTGAGTGAGTGGGAAAGGGAGGGTTTTCAGGCCATGAAAATCTGACCCATTAATAGTTTGAGTGAGTGGGAAAGGGAGGGTTTTCAGGCCATGAAAATCTGACCCATCAGTGGTTTGAGTGAGTGGGAAAGGGAGGGTTTTCAGGCCATAAAAATCTGACCGGTGAGTGGTTCGAAGCTAGCATAAAGAAAAGGCTTTTCAGAACCATGAAAATCTGAAAGTGGTTCAAGCTGGTGGAAAGGGGTTTTCAGGCCATAAAAAGCTGACCGATGAGTGGTTCAAAGCTAGCATAAAAGGAAGGGTTTTCAGACCATGAAAATCTGACCCGTTAGTGGTGATGCTGTAATCATTTGGCTGTAGGTTCCTTAGGGGATTGAGAGTCATAGTGAAGATGTTTCTGTGTAAATAGTGTCGTCCTGTCAAGATGGAGATAATGTGTGGATAGTATGACCTGTTGTTGTCATAGTGAAAATGCTAAAAGTGAATCATGTGGTATTATGATCAAAGGGACGGGGTGGGGGTGGGCAGCCTGAAAAGCTCCCCCAAACGGTGTCACTACTCCCAAACTTTCACTGCTGTCCATTGTTCTGTACAAAATTCAGGCTTTGTGGGTGAGCCACAATCAAAGCCGACAGATCTGTGATGAGTTTATTTTTCATCTGGTGGTGATGATATTGTTAGTGTCTTTAACCAGGCTCTGTGATAAAAGATGGCAGTTATTGGGAAGGGGGGAGGAGGGGGAAGGAAGGATTGGGGGATTACTGAGACGTTTCTCTCCCGATGACTTGATCTGGGGTCGAAAGTTATCTCGTTACGGAAAGGTCGTACACGAGGAATTTGCCAATTTAATGTTCACTTCTCTCTCGCTGTCTCTGTCTGCCTGTCTCTCTTCTCTCTCTCTCTCTCTCTCTGTCTCTGTCTCTTCTCTCTCTCTCTCTCTCTCTCTCTCTCAAGACTTTGCCTTGTTGTGTCTTGTCTTTTTGAAGTTTTTGTTTGCCAGTTTGGAGGGGGATTGTAATGTTGTGCCAACTGCTGGTTTCCTGTTGTCAAAGGGAATGAATCATGTAGAAGTCCCCTAGATCGACCGTCGTCGGTCTTGATCTGATAGTCCTGCAGATGAGCAGTCGTCTCTCTTGGTCTGATAGTCCTGCAGATGAGCAGTTATGGCTGTTGGTCTGATAGTCCTATAGCTCTGTGGTTACCACTGCCATGTCGTGTTGTTGACGATGTTGAGCAGATTGACATGTGGTTCAATGATTCATCTGACACTGTTGAGCAGATTGACATGTGGTTCGATGATTCATCTGACACAGTTGAGCAGATTGACATGTGGTTCAATGATTCATCTGACACAGTTGAGCAGATTGACATGTGGTTCAGTGATTCATCTGACACAGTTGACAGATTGACATGTGGTTCAATGATTCATCTGACACAGTTGAGCAGATTGACATGTGGTTCAATCGTTCATCTGACACTGTTGAGCAGATTGACATGTGGTTCAATGGTTCATCTGACACAGTTGAGCAGATTGACATGTGGTTCAATGGTTCATCTGACACAGTTGAGCAGATTGACAGTGTTCAATGGTCTGACACTGTTGAGCAGATTGACATGTGGTTCAATGTAGATCTAGTTGCAAAGTGAGACGACTGCAGGCGGAAATCTAAACAAATCTTAAATAAATGTTAGCGAACCGCCCAGAGAACGTGGACAAGCGAGTCACAAGACAAAACAGAATGCGTTTCGACCTCATAGGTCTTCTTCAGATGAGACATAAACGAATGTCAAGCTCTTGACCTGTGCAAAACATAAACGTTTTATTCGTTTATGTCTCACCCAAAGAAGACCTAAGAGGTCGAAACGCGTTGTGTTTCGTCTTGTGACTCGTTTGTCCACGTTCTCTGGGCGGTTCGCTAACATTTATTTAAGATTTATGTGGTTCAGTGGTTCATCTGACACTGTTGAGCGGGTTGACATGTGGGTTTAGTGGTTTGACACTCTTTGGACTGGCTCCTCAGTGTTGTGATCGTCAGACCAGGTGGTAAAGGTCTTCAGGTAAAATCTCATCTCCAGCATTAAATGCCTGTGGGACAATCATCTCCAGCATTAAATGCCTGTGGGACAAGTTTAGAGTGTTTGTGTGCACTCGTGTTAGTCATAATCATGCTCCTTCAAGCTCTTGACCTGTGCAAAACTGTGCATAACATGCAAACTTCAGAGAGACCAGCTTTTAGTCATCTATTTAAAGTCCGCTTTTGACACAAACCAACCAATTGTTGACAGAGTGGATTATAGACAGAAATAAGCTGAAGCAGTGACGCAGTTGCTTCATCTGTGTCTTAGCCAAGTTCACATGTTTCGCAAAGGTTTTTTTACAGCGTAAACTTGAGCTGGGACATGGATTATATGTGATGCATACCCACACATGAGTGTGTGTGATTATGTATGGACATGTACGAGTTATTTCCTTGCCGCCTTTGATACTGTGTGACACACAGGAGGCACAAGACCGAAAGACAGATGTGTGTAAATGTCTGAATCAGTGTGTTTAGAAACACTTTGATGTGTGTAAATGTCTGAAGTCAGTGTGTTTAGAAACACTTTGATGTGTGTAAATGTCTGAAGTCAGTGTGTTTAGAAACACTTTGATGTGTGTAAATGTCTGAAGTCAGTGTGTTTAGAAACACTTTGATGTGTGTAAATGTCTGAAGTCAGTGTGTTTAGAAACACTTGATGTGTGTAAATGTCTGAAGTCAGTGTGTTTAGAAACACTTTGATGTGTGTAAATGTCTGAAGTCAGTGTGTTTAGAAACACTTTGATGTGTGTAAATGTCTGAAGTCAGTGTGTTTAGAAACACTTTGATGTGTGTAAATGTCTGAGTCAGGTGTTTTAGAAACACTTTGATGTTGTAAATGTCTGAAGTCAGTGTGTTTAGAAACACTTTGATGTGTGTAAATGTCTGAAGTCATAGTTTAGAAACACTTTTTTGTGTGTAAATGTCTGAAGTCAGTATGTTTAGAACACTTTGATGTGTGTAAATGTCTGAAGTCAGTGTGTTTAGAAACACTTTGATGTGTGTAAATGTCTGAAGTCAGTATGTTTAGAAACACTTTTTTGTGTGTAAATGTCTGAAGTCAGTATGTTTAGAAACACTTTGATGTGTGTAAATGTCTGAAGTCAGTGTGTTTAGAAACACTTTTTTGTGTGTTTGAGGGATGCTGTACTCAAGAACAATATTATACATAGATCTGCTGTGCAGCTGCCCAATTGGAGATGCACCATCGTGTTTTTGAGACAGTATGTTTGTGATGTGAGGAGAAAAGAATTGTATGAAATTGTAGACGGGCTGATCAGAGGGGATGGTGGAAGCCTTAGGGGTAGGAGTGGGGGGTTCCGGGGGTTCCAGACCCTCCCCTGCCCTTCTACCCCCACCCTTCTCCCCTCCTTGACCCACAAAAAGAATAGACGGTGATGCTGACAGTGAGTTGAGAGAGGGGAAGGCAGCACTCCCGTGATCGCCTTTTTTTTTTTAAGCTGATGATTCGATAGTTGATCCCTCTCCCCCACTTCCTCCGCCTCACCTGCGGCTTACTTACCCCCCACCCCCCTTCACTCTCCAATACATTCTTCCCCACTCGCATCATCTTTACCGTTTGCACACACGCTGGCTCGTCATCCTGTCTTTACCTTTACCCCTCCAGTTTTTCTTCTTTCTTCCTTCTTTCTTTTATTCTTCCGTTATTTATTGTTCTTGTAAGGAGGCAACATTGACAACAGAAAAATGATGAGGGCAGCAACATAGACGTGTAAAGGGGTGGACTCGGGCGTCATAATACAACTCTTACTCTCCCATGTTTTTCATCTCTAATTCATGGTATTAAACAGAGGACAGAAGCATTCTTCACTGACGTCCTGGCTGTGAACATTCTCAATGTTAACCAGAGTTCTGTCTGGAAATGCACGTGCCGTGTGCCAGTGTGAACAGCGAGTGAGCACAAGACAGTGGCTGGACATGGTGACAGTGTTTGGCACCTGAAAATGTGCTGAAAATTGACTTTTGCAACATGTGTTTCATGAATGTTACTCTGTGCTGTGTTTTGTGTGTTTATTCGTACTTTGGTTTTCCCTTGTCAGCTGGTTGTGGTGGGTAGTCACGAGTCACATCGTTCCTCCCAACATCGATCATCAGGTTTATCAGCAGCAGTTGTGGGTTCAGACCTCTGGGAATCCTGTCTCCTCCATAGCGTGGTGTGTTCCCAGAGTGTGCACTGACATCTTTGTGAACAGACCAAGTTGCTCAATAAATTACCTGATGCAGTGAAATGATGGTTGTGACAGCGTTGCTGTTTGCTTCACTGAAAGGTCTAACTCTAGGCTACCTTAAACTTAAAGGCACACCCACACACACCGACATGCCAGCGCATGTACGTTAGTACACATGCACATATACATACACACAGGCATGTAATGAATGTGTGCATGCACACATACACACACACGCATACTCACACATGCACACACACACACATGCACACACACACACATGCACACACACGCACCACACACACACACACGCCGCAGCACACACACGCACACGCACACACACACGCACACACACGCGCACACACACACACGCAGACACAGCACACACACACGCAGACACACACACCACACACACACACACACACACACACACACACACACACACACACAGTACAGTGGCAATATCATCCAGGCCTGACCAGCATGTTGGATTGTTCCGTAGATTAAGTGTCTGCTAAGCATGGTCCATGAGACTCTCTTCCCAAACCTGTTCTGATGTAATCTTTCATTCATCTAGCTGTACTGTACCCCCTGCCCAGTGTAGTCTCAGGCTGTAGCAGGTGGGGGTGTAGCATTTATAGACTAGTTCGCAGTTAGCGATGTTCTTTGATGAAATTACAAAGTGAAACAAACAGTGATGAAATATGTAATATTGAAAGCAAAAACGAAAAGAAAACTTGTTGACGCTAAGAGATACCCTACCACATCCCTGATGTGAATCCTATGTAAAAGGCGGACCAGCAAAACAAATGTCAAATACCAAATTATCAGAAAAGGACATGGAAGAATTTGGAAATTTACTAACATGTGTAATTCAAACTAGCTGAACCATTTAATTGAAGCGTAATGCAAAACAATACTGAATATGCTGTATTAAATTTCAGATGAAAATAAAAAATAAACAGAAAAGAAAATGGCAAAACACAAATTAAAAAAAAAAAAAAAGGCAGACAGGAAATGGTGAACTCTTCAAGCACAAATACTAACAGGGGTCCTTCATGTAAAAAGAACTGTAAATGATATGTGCACTGATTGGCTGTGCTGAGGCTGACAGAGCAGAGAAGAAGACCGCACTCTTTGCCAGACACCAAGTGCAGATTGCAGTGAGACTCGTCCAGCCGTGGAATCGGCCAACAATCAGAGCTACTAGCTGGACACATGTTCTTCTGGACTGGTCACAGATGGAGGAACATACAAGGCAAGAATCTGCTTCCAGTCCAACAAGTTGGCTGCACGCCAGCTGCGGCGGCGTAGTGATTAACACTGCGGACTCCCAGCTGGGTGGCCGTGGGTTCGATTCTCTTAGAACCATTTACTTGTTGGATTTTTCTGGCCTGGCTTGGTCCTACTCAGAATTGAGTTTGCTACGGATTAAATGGAGAGGACTTAGACCGCACAGTCCAGTTTCATCACTTAATGGATGCTTCTCTGAGTGTTGCTCAAATTTCCTGACCAACACTGATGTTATCTGCATCTCTCGGGCCTGGTTGATGCCGGATATATTATGAAAGGAAGCGTAGAGTACAGCCCTGTCATGCAGTCGCAGATCGGAACGGAAATCCGTCATGTCATTCTCATCATCCTCATTCACATCGATCAGCATAGAAATGAAAAAAATCTCAAACTCTGTGTCCCTTCATGTCCTGCTCTCAAGGTGACCTCATTTCCAATGACCTCTCCATATCTATGCTGTGTGGTTCTGTCAGGATCGCCGATATCGGCGAAGTCATGGAGACTGTCGTTGGATGAATGTGGCGGCGCCCACTGAAGGAGAGCTCACTTCAGCTGGCTCCATGATTGAGCAAATCCCATCAGTAGGAGGCGGGGTGGGGGGTGGGGATTAACAGGTGGTGAGTTTCAGCAAATTCATGGGACTGTCGTTTGATGGACGAGGTGGCGCCATCTGGAGGGACAGCTAACTCATGCTGGTTCCATGGCTGGGCAAATGTTGTCATCAGTAGGGGAGGGACAGCTAACTAATGCTGGTTCCGTGACTGGGCAAATGTCATCAGTAGGGGGAGGGACAGCTAACTCATGCTGGTTCCGTGGCTGGCAAATGTCATCAGTAGGGGAGGGACAGCTAACTCATGCTGGTTCCGTGACTGGGCAAATGTCATCAGTAGGGGAGGGACAGCTAACTCATGCTGGTTCCGTGGCTGGGCAAATGTCATCAGTAGGGGGAGGGACAGCTAACTCATGCTGGTTCCGTGGCTGGGCAAATGTCGTCATCAGTAGGGGGAGGACAGCTAACTCATGCTGGTTCCGTGGCTGGGCAAATGTCGTCATCAGTAGGGGAGGGACAGCTAACTCATGCTGGTTCCGTGGCTGGGCAAATGTCATCAGTAGGGGGAGGGACAGCTAACTCATGCTGGTTCCGTGGCTGGGCAAATGTCATCAGTAGGGGAGGGACAGCTAACTCATGCTGGTTCCGTGCTGGGCAAATGTCATCAGTAGGGGGAGGGACAGCTAACTCATGCTGGTTCCGTGGCTGGGCAAATGTCGTCATCAGTAGGGGGAGGGACAGCTAACTCATGCTGGTTCCGTGGCTGGCAAATGTCGTCATCAGTAGGGGGGGACAGCTAACTCATGCTGGTTCCGTGGCTGGGCAAATGTCATCAGTAGGGGGAGGGACAGCTAACTCATGCTGGTTCCGTGGCTGGGCAAATGTCATCAGTAGGGGGAGGGACAGCTAACTCATGCTGGTTCCGTGGCTGGGCAAATGTCATCAGTAGGGGAGGGACAGCTAACTCATGCTGGTTCCGTGGCTGGGCAAATGTCGTCATCAGTAGGGGGAGGGACAGCTAACTCATGCTGGTTCCGTGGCTGGGCAAATGTCGTCATCAGTAGGGGGAGGGACAGCTAACTCATGCTGGTTCCGTGGCTGGGCAAATGTCATCAGTAGGGGGAGGGACAGCTAACTCATGCTGGTTCCGTGGCTGGGCAAATGTCATCAGTAGGGGGAGGGACAGCTAACTCATGCTGGTTCCGTGGCTGGGCAAATGTCGTCATCAGTAGGGGAGGGACAGCTAACTCATGCTGGTTCCGTGACTGGGCAAATGTCGTCATCAGTAGGGGGGTTAGTGGGAGGTGTCCGCGTATGATGGTCATAACAGGCACCACTGAACTCCTACGAAGTGACTCGGCAGCAGTGCAGTGCCTCCTCTGGTGGGTTGCCTCATGACGACTTCACATTGACTGTTCTTTGTGGACTGCCGGTGTAGGGCTTCTACCTGGAGACAAGGCAGGCTGTGGCTGTGGACGGGGGGTCAGAAGGAGCGGCAGGGGTGCAACGCTAATACAGCGACATGAAAGATGGCTGTGGACGGGGTCAGAAGGAGCGGCAGGGGTGCAACGCTAATACAGCGACATGAAAGATGAGGCAGCAGAAAGAAAATTAGATTTAAATTAAAAAGAAAAGAAAACGAAATGAATTTGACTTCTTTAAGAAAGGCAGGACCACAAGTGACCTACAGGTAGATCGGGTCCAACTCCAGAGGTACAGATAAGTTCTCAAAAGCTGTTAACTCTCAGTGACACTCAAAACTCGTTTTTTTGTTTTGTTTTGTGGGGTTTTTTTTTTGTTCGTTTGTTTTCAACAAACAGGAATGGAGGACAGATGGGATGAAAAGTGCGATGTTTACATGTAAACATCAAATCCGTCACCAGCAGCTCTGAGAACGATTGACATTTGCATTTTGAACTGAACCATGTGTCTATGCTTGTCCAGAGTCAACTTTGGGGTGTTAGCGATAAGGGCCACAGCAGAAGGAGGAGGAGGGGACTGGCCCAGAGCAGTTAACAGCTTAATTGCCGTCAAACTCATCCAGCATCCCTGCCTGAAGGAATCGTGGCTGTATGACATGCACGTTCACATACACAACAAAATCTAAAGAAAGACCTGGGAGAGATTGTGTTTAATAAGTTCACAATGAAATGATGGAAAAGCATGAAAAGTGAACAACGGTTTCTGAAAGTCTGTGATACATCTTATTACAAAAAAACAGGGATACATTTCACTGCGTAGAAACTAACGCTTATCATGAAAAATACATACTTGGGCAAAACGCTTGTCAAAAATTCATGCTTGGGCAAAAATGTATAGAAAATACAAAGATGTAGAAGTAATAGACAGTTTCATGCAGTTAATGTTGTGTGTGGGGGTGTGTGTGTGTGTGGGGGGGGGGGGGGGGGGGGGGGGGGGGGGGGGGGGGGCGGTGTGTATGTGTGTGAAACTCTGTTTTTAAACTATTACTCTGACGTGTTTATGTGAGTTTGTTTATCTCTGTGTGTTGAGCTATGCGTGCGCTAGCATGTACATGTATGGCAATACACGTGCACATGTATGTTTGTGTATAATTATGTGTGTGTTTTGTGTATGTGTGTGTGCACGCGTATGTGTGTTTTGTGTGTGATGTATGTGTTTGTGTGTGTGTTGGAGAGAGACGAGATGGAGCGCATGTCTGCCTATGCGTGTGTGTGAGGAAGGGAGGGGGAAATAGGGGCGAATGCTGGGTGCAAAGACACTCGTTTGGAAATGAAAGACAAATAAATTCAGAGTAAACCGTGCAGTCATATTCCAACAGCAGGTTTCAGTGAGACCGAGAGAAAAGTTTGTTTGTTTTTAAATGGATGAATCGGCCAAAGTGAGGAGGGAGGGAGAGAGAGACCAAAGAGGGCAAGGCGAGGGGAGGAGGGGGGGGGGCATAGGATACGGACTAAAACAAGAGAACCTCGGTTACAGATGTCTCGTAACAATAGTCCACTGGGTTCATATATAGGCCTATACGTCGATGCTTGCTACACATTAAACATTTACAGTAGCGGGTTTAAGCATCGATCCAGTAATGATCAGTATGCTTGGGGGAGAAGGGGGGGGGTTACTTTTTTTCAGTCTCTCTTTCGAAGGTCTGTGCTATTTTAACACAGGAGCACTGGACAGTGTATAGCAATACAAAATATAGTGTCATACATTACTGAACATTCAAAACAAAACGGTACATGCACGATGCAACAACCAAACGACAATGTAGGCCTGTATAATACCACTCAGCTTTACACAGTCAGTGAAATACGTGAAATGAATCGTAACAGCAACGCAGTATTATACAGTACAATGCAGCACAACACAACGCTATATAACACGATACAATAAATCGCCTAATGCCGACTTGGCGTGCCCGTAGACATACTTAATCATCGGCTATCACATTTTTGTCAACATTTTACAGAATTTATTTTTGAAAAATAAAAAGTAAAGAAAATATGCAATACAAAACAATAGAATACAACGCAATGCAATAAATTGCAACAGAGTGCAATGCAAAAGCAGTGTAACACCATGACGGATCTAACACAAGAAAGTGCGATGCAACGGACAAAAAAGAAGAAGAAAACCTCGTTATAATTCAAACTGACAGTGACATAGAAAAAAAGACACTTTTTTTAAATAAAAATAATTCAATGACAGTTTCAGTGTAGCAACATGACCGAGACTTGATTTCACGCTTTCCACAGCTAGCGGAGCACCACTGCTACTAGGCTACTGACAAGTGAAACCGTCGTCATGTCACAATGACACGCAACAACACAGGGGGGAGTACTCTCTGGCATAGTCAGGTTGAGCAGACGTGGAGGACCTTGAAGTGAATCCAAGCGTTCACATTGATGATTGAAATAAGCAGCCAATGAAATGACTTCAGTGTAAGTGCATTATGTGCATTTTTTAAAATTTCTAACACAACTAGCGGCAGATTTGTTCTAAATGCGAGCATTTTCCCTTAGAATACAAGTAGTGAGAGAACTGCTTAAATAGCGTTACTATGCAAGCGTTTACATTTATAATACAAGTATGGATAGACCTGATTTAAAATGCATGTATTTGATTCATAGTGCAATTAGCAAAAGGCCTATTGTTTTAAAGCCGTGCAGGCATTTTCCACTCATAATGCAAGTGGCCGCAGAATTGTTTTAGAATGCAGGCATTGCCATTTAAAATGCAAAGAGCAGGACTATTTGAACAATGAATGTCGTTCCAATCACTGAAAAATGTTGATTGTAAAAGCGGGCATTTCGTTCTCCAGTGGAGAAAGGAGAAGACAACTTCCCATACTGCAAGCGAGTTGCCCCCCCCCCCCCCCCCCCCCCCCCCCCCCCCCCCCCCCCCCCCCCCCAGTTTCAGTGATCATAATCTATCCGTAGAGGAAGGAAAATCGGCAAAAGAGAAATGCTGAGTATTGCTGATTTAAAAACGAATTTTTCCGCCGATCCCTAGCTTACTCATCTGTGAGGTAAGTTTTGTTTGTTTAAACAACCCTTAGAAGATGGTCGATTCTGTACAATGGATTGTGATGTCATCGCTTTTTTTCACTCTCTCAATCTTGTATGTCAAGAGATTATTTGGAGGGGAAAAGAACTAGTTGATATGTTCACTGTCTTAGAAAAGAGTCAGGCGAAAGGAACGAAACGAATGGTGAAGACAGACTGTATCGGGTATGAACAGGGCACAACACGTTTTTCTTTACATTAAGCTGATATTTTTCCGTTATCATAATGAAAACTGAAAAGCTTTGATCTCTAAAGCGAATTTTTGCCTGATTGAAATATTGATTGGGGAACCTGTCAATACAGGTGTTGTTTCAAAGCCACTCAGATTTTCGTGGTACGGTGGGTTTGTTCTCAGGTGTACCTTGAACCTGTCGTTGTTGTTGTCGTACCCTGGCTTAAAATCTCCAGGGATCATCCGAACAGCCGAAGTACTTGAACACTATGGTACAAATGCATCAGTTGGGGATGTGAACATTACGTGTGTGACCGTTTTTTATTTCCCCGCCACATGGGCAGCCACACTCCGACTTCGGGGGATTTTGGAGACTGATAATGTGATGCTAGGAGCTTGTCACAACTGAAGACAATCCCCGCATAACTATGCAGAGCATAACATCTTGATGTAGCCTTGTTCTAGCCTATGTCAATTGGCCTGACACAGCCTTAAGCTAAGGCGGCCTTGAACCTTTCAGTACAGGTGTTGTTTCAAGGCCTCTCAGATTACCGTGGTACAGTCGGTTTGTTCTCAGGTCTGCCTTGTCCTGTTTGGGTCAATGTCACAAACACCATCAGCTGTTTGTTTACCGCTTTGATGGTCCGGTGGTTTTGTTGATGAGTTGGCTGGTTATTTCTTCATTTTTTTCTAACATGTTTTTTGTATCTATTTATCTCACTTTTTGATGATTATGGCTTTGCTCACATGTTATTTTGTTGATCTTTTTTTTATTTGTTGGGTTGTAATCATGGCAAAATTTGTCCCACAATGTAGTATATTTGTCTAACGTGTGTGTGCGATCGTGCTTGTGTGTTTGTGTGTGTGTGTGTGTGTGTGTGTGTGTGTGTGTGTGTGTGTGTGTGTTTTAGTGTGTGAGCGTGCGCGTGTGTGTACGTGTATGTGTGTGAGTGCATGGGTAGAAAGCTGGGTAGCTGTCAGCGGTTGTGGGTGGAATAACACCGCACGAAGCCTCTGGGGTTCTTGGACCTGTGCACATATAGCTTGAGCACCTCCTCGCTGTCCACTCCGTTCTTCCTCAGCTCGTGGCACGACATGCAGGTCCCCACCCCGTTCTCCCTCGGCTCGTGGCACGACATGCAGGTCCCCAGCCCGTTCTCCCTCGGCTCGTGGCACGACATGCAGGTCCCCAGCCCGTGCCGGATGGTCACCACGATCGTCCGGTTGCTGCGCCTCAAGTGAAGCGTCTTCTTCCTGGATGTTTCACGTTCCCGGCTCCTCTCCACCCCGGGGACGTCCGTGTCCGAGCCGACCTCGGAGCTGCTGAAAAAGTCCGAGGTGGGCAGCGAGTCCAGGGTTGAGCCGGTGCCGATCTTGGACAAGGAACACACGGATTCCTCCGAGGAGGACCTGTCAGCGTGAGGGGTGCCCGGTGCGGATTCCCACACAGAAATGGTGATGTCTTCTTCAGAGCTGTCGTCTGTGTGGTTCTTGAGGTACAGGTCTTCGTGAGGTCGTTCGTAGAACACCGATTCCACTCCTTCACTTCTTCTTCAGAAGCAGGGGGGGGGGGGGGGGTGCTCGTTTAGTTTCCGAATGCACCACCACGCCGGGCTGCCAGACGATCATCTGTTCAACGCAGTACCTAGGGGATGAATCGCTGGAAGGGGATTCTTCAGCGGATGTCGTCTGAGCTTCTGAGCTGGAGGTGGGCCGCTTGAACAGCCTGGTTTCAAGATCCACGTGGGTGTCGCGTGTCCTTCCCGGAATGGTCAGATGGGTCGTAATTGGTCCCCTCGCCAGGAAGCGAGATCCAGTGCTCCGTGGCAGACGCATCCGTCGAGGTCTCCGCGGGTGACTGTGATAGCACCGTTCCAGAAGAGGACTTCAGGACATGGACTTCCTTAGAGTCCTTGGAAGAGGACTGATGCTGTGGACAGTTCGCCTTACCCGAGATCTCTGTGTCTGACAAGGCGTGCTGCTCGTGCTCTTCTCCGAAGGAGTCCTGTGACGTGGAGTCCAGATACAGATCCAGGGAAATGTGTTCGACCTGATCGTCGTCCTCCATGCTGCTGTCGGTCAACGTCAGGCTCTTCTGGCTGTGTGTCTGACCACACTGCTGTGGCACACTCTGGTCGTCTTTACTTCTAGCCCTTTGTGCAGGTGGTTGTTTGGCGGCCCTGGATTGGTGTGCCGTGCTGGTGTCCAGAGCTTCGCTCCCTCTGTCAAATGATTCAGCGGACGACCTCTGTCCTGGGTGTTTGTCATGGCTGGTGATCTGATCTTCCTCCAGCCCGCTGACGCCCAGATCGTCATGCTCCAGGTCAGCGGAGGTCACAGACTGAGAGGCCATAGCCTGGGTCACAGGCGTGTCGTCCATGGAAGCACAGAGAGCTGTGGAATCGTTTGTTACACCTTTCACATCCACGTGTTCTCCTGTCATCTCTCCTTGGTTACCTTTATCTGCCTGGATATCTTTCAAATCCGTATGGCTTTCTTGCACATCTGTTAAGCTATGTCTCACGTGTGTTAAACTGTCTTTCATGTCTCACATGTGTTAAACTGTCTTTCATGTCTCACGTGTGTTAAACTGTCTTTCCTGTCTCTCAGGCTTTCTTGGATATTTTCCACGTTATTCTTTTTGTCTGTCAGACTACTTTTTATATCTGCCATATCGTTTCTCATGTTTGTTTCGTCATCGTTCAAAGCAGGCTGATTTTCTGTAACGGTTGCTTGGCCTTCTTTGGATTCTGCGTTGCTATCTTTCAAGCCTGCTTGCTCATCTTCCGTATCTGCCATATCAATGTTCACGACTGGCTGGCTATATAGCAAGTCAGCTCGGTCAGTTTCTGTATCTGTTTGGTCGTCTTTCATAGCTGCTTCTTCATCTTCAATGTCTGGTTGATCGTCTGTCAGATCAGCTTCGTCAATGTTCGTAAACCCTGGCCATCTTTCATCCTATCAGTCTGACCAATGCTAACATCTGCCTGTTCATCTGTCGAATCAGCGGTGTCGGTTTTCATATCAGCTTGTTCAGTGTTCATGTATGCTTGGTCGTCTTCTATCTCTGTTAGGTCATCTTCAATATCACCTTGGTCTGTGTTCGTATGTTCTTGGTTATCTTTCATATCTGCGTGTTCAATTTTCACATCTGAGTGTCCGTCTTTCACATCTGCGTGATAATCTTTCACGTCTGCGTGGTCATCTTCCATATCTGCTTGGTCATCTTCCACATCTGTTTGGTCATCTTCCGTATCTGCGTGGTCATCTTTCACATCTGCATGATCATCTTTCATATCTTCGTGATCACCTTTCACATCTGCGTGATCATGTTCCACATCTGTATGACCATGTTCCACCTCTGTGTGATCATGCTCCACATCTGTGTGATCATGTTTCACATTTGCGTGATGATCTTTCACATCTGCGTGTTCATGTTCCATATCAGTGTGATCATCTTTCATATCTTCGTGATTATCTTCCATATCAGCGTGATCATCTTCCATATCAGCGCGATCATCTTCCATATCAGCGTGATCATCTTCCATATCTGCGTGATCATCTTCCATATCAGCGTGATCATCTTCCATATCTTCATGATCATCTTCCATATCTGCGTGATCATCTTCCATATCAGCGTGATCATATTTCATATCTTCATGATCATCTTCCATATCTGCGTGATCATCTTCCATATCAGCGTGATCATCTTTCATATCTTTTTGATCATCTTCCATATCTTCATCATCATCTTCCATATCAGCGTGATCATCTTCCATATCAGCGTGATCATCTTCCATATCTTCATGATCATCTTCCATATCAGCGTGATCATCTTCCATATCATCGTGATCATCTTCCATATCTTCATGATCATCTTCCATATCAGCGTGATCATCTTCCATATCACGTGATCATCTTCCATATCAGCGTGATCATCTTCCATATCTTCGTGATCATCTTCCATATCTGCGTGATCATCTGCCATATCAGCGTGATCATCTTCCATATCTTCATGATCATCTTCCATATCAGTGTGATCATCTTCCATATCAGCGTGATCATCTTCCATATCTTCTTGATCATCTTCCATATCTGCGTGATCATCTTCCATATCTGTGTGATCATCTTCCATATCTTCATGATCATCTTCCATATCTGCGTGATCATCTTCCATATCTTCATGATCATCTTCCATATCTTCGTGATCATCTTCCATATCTGCGTGATCATCTTCCATATCTTCATGATCATCTTCCATATCTTCATGATCATCTTCCATATCTTCGTGATCATCTTCCATATCAGCGTGATCATCTTCCATATCTTCATGATCATCTTCCATATCTTCATGATCATCTTCCATATCTTCATGATCATCTTCCATATCAGCGTGATCATCTTCCATATCTTCACGATCATCTTCAATATCTTCATGATCATCTTCCATATCTTCGTGATCACCTTCCATATCTGCGTGATCATCTGCCATATCTTCATGATCATCATCCATATCTTCATGATCATCTTCCATATCAGCGTGATCATCTTCCATATCAGCGTGATCATCTTCCATGTCTCCATGATCATCTTCCATATCAGCGTGATCATCTTTCATATCTGCGTGATCATCTTCCATATCATCGTGATCATCTTCCATATCAGCGTGATCATCTTCCATATCTTCTTGATCATCTTCCATATCTGCGTTATCATCTTCCATATCTGTGTGATCATCTTCCATATCTTCATGATCATCTTCCATATCTGCGTGATGATCTTCCATATCTTCATGATCATCTTCCATATCAGCGTGATCATCTTCCATATCTTCATGATCATCTTCCATATCAGCATGATCATCTTCCATATCTTCATGATCATCTTCCATATCAGCGTGATCATCTTCCATATCTGCGTGATCAGCTTCCATATCAGCGTGATCATCTTTCATATCTGCGTGATCATCTTTCATATCAGCTTGGTCAATGTTCATGTATGATTCGACATCGTTCATATCAGCTTGGTCAGTATCCATATCTGCTCGGCTATTTTTCATATCTGCTTGCTCGTCTTCCATACCAACTAGATCGATCCTCACATCCGCTTGGTCATTTTCAAGACCTGCTTTGTCGATGTTCAAACCTGCTTGGTCATCTTTTAAATCTGCTTTGTCATCTTTTGTATCTGCTTGGTCGATGTTCGTATCTGCTTGGTCATCTTTCATTTCCGGCTGGTCATCTCTCAGATGGTCAGTACTCATATCTGCTTGGACATTTTCTATGTCAGCTTTGTCAGTTTTCACATCTGTTCTCGTCATCTTCCATATCTGCTCGGTCAGTGATCATATCTGCTCGATGATCTGTCATATCAGCTTGGTCAATACTCATACATATTTGGTAAGTACTCGTATCTGCTTCGTCGTCTTTCACATATGCTTGGTCAGTTTTTATATCTGCTTGATCCTCTTCCATATCTGCTTGGTCCTCTTCAATATTTGCTTGGTCCTCTTTCAGATCTGCTTGGTCCTCTTTCAAATCTGCTAGGTCCTTTTTCAGATCTGCTTGGTCTTCTTCCAGATCTGCTCGGTCCTCTATCAGATCTGCTTGGTCGTCTTTCAAATCTGCTTGGTTCTCTTTCAGATCTGCTTGGTCCTCTTCCAGATCTGCTTGGTCCTCTGTCACATCAGCTTGATCAATGTTGACATACTTTTGGTCGTCTTGATTAATATTTGATCAATGGTTACGTCTGCTTGGACATCGTTCAGATCTGCTTTGCCATCATTCCCATCTGCTTGGTCAGCTTTCATGTCTGCTTCGTCATCTTTTGTATGTGCTTGGTTTGCTTTCATACCGGCTGCGTCATTTATCG
>CM031619.1:1446456-1451456 GCA_018398815.1 Conus ventricosus
TACCTCGTGTGGGTCAATCTTTGATGAATTAAAAACGTCTGAAACATGTTAAGCGAAGCGTCTCTAAATTTGAATTTTTCTGTGCATTTTTCGAAAAATCAATGTCGGATCGTGTGTTTAACTCTTCAAGGTCGTCCACAGCAATCCGTCTCACCACATATTTTACAGAACTTATTTTCCTTTCTTCATCAAGTGGCAAAAGGCCTGCTATCTTCTTAGCTTCAGAGGACTTAGTGTGCACAGGTACACCCAGGGCCAACTTTACAGCTTTACTGTCAATTTTTTGAAGTTTCTTTAAATGCGATCGTGGAGCAGAAAAGAATACTTCCTGTCCGTAAGTCAATCTTGATCGTACAAGACTGGTTGCTAAATGCAACAAAACTTGGGATCCTGTCCCCATGGAGAGTGACTGACAATTTTAGAAAATTCAAACTTTTAACTGCTTTAGTAACAATTGAGTCAATGTTTTTTCCAGTTTAGTTTTGGTGTAAGTAGGACGCCTAAAAAATTTTACTCCAAGTTAATAAAAAATTTCCCGTCCCAGAAAGAATTATAGGCAGGTTACCTGTGCTATATCCATTGTTAAAGAGAACCAAAAGTGTCTTTTCAACAGAGAATTGAAAGCCATTCAAATGCATATAAGTAGAAAGAAACTCGTGGAGAGGGGCAGCAGAGAGTCCTCAAAAGAGAAGCCCCCTTCAAGCAAAGTGTTTCGGCCCTTATCTCCTGACACTCTGGGGGGTTGGGCCCCCACCCGGGTTTCATGACTCCGGATGTCCCTTGCTCCCCCTTTTTTCCCCATCTTGGGACGAGCCATGGCGGGGATTCGAACCCATGACCCTCTGGCATGCTCATTTTCTACTTAATGACTCGCGCTTTAACCACTGAGCCACGGGACACCTGATATTTGTAGGGAAATTAAGCCTTATAAAGTTCATTTTGTTCCTCCTTGACCAGATCCAGCTTGAACACCTCTCTCCCGCTTCTCCCTTGCTTTCAGGGCTCTGGTTTTTTCCTTCCCCTGCAACTGAGAGCTTTTTCATGAGGCTGTATGCAGACGTTCCTACAAATCCCCTAGCTCCAATTTCTGCAGTGAGGACTTTGACCTAAATAGCCTTCTCTCCTCAGGTGTTTGCCAGATCAGCATACTTTTCAGTCTTGTAGATTTGAGCTGCCTCCATTCTGTTCTATATGGCACCGTGAGCTCGATCATGATCTGCTGCTTGGTTGACTTAGAGTGGACTACTATGCTGGTCTCATGCCACCTTGCTGATGATCCCCTGGGTGACTCTTCCATTCTGGGAGGTCTGCAGTGCACTCCCAGTCATCTGCCCCATCAGCAGACTCGCCTGCATGTTTCGAGTGGCACTGTTGTTCTTGGCCTGATTTGCTGCCTCCTGCCGTGAAGAATGTTGCGGGGCTTTTGGAGTCCTGATTCTCCCTTTTGTGGTGTTGGTACTAGCCCAGAACTACTTGTAAAATCTCTTTGAGCACTTGGTTGTGCCCCATGTTTTCCCTTTCCCTTTGGAGCCATGGCTACTTTACATGAGCTTAGACATACTCCACTGTTTGTTTTTTTTGGCAGAGGGGGCATGCAGGATCGTCTGTTTTCCCCCACTTCACCAGGTTGCATTTGAGGGGCAGAAGGGGCATATGCAGATCGAGAATGAAACTGATCTGAGAGGGGCCATGTGCCAAATGTCATTCCAGTTAGACTTTTTTGGAGTGCCATTCTCCCACGTTGCCATTGCCTTGCTGGCTCTGCGGGCTGCTTTTTGGGTCTTTTTTGGTCTTCTTCTTTTTTCATCTCCTGAATCATCATGCTCTTTTGGGTTTTCCTTTGGCCTTTGACCACCTTCAGTTTTGGTCACCCAGTCCTTGTCTGTTTGGTCTGTGTGGTCCTGTTATTTCTCTGATCTTGAGACTTTCTTTTGCAGAATCCATCGCCTTTTTGAACTTTCCCATTTTCTGCCTGTCTTCAGCTGGGGCTTGATTGCTTCTACCACCTTGTCTCCTGAGTCCTCCAGCTGCTTTGAAATCTGATCTTCCCTGTTTGTATTTCCTCCAGGATGGATTTCAGTGGTAGTTTGAGCTTTGCTTGGCGACAGTACAGCGCGATGTCAGTCAGACAGGTGGGACACCAAGCCATTTTTCCCTTTTGAACTTGTTGATTTTGGCTTTTCCCTTGCTTCCACTGTGCTGGTGCAGATGTCGTATATCATCAGAGGCCATAGGAGCTTTGGTATCAGCATGAAAATGCAGACACCAGACCTTGTATTTGCCAGGGAGCCCACACTGGTCCCAAAGGTCTCCAAACTTTTCCGCCATCTGCTTGGTTTCTTTTGCTCTTTGTGTGTCTTTCAGCGTATCATCATACCATCTTCCAAGGCTCTTGACTGGTTCTTCTGTGACTGTTGGAATGGCCCGGTTGGCAACACTGAAGACCACAGATTCGGCCACTTTTTCTTTCCTCAGTGAGAGACCCCTGTGATTTCTTTGGCTTGAACTTCATTCTGGATGAGGCAACTATGTCGTCCAGCCTCTCCAGCACATGACGTGTCTCGTCTTCTCTGGATGAAATCACTGTAGTGTCATCCATGAAGGCCTTGAGAGGAGGCATCTTGTATCCATCGCCAAGGTCTGTTTGTCTCGCGTTGTTTGTTGCTGCTTTCAAGATGAGTTCCATTGCCAGCACTAACAGTATCGGGGAAATTGCACAGCCCATTGCAATGCCCACTTCCAAGTTGATCCAATCAGTTGTGTACTCCTTGGTAGAGAACCGCATTGAGAAGCCATTGAAGTACTTCTTGAGCATGTCGCGGATATTCTTTGGCACATGGTACATCTCAAGAGCCAACTGTATCATCTCATGGGGCACAGATCCATATGCGTTTGTCAGATCAAGCCACACTACGTCCAGGTCTCTCTTTTCTGTTTTTGCTTTTTGATTGCGTCCCAGATCATTGTGGCGTGTTCTACACAGCCAGCCACGCCTGGGATGCCACCTTTCTGGACTGACACATCCAAGTACTTGTTTTCCATCAGGTACTTGGTCAGCCTTGCTGCCATGACAGAGAAGAAGATTTTCCCTTCGACGTTCAGTAGTGATATTGGCCTGAACTGGCTGATGTCACTTG
Organism: Conus ventricosus; assembly: GCA_018398815.1. NCBI lineage: Eukaryota > Metazoa > Mollusca > Gastropoda > Neogastropoda > Conidae > Conus > Conus ventricosus. Next base: position 1,449,594 of record CM031619.1, read on the forward strand.
AGTTTTGCTCTTTGGGGATGTACACACCATCTGCCGTCATCCACTGGCCGCTGATCTTCTGGTTTCTCCAAGCCGATCGCAGCAGCCTGTGGAGCCACTCCAGCACCTTGGGACATTTCTTGTAAAGCTGGTAAGGTATTCCGTTTGGCCCTGGTGATGATTTGGCTCTGGCTTTGTCGACCACCTTCTTGATTTCCGCCAACGTTGGAGGCTTGCCATTGAACTGTTCCTCAGGGTTGGTTGGCCACACCAGACCTTGAATGTCGAGTGGTGCTTTGCTCTGTGAGTCAGAGTATGTTTTCCTCAGATGCTGCTCAAGAACTCCTTTGTCCACACTTAGGGTCCCAGATTTTGGCTGCTCAAACAGTGTTCTGGCAAACTGGAAGGGGTCTCTGAAGAAGCGCTCTTGTGTCTTCTTCGTTTTGCTCTTCCTCTTCCTCGCAGATTCCGCTTTGCTGAGGGCGCTGTGTTTTTCTTTCAGGTCTTCCCACAGTTTTTCCAAGCCTTGTTTTTCAGCTGGCAGTGCGGTCTTCATTTGCTTCTTGAGGTTGTTCTTTTGGACTCTGATCTTGTCATCTTTTCTTGGCGTCTGGATTTCTTTGGAGGTGTTTTCTCTGTGGGTAGTTTTACTCCATAGGCGTCTCTACATGTGGCATACACAATGTCCCCATATTTTGGCTAGTTTGTGTTCCAGGGTGCTTTTCCCTATCAGTGCATCGAGTCTTTGGACGATTTTTGCATCCAGTTTCTCCCAATCTTCAGTTTCGTTTGCTCGTGGCAGGTTGAGTTTCAGGCGCCTGGCATCGAGGGCCTGTGCAAATTCCTCATCCGAACCAACAGCGTGGATGTCCTTGGCACTGTGGTTTAAATCCTGGCCTTGGTCTTCCGACGTCTTATCTGCTGATGCAGTGCGCTGCTGCATTTAACTATTTAATTTATCCAGCTCGTTCTGAAAGAGCTTCTGAATATAAGTGCGTGTGTGTGTGTGTTGTGTGTCTGTCTGTCTGTCTGTGTATTGTATTCTATTGCATTACATTGCATTGTGTCATGTTATTACATTGCATTGCGTTGTGCTATGTTGTACTGCATTGCATAATTGCATTGTGTCATGTTATTACATGCATTGGTGTGTATGTTGTACTGCATTGCATTGTATTGCGTTGCATTGCATTGTATTGTGCTGTACTGTGTCGTATTCAATTGCGTTATATTGTTTTGTTTTGTTTGTATGTATCGTATTCTGTTGCATTGCATTGTATGGTATTGTATCGTATTGTATTGCATTGTATGGTATGTATCGTATTGCATTGTATTGTATTGTATTGTATCGTATTGCGTTGTATTGTGTGGTATTGCATTGTATCGTATCGTATTGTATTGTATGCATTGCATTGTATCGTATGACTGTATCGTATCGTATTGCATTGTATCGTATTGCATTGTATCGTATCGTATTGCATTGTATCGTATTGCATTGTATCGTATCGTATTGCATTGTATCGTATTGCATTGTATCGTATTGCATTGTATCGTCTCGTATCGTGTCGTATTGCATTGCATTGTATCGTATCGTATCGTATCGTATCGTGTCGTATTGCATTGTATCGTATTGCATTGCATTTTATCGTATCGTATTGCATTGCATTGTATCGTATCATATTGCATTGTATTGTATCGTATTGCATTGTATTGTATCGTATTGTGTTGCATTGCATTGTAACGTATCAGTATTGCATTACATTGTATCGTATTGTATTGCATTGCATTGTATCGTATTGCATTGTATCGTATCGTATTGCTTTGTATTAAATTGCATTGTATTCCATAGCATTGCATTATATTGCATCTTGTCGTATCGCTTTG
>CM031619.1:1456456-1458956 GCA_018398815.1 Conus ventricosus
TGCACGTAATTGCACATCCATAAAAAGTGTTGGACTGAATCTCTCTCTTCATTGCAGAATGTGCAGTTCGTCGTGTTTGTCAGGCCCATGGCATTTAAAACAATATTTGTGCCAATAATTCTGTGAATAATTCTAATTTGAAGCCATTTCAATTTTACATCTTTAATTTTGTGGACGTGTGTAAATACTTTATTCCAAGAAACTTCAGAATTAAGTTTTTGTAACCATTGAGAGCAACAGTTTGGCTTACGCTCATCTTGAGTAAAAATTTCATAGTATCGTTTAGCTCCTTTTGCTTCTTTCATAATAATATTAAAAGCCCTTGGCATGTTCTGAATTGTGTTTGTATTAATATTATCAGGTTTTATTCCAGTTTTCTTATGAATTCTTTCATTGAGGAAATCCATCCACAGTATGAGACAAAATTTATGGTATAATCATCATTGGTCATGAATTCTTCAAAGTTCATGAATTGTCCATTTTCCTTCAAAAAATGTTTTATTGCATTCTTTCCTTTCTCAATTAATTTCTTTTGTTTAATTATCTCATTTCCTGTTTTTACCTTGTCGTTATAAAAAACAGGTTCAGCTAGAAGTTCATTTAATGTTTGTGGTGCCACGCAAAGACAAAATTCCCTATAGGCTATAAAGGTGTGTCTCCAAAACAAATTAGAGCTCATGTATCCTGTACCAAATGCTGGTCCATAATTTTCAATTTTTTCGATGAATGGATATATTTTCATAACAATGCTCTTCCATTTTTTTTTTTTTCTTTTTTTTCTTTTTTTTCCGCTTTTCGTCTCGAGGATTGGCTAGTTACTCTGTGGATTTACCGTACTTACTGCAGTAGATTTTCTTCGTTGTGTATTTTTTTCCGCCGCTGTCTTTCTGTCTGTCTGTCCGTCCGTCTTCTTTCCTTTCTGTCTTTCTTGTTCTTTCTTTCTGTATTTCTTTCTTTCTCTCTTTCATTCTTTCCTTTTTTTAATTTTTTTTCTTTCTTTCTCACTTTCTTTCTCTCTCTCTTTCTTTCTCTCTTCCTTTCTTTCTTTCTCTGTTCCTTTCTTATTCTTTCTTTCTTCCTTCCTTTCTTCCAATCTTTCTCTCTTTCTTTCCTTCCTTCTTTCTTCTTTCTTTCTTTCTTTCTTTCTTTTTTCTCTCTGTATGTCTGTGTTCCTTTCACACTTTTTTCCCTTCTGTTTTTCTTTCTTTCTTTCTTTCTTTCTCTCTGTATGTCTGTGTTCCTTTCACTCTTTTTTCCCTTCTGTTTTTCTTTCTTTCTTTCTTTCTTTCTCTCTGTATGTCTGTGTTCCTTTCACTCTTTTTTCCCTTCTGTTTTTCTTTCTTTCTTTCTTTCTTTCTCTCTGTATGTCTGTGTTCCTTTCACTCTTTTTTCCCTTCTGTTTTTCTTTCTTTCTTTCTTTCTTTCTCTCTGTATGTCTGTGTTCCTTTCACTCTTTTTTTCCCTTCTGTTTTTCTTTCTTTCTTTCTTTCTTTCTCTCTGTATGTCTGTGTTCCTTTCACTCTTTTTTCCCTTCTGTTTTTCTTTCTTTCTTTCTTTCTTTCTCTCTGTATGTCTGTGTTCCTTTCACTCTTTTTTTCCCTTCTGTTTTTCTTTCTTTCTTTTGTTTCGTTTTTTGTTCTCCTCGTCTTTCTGACTTTCCCTTCTTCCCTCACATTCTGTTTTCCGCCACATCACAGAGTGAATGTGTCACTACACCAATCAATAGAACATATGTAAAAAGACTTTTAAAAACCAAGCAATGACGGCTTTGTTTCAAACGCCATAACACTAACGTCTGCCAGAGAATGTCCATTTGTTGTAACAGACGATACAGCCTTGTATGATGCACGAGAGATGTGATTGCTTTTTTTAAAAAAAATTTTAAAAAAGTGTGGAAAAAAGAGGTTGGAGGACCACAAAAAATAGAACCCCCCCCCCCCCCCCCCAAAAAAAAAAAAAAAAAGAAGAAAGAAGAAGAAGACATGTGAAAGAAAACCTCGAGTAAAGCAAGTCAGGAGTATTAAACATGTTAAAGAAACTCACCAAGATGAAGAAGGTTAATCAGATTTTAAAAAGAAAAAAAAAAAAAAAAGAAAAAGACAGACAGAAAGAAAGAAAAAAAAGAAAGAAAGAAAGGGGGGAAAAAACAGTCCTTATGGACAGAACACCCCAAAGGCGAAAACCGTTTCAGCAAGCACGAAGTTTAATGTGTGAAAAGACTATGTATACAAACCCGAGAGGTAGCTTTCCGCACTCAGACGCTGGTGGCAACAAAAACATTACCAAGGCACAAAGTTCCAATACCCCCAATAAAGGGAAATCAATACACCTGACTCGGTCTGTTAATGTTTGTCTCCCTTTCTCTAAAAACCCGCTGGCTTCAATGTTCAACGGAGCGGGAACTGAGAAAACTGATGGAGGCTCCCTATCACAGGACGTTACTATACTTATAGGGGCGTTGTTGCCCCCAGCCCCCCCCCCCCCCCCCCCTCCACTCCAA
>CM031619.1:1463956-1498956 GCA_018398815.1 Conus ventricosus
TTGGATTATCTTCTCTTAGCTGGTGACCTACTCATTTTTGAGTGAACCAGTTTTTAGAAGAAGAAGAAGAGCTTCTGGAACGTTGGTTTGGATTATCTTATCTTCTCTTAGCTTCCGCAATGGTGGCTTGCATTAACTTCCCTCAGCTTCTGCAGTGGTCGGTTGCGCCACTGCTTTAGGAATTAGCCTCAGCCTAGTTTGTATCCCGGTTATAACACAATCGTTAGGATGTTTGTTTGCTTGTTTTTCAGTTGTTGTTTTCTCCCCCTGTTTGGTTAAGACCGTGGCGACTTCTTGCAGATCCAAACAACTCATTTTCGTGGCCCCCTTGATGCGTCGATGTCGCCATGTTGTTTGTTTTCACGGCGGAAATCAGAAAATTGTCCGGCTGTATTCTCTTCTGGCACCGTCCGTTCTTTGGACAACCTTGGGCACCACTGTTGCAGAAAGGCAGTAACTGTGCCAGGTTCTGACCGATACGGACATGGGCATTACCACCTCGCCTGATCTTCTAACGACTGAAGCAAAAGGCAAAAGAAGATCTTGACGGAAAACCCGGCATGATTTCAGCTTGTGACCTGACCTTCAGCGAAGGTCAAAGTTGAAAGAGGGCAGGTTTCCCAGTTATGGGGTATGTCTGTTGGATTTGCTTTGTATCTGGTCGAGTGACTAATGTGGAATCGCTATTCTTGCGCCCAGTGCGCGCACGTTCACACACACACACGCACGCACGCACACACACACACACACACACCGCGTGCACACACACACAACCGCGTGCGCACACACACACACACACACACACACACACACACACACACACACTCACACACATACACACACACACACACACACACACACACACACACACACACACACACACATGCACGCACGCGCGCTCACACACACACACACACAACACACACACACACACACACACACACACACACACACGCACACACAGAGGTGCGGTGGACCTACAGGTGATGGTGGGGGAGCAATAGCCACAGGTCTTGGGGCAGGTGGTCCGCATGAAGTCGACGAAGGCGTGAGTGCAGTGACCTTCACCTCGCCAGAACTCGCATTCCTTGTCCCTGTCTCTGCACTCGTCTTCTTCCTCTGGCCCTGGACAACGAAGATGGCCGCTCTGTCATAGTCCACTTCGTCCCTGTCTTCATGGTTCAACCCCCACCCTCGTTTGTTCCTCTACGATGTAAGTGAATTGAGCGGGGGTGGGGGGGGGGGGGGTGTGGGGGGTGGGGGGGGGGGGTAAGGGGGGAGATGCCTTCTTATATCATGCCTATTTGTCAACATTCTGTCAACCTGTCAGCCTGTCTGTCTGTCTGTCTGTATATTCGTATGAATGTCTGTATGATTTGGACTTGTTTGTGTGCTTGTTGTTGATAGTGTTGTTCTTTTCTTAGCTTCCTTTTTATGGTTCTCTTCAAAATATTGTGCTATGTTATGTCGTGTAATTTCAGTTTGAAGAAATATGTTGGTTTTTTGTTGTTGTTGTTAATGGCCACTCTGTAACTGTTCTCAACGGAGAGTTTATGGCAGGCTCAGGAAAGGGGAGGGGGGGTGGAGGGCGCTTGGAGTCGGGGTGGGGGTGGGGGTGAGGGGTGAGGAGAGAAGAGTCGAGGGAAGAAGTTTCCATTTTTTCATTCCTATCATGAACATGATCCTCTAACCCCATCCTCGTCCCACCTTGTCTATAAACCTGATGTATGAGGGGATCTCATAACCATCATTATCGTCGTCGTCATCGTCATAATTATCATCATAATCATCGTCGTCGTCGTTGTCGTCATCGTCATCGTCGTCATCATCATTATCGTCATCATCATCATCATCATCGCCATCATCATCATCATCATCATCATCATCATCATCATCATCATCATCACAATCTCCATCATCATTCTCCATCATCCTCATCATCATCCCCATCCTCATCACCTCATCACCATCATCATCATCATCATCATCATAACCATCATCATCATCATCATCATCATCATCATCATCATCATCACCATCATCATCATCACCATCATCGTCATCATCATCATCATCACCATCACCACTACCATCATCATCACCATCATCATCATCATCATCATGATCATCACCACCACCATCACCATCACCATCATCATCACCATCATCATCACCATCCTCCTCATCCTCCTCCTCCTCCTCATGGTGCTCACCGTGGTCACACAGGCGGCAGGAGGCCTGCACGTACACTCGGTTCACGGGGTGCTCACACTCCTTCCTCTCCCCCCCCCCCCCCTGTCCATCCTCCTCCTCCTCCTCCTCCTCATGGTGCTCACCGTGGTCACACAGGCGGCAGGAGCGGCGGCAGTAGGCCTGCATGTACACTCGGTTCACGGGGTGCTCACACTCCTTCCTCGAGGCCCACTCCTGACAGCGTTCGTACTGGTCCTGGCACTCCTTGCCCGGCGTCGCAGCTGCCCGCACGGCGTAAAACAGCGGTTATCAGTCAGTCGGTCAGTCAGTCAATGGCTGGATGAAGAACTGTGGCGGTTTGGGGGAGGGATGGTGCAATTAGTGCGTGAGCTCTCTCTCTCTCTCTCCGTGTCTGTCTGTCTGTCTGTCTGTCTGTCTGTCTGTCTGTCTGTCTGTCTGTCTCTCTCTCTCTCTCTCTCTCTCTCCTCTCTCTCTCTCCTCTCTCTCTCTCTCTCTCTCTCTCTCCTCTCCATCTCCCCTATCCGAATCATTCCTCGTCTACGTTTTTTCTGTGATGAAGAACATTAATATCATTTCATTTTTATGAGTACCCAGGAATACAGCTCGAAATCATTTTTCTACGTGCATGTGTTCGTGCACTCGCGCGCGCGTGCGCGTATTTGTTGTGTGTGTGTGTGTGTGTGTGTGTGTGTGTGTGTGTGTGTGTACATGTATGTGTGTGTGTCTGTGTGTGTGCGTGTATGTGTGTGCGCGCGGGCGCGCGCGCGCGCGCGCGCGCGTGTGTGTGTGTGTGTGTGTGTGTGTGTGTGTGTGTGTGTGTGTGTGTTTGCGCGAGTGTGTGCGATGACGCACGTAACATACAAGCTATTGCATCATACCAAACCTGAATTTACACATGATCTCACAATCAGCATCTTAACGTTAAAGCAACTCTTTCTTCTTTTTTTTTTCTTTTTTTTTTTCAGAAATAGAAGACAAATCGAAACCACTAACTTCCGCCGCTGCTGGAGCTAGTTTCACTGCCCGTTCGGCTTCCGGTCGTAGTTTCGGACCCGGAACCGGAACTGGTGGTTCTTCCAGAGCACGGCTGTACGGGGTCACCGGGACACATACAGCGGCAGTGCGAGTCCATAAAACCCTCTTCCGAGCATCTGGCTTGGCCTGGACAGTGAGCTGAAAACACCGCACAAGGGAGGTAATTATTGGGTTCGTGTGTTGGGGGCGGAGTGACAGGTTGCTGTTCGTACTACGCAACGCGGCGATGTTGTATTGTCGTTGTGGTGGTGGTGGTGGTGGTGGCTTTAGATGGATAGACAGACAGACAGATATCGATCGATCGGTCGATAGATAAATAGATACATAGATACATAAAAACATAAGATCGATTGATCGATCGATCGACTCATAGATCGATAGATCGACGGATGTCAGGATAGATAAATGAATGAACGGATGGATGGATAGATACGAGAGATTTTTTATGGCAGATGTATGTTTATGTAATGCGGCGACAGGACTCTTTTTTAATAGCAGATACATATGAACAGAATGTGGCACCAATGTGTGTGTGTGTGTGTGTGTGTGTGTGTGTGTGTGTGTGTGTGTGTGGTTGTATTGTTGTGACAGAATGTTATGATATGACATATCTGCCTATCAGTGACGCTGTCTATCTTTCACCTATGACATGCCCATGACACGACACTGTGTACCTCTGACATCAAACTATGTTTCCCTGATAACACACTGTTTACCTCTGACATCAAACTGTTTCACTGATAAAACACTGTTTACCTCTGATATCAAACTATGTTTCCCTGATAAAACACTGTTTTACCTCTGATATCAAACTATCTTTCACTGATAAAACACTGTTTACATCTGACATCAAACTATGTTTCCCTGATAAAACACTGTTTACCTCTGATAACAAACTATGTTTCCCTGATAAAACACTGTTTACCTCTGACATCAAACTGTTTCACTGATAAAACACTGTTTACCTTTGATATCAAACTATGTTTCACTGATAAAACATTGTTTACCTCTGATATCAAACTATGTTTCCCTGATAAAACACTGTTTACCTCTGACATCAAACTATGTTTCACTGATAAAACACTGTTTACCTCTGACATCAAACTATGTTTCACTGATAAAACACTGTTTTACCTCTGATATCAAACTATGTTTCACTGATAACACTGTTTCTGGCCAAATATATACTTATCTCTGACACTATTTGCCTGATCAGAAAACACAGTATGTACCTAGGGTATAGCACTTTATCTACCTACAATACCAGACTCTCTCCTTACAACCCAGAACACGGTTTCCCACTGACCGTTACAGCGGTACATGAGGTTGGCCAGTTTGATGTCCAAGAAGCTCAGCCCCTTAGCAGTGCCGATGACGTCCTGGAAGCGCTCCTCTCTCGTGCGGATGGTGGGCCGGCCGTTGTAAGAAAAAGCCTGCCACAGACAGACAGAGGGGTCACAAACAGTCTTTTTTTTTCTTTTTTTCTCTCACAAATTTCAATGTAGCACCATTTATGTATGCACAGCATGGTTACTTGTTGACAAACTCGCACAGTGCTTTAGGAAATATTCACGAGCCAGTATACATCGTATTATTCTTATACTGCTACTCGTGCGATATGTATATACATGCTTTTGATGAAAAACATACAGGATCAATAAAGTCAGATAAAGAGGTCGGTAGGGATACACAAATAGCATAGGTTAGACAGATAGATGGACAGACAGACGGACAGATAGCTAACAAACAGGATGGGTTGGGTCACAGCAAGTGAAAGTATGGTACTGCCACACGGTATATGATTTCTTGAGTACAAATATATAAAAGAAATAGGTCAAAAACAGGCTTTGTCTGACACAGAGACACAAAGGGGTCAGAAACAGACTTTGTCTGACACAGAGAGACAGAGGGGTCAGAAACAGACTTAGTCTGACACAGAGAGACAGAGGGGTCAGAAAAAGACTTAGCCTGACACAGAGAGACAGAGGGTCAGAAACAGACTTAGCCTGACACAGAGAGACAGAGGGGTCAGAAACAGACTTAGTCTGACACAGAGAGACAGAGGGGTCAGAAACAGACTTAGTCTGACACAGAGAGACAGAGGGGTCAGAAACAGACTTAGTCTGACACAGAAACACAGAGGGGTCAGAAACAGACTTAGTCTGACACAGAGACACAGAGGGGTCAAAACAGACTTAGTCTGACACAAACAGAGGGGTCAGAAACAGACTTAGTCTGACACAGAGGGTCAAAAACATACTTAGTCTGGCACAGAGAGACAGAGGGGTCAGAAACAGACTTAGTCTGGCACAGAGAACAAAGGGTCAGAAACAGACTTAGTCTGACACAAACAGAGGGTCAGAAACAGACTTAGTCTGGCACAGAGAACAGAGGGGTCAAAAATAGACTTAGTCTGACACAGAGACAGAGGGGTCAGAAACAGACTGAACCTATCAAGGGAAACAACTAGGTCAACGCAAGCTTGACACCATCACAGGAAGCAGATGGTTAAAAAAAGAAAGAAAGAAAGAAAACTTGGCAGCATTGCCACAAGCCCCCCCCCCCCCCCCCCCCCCCCCCCCCCCCCGCCCCTCCCCCCGAACAAACATTTCCGTCTACGTTTCACCACAAACGTATCTGACATGGCAGTTTCTTGTCATTTTCAAATGTTGTCTGGCCTGTCTAACCACTGCTGAGCCCACAGAGGGTAAATACGTCTCCCAAACAATGCTAAGTCTGACACTGCTTTGAAAAAAAAAAAGTATATCGTGTAGTGGTAAGTTTGCTATTGCTAAACCAAAAAAAAGAAAGAAAGAAAAGTCTCCCATGCACTTTTTGCCAGTTATGATTTTAAAAAAAGTCCGCTAAACAGTGGTAAGTTTGCCATGAATAAGAAGAAAAGGTCTTCCGTGTAAAAAACATTTTTTGCCATAGAGTGGTAATTTTGCCACATATAAACAAAAATTGTACTCGTAGAGTGCTAACTTTACTATCGATTAAACTATGTCTGCCTTCCAGTGGTAAGTCTATAACTGATGGAATATCTGCTAGACATTGCTAAGCGTGCCAGTGTTAAGAAAATAATTATCATAAAGAGTGGATTTGCCACTGATACTTTAAAAACAAAACAAAAAACTGTCTCCCAAATACATTGTATAAACAAAAATTCTTCCACACAGTGGTACGTTTGTCAAGATTTTTTTTAATCAACCGTATGGGGACTTCGCCACAAATAAAAGAAAAAAAAATCTGCTTTAGAGTGTTTTAAGTTTAGCATCGATAACAAAATGTGTGTTTTACTGTGGGTAAGTTAGCCTCTATTAGTATTCTTCTTTTTTTTAAGGTCAGCCAGACAATGGTAGGTTTGACACTGATAAAGATAAAAGTTTGTCAGACAGGGGTATGTTCAGATTTTTTTTTAAAAAAAAAATTCTGCCACACAGTAATAAAGTTGTCATGGACCAAAAAAAAAGTTAAAAAAAAAGAAGTGCCATACAATGGTCATTTTGTTACTGTTAAAATAAAACGTCTCCAACAGAGTATAGCAAAATTCGACACTGATTAAGATAATTCTTTCACAAAATGGTAAGATTTTCGTAGATCAAAAATTTAAGTCTCCCATAAGTGGCAAGCTTACCATTGTTATATAATATATAAAAAAGATGTCTGCCGTTCACAGATAAATCTGCAAATCTCTGCTATACGGTGGTAAGTTTGCGCGGGATTAAAAAAAGAAAGAAGAAATTATGTCCTATACGGCAGTAAGTTTGTAAAAATGAAGAAAGGTACCTGCCATGTTACCAAATTTGCCACAGATTGAAAAAACAATATATGCCCAGAGAATGACAAATTTACCGTATTATGCTGTGAAATGTTTACGTCGGAAAACATGTACGTCCCATCGTTTTTTCATCAGATGGAAAGCACCATGGAGCTTCCTCACCATTTAAAAGACACCAACCAACACAGCGAATGCCAAGGAGTCCAGACAAGCAAGTCACATCGAGGTCAGTCTTTTTTTTTGGTCTCGTCTCGTCTCTTATTGTCTCTCTCGTCTCGTTCAGTCTCGCTCGTTCGTCTTGTTTGCCTCGTCTCGTCTCGTCTTGTCTCGTCTCGCCCTGTGTTATCTCGTCTTGCCTCGTTTGGTCTTGTCTTGTCTTCTCTTGTTTTGACTCACTTCGTCTGTGTCGTGTCGTCTAGTCTTGACTCGCCTTGTCTCGGTCGTGTCGTCTAGTCTTGTCTCGCCTTGTCTCGGTCGTGTCGTGTCGTGTCGTGTCGTGTCGTCTAGTCTTGACTCGCCTTGTCTCGTGTCGTGTCGTCTAGTCTGTCTCCCCTTTGGTCTCGTGTCGGTCGTCTAGTCTTGACTCGCCTTGTCTCGTTCGGTCGTCTAGTCTTGACTCCCCTTTGGGTCTCGTGTCGTGTCGTCTAGTCTTGTCTCGCCTTGTCTCGTGTCGTGTCGTTAGTCTTGATTTCGCCTTGTCTCTTTGTCGTGTCGTCTAGTCTTGACTCGCCTGTCTCGTGTCGTGTCGTCTAGTCTTGTCTCGCCTTGTCTCGTGTCGTTCGTCTAGTCTTGACTCGCCTTGTCTCGTGTCGTGTCGTCTAGTCTTGTCTCGCCTTGTCTCGTGTCGTGTGTCAGTCTTGACTCGCCTTGTCTCGTGTCGTGTCGTCTGTCTTGTCTCCCTTGTCTCGGTCGTGTCGTTAGTCTTGATCGCCTTGTCTCGTGTCGTGTCGTCTTGTTTTGACTGCCTTGTCTCGTGTCGTGTCGTGTCGTCTAGTCTTGACTCGCCTTGTCTCGTGTCGTGTCGTCTAGTCTTGACTCGCCTTGTCTCGTGTCGTGTCGTTTAGTTTTGACTCGCCTTGTCTCGTGTCGTGTCATGTCGTCTAGTCTTGACTCGCCTTGTCTCGTGTCGTGTCGTCCGTCTATTTCTTGACTCGCCTTGTCTCGTGTCGTGTCGTGTCGTCTAGTCTTGACTCGCCTTGTCTCGTGTCGTGTCGTCTAGTCTTGACTCGCCTTGTCTCGTGTCGTGTCGTCTAGTCTTGACTCGCCTTGTCTCGTGTCGTGTCGTGTCGTCTAGTTTTGACTCCCCTTGTCCGTGTCGTGTCGTCTCGTCTAGTCTTGACTCGCCTTGTCTCGTGTCGTTCGTCTCGTCTAGTCTTGACTCGCCTTGTCTCGTGTCGTGTCGTCTCGTCTAGTCTTGACTCGCCTTGTCTCGTGTCGTGTCGTCTCGTCTAGTCTTGATCGCCTTGTCTCGTGTCGTGTCGTCTCGTCTAGTCTTGACTCGCCTTGTCTCGTGTCGTGTCGTCTCGTCTAGTCTTGACTCGCCTTGTCTCGTGTCGTGTCGTCTCGTCTAGTCTTGACTCGCCTTGTCTCGTGTCGTGTCGTGTGGGTCTCGTCTAGTCTTGTCTCGCCTTGTCTCTTTGTCGTGTCGTCTCGTCTCGTCTTGTTCGCCTTTTTCTCGTGTCGTGTCGTCTCGTCTAGTCTGTCTCGCCTTGTCTCGTGTCGTGTCGTCTCGTCTAGTCTTGTCTCGCCTTGTCTCTTTCGTGTCGTCTCGTCTAGTCTTTGCCCTCGCCTTGTCTCGTGTCGGTCGTCTCGTCTACTCTTGTCTCGCCTTGTCTCGTGTCGTGTCGTCCGTCTAGTCTTGTCTCGCCTTGTCTCGTGTCGTGTCGTCTCGTCTTGTCTTGTCTCGCCTTTGTCTCGTGTCGTGTCGTCTCGTCTAGTCTTGTCTCGCCTTGTCTCGTGTCGTGTCGTCTCGTCTAGTCTTGTCTCGCCTTGTCTCGTGTCGTGTCGTCTCGTCTAGTCTTGTCTCGCCTTTTTCTCGTGTCGTGTCGTGTCGTTTTTAGTCTTGTCTCGCCTTGTCTCGTGTCGTGTCGTCTCGTCTAGTCTTGTCTCGCCTTGTCTCGTGTCGTGTCGTCTCGTCTAGTCTTGACTCGCCTTGTCCGTGTCGTGTCGTCTAGTCTTGACTCGCCTTGTCTCGTGTCGTGTCGTCTAGTCTTGACTCGCCTGCCCCTCGTGTCGTGTCGTCTAGTCTTGTCTCGCCTTGTCTCGTGTCGTGTCGTCTAGTCTTGACTCGCCTTGTCTCGTGTCGTGTGTCTAGTCTTGTCTCGCCTTGTCTCGTGTCGTGGTCTAGTCTTGACTCGCCTTGTCTTGTGTCGTGTCGTCTAGTCTTGTCTCGCCTTGTCTCGTGTCGTGTCGTCTAGTCTTGACTCGCCTTGTCTCGTGTCGTGTCGTCTTGTCTTGACTTCGCCTTGTCTCGTGTCGTGTCGTCTAGTCTTGTCTGCCTTGTCTCGTGTCGTGTCGTCTAGTCTTGATCGCCTTGTCTCGTGTCGTGTCGTCTAGTCTTGTCTCGCCTTGTCTCGTGTCGTGTCGTCTAGTCTTGACTCGCCTTGTCTCGTGTCGTGTCGTCTTGTCTTGACTCGCCTTGTTCGTGTCGTGTCATGTCGTCTAGCCCTTGACTCGCCTTGTCTCGTGTCGTGTCGTCTAGTTTTTGACCGCCTTGTCTCGTGTCGTGTCTTTCTAGTCTTGACTCGCCTTGTCTCGTGTCGTGTCGTCTCGTCCAGTCTTGACTGCCTTGTCTCGTGTCGTGTCGTCTCGTCTAGTCTTAAACTCGCCTTGTCTCGTGTGTCTTCTCGTCTAGTCTTGACTCGCCTTGTTCTCGTGTCGTGTCGTCTCGTCTAGTCTTGACTCGCCTTGTCTCGTGTCGTGTCGTCTCGTCTAGTCTTGACTCGCCTTGTCTCGTGTCGTGTCGTCTCGTCTAGTCTTGACTCGCCTTGTCCGTGCGTGTCGCCCTCGTCTAGTCTTGACTCGCCTTGTCTCGTGTCGTGTCGTCTCGTCTAGTCTTGACTCGCCTTGTCTCGTGTCGTGTCGTGTCGTCTCGTCTCGTCTAGTCTTGTCTCGCCTTGTCTCGTGTCGTGTCGCCCGTCTCGTCTTGTCTCGCCTTGTCTCGTGTCGTGTCGTCTCGTCTAGTCTTGTCTCCCCTTTTGTCTCGTGTCGTGTCGTCTCTCTAGTCTTGTCTCCCCTTTGTCTCGTGTCGTGTCGTCTCGTCTAGTCTTGTCTTCCCCTTGTCTCGTGTCGTTGTCGTGTCGTCTCGTCTCGTCTAGTTCTTGTCTCGCCTTGTCTCGTGTCGTGTCGTCTCGTCTCGTCTTGTCTCGCCTTGTCTCGTGTCGTGTCGTCTCGTCTAGTCTTGTCTCGCCTTGTCTCGTGTCGTGTCGTCTCGTCTAGTCTTGTCTCGCCTTGTTCGTGTCGTGTCGTCTCGTCTAGTCTTGTCTTGCCTTGCCCGTGTCGTGTCGTGTCGTCTAGTCTTGTCCCCGCCTTGTCTCGTGTCGTGTCGTTTCGTCAGTCTTGTCTCGCCTTGTCTCATGTCGTGTCGTCTCGTCTTGTCTTGTCTCGCCTTGTCTCGTGTCGTGTCGTCTCGTCTAGTCTTGTCTCGCCTTGGGTCTCGTGTCGTGTCGTCTCGTCTAGTCTTGTCTCGCCTTGTCTCGTGTCGTTGTCGTCTGTCTAGTCTTGTCTCGCCTTGTCTCGTGTCGTGTCGTGTCGTCTAGTCTTGTCTCGCCTTGTCTCGTGTCGTGTCGTCTCGTCTAGTCTGTCTCGCCTTGTCTCGTGTCGTGTCGTCTCGTCTAGTCTTGTCTCGCCTTGTCTCGTGTCGTGTCGTGTCGTCTATCTTGTCTCGCCTTGTCTCGTGTCGTGTCGTCTCGTCTAGTCTTGTCTCGCCTTGTCTCGTGTCGTGCGTGTCGTCTCGTCTCGTCTTGCCTTGCCTTGTCTCGTGTCGTGTCGTCTCGTCAAAGTCTTGTCTCGCCTTGTCGTGTCGTGTCGTCTCGTCTAGTCTTGTCTCGCCTTGCCCCTCGTGTCGTGTCGTCTCGTCTAGTCTTGTCTCGCCTTTTTCCGTGTCGTGTCGTCTCGTCTAGTCTTGTCTGCCTTGTCTCGTGTCGTGTCGTCTCGTCTAGTCTTGTCTCCCCTTGTCTCGTGTCGTGTCGTGTCGTCTAGTCTTGTCTCGCCTTGTCTCGTGTCGTGTCGTTCTTTCTAGTCTTGTCTCGCCTTGTCTCGTGTCGTGTCGTCTTCGTCTAGTCTTGTCTCGCCTTGTCTCGTGTCGTGTCGTTGTCGTCTAGTCTTGTCTCGCCTTGTCTCATTTTCGTGTGTGTCGTTCTAGTCTTGTCTCGCCTTGTCTCGTGTCGTGTCGTCTCGTCTAGTCTGTCTCGTGTGTGTCGTGTCGTCTAGTCTTGTCTCGCCTTGTCTCGTGTCGTGTCGTCTCGTCTAGTCTTGTCTCGCCTTGTCTCGTGTCGTGTCGTGTCGTCTCGTCTCGTCTTGTCTCCCCTTTTGTCTCGTGTCGGGGTCGTCTCTTTCTAGTCTTGTCTCGCCTTGTCTCGTGTCGTGTCGTCTCGTCTAGTCTTGTCTTGCCTTGTCTCGTGTCGTCTCGTCTCGTCTATCTTGTCTCGCCTTTGTCTCGTGTCGTGTCGTCTCGTCCTAGTCTTGTCTCGCCTTGTCTCGTGTCGTGTCGTCTCGTCTAGTCTTGTCTCGCCTTGTCTCGTGTCGTGTCGTGTCGTCTAGTCTTGTCTCGCCTTGTCTCGTGTCGTGTCGTCTCGTCTAGTTTCTTGTCTCGCCTTGTCTCGTGTCGTGTCGTCTCGTCTAGTCTTGTCTCGCCTTGTCTCGTGGAGTGTCGTGTCGGCTAGTCTTGTCTCCGCCTTGTCTCGTGTCGTGTCGTCTCGTCTAGTCTTGTCTCGCCTTGTCTCGTGTCGTGTCGTGTCGTCTAGTCTTGTCTTGACTCGCCTTGTCTCGTGTCGTGTCGTCTCGCTAGTCTTGTCCGCCTTGTCTCGTTCGTGTCGTTCGTCTAGTCTTGTCTGGGCCTTGTCTTCGTGCCGGGGTCGTGTTCGTCTAGCTGTCTCGCCCTTGTCTCGTGTCGTGCGTGTCGTCTAGTCTTGTTCGCCTTGTCCGTGCGGGGTTGTCTCGTCCGTCTTGCCGGTTTTCCCTTGTCCGTCTCGTCTTGTCTTTATCTTTTCATCTCGTCCGTTTCGTCTCGTCCATCTTGCTCCTCTTCTCTCCATCTCGTCTTGCCCTTGTCTTTTTTCCCTCTTGTTTTGTCTCGTCTCGTCTCATCTTGTTTTCCTTTGTCTCGTCTCTTCTCTTCCATTCTCGCCTCGTCTCCCTCTCCAGTCCTCTTTGTCGTCTTGTTTTGTCTCGTCTCTCGTCTCGTCTGTGTCCTCCGTCCGTCTCCCTCGCTCATCCGTCTCCCCTCTCGTCCCCCTCTCCTCTCTCTCGTCTCGTCTCCTCTCGCTCCTCCTCCTCTCCCCCTCTCGTCCCTTCGTCTCATCTCCTCTCCTCGCCTCTCGTCTCGTCTGATTTTGTCTCCTCTCCCCCCGCTCCTCTTGTCTCGTCCCTCTCGTCTGATCTTGTCTCCTCTCCTCTGGTCTCCTCTCGTCTCCTTTTCCTCTCGTTGATCTGTCTCCTCTCCTCTCGCTCCTCTCGTTCAACCGTCTTCTCTCCTTTGGGCCCTTCATTCTTCTTCTCTCTCTCCTCTCGTCTCGTCTCCTCCTCCCTCTCGTCTCCTCCCTCTCCTTCCTTCCTCTCGTCTCTCTCCTCCTCTCTTCTCCTCTCCTCTCGCCGTCCCTTCCTCTCGTCTCCTCTCCTCCCTTTCCCTCTCTCCTTCCTTCGTTCCTCTCTCTCCTTCGCTCCTCTCGTCACATCCGTCTTCTCCTCTTGTCCCTTTAAATTTCCTTTCTCCTCTCTTTCTCTGTCTCGTCTCCTCTCCCCCTCTTCGTCTGTCCTCTCCTCCCTCTCCTCCTCTCCTCTCGTCTCCTCTCCTCTCCTCTTTCTCCTCTCTCTCGTCTGCTCCTCTCCTTCCTCCCTCCTCTCTCCTCTCTCCCCTCCGTCTCCCTCCTCTCCCCCTCTCCTCTCCCCCTCTCTCCGTCCGTCCCTCCCTCTCGTCTCCTCTCACTCCCTCCTCTCTATCTTCCCTCCTCTCCCCCCTCCTTCCTCTCCCTCCTCTCCTCTCCTCCTCCTCTCCTCTCCCTCCTCTCTCTCCTCTCGTTCCTCTCCTCTCTCTCGTCCCCTCCCCTCTCCTCCCTCTCTTCTCCTCTCCTCGTTCCTCTCCTCTCCTCTCCTCCTCTCCTCCTCTTGTCTCGTCTCCTCTCCTCTCCTCTTGTCTCGCTCCTCCCCTCTCCTTGTCCGTCTCCTCTCCTCCTCTGTCTCGTCTCGTCTCCTCTCCTCTCCTTTTTGGTCTCGTCTCCTCTCCTCTCCTCTCCTCTCCTCTCCTTTTTGTCTCGTCTCCTCTCCTCCCCTCTTTTCTCGTCTCCTCTCCTCTCCTCTCCTCTCCTCCTCTCCTTTTGTCTCGTCTCCTCTCCTCTCCTCTCCTCTTGTCTCGTCTCCTCTCCTCTCCTCTTGTCTCGTCTCCTCTCCTCTCCTCTCGTCTCCTCTCCTCTCCTCTCCTCTTTCTCCTCTCCTCGTCTCCTCTCCTTCCTCTCCTCTCCTCTTGTCTCGTCTCCTCTCCTTCCTCTTGTCTCGTCTCCTCTCCTCTCCTCTTGTCTCGTCTCCTCTCCTTCCTCCTCTTGTCTCGTTCCTCTCCTCTCCTCTCCTCTTGTCTCGTCTCCTCTCCTCTCCTCTCCTCTCCTCTCCTCTTGTCTCGTCTCCTCTCCTCTCCTCTTGTCTCGTCTCCTCTCCTCTCCTCTCCTCTCCTCTCCTCTCCCCTCTCCTCCTCTTGTCTCGTCTCCTCCCCTCTCCTCCCCTCTTGTCTCGTCTCCTCTCCCTCCTCTTGTCTCGTCTCCTCTCCTCTCCTCTTGTCTCGTCTCCTCCCCTCTCCTCTCCTCTCCCTCCTCTTGTCTCGTCTCCTCTCCTCTTGTCTCGTCTCCTTCCTCTCCTCTTGTCTCGTCTCCTCTCCTCTCCTCTTGTCTCGTCTCCTCTCATCTTCTCTCCCCCTCTTCCCCTCTCCTCTCGTCTCGTCTGCTCTTGTCTCACATCGTCTCGTCTCGTCTCCTCCCCTCTCCTCTCGTCTCGTCTCGTCTCCTCTCTCCTAAATCTCCTCTCGTGGGGGATTCGTGAGGTAGACTTACCTTGGTGCTGTATAGATTCGTCAGGTAGACTTACCTTGGTGCTGTATAGATTCGTCAGGTAGACTTACCTTGGTGCTGTATAGATTCGTCAGGTAAGATTTACCTTGGTGCTGTATGATTCGTCAGGTAGACTCACCTTGGTGCCGTAGTGCATGATGCTGCGGTAGTCGTAGGGCAGGCGGAAGGTGTCCACGTCCTCGGGGCTGTACTTGCGGAAGTTGTACTGCAGGTGAGGGGGGATGTTGTGCGTCGGATGGTCACGTAGCGGTCACGGTCCGCCGGGTCTGCTCGTGTGGAAGCCCACCGCGTGACCCACTCGTGCGCCACCACCGATTTCTGTGTCATCGCCAGCATCGTCGTCGTCATCATCGACATCATCGTCTTTATTTTCATCATCATTATCATCAATCATCTTTTCATCTCATCATCAATCATCACATCATCATCATTATCATCATCATCGTCATCGTCAATCGTCATCATCATCATCATCGTCCATCATCGTCATCAACATCATCATCATCATCATCATCGTCATCGTCATCATCATCATCGCATCATCATCATCGCCAGTATCGTCGTCGCTTTATCACGAAAATCATCATCATCGTCATCGTCATCATCATCATCATCATCATCATCATCATCATCATCATCATCGTCTTCATCATCGTTGAAAGTCTTTATTATCTTGGCGTGATAACCAAGCACTTTCGTCATCATTACCATCATCATCATCATCATCATCATCGTGGTCGTTAAATGTCTTTACTATCAAAGGCCGTGATCATCAAACACGTTTATTAATTTTTTTTACATGATTGTTATTATTATTATCATTTATTATATTATTTATTATTATTTTTAAATTTTTTTCTTGTTGCTATTATCATTAATTTGTAGTAGCAGTAGTATTGTTGTTGTTGTTATTTATTGTTTTTGTTGTAGTTGTTGTCATCAGAGTCATCTTTATTATCTAAACATTATTACTATTATCAGTATCATAAGTAGGGGCGGAGGGAGAGGGTAAAGAAAACGGGGGAAAAATAGGGACATGGAAAATTAAACTTTCACTGGCAGCATATGGGAACCCCTTGTAATCCATCCTGAAGACAGATACATTCATATCGCCTGCTCCGAGGCCTTTCGTCCGCTGGATCGGGCTCATCACAAGGGACGGCTACTGTATCTGTGCTCCCTTGGCATCAAATGGAGACCTTAAAGCAGCCAAATGGAGACACACCACAGTGTATTATTCAGTGGTTGTTCTACCACCAAGGGTTCACAGTACCTTAAAGCAGCCAAATGGAGACACACCACAGTGTATAATTCAGTGGTGTTCTCACCACCAAGGGTTTCAACAGTACCTTAAAGCAGCCAAATGGAGACACACCACATGTATAATTCAGTGGTGTTCTACCACCAAGGGTTCAACAGTACCTTAAAGCAGCCCAAATGGGACACACCACAGTGTATTATTCAGTGGTGTTCTCACCACCAAGGGTTCAACAGTACCTTAAGCAGCCAAAGGGGGACACACCCCAGTGTATAATTCAGTGGTGTTCTCACCACCAAGGGTTCAACATACCTTAAAAACAGCCAATGGAGACACAACCACAGTGTAAAATTCAGTGGTGTTCTCCCACCAGGGTTTAACAGTACCTTAAAGCAGCCAGCGAAGGGTAGAAAGGGAACACGAAAAGAAAGTGCGGTAAGGGAATAAGTTGCTGAAAAACTAAAATAGTGTTTTAACACACACACACACACACACACGCGCGCGCGTTGTGTGTGTGTGTGGTGCACGCGCGCATGTGAGTGCGTGGGGTTGTGTGGTTGTGTGGTGTGGTGTGTGTGTGTGTGTGTGTTCATCCACGTGCGCGCGCCGCATGTGAATGCTTGTACATGTGCACTTCACATGTTGATTCGCATACACATAACACGTAGAGAGAGAGGGAGGGAGGTAGAGGGAGACAGAGAGAAGGGGGGGAGAGAGGAGGGGGGGGGGGATAGAAAGAATTTTGAGCGACAGAGAGGCAGACTGAGATAAGGAAGACAGGCAGAAAGATAGTCAGGGGGGAGAAGAGGGAGGGGGGGGAGGATAGAAAGAGTTGGAGCGAAGAGAGGCAGACGAGAGTAAGGGAAAACAGGCAGGAAAGATAGTACAGGGGGGGGAGGAAAGGGAGGGGGGGGGGGAGATAGAAAAGAGTTGGGGCGACAGAGAGGCAGACTGAGAGTAAGGAAGACAGGCAGAAAGAATTATAGGGGGAGAGAGGGAGGGGGGGAGGATAGAAAGAGTTGGGAGCGACAGAGAGGCAGACTGAGAGTAAGGAAGACAGGCAGAAAGATAGTACAGGGGGGGAGGGAGGAGGAAACAGAGAGAAAGACAAAACACAGACAGACAGGGCAGACAAGCAGTTTTTACCCCTCGACAAAACCCTGAGCCAGTCCCACAGTCTGTGTGCCCGTCACCATGCCTACATTAGAGAAACACCTGTGACCACACCACACAAACACACACAATCACACACCACCCACAATCACACACACACACCCCACACACACAATACACACGCACCAGGCAAAACACCCACACACACACACACACACACACACACACACACACACAACACACAAAACAATTACACACGCACGCACGCGCCCAAAACACACACCACACACACACACACCCCACACACACACACACGTGAACACACACATACACACGCACGCTTGCAAAATACACCCACATCACACACACACACACACACACACACACACACACACACCCCAAAACCACCAATCACACACACATACACACGCACGCAGCTACACACGTGAACACACACAGACACACCACGCATACACCCCACACACACCACACACACACACACACACACACACACACACACACACACACGCACGAACACACGCACGCACGCATGCACGCACGCACACGCACGGCACGCACGCACCACGCACGCACCCCCAACACACACACACACACACACACACACACACACACACATTCATTTGAAATATTTCATTTTCAAAAGACATATAAATGATGCTAAATGGACCCCATACACACATTTCTGCATGCATCACACACACGCGCACACTCATATTTTCTCTGTCTCTGTCTTCTGTCTGTCTGTCTGTCTCTCTCTCTCTCTCTCTCTCTCTCTCTCTCTCTTCCTCTCTCTCTCTTCTCTCTCTCTCTCTTCTCTCTCTCTCTTCTCGTCAGAGAGTTAAGAGACTTTAAACTGAACACACACACACACACACACACACACACACACACACACACACCATACACACACACACGCTCGCTCGATCGCTCGCTCTCCCCTCTCTCTCTCTCTCTCTCTTCCCCTCTCTCTCTCTTCTCTCTCACACACACACACACACACACCACACACACACACACACACAACAGAGAGAGAGAGAGAGGGGGAGAGAGAGAGAGAGAGAGAGAGAGAGAGAAAGGGAAACAAACATCCACATACAAAAACAGTTCGAGTTTATCAGGCAGATGTCGCTCCAAACGAAAGAGTCAAAACACAAAACACCCCACATGACCCCAGACACTCGCCAAGACCTTGACCACAATCCACAGAGGCCACAGTGAAACAACCAATAATGAAGGGAACAAAAACGTGACCACAATCCACAGAGGTCACAGTGAATCAACCAATAATGAAGGCAACAAAACACGTGACCACAATCCACAGAGGTCACAGTGAATAAACCAATAATGAAGGGAACAAAACACGGGGGTGGGAGATGGGGGGGCGGATCCCCCCCCCCCCACACACCACACACAGACCAGACAGAGAAAAGGGCACAGTGTGAACTAACCCTCCTCCTTGGTGAATCGAACCCTGTCAGCGTCAGAGTGCCGGGCCTCGACAAAGCGGATGCAGGTGAATTTCTGCCATTCTTCGATAGCTTGCTGGATCTCCGACATGTCCTTCGACGCTGCAACACCAATGGCGTCATGTTTTATGCATTTGACACAGGAAGTTCAATTGCGGTTTTGAAGAAAAAAAAAAACGTGACCGATGTGGCGAAGTGGTTAGTGCCGCGAACTCCCGGCTAGGAGGTCGTGGATTCGATTCCCCTTTAGAGCCACATTTCTTGTGATTTTTTTTTTGCCCGACCACTCTCGCGCCGAGTTCAGTTTTCTGTGGTTTAAGTGGGAAGGCTGGGACCACACAGTCGAGTTTCTTCCACGTCATGGATGCGTCTGTGAGAGCGTTGCACAAATTTCCTGACCAACTCTGCAGGTGTCTGTATCTCTCGGGCCCGATTTTACGCTGGGGTATATTATGAAAGTAAGCTTGTTATAGAGTACAGGCACCGCTGAGCAACAGCGGTGCTACGGTCTCCTCTGGTGGGTTGCCTCAGACCCGTGCTGCTCCCAGTGGATTGCTGGGGCTGGGGCGGTCGGGCCAGGCTGTGGCTGTGGACGAGGGGGCGGCTCGAGTGCAAAGCCACTGAGGTGCAGAGTTAAGGAACCATAAATAGTAATACTAATTAAATTTAAATTTAAAGATTTAAGCAACCAGTCTGATTTCCGCCTTTGGGTCTCGTCTCGTTCCTTATTGTCTCTCTCCTCTCTTCAGTCTCGTCCGTCCGTCTCGTCTTGTCTCGTGTTGTCTCGGTTGCCCTTGCCCGTTGGTCTCATCTGCCCTTCTCTTGTTTAACTCATCTCGCCCTCGTCTAGTCTTCCCTCGCCCTTCTCCTGGTGTCTTGTCGTGTTTTTTTTCCTTTTCCCACCGTCTTTTCTTAATCCGTCTTTCTTACCTCGCTCGTCTTGTCTTATCTTTTTCACTTGTCTCGTCCTCATCTTGTCTTCTCTTGCTCGTCTCTTCTCTCCATTCTCGCCTCGTCTCCTCTCTCCTCTCGTGTAGGTTCGTCAGATAGGCTTACCTTGGCCTGTGTAGATCGTCAGGAAAGACTACCTGGTGCTGTATGATTCGTCAGGTAGACTTCCCTTTGGGTGCCGTAGTGCATGATGCGCGGTAGTCGAAGGGCAGGCGGAAGGTGCCCCACGTCCTCGGGCTGTACTTGGGGAAGTTGTACTGCAGGTGAGGGGGATGTTGTGCGTCAGGAGGGTCACGTAGCGGTCACGGTCCGGCCGGCCTGCTCGTGCTGGAAGCCCACCGCGTGACCCAGCTCGTGCGCCACCACCGATTTCTGTTCATCGCCACATCGGGGTCGTCATCATCATCATCATCATCGTCATCATCATCATCATCATCATCATCATCATCACCATCGTCAATCATCTAATCACATCAACATCATCATCATCGGGGTCGTTAAATGTCTTTACTATCATTCCCGTGACATCAAACATGTTTATTAATTTTTTTAAAGTTATGATTGTTATTATTTTTCCCTCATTATTATTATTATCATAATTATTATCATTCTTGTTCCCTATTATCATAAATTTGTAGATAGTATGTATTGTTTTTGCGTTATTGTTGGTTGTTGTTGTAGCTGTTGTCATCAGAATAAATCTCTGTTATCTTATCATTATTACTGTTATCATTATCATTAGTAGGGGAGGTGGGGGAGGGTAAAGAAAATGAGGGGAAAAATAGGACATGGAAATCCGTCCTTCAGTTTCAGTTTCAGGGGTTTATTTAATGTCTTTCATCGCCAGATGATATTAGACACTTTTATAAAAAAAAAAAAAATAAAAATTTAAAAAAAAAAAAAACCCACCTCCACACTTAACATTACCCACCCAAAATTAGTACTTTCAAACCCACATCGATATATGCATATTGACATGAGTGAAATACCCTAGCGGTACACAAAAATTGTTGATCTTCATAACAATTTTGCAACCTGTGACTGCGAAATAACCATGGCAATTTCAGCAACATATGAACCATATAAGACAGTGTTAACATTATCAAAGTTATTCATCTGAATACCTTCTCCTCATAGAGTGGGGTCAACACGAGCATTCAAACAAAAGATAATGCACAGAAATGTTTTCTCTGCATACACAAGAAATCCCAAATGAGAATATTTAGTCTTCCAAGTATTCAGCCTTAATTTATGAATTTATCTAACAATGTCCCTTTGGGGCACGACGGTAAAGTAGCCATTTTTTGACTGGAATTTCTGCTTATGCATACATTTTTCTATAATTTGGATCAATTCACAAAAGATAGATCTAAGGGATTGTTTATAAATTTTCCGTCTTTCTGTTTGCTCCTTTTTTTGGGCAAGACTGTCGCTATATCATTCCACTTTAAAACCACAGTGAGATGGACCCAACAAAAATCAATTCTTATGCCTATTGTAATGAAACAATGCAGTAGATGTTTTATTTCAAAAAGCAAATTTTTTCTAGCTTTGCACCCCAACGCTCTAGTGACTGTGAAACAGATTTGGAATAAACACAAAGTAAAATTGATAGAAAGCAATTGATTATCACATATGTAAGTCAGAGCCTTCAGATTGCATATAATTCTGAGGCATAGATTGAAAACCCCTTCCTACATAATAGATTTCCGACATTTAAGTTGGTATTATAAAGCCTGAACCACTGTCAGAGGATTCCTTTACGACCCATCTGTAATCACTTTTAAAATGATTTGGATAGCTGTTTTCTAAATTTCACGAACTTCAGTTGTTAAAATATTTACATTATCACTTTTCTTTAACAAAGTGTATTTGTAATCAAAAGAAGCATTTAGGTGCTCCCAAGGAGGCATGGAGGTACTGCAGGAAATTCTGGTATACAGTTAAAAACAATATTACAATGTGACATAAAGTCAGATGTGTAGTTCTAACTTTTTGAATGTAAATGTGTTTTTGGACCTCTTAGGAAAATTTTTAAACGGGAAACATCAATCATTTCTTCAGTTTACTGAATTTTCAACAGAAAGACTTCTGACATATAATTATTTGGGAATCATTGCAATATTCGCTTTCTTTTAGGGGTAATATATTTGTTTCTTTATAACATCTAAGTGTTGTGTGTACTGGGACTCCCAGAGCTTATTTCATGGCCACTTACTATCCCAAGCTTTGCAAACCTCTTTAAAAGAAAAATAAGCGCAGGAAATGCACTTCCCTGGCCCATAAGTCAATTTCGATCGGACTAAAAGAGAGTATAGATGTAGAAGGGTATGACATCCTGACCCCCATGGTTGATAAACATATAAATTTAAAAATGGTTTAATCTTTTTCTTGTTTTATCAATTAAGGTTTCAAATGGTTTCCACTCAGCTTAGGTTAAAATACCCCCCAGAATTTAACTTTG
Source organism: Conus ventricosus (assembly GCA_018398815.1). Classification (NCBI taxonomy): domain Eukaryota; kingdom Metazoa; phylum Mollusca; class Gastropoda; order Neogastropoda; family Conidae; genus Conus; species Conus ventricosus. The sequence continues at coordinate 1,485,534 of CM031619.1, forward strand.
TTATACCAGAATCTACCTCTACAAAGCGAGGTAAGTTTTTGGGTCCACCATTGTAAACCACATAAACATGTTTTTTTTCTCCAATAGTCTAACCTTGTCTCAATATGAAGATACTTATCGATTCCTTCTGTACATCTTCCAACAAAAACTATGTTTTTTTTTTTTTTTACCAATCTTCCTTATTACATTAATCCAAAGCAAACATCTGCAATGACTACATGCACTGGTTTGACATAATTTGGAAGATCAGAAGTGTACCAACATGGAGCAAAACTGACCCTGAGGAATACCCATATCTACATTCCTAGGAGAAAAAATTTTCCCTCCAACCCGCGTACATATGCTTCTTTCTGTTAGGAAGCTTTTAATGTAATCAAACATTCTCCCAAAATGCCAACATTTTTTAATTTGTACATAGCCTTGCGTGCCATACGCAGTCATGGGCTTTTTTAACGTCACAAAATGTAGCCAAAGTACTTTTTCTGCGGAAAAATTGCTTTTTATGTGACTGGTCAGTTTTACTAAATGATCGGGGTACAACGACCTTTTCGAAAGCCCGCTTGCTGAACACGAATCACAACCACCTTGTTCACAGTAATATAACATCTTTTTTGAATAATTTTTTTCCTGCAAGTTTACCAACATGAGATGTTTAGAGCTATGGGTCGAAACTATGCACAGATGTTTCTGGGTTTACGCCCCTTGAGTACTGGACTACTACTGAACTTTTCCAGATTTTTGGGAATAGTGCCTTTAATCCAACGTTTTTGGAATAATGAATGCAGTAGTATTTTCTACGAAGAAGGTAAGTGTCTGATGATTGATAGGACACGCCATCAAGGCCAACAGCTGAATCATGGGAAGGGATAGAATCTAGTGCTTCTGAAGTTCTGATAACCGTAAAGGTAAGTTTAGGAAATGTTCGTTTTCTTCTGGACGAGCCCTGTATTCGTCTTTTTGTTCCTCATTGTTTCTGTGACGACTGTTTTCTGGCTGAAGATTTTTTAGATTGACTACAAGCTGAAAATAAATCTGAAAAAGCTTCAGCTTTATCCAAAGCAGTGGGAAAACAAGTTTGTAACTTTATTGGGTATGACTGAGTTTTTTTTAGCAATTTTTCATTTTCTTTAACTTTTTTCCAAACTTTAAATAGATCTTTTGATTCTGATACCTCAGCTTCACAAAACCAACCCAATCTTTTTTTTTGCTTGAGCATAACTTAGTACATTTTTGCTTTTTCTTGTTTCATGATTATAAAATTTCACTGACTTATTTCTTATCCATGTTTGTAGCTTTTCGCTTGACGTACAGCGAGTCTGCATTCTTCTGTCCACCATACGTTGCCTACATATTTTTCCAATCTTTTTGTATTTAAATTTTTGGGATAGTCTTTTCAGCTGCTAGTAATACTACTTCTGAGAAATTTGCATAAAATGTATCTAGATCGTCATTCTCATTGGTGATGTATTTTGCGACACAAGAAAAGTTTGAAAGGCTTCCCAGTTGGGGCCAGTTTATAGTTAAATTTTGGGAATTTTGCATTCAAGATAGACGGTTCATCAAATATTTTTCATTAAAAAGTATTGAATGAAGATGATCACTCCCTAACAATCTTTTTTGTGGGCCAGCTATAGTTTACTGCTATTTTTGAGGAAACAAGCGATAGATCTATTGCACTCGACTTGTGAGTAACTACATCGGAATTCTAGTAATTCAAACCCTCGTTTAACAAAATTAAATTCGAATCAACAATATTTTGAACAAATCTATTAGATGTCACTTTACTACAACTTTTATCCCAAAAGGGCGCATGAGCAATAAATCGCCCATGACAACCCACTTCCTCTTTGTAAAATCAGTATGTTTTAACCAATCTGTGTCATCCCCTTCAGGCCTTAGGATAGTACACAGACAGAACATTATAAACTGATTCCTTATTTACTTGATGGGAGCACCTGGCAAACACATCTGTTTTTTCTATAGACACTGGTAGTGGGCTTATATTTTCAAAGTCAAGGTCACGTCTAACATAGATAGCTGTTTGCAACCTTTTATTTACCCTAATTTATGCTGCAAAGAGGAGGATAGTAATAGTTCTTAAGCTTGGGAAGCTTTTCTTTTTTCCCCGTTCAATACTGGACGCTAAAACACGCAATATTTTTCTCCAAAAAATGACTCTCAAAAGATAACAGGTTAGTGGAAATAGATCTCGCGTTCCACTGAAAAAACTGTAAAAAAAGGGTTATTTGGATCTAACTCCATAGTAGACTGTATTACAGGCATAACTGTAGTTATGCAATTGTTATCGTTCCTGATATTTTTAACACTCTTATTTTCATGCACCATATTTAATCATATATATAATTGGTAATATCCGTGCGGAAGTAGGGGGGTGGTAATAACCAGGGAAAGTCAGGCAAATGCTGCTGTTAACCCCCAAGAAATTATTTTTTTTTTCGCTGTCCCAACCTCCTTGCGCCACCTCAGAGGCAGTGCACCCCCCGCCGCCGGTCATTCCGACCACCCCGTCCACAGCCACAGCCCGGTCGGCCCCGCCGCAGCCCCAGGCCCCGGCAATCCACAAGGAGCAGTCAATGTCGAGTCGTCAAGAGGCATCCCACCGGAGAAAAACACTGCACTGCTGCCGAGTCACTTCGGTGGTGTTCAGTGCGCCTGTTTCTGATCTAACATACCAGGACACCCACCTAATAAGCCCCCCACTGACGACAATAATTGCTTAGTCGCGGAGCCGGCGTGAGTGAGCTCTCCCTCCGGAGGGCGCCACCACGTCCGTCCAATGACAGCCCCCATGGACTCGGCCGATAACCGTGACCCCGACGGAACCAAACCAAGGCCACAACGTGGAAGGACATCGAAACTGAGGTTACCATGAGAGCAGGGCATGAAGGGACCACAGGGAAATTTGAGACTTTTTATGCGAACGATGAGAATGAGGATGATTAAGAATGATGCTAAAGGATTTCCATTTCGATCTGAGACTACAATACAGGGCTGTACCCCCCTAACGCTTCCTTCATAATATATCCGCGTCAACCAGGCCCGAGAGATACAGGCACCTGCAGTTGGTCATGAAATTTGAGCAACACTCTCAGAAACGCATCCATTAAGTGGATGAAACTCGACTGTGTGGTCCCAGTCTTCCCAACTGAGTCCGCAGCAAACTCAACTCTGGGTAGGAGCCGGGCGGAGCAGAAAAACCCACATGACTCTGATGGGATTCGAACCCACGACCTCCCAGCCGGGGGTCCTAACCTTAAGAAATTGGAATAATAGAAAAATAAAACATTTTTAGTAATCAAAAAACAGATTTTAAAAACAAAGTATATCTAGCAAATAAGCCACAGTTCCATTAAAGCATATATATATAAAAAAATATAGTTATAATATATATATATAAATATAAAAATATATATATGTATATAAGTATAAAGTTTAGTGTTGTGTGTGTGTGTGTGTTGTGTGTTGTTGTGTGTGTGCGCGCCCCGCGCGCTGTGTGTGTGTGTGGGGTGTGTTGTGTGTGTGTGTGTGTGTGTGTGTGTGTGCGTGCGCACGCGCTGTGTGTGTGGGGTGTGTGTGCCCGCGCGCGCATGGAAAGGGTTTTGTGTGTCTGTGTCTTTTGTTGTGGGGTGTGGTGTGTGTGTGTGTGTGTTCATCCCCGCGCGCGCACGCATGTGAAATGCTTGTACATGTGCACTTGCACATAACCCCGTAGAGAGAGAAAAAGAGGGGGGTGGAGGGTGGAGGAGACAGAGAGAAGGAGGGGAATGAGAGGGGGGGGGGGGGGGGGGGGGGAGGATAGAAAGAGTTGGAGCGACAGAGAGGCAGACTGAGAGTAAGGAAGACAGCAGAAAATAGTACCAGGGGGGAAGGGAGGAGGAAACAGAGACAGACCACGACGACAGACGACACAGACAGACAGACAGACAAAGCGTTTTAATCAAACCAGTCCACATCTTGGTTACATAAGAACATTTTTAATACCCCACGAAAAAAAAAAAAAAAAAACCGTGAAAATGAAAAAAAAAAAAAAACCAAGCCACCACCACCCCCATCCCCCTCAACCGACGCACAAAACACGTGAAACACACAACACACACACCTACACACACACACACACCCAAACACACACACCACAACCACGCACAACACACCACGTGCACCACCACACCACCCAATTAGATTTAAGCAACCTAGTCTCCGTTTCAGCCTCTTCCGTTTGAAACCTCTTTATTTTCAAAAAAGATGGCAAAGTTTAGTGACGGAATTTGAAACGGAAAGATAATCAGAGAATAAAATGCTGAGAAATTTATGCACAGAGAGAGAGAGAGAGGGGAGAGAGAGAGAGAGAGAGAGAGACAGACAGACAAAACAGACAGACAGACAGACAGACAGAGACAGACAGACAGACAGACAGACAGACAGACAGAAATGACGTAGTGTGTGACCTTCGCAACGAACACGGATTCCCTAAAATTTTCCATACAACAGTAAAAACCCCACGGGCTGCTCTGGGCTGCCGTTGGATGCTGTTCTTTAAACCCCTTTGGGCCCGGCAAAGGGGGCACCACAGAACTTACAGACCGGGGCCCAATTTTTCATGTGAAGTCAAGGGAGCACAGACACAATCAGCAGCGTCTCTCTGGTGAGTCCCAAACAGTGGACAAAAGGCCTCGGAGCAGGCGACATGAATATGCTGTTTTCAAGACGGACCAACCATGTTCGTTATATTCCGCCGGTGGAAGGGTTTGATGTTTATGATCTCGATCGTGTTTCTTATTCCCTTTCTTACTTTTTCCCCCCGCAAATCCTCCGGGGTTTTTCTCCTTGTCAATTTGGTTTAAACGAATTTATTCCAGAAGTCCCACACAAAAGCAGCAACAACATATAAGACGAGTAAACAAGCAAAATGCTTATACACGGTACTCACTGTGAATATAAAAAACAATGGATTGGCTGCAAAAAACCTGAACATGAACGTTTGCATTCAAGAAATAATCTGAAAACAAATAATAACCGAAACAAGTTTTTAGGGAGGGAAGAGCAAAGCAAGGAAAGGAAAAAAATCCAACACCGAGGCAAAACAATCAGTTAGAAACAAACTATCTGTGCCAGGGCAGGCAGTAGGCCAAAAACCCTCTTTTAAGACTGTAATATATTTGAGACTTAAGTCACTAAGTAGGTAAGCTCATTGGAAGCAGACTATACACTAGTGTAGCAGATGAGGGAGAAAGAATGTGAACATATGGTGAAAAAGTAAACATCATTAATAAGATGAAGGAAATTTATTACCGGATAAATCTGTTAGACATGCGAATAAAATTACCAATTGTAATTAATATTGCGGGAGTTTCAGTGCAGTTTTGTTTGGTCACCACATAACAAAATTCTGGCATCTGCTTTTATGTCATTAGGTAGTAACGCAATTGTCTGAGTTCGAGCTAACTGGAAGAGTGGGCAGTGCAACAAAAAGTGATTAGCGTCTTCAACAGGATAACCACAGTTACATGCTGAAACTGTTTGAAGGTGTCGTTTAAATAAGTCACTGTTCAAGTCACTCATTTCCAGTCTCAGTTTGCAAATTATTATTTCTGATTGTCTTCTTGCAAATAATAATAAGAAGGAACAACTGTATCTGTATTACTAAGGTAACCCGCTTAACGAAACAAAGAGAATCAGACTGCTTCATGTTATCAGGAGACTTTTCCAAAGAACAGTAGTGGAAGGAAAGAATGATAATTTATACAGTTCCAGCCTGCACTTGGTACTTGTCTTTCCTGGGGATTTCGTCTGTGATAAGGATTGATTGAAGCAACTAGAGGAGGAAGACGTTCAACTAAATACAATGGCACTGTGCCATTAACAATTTTGAAATACAATATGGTTTATGAGGGACGACGTCTTTCTTTAAGGACGTTAGTCCTGATTCATTATATAGTTTATGATGATTAGTACCACAAACTGAACCAGTGATTGTCCTAATAGTGTCCAAATTGAGGTTTTCAAGATCTTCGCTTTGTTTATTCGTACAGTTGTCCCAAATAACATCTGAGAAGTCAAATGAGGTAGAATAAATGGTTTATACATAGTAAGAAGAGATTTACGACTCAGTCTGTACTTGTATGACCGGTGACATGCAATAAGGACAACGGCACTTGGATAAATAGATTTAATATGGAGTTACCATTTACAGTTGCTTTTGTACATTACCCCTAGATGCTTATGGGAGTCTGATTCCTGTAATATCACATCACTAAATTTCAAGGGCTGTGTTTGGGGGGTACTTTTGTGATTGGAAATGGTTAATAATTTTGTTTTGGATTGGTTGAATTCTACTTTCCAAGCAGAAGCCCACTTTCTTATCTTGTCAAGATCTGAGTTTAAAATTTCTGTCCTTAGTTGGGTGTTATCAAAACTTTCAGATATATGCTAGTATCATCTGCAAATAATTTGATCATCGATCAATATCATGTGCAATGTCATTTATGGGGAAATAAGGAATAGAAGTGGTCCAAGAACAGAACCTTGCGGAACACCTGATGATTTTGGGAAGGTAGGACGATTTACTCCCTTTTAGAACAACAGCCTGGGACCGACTCTTAGATAGTCAGTAAACCATTCGAGAAGTTGTCCACGGATACCCAAAGCAGATAGTTTATGTAATAATGCTTGGTGCCACACTTTATCGAAAGCTTTAGATATGTCAAAAAAAAATTGTTGTGCAGTTGTTTTAGCTTCTAAAAATTTGCAAAGTCATCTATATACTCAAAAGTTGAAAAAACAGTCGAGTCATGTGGAATAACCCAGACTGAGCAGTTGCTAAAAGATTGCTATCTGTGAGGTATTTGAAAACATGTTTTTGAACACATTTCTCCAGCACTTTGCCTACACAGCTCAAGAGCGAAATGGGGCGGTAATTTCCACACTTGTTTCTGTCTCCTTTTTTGAATATTGGAGTTACATGGGCTAGTTTCCATATGGATGGAAACCTACTTTTGGGTTAATGAAGGGTTTAAAACAAAAAAGTCAATGGTTCACAGATAACATCTGCAGCAGCTGCTAACACTTTGTTATGGACTAAATCGGCCCTATGCTTTTTACAGTCAAGACTCTTCAATATTCCAATACTATATTGTAGAAAGAGATCAATTGATCTATAAACCCGTTGAGTTCATTTAGTCCAGGAATCTCAGCTCACCACCCACCAAAACACTGCGCAGAAAAGTATGTATAAATTACAGTTGCTTTATCTTTCATGGAGTAGTAAATTACACCATTTTCTTCTATTGGGGGAATATCGTCTTGAGGCATACCTTTGGTTGAAATAAATGTTTTTACTAGTTCCCCCATTTCCTTTGATCCAAACTGCAAGGAGAAGAAATACGACTTTCAAGTTCAAGTGCGTACTCACCCTTTCTTAATCTGATTTTTTCTGTAAGGTCGTTACGGATTCGACAAATAATGCCCATGTCCAACCGATATTTAAGGATTTGGCTAATCTGTGAAGGGCATTTTTCTTTTTTATAATCTTTTTTATTTCAATAGTTATCCATGGAGCATCACGTTCATTGACTGTAATTTCTTTAACTGGCATACAAAGTTTTGCCGTGTTCATAAGTACTTTGACATTTTTTCAGCAGCAGCATCAATTGATTCAAAAGACAGAATTGCTTTCCCAAATTAGTATTTGATTCGGTAATCAATTTGAAAACATCCAACTTCGAGAGAAATTTATAAATTGTGCGTCTGTAGCATGTGTTGGGCCTATGATGATTTTTCAAGACAGCATATGGTGATGAAGGGTCACTACAGATCGGTGGCATTACATCCGTGGTTTGGATCATATCGGGACATGGTTTTAAGTATAAGGTTAATAATGTTGAAGATTGTTCAGTAAAAACGGGTTGGTTTCTTAACAGTTGAAATAAACTATTTGTAATCATGATATTCTGGAGATGATGTGGGAGTTGATTTGCACAATCAGCATTGAAATCCCCAGAACAATATATTTATGAGGAGTCTTACCTGCAAGTTGGATTGTGAGGTCGATTAACCCCCAGTAAGCTACATTAACATCAGGAGGCCTGTAGAATGTTCCAACCAATAATTTTGTCCGGGACCAGTTTAGTCCCCACCCATACCGTTCTAAATCTGTTACACTCAGATCAGCCGGGTTTACAGATTAATTTATTTTTTTAAAATATACAGCGACAGATTAATTTAGTTTTTACATATACAGCGACACCACCATGTGCGTCTCCAGGCCTGTCACCTAAGAGGGGGGTAAAAAACCAGGGATCATGACGTCATCATCAGCTGTGGTTTTGAAAACCCAAATGTTTCTGATACATTAGACTTTCAAAGCAGCTTGCTTCGCTTGAACTAAGGGAATTTTCCTACCAACTGCGCGCATTCAGGTGGATAATGGAAAATCCATCCAGGTCGATGTCATCTGGTCCTGGGTTAGGGTGAATGTCACCCGCAAGTTCCAGAGCAACTGAACCAATAACATACACTGAAAGGTAAGCATAAGATTACCTGGTCCAGTATACCCATGGACACTAAGGTCATTGCATGATTTGTTAAGGTTAGTAGTCTTTTCAAGAGGCTTTCCACAATATATAAATTTGGGTAGAATGAACTCGATCATGATAAAGGGTTTAAAGAATGCAAGAGTCAAAGCTCTAGATCGTATGATGTTAAAAGGAGGATGGAGGTAAAAGTGCTAACAGTGACAAAAAAATTTTTGTATGTAGTTTAATTGGAGGCCCGGGCATAGAACATTCCGACACTGGCTTGAACTGACCTAGGCTAAATTATGTCACAGAACGGAGCAAGAATTCAAACAGTTCAGATGACAGCATCGGAATGCCATTGTTTCTTAAAATCCAACCCCGGTGTTGGTCAGTATAGTACACAAAAGTATTTTTTATATTTTGCCCTAACAAGTAAAAAATAGATATAACTGAATAGAAGTAAAACGAAAAATATAGTAAGTATATGGATTCAATTCCATCCTAATTTTGGCGGGGGGAGAAGCGAGATATCAAATTCAAGCAAACCATTTCCAAAGAAGCGAAAAGCAAATATCAAACAACTAAATCACAATTAAAATAAGTATCGATTCAATCACCATCACCGTCTATTCATCATCGCTAATTAATCTTCATAACTTAATCAACCCTAAAGGGGTTTTAATTATCAACAATTATTCATCAGTATCATTATTAATCAATCAATTACCAAACATTGTGTCACAAATCAAAAAAATAATTACAACACAAATCAATCATCATCTGGAGTCAGATGTCACCAAACAATCAAACTTAATCACCCGTCGATCATCTTCACCCAAACAGTCATAAATCAATATCGAAACCACTCAATCTACATCCACAAGCAATCAATCAAAAAACAAACGTCGTCAACACTTTCGTCTCAATCCATTTTCATCACCTCTATTAACAAACAGTCATCAGCAATCAGTCAATGACCTATCAGTTATATCGATAGTCAATCGTTAACACTAGTCAATCATCACCATCACTGATCGTCATTATCACTTGTCAAACATCTCATAATCACTGGTCAGTCATTGTTAGCATAAATCAATGTTATCATCACCGGTCAGTCATTAGTATAAATCAATCGCTATCAAATCGGTCACTATCACCAATCAATTTTCACCATCACTAATCAATCATTATCCCCAGTCAGTCGTCACCATCGGTCACTATCACCAACCAGTCATCATCATCACTGGTCAGCCACATCACTAATCATCATTATCATGGTCAGTCGTCACCATCAGTCACTATCAACCCCGTCATCATCATCATTTGGGCAGCCACATCACTAATCAGTCATTAAACACTGGTCAGTCGTCACCCTCAGTCACGATCACCAACCAGTCATCATCATCACTGGTCAGCCACATCACTAATCAATCATTATCACTAGTCAATCGTCTGGTCACTGATCAGTCGCCATCACCAATCAGTCATCACTAATCAACCATCATCACAGATCAGTCATTAGAATCATTCATCCCAGCTCAGACCCGTCATTATCCCGTCATTAAACACAAATCAATCATCACCATCACTAACCAGTCGCTATCACTAATAAGTCGTCTTCACCATTATTAATCTGTCGTTATTACTAATCAATCGTCACAATGAATGATCAATCAATATCACAAAACAATCTTCATTATCACTGATCAGTCACTGATCAGTCACTATCGCCCGTCAACCATCACCACCACTCATCAGACATAATTAAAATTAATCATAATCATTATCATCATCACTGATCAGTCATTATCACTAATCAATCATCGTTTATCATGATCAGTCATTATCACCAACCAATCATCACTATCAGTGGCAGTCATCATTAATAATCAACATTTAATTGCTGATCCAGTCATTATCACTAATAATCATCATCATCTCTGACCCGTCGTTATCATAGTCAATTACTTTCATCACTAATCAGTTATTATAACTAGTCAATCATCACTATCGTCACCATCATCGATAAACAGTCTATTACTTCAATCTTCAACATCACTATATCAGCCATTGTCATTAATCCATCATTATCATTATCATTCATCATCATCATCAATCGTCCCTCAATAATCAGTGACTGACAATCATCATTAATCATCATTAATCATCATAAGAATCAATCAACAAAAATGATCACAATCACACACTCAAAACACACACACGCGCGCGCGCGCGCGCGCGCGCCCACACACACACACACCCACACACCACACACACACACAACACACATAAACATAAACACACATAAATACACAGGCACGCACCACCTCCCTCTCCCACACACACACACAAATTTGCACAAAGCATATACACAAACACATATACACACACACGCACATTTCCCTGTTTCCCCGAACCCAACAATCACCACCACCACCACCACCTATGCACACACAAACATAAGCGCACCCCACACATTCATACACACACACATTTCATACATACACATATACGCACATGCTCGTACCACGTATTTCCCCTGCTCCAATGCACCTCACCTTACACACAGACGTAAGTCGCCGCGCGCGCGCCACACACACACACACCAAAACACACACACACACACACACACACGCACGCACGCGCGGCGCGCGCGCACCCCACACACACACTCACATACGTGCTTATATGCACTCGTATCAATATATATTTTGTACACACTTTAACAACAACATCAGCATTCCTGTGCCCAATGAAATCTGACTTATGTCATCAGCATACACATTATTTTATAATTATTTGTAATGTATTCTCAAGTCAACTTCACAAAGCTTGGAGTATAAAACAAGACATATAAAGCAAGACAAACAGTTTGAACAGAAGACTAGTTAGTTCCAAGGAATTCACTCGACAATTTTCTATGCTGCATTTCGCGATATGCGAGTGTGTTTTTTCTTTAATCTTATCTTCGGCCTCGCTGGGGTAGTACTACCACACATTAACAGTCATGGAAAGCACAGCACCAACATGACGATGATTGTTCACAAAGCTATTGTGTGCTCGCCATTAATCTAGGACAAAGCTAGGTATCGGTCTTTTTGGGAAAAAATGACTAACCATTTATGCCGAGTAACGTTAAAAAATACAATTGTCATCAATTTGATCCCATAATTTCATTTTAACATAAGTGATCAGCATCACAACGCCAAAAATAATAATAACAGTAGGTCCATTTTTAGTCTGCTTTCGTAGGTTAATTGATATGACAATCAATACGTAAATGAATTATAGAAATATAGAACAGAACAAACATGAGTAACTACCGGGAAAGTATCTAGAATATATCCAAATACAGAATCTTTAAAGATCAGAAGGCTCTATGCCTTTCTTTGACGTTACACGGTGCACAGTACCTTGCAAGAACGAAGATGACACCATCCCTCACCCAGGTGTTCTCAATGGCTCTTTCCTTTTTTTTTTGACGAGCCATGGCAGCAATCTCCGCTCTAGTCTCGTCAGGTCGTCATTGATGAACAGTCGGGACGGGCCCGGGGCCCTCCGGGTCGACTGGGAAGCAGGAGAAACAAAAGGAGGCACCACCTGCCGGCCACTGGAGACAGGGAACAGTTCTTGGGATCAACTTCTGCCAGCTTCCTCTTCATGACCATGACAGCCTTCTTACTCCGATACGAACGTCATCTTTATCAGGATCGGTTTGAGCGACGCTGGCACTGGTCGGCTTCGGCCCACCGATGGGAGGGGGTCAATCATCTCGTCACTGACATCGACCCCCGATCGACTTTGCTTACTGTTTCACAATGTGATCTGTTATTTTCCTCTGCAGTCTCCGGAACACCGTTCAGCCGGAATGAATTGCGGCGGCCATAATGTTCTAGATCGTCTACCTTTTCTTTGTCAATTTTGGGGCCAAGTCCATGTTGTGAAAGGGGTTCAATTGAATTCCTCCGCCTCAAAGTGTTCAAAAACAGAAACACCAGTCAGCTCGCGGAGTTGGGAAGAGCGAGCAGATGAAAGGTTAGGCTTCATACTCTTGTCCCGGAGTAGTAACCGACGTGTGGATTGGCTGTCAGTCGTAAAAAAGGCCATGTAGAAACGAACACAGAACTCGCTCACAAAGCATAGGGCCGTCTACATAGGTCAATGTCGCATAATACAAAGACACCTGTTCACATCGGAATGAAAAGGTGTGAGTGCACTGCCACATAAGTGGCACAGACTGCTAAGAAGAAGAACAGAACAAGAAGAAGAAGAAGAGGAAGAAGACGAGAAAGAAGAAGAAGAAGAAAAAAAGAAGAAGAAAAAGAAGAAGAAGAAGAAGAAAAAGAAGACGAGAAAGAAGAAGAAGGAAGAAGAAGAAGAAGAAAAAGACAAGAAAGAAGAAGAAGAAAAAATAGAGAAAAGGAAGAAAAAGAAACGAAAATAAAAGATGACAAGGGAAAAAAAAGACAAATGAGAAAAAAGAAAGTAAGGAAAAAGAAGAAAAGAAAGGGAAAGAGAAATCCGAACGAACATGATAAGCCTAGTGAACGGGGGCCCAGAAAATGGAGAAGACTCCACACTCACAGAAGCGGGCGTCGCTGTCAAGTCGTAGGGTATAACTCCTCGGCCAGCGGTACAGTTTTTGGCTTATCGCCTTCCGAATGTAGCGTCCGTTGTGGTCACTGGCCCCGGCCGCTCCTGTCTGACAGACAGACAAACAGATCAACACACACAAAGCGCGCGCGCGCGCACGCAAACATGCACGAACACACGCACGCACGCACGCACGTACGTACGCACACACACGCACGCAGGCACTCACGTACGTACGCCCCACACACACACACACACACACCCCACACACACACTCACACCACACACACACACAC
>CM031619.1:1506456-1516456 GCA_018398815.1 Conus ventricosus
AGAGAGAAAGAGAGAGGGGAGAGAGAGTGGAGAGAGAGAGAGAGAGAAGAGAGAGAGAGAGGAGAGAGAAGAGAGAGAGAGAGAGAGATAGAGAGAGAAGAGGAAAGAGAGAGAGAAAAGGAGAGAGAGGGGGAGGAGAAGAGTGAGAGAGAGAGGAGGAGAGAGAAGAGAGGGGAGGGAGGGAGAGAGAAGAGAGAGAGACAGAGAGATGATAGAGAGAGAAATAGAGAAGGGAAGGAAAGAGAGAAAGGAAGAGGGGGAGAGAGACAGAGAAGAGAGAGAGGAGAGATGGAGAAAGAGAGAGAGGGGGGACGGAGAGAGAGAGAGAGAGAGAGAGAGAGGGGGTGGGGAGATAGACACAGAGAGATAGAGATAGACGAGAGAGAGGGGGGAGAGAGGACAGACAGATAGAGAGGACAGAGAGAGAAAGAGAGAAAAATAGAGAGAGAGAGAGAGGAAGAGAGAGAGGAAAGAGAGAGAGGGGAGAAAGACAGAGAGATACAAGGATAGACGAGAGAGAGAGAGAGGAGAAATGTACAACGTAAATGGCAAAATGTTGTATTCAGCATAGGCCACAGACCCCTGAGAAAGGCGGATTCCATAATGCAATGCCACTTTGACAACGGACATGAGACATATCAACACATCGAGAACAGACTTCTCACATCTGAAGCTCAAAGAAAGAACTTTGTAGGTGCGTGCATCACTATCAGCAGTCAGTGTCTGTCACTGCATAAGGTGCGTGCATCACTATCAGCAGTCAGTGTCTGTCACTGCATAAGGTGCGTGCATCACTATCAGCAGTCAGTGTCTGTCACTGCATAAGGTGCGTGCATCACTATCAGCAGTCAGTGTCTGTCACTGCATAAGGTGCGTGCATCACTATCAGCAGTCAGTTTCTGTCACTGCATAAGGTGCGTGCATCACTATCAGCAGTCAGTTTCTGTCACTGCATGAGGTGCGTGCATCACTATCAGCAGTCAGTTTCTGTCACTGCATAAGGTGCGTGCATCACTATCAGCAGTCAGTTTCTGTCACTGCATAAGGTGCGTGCATCACTATCAGCAGTCAGTTTCTGTCACTGCATAAGGTGCGTGCATCAATATCAGTAGTCAGTTTCTGTCACTGCATAAGGTGCGTGCATCAATATCAGTAGTTAGTTTCTGTCACTGCATAAGGCGCGTGCATCAATATCAGTAGTCAGTTTCTGTCACTGCTTAAGGTGCGTGCATCAATATCAGTAGTCAGTTTCTGTCACTGCATAAGGTGCGTGCATCAATATCAGTAGTCAGTTTCTGTCACTGCATAAGGCGCGTGCATCAATATCAGTAGTCAGTTTCTGTCACTGCTTAAGGTGCGTGCATCAATATCAGGAGTCAGTGTCTGTCACTGCTTGAGCACACCTTTCAAAGGCTTTGTAAAAAGATATAAGCATAAATGAGAGAGAGAGAGAGAGAGAAGAGAGAGAGAGAAAGAGAGGCACAGAGAGAGAGAGAGAGAGAGAGAGAGAGAGAGAGAGAGAGAGAAAGAGAGGCACAGAGAGAGTGAGGAGAGGTATGAGAGAGAAGGAGGAGGGGAGAGAGGAGAGAGAGAGAGAGGAAGAGAGAGAGAGGAGAAGAGAGGAGAGAGAGAGAGAGAGAGAGAGAGACAGAGAGAGAGAGAGAGAGAGAGAGAGAGAGAGAGAGAGAGAGAGGAGAGAGAGAGAGGAAGGAAAGAGAGGCACAGAGAGAGAGAGAGAGAGAGAGAGAGAGAGAGAGACAGAGAGAGAGAGAGAGAGAGAGAGAGAGAGAGAAAGAGAGGCACAGAGAGAGAGAGAGAGAGAGAGAGAGAGAGGAGAGAGAGAGAGAGAGGAGAAGAGAGGAGAGAGAGAGAGAGAGAGACGAGAGAGAGAGAGAGAGAGAGAGATGAGAGAGAGAGATGAGAGAGAGAGAGAGAGAGGAGAGAGAGAGAAGAGAGGCACAGAGAGAGAGAGAGAGAGAATGAGAGAGAGAGAGAGATGAGAGAGAGAGAGAGGGTTGTTTTGTTTCGGGGGTCATTTTTTTTTTCCTTTTTTCTTTTCTTCTTTCTCATGGTAGACCGATCTCTATATTTTCTGCGATCAAACGGTCCCGGTATTTGACAGAACATGCGTTCGTACGGTGGTGGGGTTGTGAGAGTGTCTGTATGTATGTGTAGTATGCGTGTGATCTTTTGTGGATCTGTTTCTTTTTGTAAACATTCTGTATATGAAAATACTTATTAACTGTTCTGATATTTGACGAAGATGCGTTGGTACAGAGAGGAGTTGTGTGAGCGTGTATATGTATGTGTAGTGTATGTGTTATCGTGTGGATGTATTTCTTCTGTAAGATATATGTGTGTTAAAATGAAAAAAAAAGAATAAATAGATAGGCCTAAACAAACTAAATAAGTAAATATGATAAACAAATACATACATGAATTGATAAAACAAATAAATAAAATAAATGAATAAATAAATACAATATCATGCAAACCACCACAATCATCCCCTCCCTCCCCCCCACCCCACCCCACCCCCACCCCATCCCCCTTTCCAAAAGTCCACGTCTGCAGTCAGACAAATTTGAACATCTTCTCACCTGAAAGAACACGAAGGAACACGTGATGTCGTCTGCCTCCAACATCTTGGACAGTTGCTGCTGCTGCTGCTGCTGCTGCTGGCTGTTCTTGCTGATGGCGATGATGATGATTGTCGTCGGTACAAATGCTACTGCTGTTCTGTTATCGTGATGATGACAGCAATGGTGGTGTTGTGGTGGCTTCTGCTGAAACACAGATGCAGATATCCAGTCTTCTGTCCGGTGTCCGATACCGTTGTCGACTTCTCCGAGTCCTCTTTTGTCTTTTATTCACTTGCGTTTTGGATTGAGCTGTTGTTGGTCGTTGGCACAGGTTTCAGAATGCGGTTTCTTCAGGCTCTCTCTCTCTCTCTCTCTCTCTCTCTCTCTCTCTCTCTCTCTCTCTCTCTCTCTCTCTCTCTCTCTCCTTTTCTATATTATTTGCGTATTCCTGTGCGGAACGCTGAATTTATGCAGGTGGGTTGGCTGTTTGCGTGTTTTGTCATTTATCGACACGCAGAAAACTTGCTTTGCATTTTCACTGTCGTCTCTTTTCACTGTGTTGTTTTTTTCCTCGGCTATTTTTCCCGTTATCTTCACCCTTTTGTTGTTGTTATTCTTCTCTCTCCTTCTCTTTCTCTAACTTTTCACTTTTCTTCTTCTTCTTCTTCTTCTTCTTATTCTTCTTCTTCTTTTTCTTCGTCTTCTTCTTCTTCTTCCTCTTCTTCTTCTTCTTCTTCTTCTTCTTCCTCTTCTTTTCCTTTTTCTTCTTTCCTCTTCTTCTTCTCTTCTTCTTCTTCTTCTCTCCCTTTCTATGTCATTTCCATAATCACACTTTGTTCTCTCCCTTTTTTGTGCGTTTTGTTTGTTTTTGTTTGTTTGTTTTAAACGAAGTTGTATACAGTCTCCGGGTCCACCTGGTTCCCACTCAAACGTTTCAGTGCGAGCCCCTCAGTTCCCCTGTCGTCCAGCCCGCTGCTGGCTCAGCGCTATTGCAGCGCCGTGTTCGGGCGGACGCACGCTATGTGGAACCACAGACAATCAGAATCCTTTTAAGGGAAAAAAAAAAAAAAAAAAACAACACAAAAACACCCATCACAGTTACGTCCGTGATAACCACACACATCTACCGCAGGCTGTGGCTCATCACCCAAAAGAAGATACGCCTGTCACACTCGGTGAGTCACATCGAAGCCGGATTTTTCCAGAAAATTATCCTCGGGAGAAAAAAATAGACGCGTCGGTGTGTCCGAGTTTATTGTTCCACGTTCAGCGACATGACGCATCGGCTATGAGTGGCACAGTACAACTACCGGATTTGGGACAATCAGCACGGAACACGAGCCTCAAACTTCCGACACAAAAGGATGTTCAGAAACCAGTTCAACCGCGAAGCCACCGTGTCGCTTATTACCACCACCACAACACGTTCGCCGACAACAAAGGGAGAGAACACACCTCTCAGACGCTAGAGCACATGTGCACGTGCAGCACGTGGTCTTTGTCTGAGGTGGGGTGACTGGGTGGTGGCGTGCTGGGCGCTCGCGCGCAAGGTCTCGCCACTCGCTGAAGAAGAAAATCGATCTGTGGGTCCTGCGAGGTGGTGATTGGTTGAAAGGCACTGAGGGAGCTGTTGGGATCGTGGCATCGTCAGAGTGTGTCACCGCGGCGCTTGTCTCCTTCATGGGCGGCTTCATGTTGATGCGGACACAAGGAAGTGTGTCGATGCATTGTGGTCTGGTCATACACCGTGAAGACACGCACGCACGCACGCACACACACACACACACACATACACACGCACACGCTCACACACATACACACACACGTACCCACACACGCGCGTAGAGAGAGAGAGAGAGAGAGAGAGACAGAGACAGAGAGACAGACAGACAGACAGACAGACAGGCAGGCAGACAGACTGACGTAGAATTGCAGGGTTACTATTAAATTGTTTACAATATTTTCAATAGCGTTCTTCTTCCGATGGCGAAAAGGAATAATGCAGTCAGATAATTATACTAGAAAAAGAGCAAAAGGTCAAAATCTAAGTAGGTGCCAGAAAGGGGAGGGGGGGGGGGGTTGCGGGGGTGTAGACACAGTGATATAAGAATAAGAAAACTAAACGATACACAACTAAAGCCAGACTGAAAGAGATGGACGCGAAAGAAATAGAGCGAAGGTTCACTGGAGGGACGGGTTCAGGGCAGAATAAGACCGACCAGTTTCCACTCTACCTCCCAGTCCAATGGTTAGTGAACTATACGAGAACACAGCTAAGAAAAAACAGTTGGATATAAAACACAAGGTAAAAGAACTATTGGTAGAATCAACACTATGTACATTTCAGGAAACTATTTTTCTGACTATCTGTCCACTCTTTCTGTGCTCTAACAATCGCTACCGTTAGAAATGTGTCACAGTGAGTTGGGGATCAGCTAGAACAATTTGGCGCGTTCGCAGAACAATGAACAATGGTTTATTCTCGTTAACTCTTTTGAGTCATAGAGAAAATACGAAAATAGGAAGAATAAAGAAAGTGAAATTACATACAAGAATCAGAGTAGCCTATATCAAATCCACATAAAAGCATGAAAGCACACAATATAGGGTTGACTAGATTAGAATGAAAGTAAGCGTCCGTAGTTATGTAAATGTGTGTCATTAATTCTAGTCAATGCAACACATAGGCAGTTTACAATGAGGTTCATTATCCATACAAGGGAGGGAGAGAGAGAGGAGAGAGAGAGAGAGAGAGAGAGAGAGAGAGAAGAGAGATTATTGTATCAATAACACACATGCAGCATAGAGTATATGGCACTGACAGACTACAATTTACAATGCCCGGATGGAACTGACCAGACCAAATGCACTGCTGTGAACACATGTTGCAGAAGCATTATACTTTTGTAATTGTTATTGTATGAGAGAGAAATGAAAAGTAAGGGCAGTTTATAAAGAAAGAGAGAGAGAGGAGAGAGAGAGAGAGAGAGAGAGGAAAGGCATATTTTGACATGACTTTACCCGGGGTGTAATTATATATATTCATACACATGCAATAAACAAAAGATCAAGATAACAAATGAAAGGAACGAGAAAAATATTCCAGTATAAAATGATTAATCACTTACATAAAGGAAAGTATGAAGTATGTATTAAGAATTAAAAATCTTAATTGATACTGTGATATCTGTTCATACATATAAAGTCACTTTTTTTTTCAAGACAGATTACTTTAGGGTGATCAATGGTGTAATGCAGATTAAGAAAACAGTAGGAGCCCTTGTTTGATAAACTTAGCAACATTAAGTTATCTTCTCCTGTTACTTGTCATTAACGATGCATATTTATACAAATTTGGTCGTGGGTCTGTAGTACCGAGGTAAAAATTGATCACGGATATTTTTGAATCCTGGACATTCCATAACAAAGTGATATTCATCGCCTGTTTGATTCATGCTACAAAGCGGACATAATCTATCCTCATGGGGTAGATTGATGAGTCTCCCTGTTTCTATGGGTAATTTGTCATTGCTAGTTCTGAGCTGTAACATTGGTAGCCTGTAACACGGTGGTAAAACATCTAAGTATTGTTCAAAGCAAATCTGACTTTTGTACAGGATTATAGTTGTTGGTTCGGGAACAACCGCGGCAGCTTTCTGTCCATTTCTGTCTTTCAGTCGCTGGGTCAGGCTGTTTTTCCAGCCAAGCTGTGGGGACAGCCTAGGGATAGTGCCACACGAACGATAACCCATTCTCATCTCAAATCTGCTTCACTTTGATTAACCATTCATTTCTATGTATTTGGTAGTTTTGGCATTCAGTTAAAGTATGTAGCATACAGGACGAGTATTTCACATACGAGTTTGCTGATAATTTGTGCCAAACTTTAACTATGCGTGTGTATATGTGTGATGAACAATGGGAAGTGGCCCGTTTCACCATATACAAAACAGTTGGGCGTACATCTTTTCAGTTTCAAAATGTATTTGCAATACTCTAAATGCAGAGATTCAACAATATTGACACATGTGTTACTGCTACCCCAGACTTCACAACCATATGTTAATATCGGCCTGACAAGTGTGTTGAACAGATCTAACTGGCAAGATATTGGGAGCTGGAGTTGTCTGCTTTGACGCGCAGCAAAACCATCATTGGACGTCTGCCTTGATCTTTTAACTCTTTCACCGCTAGATTGAAGTTTCCATTGAAATTAAACGTAATTCTGCAGAACTGCAATTCACGAGGGAGGGTATTCTAACAACCATTCACAGTAGGATATAATATTGGAAAGTAGTTTCCCTGCTCATTAATTTTTATCAAGTCGCACAGGACATATTAACGCCCTAGGTTACACCCGGGACATATGCATATCATGTCATCGCGGCTGTAATGCTGCTGATTTGATGGGAATTCAGAATTTAGCGATGAAATTGTTCTCTGTGTCTTGGGAACAGACCTCGTGTCCTTTCGTTCATTTCCATCCATTTGAAGGTCACCAGATTTGCCTGCCAGTATAACTCACGTTCTAGAAAGTTCTTGAAGTCGATCAGTATTGAAAACTTGTTCAGTTGGAACAGTAGTAAAGAAATTTAAACATCCACGTCAACGGAATGGTTGAGACTATTCACATGAGCTGCATCTTAACATTTTGAGTCAGTTTTAAGGTGAGGCGACTGCAGGCGGAAATTAAACAAATCTTATTAAAAAGGGGTTAGAATAATTTCGCCGAACAACATGGACAAACGAATCACAACGAATCGCTTGTCCAGGCTGCTCGGCGGAGTTGAAATAGGAAATATGTCTTGAATTCTTCTTCAGTTTATCATCACTTTCACCATTAGGCCTAGCCCATCGACGCTTAAGGTTAACTGTGGACCCAACATGTCACAACTCCTTTGTGATAACTACAGCCCATCCAGTATCTTTCGTTCGGGGTGTTAGTCTAATATCACCATTGTTGTGAACAGACGTTAAATTAATCAATCAATCAATCAATCGTTCGGGGTGTCACAAGTTATGTGAATCTAACGTGCCACCTCCGTTTTAAACCTAGAAAAAAAAATTATGTCTTTTGACTGTGCGCAAGTGTCAAATGTTTTGGTGCATCTGTAACCCCCCCCCCCCCCCCCCCCCCCCCCCCCCCCCCCCCCCCCATGTCTCTTTCTGGCCCCTTTGCCAAAGTTCTCTTCGGTATGGTGGGTTTATAGATTTCATCTAAGTTTCTCCTACCCTTGTCTGCCCCCAGCAAGGTATTTCTGGGGAAAGAAATGTTCACATTTTCTGGAGTTTTGTATAACGTATGAATGTTCTTCTCAATCGTTAGAGATTTGTTGTGGACATGTGGATCCTATGTGGACACGCAACCAGTGTTCTTATATTTGATCAGGAAAGGTCTTGTTCTTTTTAAGAAGAACGGTACCATTTCCGCCCTGCCCACAACCAGGCATTGTGCATGTTCTTCCTATCTTTCCTCAAGTGTTACGTCATTCGAGCATATCCTGCTGAACCTTGCGCCCACTTCGGTTGACATTCCTTTGAATACTGTCGTCGGGTGACAGGAATTGGGTGGTAAGGAATCATGGATATTTTCTTTAAAAAGATGTCCGTTTCTAACTTTATAGCTTTGTTAATACCAACTCTCACATCCAAGTATTCCACTGTGTTCACACAGTTAATGGTCCAGTTAATCTTGTCAGGATGAAGAGTTTGAAAGTGCTTTTTCTTTCAAAGGTAAAGCCTTTTCATCGGGGAGAATAACAAACCCTTACAGCAAGGCCGGGTACTAGGGTCCACCTAGGTTCTAGCTAGCTCCAGCTTGGACAAGCTGAATCTAGCCAGAACTAGGTGGGCCCTAGGTGGGTCCTAGGAGCCATCATCCCTATATCAGTTCCAAAGCCATCATCCCTATATCAGTTCCAAACCAAATCCCAAGGAGGTGTCCATATACGCTACACCAAAGTTTTGAGACCACACTGCGCGCGATTTTAAGCTGATGGATAAGTAAATTAATGACTAAGATGAGAGAATTGAAGAAGAGGTTCTCGTGGCTACGACTTAGCAGATGTCTGACCTACGCATCAGCCCAACGCGCTGGTCAGACCTTGAATGCCTACCTAACATTGTGGCATGTTTCAGTTGTAGTGCATGTGTGTATGTGTTGCTCCGTGTAGTTGTAGTAGCGAGGATGTATGTTGGTGTGTGAATGGTGTGCATGTATGGTGTGTGTGGGCTGTCGAGCATGCTGATGTGACATCCTGCCATGTATGTCGTGTGTGCTTGTATGGCTATAGCATGTGGTGTGGTGTGTGTGTTGAGTGTTGTGTAGTAGCGCGTGATTGTCGTGTTGTATGGTGATAGTGGTTGCATGGTGATAGTGGCTTGCATGGTGATGTGCTTGCATGTGTTGTGGTGTGTTTGCATTGGTGGTAGTAGTGATAGTAGCGCATGTGATAGTGGTGTTGCATGGTGATAGTGGTTGCATGGTGATAGTGGTTTGCATGGTGATAGTGGCTTGCATGTGGACTTTTTTGTTTGTTTGTTTAAATCTTTTGTAGAGTAAACACATGATGTACACACACAGTAGTCTGTGAGTGAATGCACTTAGTAGTACTTGACAAATGGATTCTCTCTCTGTCTCTCTCTGTCTGTCTGTCTGTCTTCTTCTCTCTCTGTCTTCTGCTCTCTCTCTCTCTCTCTCTCTCTCTCTCTCCACACACACACACACACACACACACACACACACACACACACACACACACACACACACACACACATTCTCTCCCTCCCTCTCTTTCTCTCTCTCTCTCTCTCTCTCACACACACACACACACACACACACACACACACACACACACCACACACACACACACACACACCACACAACACACACCTCTCTCTCTCTTTCTCTCACACACACTCTCTCTCTCTTTCTCTCTCTCCTCTCTCTCTCTCTCCTCTCTCTCCTCCCCCCCCCCCCCCCGTCTCTCTCCCTCTCTCTCTCTCTCTCCCTCCCTCTCCCTCCTCTCTCTCTCTCTCTCTCTTCTCTCCTCTCTCTCTCTCTCTCTCCTCTCTCTCTCTCTCTCTCTCTCTAGCACGCGTCGCTCAAAACGTCAGCTGGCGAGGGCGTTGAATGCCACAGGCTTGCAGCGGGTCGGATTAATGCCCGTCACGGTTGAACGCACGACTGACGATGAATGGAGTCAGGCGGCCAGCTGGTCTTGTATAGCGTTGGGTCTTCTGAAGTCGCCTGTCTTCCCCACTGATGTCGTCGTGTGACGGGTGGGGGTAGGTGTGGTCTGTCTCTGACAATTGTCCTCAGTCTGTCTGTCAGTTGGCTGAAGTACAATGTTGCTAAAAGGTTGGCTTGTCTCCGCCCCCATCGCCCATCCCCTTCCCCCCTCCCTCCCCATCCCCTC
>CM031619.1:1521456-1523956 GCA_018398815.1 Conus ventricosus
TCGGTGCAACACAGGCATCTGATGAGCTAAGGTTTCAGTAGTATTCACACACTGCTTTGAAAAATTCACTTAAGAAGAAAAAAAAAGTGTAAACAATCCAAAATCATGTCTCTATGTGATCTCCTTGTCAAGTTCATATCACATGACTAGAACGCATTTCTCGTCATTCAAATGGTTTTGCTTGATCTCAGTGTGGTCAGTACAAATAACATGATGGAACAATGAGAATGAGTCTGGTGTCTATATGAGTCTGGTGTCTGTATTGTTGTCAGTTTCAGGCCGGTGTCTACATTAAGTTGATTTCGGTCCAGTTTTGATTTAGGCGAGAAGCCAGTGTCGTAGTTTTCGGACAAGAAGTGCTCGAGTATATACCAGCCACTATGGTGAAGTGGTTAGTGTTGCAGACTCCTGGTTCGGGGGTCGTTGGTTCGATTCCCATCAAAGATATTTCATTTTTGAGATTTTTCTGCAGCAGAGCTGAGTTTGCTACGGGCTCAGCTGGGAAGACTGGGACCACACAGTCGAGTTTCATCCACTTCATGGAAGTGTCTCTGAGAGTATTAATCAATTTCCTGGCCAACACTGCAGGTGTCTGTTTCTCTCGGACCTGGTTGATGCGGGGATATATGATGAAAGTAAGCATAGTGTACAGGCTTGTCATGCAGTCTGGTTGATGCGGGGATATATGATGAAAGTAAGCATAGTGTACAGGCTTGTCATGCAGTCTGGTTGATGCGGGGATATATCATGAAAGTAAGCATAGTGTACAGGCTTGTCATGCAGTCTGGTTGATGCGGGGATATATCATGAAAGGAAGCATAGTGTACAGGCTTGTCATGCAGTCTGGTTGATGCGGGGATATATGATGAAAGGAAGCATAGTGTACAGGCTTGTCATGCAGTCTGGTTAATGCGGGGATATATGATAAAAAGGAAGCATAGTGTACAGGCTTGTCATGCAGTCTGGTTGATGCGGGATATATCATGAAAGGAAGCATAGTGTACAGGCTTGTCATGCAGTCTGGTTGATGCGGGGATATATCATGAAAGTAAGAATAGTGTACAGGCTTGCCATGCAGTCTGGTTGATGCGGGGATATATCATGAAAGTAAGCATAGTGTACAGGCTTGTCATGCAGTCTGGTTGATGCGGGGATATATGATGAAAGGAAGCATAGTGTACAGGCTTGTCATGCAGTCTGGTTGATGCGGGGATATATGATGAAAGGAAGCATAGTGTACAGGCTTGTCATGCAGTCTGGTTGATGCGGGGATATATGATGAAAGGAAGCATAGTGTACAGGCTTGTCATGCAGTCTGGTTGATGCGGGGATATATGATGAAAGGAAGCATAGTGTACAGGCTTGTCATGCAGTCTGGTTGATGCGGGGATATATCATGAAAGTAAGCGTAGTGTACAGGCTTGTCATGCAGTCTGGTTGATGCGGGGATATATCATGAAAGTAAGCGTAGTGTACAGGCTTGTCATGCAGTCTGGTTGATGCGGGGATATATGATGAAAGGAAGCATAGTGTACAGGCTTGTCATGCACTGATGCAGTCTGGTTGATGCGGGGATATATGATGAAAGGAAGCATATGTACGGGCTTGTCATGCAGTCTGGTTGATGCGGGGATATATGATGAAAGGAAGCATAGTGTACAGCTTGTCATGCAGTCGGTTGATGTGGGGATATATGATGAAATGAAGCATAGTGTACAGGCTTGTCATGCAGTCTGTTGATGCGGGGAATATGATGAAAGGAAGCATAGTGTACAGGCTTGTCATGCAGTCTGGTTGATGCGGGGATATATGATGAAAGGAAGCATAGTGTACAGGCTTGTCATGCAGTCTGGTTGATGCGGGGATATATGATGAAAGGAAGCATAGTGTACAGGCTTGTCATGCAGTCTGGTGATGCGGGGATATTGATGAAAGGAAGCATAGTGTACAGGCTTGTCATGCAGTCTGGTTGATGCGGGATATATGATGAAAGGAAGCATAGTGTACAGCTTGTCATGCAGTCTGGTTGATGCGGGGATATATGATGAAAGGAAGCATAGTGTACAGGCTTGTCATGCAGTCTGGTTGATGCGGGGATATATGATGAAAGGAAGCATAGTGTACAGGCTTGTCATGCAGTGGTTGATGCGGGGATATATGATAAAGTAAGCATAGTGTACAGGCTTGTCATGCAGTCTGGTTGATGCGGGGATATATGATGAAAGAAGCATAGTGTACAGGCTTGTCATGCAGTCTGGTTGATGCGGGATATAGATGAAAGGAAGCATAGTGTACAGGTTGTCATGCAGTCTGGTTGATGCGGGGATATATGATGAAAGGAAGCTAGTGTACAGGCTTGTCATGCAGTCTGGTTGATGCGGGGATATATGATGAAAGGAAGCATAGTGTACAGGCTTGTCATGCAGTCTGGTTGATGCGGGGATATATGATGAAAGGAAGCATAGTGTACAGGCTTGTCATGCAGTCTGGTTGATGCGGG
>CM031619.1:1528956-1553956 GCA_018398815.1 Conus ventricosus
TATTGGCTCTCTTGCACACACACTGACATGTGACACACATGAGCACGCCACACACACAGACGCGCACACAACACAAAGATAGAAGTAGCAATGGTAGTATAAGTATCAGCAGTAGCAGCAGCAGAAGTAGAGTTGAAAACGTAAGTTGTAGTAGAAGTAGCTGCAGTAGCAGAAGATGAAGCAGTGGTGGTAGCAGTCACAAAGCAGTAGTAGTAATAGTAGTAGTAGTAATAGCAGCGGTAGTAGCAGCAGCAGCAGCAGTAGAGGCAGTAGTAGCAGTAGATGTAGTAGTAGCAGCAGCAGCAGCAGCAGAAGCTGATGAAGGAGAAGAGGTAGTAGTAGCAGCAGTAACCGTAGTTAGAACAGTAGTAGCAGTAGTTGTAGCAGTGTTGGTGGTAGAAAGAGCAGTGGTCAGAATAATGAAGGTAAAATTTAATGTCGTATTGTCATTGTTTGCTTTTTTTTTTTTTTTTTTACAATAATAACAAAAATCATTATATGGTAAAGAAGATGAAATAGTGGATAAACATAGGACAAAACACAGCACTCCTCATATAAACTTCAGAAATGTCTTTTGGGTAAACATATTGCAACAGCACTTGTGCCTTTTTTAGATTCCTCCGTTTTTCACATGGACGTAGTGCCAGAAACTCAGTTAATGGCTCAGTCAGGTAAACTAAAAGAAAAATGAAACGCACTGAGACAGAAAACTGGAATTCAAAATCATGAAAACACTTCAGTTCAGTGGATACACAGTGATAGTATGACAGACCACTCCATACACAAGATGGAGGAGGAATTGTGATTTGAACTGATAAATTGTGCCAGTTCTTCAGAAATACCAAACTTCACAAAAAGACATATCTCAAAAAGCACACACAAACAGAGGAATTGCTATACTACAGATCCAAAATCACAACAACAACAACAAAACAGCAAAAACAAAACCAAAACCAAAAAGCACCCTCAGTTCTGTGATTAATAGTTACTAAAAAACAAGGCTTTTATAAGCACACACAGAGATCTAGAGGAATTATGATTCTAACTGATTAAAACCCAAAATGTCAATTCTTTGGTAACAACATAATTTTGAATAAAGACAGACAGACAGTGAGAAGCACAACGTGACAAGATAAAACTTTTTTTAAAAAAGTGATTGAAAAGAGACAAAAAATGTGAACGTCTTTGGAACTTTTTAGACAGACGTCCAGCCGCTCAGTTGGAAAGAAAACGACAACAACAAAAAAACAGTCAACAGAGACAGGGAGAGACAGGGTTAGAGAAGAAGAGGGTAAGGTTGGAGGGGAGGGGAGGGATAGAGGGAAAGGCTTGTGTGTCCCCTCCCTCTCCTCCCATAGAGCACTGAGCACTACAGAGACAGATGAGAGGGACAAAGAAAGGGAGAGCAACGGTGTCAGCTGTCATGAGATAAATACACTAAATGTCTGCACACATGCATCAAATCCACCTGATCTGATTCCAATGTCAGCATCAAGCTCCAACCATCCATGAATGGTTAGATAAGGTAATGTTGCTTACAGCCCAGCCGACCACAAAGGGCCATTTCAGGGCTGTCACTGCGTTCAAGTCAACTCACAAATCATTAAAACACACACAAAAACCCACCTCATTCAGTGATTCACACATCCCTTTGAAATACATCTTCTAAAAACACACCGGAAATTTTGTTAAAAAATCTTTTTTCTTCTGTAACATCTTAGATCAGATGAAAAATGTTAATGGCTTTCAGAGTGTCTCTCTCCAACGCTCACCACTGTGGCATGACACAGGGCTTGGTACAGGACACATGACACTCGCTGGCCTTTCCATTGTCATACTCTTGTCATTTTCGGCACAAAAGACACAGCCTCCCTGGACATTTTGACATCACTACCACGATTTGTCTATCATCACCACAATTTTCTGTACAAAGCAAACATTGGAGATTCTCCTGTGAGCTACAGGCTCAGTCAGGACATGCATTGATCTGATAGAACTGTAGATGGACGGCAAGAGCTGGGATGGTAGCACGAGGCAGAATTCTCTCTGCTTTCCACCGGGCGGGGCATGTATGCTTTGGATGAAGTAGTGGTCAAATCACGCCTTAGGGCGTGCTCCCTGAAAAATCACTGTGAAAATGAAATGCCATCAATTCTGGATCTTGTATCAGGGAGGCATAGCATGTATCGAGAAGTGTGCGTGTGTGGTGTGTGTGTGTGTGTCCATTAGTGTGTATAATACATGTATACGTATGTGTGTGTGTGTGTTGGTGTGGTGTGTGTTGTGTGTGTGTGTGTGTGTGTGTGTGCATGTGTGTGTGTGTGGGTCTATGTGTGTGAGTGTGTGTGTTTGAGTGTGTGTGTGAATGCGCACATGCATGTGTGCATACATGACTGTGTGCATTTGTGTGTGCATTTTTGTGTGTGTGTGTGTGCGTGTATGTGAGCATGCGCGCACATGTGTTTGTGTGCATGTGTGTGTGCCTGTGAGTATGTGTGTTTTTTGTGAATGTGCACACGTGTTTGTGTGACTCTGTGTGTCTGAGTGCTTATGTGTGTGCAAGTGCATGTGTGCACGTGCACATATGTGTGTGTGTGTGTGTGTGTGTGTGTGTGTGTGTGTGTGTGTGTGTGTGTGTGTGTGTGTGTTGTGATGCATACACACAAGATTACAAGTGTTTCTGTCTTTGCACTACTCATGAACACTTTCAAGACTTTTGACAGGACAGCAGTTGCTGTATTTATAAGCATGCAAACCTAATCATGGCAACATGGAACTACACCTTTTTTCAAATGTCTTTAATTCTGTAGGATGCCATTTACAACAGGTTCAATCCTGCGATATCACATCACAAATTAACACAAACAAACAAACTTTTTAACAGAACATGAAGAACATACATAAGACAGATCTCCTGACATCCACACATCAATCAACTACCAAAAAAAACAACAACACACAAACCAACCAACCTCTTGCAACACACCCTACTACACAAGCAGCAAAAGAAGTGGAAGAATTGGATTTATTCCCCTTCTTGGAATGAGATCATCACAGACACAGCACATTTGGATTCCCACATGCCAGCGCTCAGCCTCACTCTGACATCCTGTCCAGCGAAGAAGAGGCGCTCAGTTCGCTCCACGTTGTCAGCTAGCACCCCAGGTGATCTTGGACGAAGTGCAATCTCAATGGGGTAAAAGCAGCACAAAATCGTGCTTCCCACATCACAGAAATCCAGAGAAAATCAACGCAGCTGGGATCACACACAGTTATATGACTGTGTTGTCAACATAGACTTTTTGTTTTTCACTCTCCGAACTGAAGTTGAAGATGTGCTAAAGCACAGCAAGCCAGTGAACAAGATGCCTAGAGGAAAATGGAGACAAAGTCTGGACAAGTTGAAGACGCTTGCTCATTACATAAGACGCAGACTGATCACTTATTTCAACAGCAGGGTTGGGAATGGAGTGGAGGGGGGGTGGATGGAGGGAGTGAGGGGGTGTTCCCATTTCTTTTCGGGATGCCTACAGTGCTGAGGGGTAGGAATAGCTCAGTTGGTGGAGTGGAGGACTTTGTAATCTTGGTGATTTGGGGGTTGCGGGTTCGAATCTCTACGAAGCCACTGTTGGTTGTATGGGCATTTTCTCTTGGGATTTCATACTGATTCTGACTTCCATGTCCCGAAAAGTTCTTTGAATGAGATAATATAGTATAAACCGAGGTTCCTGTGTGAATGCACGCCAAAAATCACCCATAACATCCCATCACCACCTTTCAGAAGAGAAGGCCAGTTCTGCCATCAGTATAGATGATATGTTACACATGGAATGCACTCTGCCTGAGAAGTTAAAAGAATGAAGGGGAAAAAAGCTGACATTGACAGAATGACACCAGAAACTACTGAATGCAGCTCTTCAGTTGGCTCTACCTAGGTAGGCAGCCCACTTACAGCATGGCTTATAACTTAGGGATAGGGGCCATATATATGTAGTCAGCAGTAATTTATAACAATAAAGTGGACGGTTGGTAGTGATTAGTCATCTAGTAAAGTGCTAAATCTTGACGTTTAAATGAGTGATCTAAGGGTTCAGACATAAACATCAGCCAAATACAAATGGACAAGTGCACACCAAACTGCATCTACTATTGAGTCTATAAAATTTGCATGAATATAAATTTGGTGCCGATTAGACTTGCAGTTTTTGTTGTTGTTGTTGGTTGAGGTTTTTTATGCATGTTTGTGTGTTCTTTCTTGAGAGGTGGCGATGGTGGTGGTGGTCAGGGTATTTTCTTTTCAAAAGCAGTGTCTCATTCTGTCCGGCACTGCATAAAATTAATAGGTCATTTGTTCAGTTTTGCTCCCAAGGAGTTGGTGGTTACCAAATCAAACCTCTAGATCAACCAGACAAAACTCACCAAGCACACAGTGTAACTGACACCCCCCACCCCACCCCTTCCACAATCAACCAGACAAAACTCAGCTAGCACAAGTGTAACTGACACCCCCCACCCCCTTCCACAATCAACCAGACAAAACTCAGCTAGCACAAGTGTACTGAACCTCGACAACCCCCAAACACCCCCCCCTTCCACAGACCAGCCTGATCATACTAACCTCTACTACTAGTGATGTCACACCTCCCCACATACCCCTCCTCACTCCTCTATCTCCTCCTCCCCACCTTGCCTTTCGCAGCTCGCTATAGCCATTATCAGGCTCTCATCCAAGTGATGGTGCTTGTCGATCACGGCTAGCACTCTCTTACTTCACCTCCCCTCCTTCAGGCCTCATGGACGTTTGTGCTTGTCATCTCGGGACTTCAAGCAAATATCTTCTTATAGCGTACACAGTGTCTCACAGAAAAACCTCACTAACATTCGAAGGCCTTCAAAACGGTTTGTACCCTTCAAGCATCCCGGATAAAACTAGACTTGAATGAATAGATGGGCTTGCCTGTGACCCCATCAGGACAAAGGAATGAGGACTGCCCCTTCGAACTGCGATTGCAGAGTGATCAATGGAATGTGTATCCCTCGTGTGCACGCTGCCACTCCGATGTCCAGGACTGAGCCTAGGCATTACCCTTTCAGATTACATCAGGCACTAATGGAAGGCTGACACAAGCATCTCACCCTATTCGACCCAATGAGAACATGATTGAGTGATCAGCTTCACACTTTCTGTCTACGGATCAGTTGGAGACCCAGATGAGAAGAATATGCGATGTCATTCTCACCTCCCCTACGATGTGGGTCTAATTTGATGTTCGTGTTTTTTGTTCTATTAAACCAGCAATGTGTTGTTTCTTTTTCCCCAGTTAAGGTACACTAACAAGGAAACTTGAAGTCTTCACTTAAGGGTTTAGCATCTCCCTCCAACACATGTAAGTGTCTTTTGCCTGAACTTGGGTTGAAGTGTTTGTGTTTAACAGAACTCAAGAACGTGGTTCTTCCATTTCCGTCAATGCTGCAATCATGAAGTAAAATGAATATGGCCTGCTGTGCATCAGACACTCAAGATACATAGCTGCACTTGAATGCTAGAACGAATCTTATTACATGGGAAGGCTAAACGGGTATAACGCAACCGACTGATAATATCAGCTGCTGCGCTCAAGGGCTTGTGTGCTAACCAAAGCTGGACAGGAAGCACATGATCTAGTTTAAATACGTGTCAACTAGCACTCCTTCCGCTCCCAGCTTATTCTCAGATTACAAGCACGTGACAGAAACACATACCTAACAGAAGAACGATTGGTGCAAGCTTCAACAACTTTCTGCTAGGCAGTTGGAGCGACCAGGATTGAGAAGAAAAAAAAGACAGATGTATATCATTTACCTCCCAACAGATGTGGGTTAATTTATTTCCTGTTTTTTTTTTAAACCACAATTGGTTTTTTTTTTCCCCAGTAAGGTAACACTAAACAAGAAACTACTGAAGTCTTCACTTAAGAGGTTTAGCTATTCTCCGACACTGTAAAGAGTCTTTGCAAGAAACTTGGGTTGATAGGAGTTTGTTTAAAGAACCTCGAACCAGTTCTTCCTTTTCCAGTTCAATGCTGCAGATCTATGAAGTAAAATGAAAACTGGACCGTAGCCTGTGCACAGACACCAAAGAACAAGCTGCATTTGAACAGTGATAGCACTCGCAATCTTATTCATGGGAAAGGCAAAAAGGGAAAGCACTCTGACTGTATTTCAGCCTGCTGCGCTCAAGCGTGTTGCTAACAAAGCTGCCACCACAGTCTTTAGAACGTGTAACATAAGCATCTTCCCTTCTGCTCCATTTTTCTCAAGATGACACCGTCCAAGCACTGAGAACACATGACCTGAACAGAGAGAGACGATTGGTGCAGGAGTCTCACCACCAGCACATGGGGGGTTGGGGGGAGGGGGTTCAGAGAGGACAGCACAACCAGGTTTGTGACTGGGGTTTATTGAGGGCACTGACTATCACAGCTGGAGGTGTGGGCGGAGCTAGTTGTACTCTGAGCTGTGGGACTCGGAGGGTCTCTTCCAGTTGGCGTCGCTGACCTGGTCGACCGCCAGCGTGGTCACTTCGGGGGTGGCCGGCCTCGGCCGCGACAGGGATCTCCGGCCCTTCTTGGCCATCATGGCCTGCTGGAGGTCGGCCTTGTCCAGGTGGGGGTCCCGCTCCCCAAGCCCTGGATGAGCAGGGGTGATGGGGGGGAGGGGGGTGGGCTTCTTCACCTCCACCACGGGCACACTGGTCTCCAGGTCTCTCTGCACGAAGGGGGTAATGTCTGGGGAGTCCGACCCACTGCTGCGGGCCGACGCCGATGTCACCCTCAGGGAGCGAGCCAGCGCCTCAGCTTCGGCGCCGCTGATGGTGGTGGTGCTGATGGAATGGGTGGCGCCAACACGACGCGGGCCGGGGCTGGGCAAGGGGTGGCCCCCTCTGTGCCTTAGGTGGGCGAGTGGGTCAGCATGTCTCTGGGGGGCGTGGGGAGGTGGTTGTACTGTGTCTGGGTGCGGCGCACGATGGTGGGCTCCATCCCCACGCCCCTGTGACCCCTGCCCTCCCCCCGGCCTTCTGCTTGACCTTGAGGCGGTGTAGCTCGGTGGTGAGGAAGGCGATGTTATTGGACTTGGCCTCCACCTCCGCCCGCAGGCTGCTGATGTTGTGCGTGGCCTGGCGCATGTCATCCACGTGCCGCTTCTGCTGCACCCGCAGCTCCTGCTCCAGCTGCTGCAGCCTGGCGGCCCCCTGCCTCAGCTGGCTCTGCAGCGTGCTCTCCTGCTGCTGGGACTCCTGCAGCTGCTGGTGAACCTCCTGTAGGCGTGAGTCCACGTCCCCTGCAACCACAGGGACCAGAGCAACATTGGACACAGATTCCCTGCTGCTGTTTCTGTCCTTAGCTCCCACCACACTCCTGTCTTGACCGGCTCTGCTGGTTCTTCCACACTTAACAGGATTGCTACATCGTTAGTTCCCACCACACTCCTGTCTTCACTGGCTCTGCTGGTTCTTCCACACTTTTTTTTTCCGCAGCCCCGGCACCAGCAATCCACAGGGAGCAGTCAATGTCAAGTTGTCAAGAGCAACCCACCGGAGGAGACACTGCACTGCTGCCGAGTCACTTCGGTGGTGTTCAGTGGCGTCTGTTCTGATCTAACATACGCAGGACACCACCTACTAAGCCCCCTACTGACGACAATAATTGCTTAGTTGCGGAGCCGGCGTGAGTGAGCTCTCCCTCCGGAGGGCGCCACCACGTCTGTCCAACAACAGCCCCCATGGACCCGCCGATACCGGTGACCCCGATGGAAGCAAACCAAGGCCACAGACGTGGAGAGGACATCGAAATTGAGGTCACCATGAGAGCAGGGCATGAAGGGCCACAGAACTTGAGACATTTTTTTTTAATGCTGATCAATGGGAATGAGGATGATTAAGATGATGCTACGGATTTCCATTTCGGTCTGAGACTACATGACAGGGCTGTACTCTACGCTTCCTTTCATAATATATCCTGGCGTCAACCAGGCCCGAGAGATACAGGCACCTGCAGTGTTGGTCATAAAAATTTGAAACAACACTCTCAGAAGCGCATCCATTAAGTGGATGAAACTCGACTGTGTGGTCCCAGTCTTCCCAACTGAGTCCGCAGCAAACTCAACTCTGGGTAGGAGCCGGTCGGAGCAGAAAAAACCCACATGACTCTGATGGGATTCGAACCCACGACCTCCCAGCCGGGAGTCCGCGACACTAACCACTTCGCCACGGCGGCTGGTGGTTCTTCCACACTTAACAGGATTGTTACATCCCCAAAGCTAACATTCATGAACTGACTCTCAGGTCACCTGACACTTGATCTGTCCGCCAGTCATCTCTCTTCATCATACCTGCCAATGCTTCCATCTAGTATTTTCATGCAATACGCCCCACCAGGGATGTCACCACCCTCCAGAAATACTTCGGCACATTTGCCACACTCTTTCCAGTGCAGAAATGGGTTTTCACATCTCGTTTAGAAAAATGACAAAGACGAAACTTAAATCAAATGGTCTGACAAATAAGGTTATTTAATGTAACACTGGAGTCATGGTAAAACAGTGGTAACAGCAGGTGCGGACCTAGGCAGACATAGTTAAGTCATGGTAAAACAGTGGTAACAGCAGGTGTGGACCTAGGCAAACATAGTTAAGTCATGGTAAAACAGTGGTAACAGCATGTGTGGACATAGGCAGACATAGCTGAAGTCATGGTAAAACAGAGGTAACAGCAGGTGTGGACTTAGAAGACATAGTTAAGTCATGGTAAAACAGTGGTAACAGCATGTGTGGACTTAGGCAGACATAGTTAAGTCATGGTAAAACAGAGGTAACAGCATGTGTGGACTTGGACAGACATAGTTAAGTCATGGTAAAACAGAGGTAACAGCAGGTGTGGACTTAGGCAGACATAGTTAAGTCATGGTAAAACAGAGGTAGCAGCATGTGTGGACTTAGGCAGACATAGTTGAAGTCATGGTAAAACAGAGGTAACAGCATGTGTGGACTTAGGCAGACATAGTTAAGTCATGGTAAAACAGAGGTAACAGCATGGTGGACTTAGGCAGACATAGTTAAGTCATGGTAAAACAGTGGTAACAGCATGTGTGGACTTAGGCAG
This sequence comes from Conus ventricosus, assembly GCA_018398815.1. Classification (NCBI taxonomy): domain Eukaryota; kingdom Metazoa; phylum Mollusca; class Gastropoda; order Neogastropoda; family Conidae; genus Conus; species Conus ventricosus. The sequence continues at coordinate 1,538,096 of CM031619.1, forward strand.
ACATAGTTAAGTCATGGTAAAACAGAGGTAACAGCATGTGTTGACTTAGGCAGACATCTAGATGAAGTCATGGTAAAACAGAGGTAACAGCATGTGTGGACTTAGGCAACATTGATGAAGTCATGGTAAAACAGAGGTAACAGCATGTGTGGACTTAGGCAGACATCTAGATGAAGTCATGGTAAAACAGTGGTAACAGCATGTGTGGACTTAGGCAGACACTGATGAAGTCATGGTAAAACAGTGGTAACAGCATGTGTGGACTTAGGCAGACATAGTTGAAGTCATGGTAAAACAGAGGTAATAGCATGTGTGGACTTAGGCAGACATAGTTGAATTCATGGTAAAACAGTGGTAACAGCATGTGTGGACTTAGGCAGACATTGATGAAGTCATGGTAAAACAGAGGTAACAGCATGTGTGGACTTAGGCAGACATTGATGAAGTCATGGTAAAACAGTGGTAACAGCATGTGTGGACTTAGGCAGACATAGCTGAAGTCATGGTAAAACAGAGGTAACAGCATGTGTGGACTTAGGCAGACATTGATGAAGTCATGGTAAAACAGTGGTAACAGCATGTGTGGACGTAGGCAGACATAGCTGAAGTCATAGTAAAACAGAGGTAACAGCATGTGTGGACTTAGACAGACATAGTTGAAGTCATGGTAAAACAGAGGTCACAGCATGTGTGGACTTAGGCAGACATAGTTGAAGTCATGGTAAAACAGTGGTAACAGCATGTGTGGACTTAGGCAGACATAGTTGAAGTCATGAATGGTAAAACAGTGGTAACAGCATGTGTGGACTTAGGCAGACATAGATGAAGTTACAAACTCTGACAGGAACTGGCCCCCTGAGCGGTGACAGGAAAAGGCTTGACACTGGCCTCAGTGAGAGACAAAGGCCTTGTGGGTAGAGGTCAGGGTAACCTACGATTTGAATGGCCTTCATTCTCACCAGCTTTAGAAATACCGCTGCATGTATGTGTATTCAACCAACTGTTTTTCTTACATTTGTAGTCGTCAACATCCAGTCTCTATACAGGTACAGTTGCACTTACCATTGTACAAATATTCAAATTCCATTGACCGTAAGATTTTACACTTCTGTGATTGTGTGTGTGTGTGTGTGTGTGTGTGTGTGTTGTGTGTGTGTTGTGTGTGTGAGAGGAGAGAGAGAGGAGAGAGACAGAGAGAGAGAGAGAGAGTGTGTGTGTGTGTTTGTCAGTACAACCTTGAGTTAATCTGACAATAAATTGGTTTCAGTCAGTTGTGTGTGTGTGTGTGTGTTGTGTGTGTGTGTGTGTGTGTGTGTGTGTGTGTGTGTGTGTAAGCCTGTATTTCCATGTATGTAGTCCTCTTACGTTATGTAAGCAGTACAGATGCATATGTATAAATAACCTAAAATTCCGTGAACTGTTCTTTACATGCAGTTTTTTTGTGTTGTCAATCAAAAGAGGGGTAAAAAAAAAAGACAGAAATCCTTTGGTCTTACTCACCCTTATCATCCACACTAATTCCATGCATCGTCAACTGAAATGTCAGATCTGAAACACCAAACACAATCTACTTTACTCCAACAAATAACATTCCCACACCACTTTTATGCATTTTCAATTGAAATATAAAAGTTAAGCACAGTTTGAAATATAAAAACTAAACACAGTCTACTATACCGGAAATAAACAACTAATATCCCCACACTAATCCTAGGCCCTAGGAATTATCTGCTGAGAGGTTAAAAGTTACCTCACTGACTGGGCACTTAAAGTTGTGGCCATTTTGGTTTCCAATATATATGCCAGGACAAAAAGCTGAATTTATGTTCAACCACTCTAAATAATGTGAGAACAGCTCAGAGACAAAACAAAAGAAAACAAAACAAAAAATCCGCATGTTTTGTTGACAGAACTGAGACAAAAGCCTATTCACTTCCATTAGTCTGCCTTCTGCATGACAGTTAACAAAATACTATCCGCCTGGTCCGCCCCTCCCCCCCTATTTCACCTCCCTTCCTCCTATGTGCATGACCATACCAAGCCCTCGCCTTAACTCCACAGCCAAATCCGGCAGACAATCCACTTTGAGTCAAGTGTTACCTGACCTGCGATCGCACATCCTCTGGCTCTTAGCCAATGTTTGGCCATGACTGACACGGAGCGTGGCGTACACAACAGGATTCTACTGAGCTATAGTTGGACGTCATCAGTGACATACAATCGATGCCATTGAATCAGCTAGCTGATTAAAGTGTGTTGGAACACTCCTTCTTTCAGTTCAATGAGAAATCCCCATGAGGAAAATAGCTACTCTGAGATCATAACCATTATACAATTTAGGTCATCGGAGAATACACACACTGTTACTTTTGTGGTATGTACATGGGCAGTCAAGGGAAATGCAATGTTATTTACTGTATGTCAACAAACAAAATGAAATTCCCCACACTAATTTCTAATCAACATTGTCAACTTGTCAAATCTACAGCACCAAACATAATGCAGTTTACTGTATGTTAAACAAATGAGCAAGTGACAAAAGGTCGTCCAAAAAAGCCAACAAAAAGTGGATTTTTCAAAATAGTTTTTATTAACAGCAATTTTGTCCAAAGGAAGACTGATGTTTAAGGGTCATAAAAACATACATACAAAGATAACTCATGCACCGATGTTCTGCTAGTAATGTGATAAGGCATCATAACAAGCATCTGACGGTTGTTATGCTGGACATTCAATTTTATCAATATTCCTATTTGAATGTCTGTTATACAGCATAATTGTTTCAGTGGAAATAAGACTGAATATTACAGCTAAATTACATTCCAAAAGAAAAGGCATCTGTGCAGTTTAAGATCAAGTTTCACATGAGATGGTATGTCCAACATAACAACCGTCGGACATACTGATTTGTTCTTTATTGCTGTGTTGGAAATAAGACAGTAACTGCATCCTCTGATGATTTTCTGTGTTTTTGAGGGTGCATTTCATGTAATGATATCAAGTATAGGACCCACAATAGCCTTGTTACCATAATATGGCATTTTTTATCTGACAGTTGTTATGATGTTGCATTGGACATACCCAAGTATTTCCCAACAATGCAAAAATAACAACAGTCATTAAAAAAAATGGACATACTTTTCCTTTGAGTACAGTTCTATTGTTATTGTTACATTTTACACATAAAGGCCTATAAAACAAGCTAAATAAGTCACAATGATCATGTAGACACCTTAAATAGAATCCATCTGACAGTTGTTATGGCCTCACTGTTGGACATACTCAACAAACTGCTCGTGTACTGACAGGAATTAGATTATTTATGATCAAAATGAATAGAAACAGTTTGGCAGTAACAATAATACGTGTACATTTAGGGTACCTGCTCTCTCAGATAAGCTCAGAGCGCTTACAAATCATATGAAAATACATTTTATGGTTAAACAACATAATTACAAGGTGTAAACAGATTTTTGCATATTCTGCACCAGACTTTCTCTTCTTTTCCTCTGATGAAGAAAGTAGGATGCGAAGACCTAGAAAACACAAACTTCTTTGCCAAACAAATAATACAAAAATACTTTTAGGTAATTTTTGGAATTAACTGCATAAAAACAAGTGATCAAAATAAAAATGTTCATGAACAAAATCAATTTGGTATGCTTCAGGTGATTTCCAACCTACCTCTTACACACCCCACCACTTCTTATTCAGGTTAAGAAGCCATAATCAATGAGCTGATTTATTTGCTACTATTGCCTTGGGGGGGGGGGGGGGGGGGGGCTGAATTTTTCCCCAGTACTTCTTCTTCTTCTTCCTAAAATACTGGTTCACTCAAAAACGAGTAGGTCACCAGCGCGCATGTTAAAAAGTAAAATAAAATAACATAAAATAGTGCGACTCAGACTGTTGGCCCCTGGAGCAAATTTGCCAACAAGGGGTCGCACTCGATATTCAAGAAGTTAAAAGCAATGGCCAAATTCAGGCCCAGGTAACCATAAAATATCTGGGGAAGTTAAAATAGAAAATCGTCAATATGCAGATCTCAAAACTGTCGTATCAATTTGTTTTGTTTTTTAATGAGACTGCATTTGTGGCAATCTTGATGGCACCCGGCAGTGAGTTCCACAGCCATACAGAACTAGAATAAAATGAATGTAAGAGGCTGTCAATATTTGATGCAGGTATGGTATAACATTGACCGCCACTCCTGGTGCTGCTTTATTCAATACTAGTTGTTCCATTGGAATAAGTATTAGTTTAGCTCTGCCTTTGAAGATGTTAAGTTTGATAAATGCTCTTCTCTCTTCTAAGGGTTTCCATTCTAATTTCCTCATGTTCTTTCTAGTATTCCCCTTTTCTCTGATGTGTTCCCTGTTACAAACCGTGCTGCTCTCTTCTGAATCTTTTCGAGGTTATCAATGTCCTTTAGATGGTAAGGATCCCAAACTGAGCAACCATATTCCAGTACTGGTCTAACCAATGTTTTGTAGCAGTGGTCTTTAACCTTTTGGGGGCACTCATTGATATTCTTGTATAAGAAAGCTAAGATGTTATTTGCTTTCTTACATACTAAATTGTAATGTTCTTTCCATTTGAGACGACTATCTATAATCACGCCTAAATATTTTGCAGCATTGGTTTCTTTAAGAATAGTATTATGAATAGAATATTCTGATCTAGTTGGTGAGTGTTTGTTACATATATACGCAACACTTGGCACTTTTGGGGATGAAATTCCATTTTCCAAGTTCTTTCCCACTCTTGTAAAGCGTTTAGATCTTCTTGTAGAATGCGTGTATCATTCTTGCTTCTGATTGTTCCATATACTAAGCTGTCATCTGCAAAAAGCCTTATAGTAGTTCCAGGAGAGAGATTTCTACTTATGTCATTTATATAAATTAAGAAAAACAAGGGCCCCAGAACAGTTCCCTGTGGTACACCTGACAAGACTGGTTTACAATGCATGGGATGACGACCCTTCCACAACAACTTTCTGCGTTCTCCCAACGAGAAATGATCTAGCCCATTTTAGCAAAGAAACGCCAATGCCGATGTGTTCTAATTTAAGCAGCAGGCTCTCATGGTCAACCTTATCAAAGGCTTTAGAAAAGTCTAATAAAATTGCATCTATTTGCTGTCTGTTGTTAAGACAGTTATTAAAATCATTGAGAGTTGTTATAAATTGAGTCTCACAACTCCTTTGCTGTCTAAAACCATGCTGGGCGTTATTTAAGAAGTCATATTTGTCAAGATGGTCCATTATGCTACTATATATTATGTGTTCAAGTAGTTTTGCTGATATGGATGTAAGAGATCACAGGTCTATAGTTCTCTGCTTTTGTTTTGTCACCCTTTTTGAATAACGGAACAATGCTGGCACTGGTCCAGTGAAGCTTGGTAAAGTGGTTGGTATACCTCACTCAATTCATTGGCACATAATTTTAAGAGCTTGCCAGGAACGCCATCAGGACCAGTAGCTTTGTTTTTATTGATGTTGGTCAGTAACTCCTGCTTTGTTTACTTTGATGTTTTGCATTTCAGGAAGTTTATCATCATCCTTTAGTCTAACGTTAATTAAAGGCTTGGGATTTGAGAAAACCAAACAAAACTGCTTGTTTAGTAAATTTAGACTGGATGAGAGGGGGAAAAAAACCTAACTGAATCCAGTTAGTTGAAAAAAGGGCCCAGGAAAAAAAAAGGAAGGAGAGAGGGGGTGAGGGGGGGGGGGGGGGGGGGGGGGGGGGGGGGGGGGGGGGGGAGGGGGGGGGATACTGGAGGGACTGGGAGGAAGGGGGCTGGTGGAATCTGGTTGCTGGTCTCTACTCCTCCACATTTTATCAAAAAGGCATTATGGAAATAGCCAAAAATGTGCACTTTCAATCTTCAAAATAAAATGATTACAATGAAAATAAACTTACATTTATATCACAAGAGAACTGATGGTCGTTACGACAGACATACTGAGTGATAATGTCTTCAACTATGAGAGTAAAACTGTCAAATAATCGCCAGATTCCACTAATCCCTGATCTGAACTTTAGTTCTGTCATGTATTTAAAGAAAAAGCAAAATAGAAATTCCAAGTGTTTTCTGCCCAGTTTTACGTATAATTGATACATTGATTAACTTAATATCCGTCGGTCGTTATTTCGGACATCGCTAAAAACGATGTCCTAATCATGTGTCACACACAAACATCGCCGAAAGTTGAGGAAATCCCGTAAATTGCCCACTTACTTTTGGTTCACTTAGAATTTTAATCCATTTACAGAAAACACATTTGAAGAGAACAGCTGAAACCCAATGTTTCTAATCATTTTCTTGTGACGGTCGTTATGCCATTTGACAGTCGTTACGATTTCTGACGGTCGTAACGATTGTGGACAAACAACATTTCCACAACCTTCTCTGCTTCGAAGCGCCATTCTTGACGAAAGCTCCAGCCTCGATTTGAAACCTTTTGCCTTGGGTGCTATTTAAAGCACGGCATGGGATCTGTAAGTTCGTTGTTAGTAGAATTGCGAGAAAAAATACGGTCGTTATTTTCTGACATACTGCTTATTACCGTATGGATTTCGCGCTCGTTTGCTGCCACTGAATCGAATTTGGTTCGGAAAACACCTTTCTCCATTCGGTTAGTGTTGTCCGAGATGCCGAGTTAAATGAACACGGAACCGAACCGAACCTGATGTGAACGATCGAGAGTTTTGCTGACCGACACGATTTGACAAACAGCGTAACGACTGTCAAACGGATTTTTACCGCTTGACAGCATCGAAAACAATCAGAAATAGAACCGGTTTGTGATTTTAACATGTTCGCCGTTGATTTTTCTGCATCCTTTATTCATATTGTTGTGATGGTATGCAATTTAGATATGTATCCAGGCTTAGACACCAACCGCATCACTTCGTCCGCCATCTTGAACGGGAAAATTTATCAAAGAAAAGCGTACAACTTGGGCATTTTCAAATGGAAGGCAGACACCCAAACTCACCATGTTATATTATGTATCTCTTCAAGGTATTATAAAACATCAAGCAATAAATAAAAAAGCATTGGTATTTTTTAAATTCTTTATTTGTGCGATAAATATACAAGGGGTCTGGACGATCACCTTTTGTCACAAGCTCAAATGACATCATACCATCCCTATCCTTGTCCACCTCAACAAAAAGACAAAAACAAATTCAATGAAACAAAATGTGTTTGTTATGACTCCATTCATTACTTGCATGTTCCTGTTACAACTCGGTTCATTACTTACATATTCCGAGTACAGTAAAATGAAAATGTACATTCATGTGCAAGTGCATGTGCGCTATATAAATTTGTGTTAGGATGTGTGTGTCTTCCTGTACATGTGTGTGCAGGTGTATGCATGCAGCAGCCATAGCACCTTCTTCAATCCCAAGTGCCAACAGCCCAGTGCCGCCTACCTGTGCACTTTTTCTGCAGTTTCTGGATCTCCTCGTGCAGAGCTTTGAGGGTGGCAGCATGCTCCTGCTGCATGAAGAGGATGGAGCTCTCCAGGTTGCGCTGGTGGACCGCTGCCTCCATGGCTCGTCCTGACGCTCACGCTGTTGCCTCACATGTGGCTGCACACACACACCACACACAGTGACACACACACACACATACACATGCGCGCATGCACACACACACACAAACACACACATATAACATGCATAAACTTGCATGCACATACACACATATACACATACACACACGCATACAACACACACACAAACACAATCACATCACACATGCGCGTGCTCACACACACACACACAAACCACATCACACACACAGAGTCGCATACACACACACACACTCACGCGCCCACACACACACACACAAAACACACACACACACACACACATACATGGTCAATCACATAGTTTTGTTCAACTACTTCAAGCCCCTTTCCGCAAATCCCTCCCCCTTCCTGGCCAACATTTTGCTCCTTATAATCACACATTCACAAATTTACTCCTCCCCAAACCATTCCCAGCATTACACCCACCCTCTTCATCCTTCAGCACTCTCCATCCAAACTCCCTCAGAAGGACACAGGAGTTGGAAAACAACTCAGAGGTTTGGATCCCACCAAAGCACCAGGTCCTGATGGAATAAGCCCCCTAGGAACCAGACAGACTTTGGCAGGCAAGATTTTCTTGGCATTGACTCTCCAAGCTTTCAGCCATCAATCCACAATGCAGTAGTTCAACACAGGAATGATAAGAAAGGGGCATGCTACACACCTGTGAGCTCTGTCTCCCTAACCATCCCTTGCAAGATCCTGGAACATATCAGCATGATGCTGGGACGGATGTACAGAGGTCAGCAACATCCTGAGTCAGACACAGCATGATTCAGATGAGGCCAGATACGTGACATCCAACTGCGAGACTCTCTGTGCATGAACTCTCAGGCAATACGGAGAAAGGCAAACAAAGTAACATCCTTGAAATGGATTTCTCCACCATATTCAACAAACAAAGTAACCGACTTCTTCTAATCTACAAGATGCAGTGTTTGGATTCTGTAGCTCAATGAACACATGTATCCAGAATTTCCTCACAGACCGGGAGCTAAACGTCACTGTAGATGGTGTCACATCTGAGTCCATCTCTGTGGAGTCTGAAGTCACCCAAGGGTGAGTTCCTGGGCCTTGCCCCCTTTCTTCTAAACATAAACAACTCTTAAAACAGCTTTCTGTACACTCCTTCTTGCCAACACACAGTGTCTTTCAGGGACTATGAAAATCTGTGCTGGGTCTCAGTTCCATGGCCGGTTAGGAAAAGACATGGAAGACATCACCCTTTCACCCTGAAACATGTCAAACTCCCCATAGCATGAGGTAAAGAGATCTGACTGCACAGTTAGGAAAAGACATGAAGACATCACCCTTTCCACCTCAAACATGTCAGACTCCCCATACAGGGTTCGCGCTAGGATTTTTGAAAACCGGTACCGTGAGTTGCCATTTCAGAGATATCTTGACCAACCCCCCAAACATCGGTCCCCAGAAAATCAAAACCGGTACGCACTGTGACAGAACGAAACTATTGAGGGGGGGGGGGGGGGGGGGGGGGGGGGGGGGGGGGGGGGGGGGGGGGGGGGGGGGGTTGTTTGGCAACAAAACTAAATCTAAATTGAACAAAAGACCTATATGAGCGCTAAGCGTAGGAACAAGAAAGAAGAATAGCATGAATTTACGTCACACGAATGACGGTTCTGCAGAACAACAAACTGACAGTGACACAGGCGCTAGAAAAATAAATACACACAAAATATATAAATTCCTATTTCCTGCGTGGCTTCATGCCCAAGAAGCGAGTGGCAGCAGCACGGCAGTCAAAGTCTCTGAGAGATTTGCCATGGATGTTGAGTCGTTATTTCCCCATTTGGTCTACTCCCATTTCGCCTACACAGAAATGTGTGAGCACGACTTGGCCTAACGGCCTTCATTCATTCGTCCTTCGTCCTCTCTCGGGCTTCGCCCTACTCTAATCTAAAGACCATCGATTCTGCTTTGGAGTAGACTGGGACACTGGTTACGCCAGGGGGGAGCCTTGCAGTATGGTCAGTATGGAAATAGACGAAATGGGAGTAGTAGACGAAATGGGAGTAGACGAAATGGGAGTAGACCAAATGGGAAGTCACCGTTGAGTCTCATCAGTCTTGTTACTCGTTCCTCATTCAGTCGGCTCCTGCCCTCTGTCTTGACCATGTTCTGTACACTGAATCCTCTCTCAGCTGTCACACTGGACACAGGCACAGCTAGCGCAATTTTGCCAGCATGGCAAAGTCTGGATACTGTATAGCCAGGTTTCGGATGGCGATTCTTACAGGACATGGAGAAGCTATCATCACCACCGTAACCACCAAGGGCCCGCTTGAATTGGCTGAATCCAGCCTGTGCGCGGGGGCCATTGATAACAGCAGCAAAGTGGCGAGTCAGCACCCTCATATCATCAGCTGCATAAACATCCAGTGGGCCGGGGTTGGGAGTGGAGGGAGGGTAGCGCTGACCAGGGAGACTAGGCCCCGATTAGTCATTTTTGAAATGAAGCCACTGTAGTGCTGAGAAGAGCGCAACGCTCTATTCTTTGACAGTAAAGCTTGCTGTTCTGCACGCTAAAGAGGTTGGCGCCAAAGAGGTGTCGGGCGATTGCAAGAGTTCGTCGGAAGGGATGCGAAGGGGTGGGTGCGTGGGTACAGGCGCATGACTTTTAGTGCCTTTCCGAAATTGTCACGTCAGACTTCTTTTTTTTCAGACGGAAATCTAATCGGTCACTGGCAAACAGAATCGGTCCGTGGTACCGGCAGCTTCGAAAATTTTCGGTATTTCCTGTTTACAACCGGTAAAATACCGGCAATTACCGGTTATCGCGAACCCTGCCCATAGCATGAGGAAAAGAGATCTGACTGCACAGAACAGACATGAAAGACATCACCCTTTCACCCTGAAACATGTCAGACTCCCCATAGCTGAGGAAAAGAGATCTGAATGCACAGTTCCAAAACATGTCAGTGTTACTCAGACAGTCTACTTAGCTGTCACTACAATATCCCAAAATCTCAGCTGGGACTCCATGATCACCAAGCATCTCTTGTAACATCAGGGAAACGTGTTTTTTCCTTGGAGAAACCTGCAGTGAGTCATTCTGCCTACAGCTCTGCCGACTGCAAGGTGGCATATCAGAGCAGTGTACACCTGAAGATGGTCTCTGTTAAGATCAATGAAAAAATGAATGAAACCTTTCTAGGACCTCTAAAATCCCATCATTAACTTTTGAAAGAAATGGCTAGTTTGGTTATTCAAACTTATTGGTATGAATGACATGCATATACCATACATCCATGGAAAATCGAGAGAGTGAGGAGTGAGTGGAAGAGTATGTGATGATCAATTGAATGAAAAGGATATATAGTTAGTGCTATCATACGTGGTGACAGCCTGATGTGGCCCTTTGCGGTCGGCTGGGCTATAAGCAACATATCTTATCTTATCTTCTGTCTGCTGTTCTCATGATGGCAGAAGGGACGGATTTGGGGGGAGGGGGGGGGGGGGGGGGGGGGGGGACTAACTCTTCTTTACTGTGTTTTTTTTCTTTTGTTGGTTTGGGAAATTTGCTACAGATCCTCCTAGGAGTGACAGTAAATGGTGACAGTGGTCTCTGTAAGGTAGGATGGATGATCACGTCAGCAGCCAGTATTGTGTATGACTGGAGTATTGATACCAGTTTGGTCCCTTTGTTATGCACTTCCAATTTATAGACGAAGAAAATGCCAAGTTAAACAAGACACACTAAAGACGCCCATCTCGAACAGACACTGGTAACCTGGTGTCTTCTGAACTGCTAACAACTTCTGTGCCAGATTCCCATGCCATTCCACTTTTTCCCCCTCCTTTCTAGTTCGTTCCTCCAGCTTCCTAGTGATTACGACGCCATCGGATGATGCTCGCATGTGAAACGGTACAAATTAAAATCAATCGTCTATATAAATATAAAAGCACAAAAGTATGACTCACGAATGCCGCGTTCAGTTTCTTTCAAGTCGAACACCAGTCCATCACCGCACAATGTAAAGCATTTTCAAAAATGAACATGATTATTAATCCATAACAACAGACTGGGAGCCATGGGCCTTCGCGACAAGAATGTGCGTGATGTTCCCTGGGTACTATTTCCGGTTCATTTCTTTAATTGTGATAAATGCAACAGCAAAACTCGTTGTTTTATGTGAAATATCAATGATTTGTTGAATAAGTATACAGGAAAGAAATTGTTATAAAACGCTGAAATCTCTGATTCTCGTAACTGACGGTATTTCAGAACCGAAAGAGGATAACAACAATGGCGTCTTCCTCGTCATCAGGAAAGAACCGTAGTGCGGGCTGCTAAAGGCGTTGTAGTTTGGGAATGGTTTAACGAGCATGGAAAGTGGCGCCCCTACACCCAGAGGTTGCAAACATTTATCGACAAGGAAGGACAGAATGCTTCCCAGGTTTGCCTGGGAAATGTTTCAGCAGCATTGAAAATGTACACAATCGACATTCCGTCTATGTGCCAGATCAGAAAAGGAACTGGTAAGTATAAGTGAAACGTTCATTACATTTTCTCATTTGTTATAAATCAAATACCAGACTAAACGGAGATGGGAAAGGGAAGGCATGTCTCACGGCAAGTGGAGTACTGTTGTAACAAAAAGAACCGATGCGGAGTGAAAGTCTACCTGATATAGACTGGGGTGGGTAATTTATGTAAAAAGGCACATTTTCTAACATGTGCAGACAATGAAATACGTCATAGCCATAGAACTATCAACTCAAGAAAATTTATCACCTAAGCTTATGTCTTGTAAGGAAACACATGGCTTCTTGCTTGTATGCACTAGTCTTCTCAAATTATTCCAATATGTACTAGTCATAAATAAGACTTGACTGGCGTTCTTCCAACATCAGCCAAAAACAACAAAACAAAAACTTGATGTCAAAAGTAAACAGACCTGATAAGGAAAAACTTAGTCAATTGAAATCTTCTGAAATTGAAAAAAAAAAAGATTTTAACATTTTGTGAGGATCTTGGAATCATCAGCTGGAAAAAGATAAGGCCTGCGATGAAATAGAGCCTGCCAAGACAAAAACTGAAATAAATGAAAATTCAGTGAAACAGCAGGATGTGTGTTTATCATTATATTGATGCAACCAAAGCACCTGCTTTGATGCATGCACATACAGCATACATAAATTACCATCTCTCACAGACGCAGGCACACATGCATGTTCGTGCGCACACAGACACACACACACACACACACACTCACACTCACACACACACACAAAACTATGTACACACAGTTTAAAAAATTGAAATTTCAATGTACACAAACTTCAAATGCTAGAACCATGTTGTCTGATTATGATTTTGATGTTAAACCTGGGGAAAAATATTCAGAGATGAAGATGACTGAAGAGAGGCAGAATACAAGAAAACACATAAACAGAGTGTGAAGACACAGTCTTTCTTACTTTACACCATATTTGTGTGTGTGTGTGTGTGTGTGTCTGTTTTCTATTCTCCTTTTTTTTCTATAATAATCAAGCTATCTGTTTAATTTCCTTTGACGTAATTTAGTGACCCAGTATTTAAGTACAGCCCAGATGAATGAAAAGATAATTTCAGGGCTAACAAAACAGTCTTTATATGTCAGAGGCATATGTACAGGGTTCACCTTGTCCAGGTTGTTGGAAAAGTGTGGTGATCTTTTTGCACTGCTTCTGTAAATTTGCTGGTGTTTGAAGTCAGGCTTGGCACACTCATCACACTTAGGCCCTCAAGGATCTGCCACACTTTCACCTTTGTGACTTTCTCTGAGGATGGGAAGTCTGGCGTTTGCTTCTCTGTGTCATGACTGAGATAGTGAGAACAAAGAATGGTTTGTATACATGTGGCTCTGAACTTAGGTATTTTAATTTCAAATATATACAAAAATGATGGTAGTAGTTCTAAACACAAGAAACCAATCCTAATGAAATTCTTGGTTAATTACCTTCCTACCATGCCATGTTTACACACACACACACACACACACACACACAACACACACAACACACACACACACACACACACCCACAAGAAAAAAGTCTGTTTCACAAACAGATCACCATGTCTCTTTATCTCTGGCAGGACAGTGGGTGACAGCAATGTCAAGGGCTTGACTTTGTGTTTCTCAGTTTCTAGCTGTAGGTTCAAGACAAGGTTACGCTGATTGTCTTCAGTTCAATGATTTTTTGGTCTAATGTGGAGTGATTACAACCTGTAATACTAGTATTGTGCACATCGTTGTGGGTTCAGGAACTTGGTGGAACAGTTTTCTCTTAGTCTTATGCATCTTCATTTACCAGTACAGAGACTCTCTCCCACCCTGGTGACCTTGTTGCACAGTTCTCTCTCCAACCTGTCTGGCGAACTGTCTCTGTCTCCTTCTTATGCATGTGTCCTCAGTTAACATTGAGGGTGGCATTTCTCTGTCTTATTAGTGATTATCATCTCATTGTCTGTAGATCAAATTGTTCTCAGTCGGGACGCCTGTATAGGATTGCAGTGACTGCAGAATTCAGTGTAAATTTTATATGACATTTTCACAACAGCAGTACTTTTAGAAATGGTCCACATCCCTAGGATGCTCATTTATTTCGAGACAGCCGCTTTTCGTTGACAAGTTGTTGAGTAGCATTTGGTATCAAACCATGACAAGACTAAGACAGAAACACATGTATACACATGTACATGAAACACAGGCTGACAGAGACAGTGACATATTAGAGGGGGGGGGGGGGGGGACTCGGAGAGGGAGATGACTTTATTACACCTGATGAAACAGGACATAATCATTGTTGGTGAGGAACATGTGAAGTTAACCCACTACGTTTGATGAACTGTTGTTTTTGTTGTTCTGTTTGACGCCTCTGGTACACCTTAATCTGTAGGCCATGTCTAGAGAGAAATCTCCCTCCATGCTGTGTTTCTTTTTTTTCTTTTTTTTTTTTTTTTTTTTTGCTGTCTCACCTTCTGTACCACCTTGGTGGCACTGCACCCACACCGCTCATTCCAACGCCCCATCCACAGCCACACCACACCGCTCATTCCCACCCCATCCACAGCCACACCACACCGCTCATTCCAACACCCCATCCACAGCCACACCCACACCGCTCATTCCGACCCCATCCACAGCCACACCACACCGCTCATTCAACGCCCCATCCACAGTCACACCACTCATTCCAACACCCCATCCACACCCACACCACTCATTCCGACACCCATCCACAGCCACACCACTCATTCCAACACCCCATCCACAGCCACACCACTTATTCCAACACCCCATCCACACCCACACCCACACCGCTCATTCCAACACCCCATCCACAGCCGCCACCCACACCGCTCATTCCAACACCCCATCCACACCCACACCCACACCGCTCATTCCGACACCCATCCACACCCACACCCACACCGCTCATTCCGACACCCCATCCACACCCACACCCACACCGCTCATTCCAACACCCCATCCACAGCCGCACCCACACCGCTTATTCCGACACCCCATCCACAGCTGCAGCCCAGCCCCACCCGCTGTAGCCCCAGCACCGGCAATCCACAGGGAGCAGTCAATGTCTAGTTGTCAAGAGGCAACCCACCGCAGGAGACACTGCGCTGCTGCTGATGTCACTTCAGTGGTGTTCAGTGGCGCCTGTTCTGATCCAACATGTGCGGGACACCATCTACTAAGCCCTATACTGATGACAATAATTGCTTAGTTGCGGAGCCAGCATGAGTGATCTCTACCTTCTGAGGGCGCCACTATGTCTGTCCAGTGACAGCCCCTACGAACTTGCTGATGCTGGTGACGCCGACAGAATCAAACCAAGGCCATAGATTGGAGAGGACATCGAAAGTGAGGTCACCATGAGAGCTAGGCATGATGGGACACTGAATTGGAGACTTTTTGAATGCTGATCGATGAGAATGAGGATGATGAAGCTGAGACTGCATGACAGGGCTGTACTCCACACTTACTTTCATAATATATTCCAGCGTCAGCAGGCCCAAGAGAAACAGACACTTGCCACGTTGATCAGGAAATTCGAGCAACACTCTCAGAGATGCATCCATTTAGTGGGTGAGACTTGACTATGTGTTTCCAGTCTTCCCAGTTGAGCCCAAAGCAAACTCAACTCTGGGTTGGGACAGAAAAATCCCACATGGCTCTGATGGGAATCAAACTCTGACCTCCAACTCCAAGCCAGAAGTCCACGACGCTAACCATTTT
>CM031619.1:1558956-1626456 GCA_018398815.1 Conus ventricosus
ACACACACACACACACAACACACACACACACACACCACACACACACCACACACACACACACACCCACACACAAAACCACACTACACACACACACACACACATACACACACACACACACCCACACACACCACACAACACACACACACACACACACAACCACACACACACACACACACAACCACACACACACACACAACACACACACACGCCAAACACCAAAAAAAAAGAAAGCAGGAAAAGGGAGAGCACACAGACATCCTCTAACCCTGCCCTATGAGTCAAGGTTGTGGCTGTGGCAGGCACCTCGCGGCCGGTGCGCCGCGTCATCTACCCCTCCAGCAGCCCGGCCGCCCAGCAGGTGGTGTGGGAGTACGAGGGGGACCAGGCCGGCCAGTGGGTGACCTACGACCTGGAGATCTCCGCGTGCCTGGAGGAGGCCCAGCAGACGGGGCAGCAGATGCTGGACATGAGCGCCCTCTTCAACCTGCCCTACTCCGTGCACTTCACCACCATGCAGCAGGTAGGAGCAGGAGGACAGGGGGCGCTGCTGCTGGCAGCGAGGTCGTACTGATTGGGGAGAGGGGGTGGGATTGGAGGCTTGGGGGGGGGGGGGGGGGGGGGGGGGGGGACAGTTCCGGACATAGTTTCCAGTCTCTGTAGAGTCATAGGAAAAGAAATTCAAAAACTTCAGTAAAATGTCGGAAGATTATGGAGTTTTACTCTTTCTGATGAACTGTTTTGGTTGGTATTGCTGTTTATATTTTCATTTTTTAATGCGTTTATTTACTGGGGTGTTTTTTTTTTTAGATTGATTGACCAATGTCGAAGAAAGTGGTGAAGTTTTATTATTCATGTGAACTGTTTTGATGTTTGTTTCATTTTATTCTATTTATTTATTTACTTATTCAGTTTTGTTGAGGTTAACTGACCCAAAAGGAGAAAGCACCCCATTTCATCTGACAGAGAGCGAAGAAGAGAGAGAGAGAGAAGAAAGAGAGAGAGTGGGAATGTGAGGACTGGTCAGACACTTTCAGACACAGAGCTGGAAAAGACAGGCAGGCAGACACAGAGAGAGAGAGAGAGAGAGAGAGAGGAAGCAAAGAAAGATGATGGAAGGGAGGGGGAGGAGGAGGAGGGGGAGAAGCAGTGAGCTGAATCACAGACTTAATTTGTGTGTATGTGTGTGTGTTATGTGTGGTGGTGTGTGTGTGTGTGAAGAGGGAAGGGAGGAAGGCATTGGGGTGGGGGTGGGGGCGGGAGATGTACATACTCAGAGGGAAATTTAATATGGAAAGTATATGTGGAAAGAAAGGGGGGGGGGGGGGGGGGGGGAGTGGCCTGTGGAGGCCAGCTAAGGTCCAGAATCCTACCTTGGAGTAGGTTGCCCTTCCCTAGCACCAAAAGGTGTTGGATTACAGGGAAGGGAAAAAAAAAAAGGCCTTGTCAGGACACAGCCGACTTGAAAGAACCGAGAAGCTACCCTAAAAAGGTTGGGGGGGGGGGGGGGGGGGGGAATATTGGATTGTCAAGGGAGATAAATATGATGTTGCTGAAACTATAGCCTAGCCAACAGCAAAGGGCATATCAGGACTGTCACCGCGTTCAGGTCAACTGGCAAGTCATTGAAGAAAAAAAAAGTCATCCACACTACCCTTTAAAACACACTTTCAAAAAACACCCCGGAAATTTCTTTCAACAAAATCTTTCTTCCGTAAAAGTTTCGATCAGATGAAAAGATCACATCAGGTAGGGGAAGGACATCTCTGAACAAGGTTTTCATGGAGACTGCCGTTAGGGTGAAGGGGGGAGTGTTCGGGTTGTCAAGGGAGAGTGAGGGTGTCAAGGGGGAGTGAGGACGGGAGTGGAGAAGGCAGGAGAGGGAAAGGGGTTGGAAGGGGGGGGGGGGGGAGGGGGGGGGAGCAGTGAGAGAGCAGAGGAGGGTGGCGGGGGGAACAGATGGGTAAGAAGCCATGTGTGTGTGTGTGTGGGGAAGGGATGAGAGAGAAAGGGAGAGGTATGGAAGCGGTGGGCATTAGAAGCAAAACATATAACTGTGTAGAAAGTTTGATCCATTAACCCTTTCCCTGCCACAGTATAAGAGCTTTTCTGGATTGCTGAGTGGCCGGGCTTTTTGCAGTAGGTTCACTCATTGTTCACTACTCATTCATTTATTGAGATATCTCTTAGATTTTTTGCATGTTTTTTTTTTTCTTCTTACACCCTGTGCTATGATGGTGGTATATAATAATTTGATTTTGCTGGTCATTAGTATGATGAAAAAATAACGATCAACTGTTTTTGTATTTAAGTACCCCATAGTAGACACGGTTACGGCGTACAGATCGTGAAAACAACCTCGTAATAGACGCAGGGCAAGCAGGGAAGAGGTTAAGTATGGAAAAAAAAGAAGCAACAAAGTTTATTTTTGATTTTAAAAAAAGTTGAGGGGGGGGGGGGGGGGGGGGGGGGGCAAAAAAAAAGTAAAAAATGGTGGGGAAGAGGGTTGTAAGCCAGGACAAGGGGGAGGGAATGGAGGAGACAAGAGCTCTGCCTGTGTGCACTACCCTTGTGCTCCCACTTCTCCCTCCCTTCCCCTCCCTGCGCACCATTTTCCTGCCATTTCTTCCCTGCAACCTTTCCTCCTCTTTGACTACCCTGCCCCCTCCCCACCCTTCCCAACCCCCCCACCCCTCCATCCCAACCCCCACCGCCTCCCCCTCCCCTCCCCAAACACCCCCACCCCTTCCAGCCCCAACCCCACCCACCTCCCTCCTCCTCCCTCCCACCCTCCCCCCCCCCCCCCCCCCCCCCCCCCCTCTCATCCCTCCCCTCCTACACACACACACCTCCAACCTCCATCTTTTCCCCATTTATACTGCCCTGAGTAACACATGCCACTGGCTTCATCACCCCTAACACCCAGTGCTTCTCATGTTACCCACTACTACCCCCCCCCCACTCCCTCATCCCACTCCCTCCTTTTGTTTTTCTTTTTAAGGGGGGAGCTTTGCAGCTGTTTCCAGATCGGTGCGTCTGACTAGTGTAGGGTTTTAAAAAAACAATTAATTTTAATATCTTTTTTCTCAGAGTTTTTTCATTCCCCCCTCGCCCTCATTGCTAGGGTAGGGCAAGCTACCCCAGAATCAGACCTTGTTGGCTGCCTTAGAGGACTGAATCCAGCTCCCCTCCCCCCCCCCACCGCTCCTTCCTTTTCTCATGGGCATAAGTTCCCTGTATTGATCTCTGACCTCTTTGCTGCCATGTCCTAGCAGTTTGCTGTGCTGTATCGACTGTTGAAAAGTGGATTGTTTCCCTGCTTGATCATTGCATTGTTTGTTTGTATGGATTTGATGACTTGGTGTTCTTGGCTACCTTTACTCCCTGTCTTGTGAGTTGATTTTAACGTGGTGACAGCCCTGACATGGCCCTTTGCGGTTGGCTGGGCTCTAAGCAATACTACCTTACCTCCATCTGTCCACTGCCTCCTCCCCTTCCTTCTCCCTCTCCCTTCCCATGACACTCCACACACACACACACACACACACACACACACACACGCATTGTGCGCATACACACACACACACACACACACACACCACACAACACACACACACACACACACACACACACCACACACACACACACACACCACACACACACGCACACACATCACAACACACACACACACACACACACACACACACACACACACACACACACACACACCACACTCACACTCTCTCTCTCTCTCTCTCTCTCCGTCATGCTTTATGTACCCATTATTTTGGCTTACTTCTTACCCTACCACCTTCCCCCTATTCCTCTCCCCCCCCCCCTCTCTCTCTCTCTCTCTGATCTCCCCTCTTCTGCTCTATGTCTCTGAACTGTGCTCACACCCCCCCCCCCCCACACCTCTTTCCTGCCTGGTCATTCCCATACAGACTGCTGTTTGAGGAGTGATCTTTTGTGCCTGGTTGATGTCTGTTGCTTTGGATGTTTGGAGAAGACGAATGTCAGAAAATCACTGGTTTGTTTCATAGTGCCACAGTGTGTATCAAGTAAGCATGGCTTTGCAGCTCCTGTTGTGTGTTCCCTTGGATTTCATTTTGTTTTGAGTCTAAGTCATGCTGCAGTGTGTTTCATTCTCCATGACGCACAAGTTTTGGGTTTGGTGTGTGTGTATGTGTGTGTGTGCATGCGTGCGTGCATGTGTGTATGCGTATATGTGTGTGTGTGTGTGTGAGAGGGAGAGAGACAGTTAATGAGTATGATAATAATTTCAGCATCACTAAGTAAGCTGAAGTAGACCTCTGTGATTGGTCGATATTCCAATGGAATGAACCCCTGATCGAAATCTGATTGGTTGAATACGTTTCCAAGTGATGTTTACTTTTTGTTTTTGTTTGCAGCTCTCTGTTCAGGTAGAAATACTTGGCTGATCAGGTATATTGAATTGATACAGGTGTGTAGTCTTTGGGGTATAATGATTTCCAGAATCCAATAAGAGTTATGTCAGTGTATTCATCATACACACCTGTTCCTCACTGTTCCCAGGTCAGAATAAACACTGGAAGGACGCGCAGGATCCGACGCTCTCCTCTCCAGACCCCCTACCCTCCGCCGCCAAGTCCCCAAGTGTTTCAGCAAGCTGACCAGTGTTTTGCCCACCCCATCCCTGCTCTCCTCCCACCTCTCTGCCGGCCACTCTCAGCCCCAGCCGTCCACCTCCGCCCAGAACGGCTTCCTGGCCTGGTCCGGGAGTTCAGCAGGTCACATGACCAGTGTCGGTAGCCAGCAGAAAAGGGGGAAGTTGGCGGTAACCGCCTCCAGCTCAGATTCGACTCAGACTCTGATGCGGCGAATGGAATGATTTTGCGGTTGAGGACAAGGCAGTTATAAACGGATGAAGAAGGCTCAAGGTTCTGGGAACTCTTCAGGGAAGAAGTCATGTAAGGGGTCAGACCCTTCGGGTGCTTCGTCGGCTCCAGCTCATGCAGCCTTCCACCTCAGGTGAGTCGGGATGGACTTTTGGTGGACATGGTGTCTTGTGGAGCTGTCTGTGTCTTGAGAGTGGTTGTGCTGTGCTATGCTGAAGGGTGGTTTTTTTTTTTTTTTAATCTTATTTTTCTCTGGCAAAAACATAACATTTCACAAAATTCATAGCATTTCACTTGATATCAGCTACGATTCACATCATTTATGCTTCAACATGCTTGTTGGCCAGGTACCATAAAAGTTTCCGATACCATGTGTAAACATATTTGTAGGGGGAGATTTTTTTAAAATTGATTGAATACAGAACAAAAAATAGGGGGAAAAAAAGCCAAAAACAAATGAAACAGAAACAACAGAGAGAGAGAGAGGATAGGGCACCGACAAAGCCACCAGGGGATCCAAACGTGCATGCATGTTAAGTGACACAGAGACAGACTCGTCCCTAAGCATATACATCAAGTCCAGAAGTTACACTTCTATTAAAGATTGGTATAGTTGCCATTTTCATGCAGTTTTGATGACTTTACGCTTTTTGCAAACTTGCTGTTCAAAGTTATAGCTTGTCTTTAAGTAATGTAGAAAGCTTATCAAAATTGGAAGTTTTTTTCTGCACTTGCGTTTATACATAAAATATTTTCCTAGAAGTAGTAGGGTCAAGGTTATCACTCTGAATGATCTGCATGCCCAAATAATACCAATTCAATGCTGAAGTGTTTTTGGTAAGGCGTAGACTACTTTTGTGTCATTCTTCTGTTTGTCATTGACAGTTAACATTTTAATTACCTAATTTTGTGTGTGTGGCTGTTTGGTGTGTGTGTGTGTGTGTGTGTAGCATTTTTCTGCAACAGTAAAATGTATTTCCAAAAGTGTCAAAGCAAATTTTTGAAGGTCGTTTTGTTTTTATTTCACTCAACAAAAATCACGAGCTAACCATTGCAAATTTCTTGATAAAGATCTAGATGTGGATGCAGATGCAGAAGTATGTCTGTTTTTGTATTAGTATTGTACATAACTGACCATTGTGGTCATTTAGGTCTGTGCTGTAAATGCAGAATCCGTCTGCAGTGGCAAAATGTCTGTTTTCATATTAGTATTGTGTAAGATAAGATAATGTTGCTTATAGCCAGCCGACCGCAAAGGGCCACATCAGGGCTGAAGTATTGTGTATCTATATATATAGATACACACATGACTGAACATTATTGTCATTGACCTCTTTACTGTAAATGCAGAATCCTGCAGTGGCAAAGCCAGTGGGCCTTTCACTATGTGCTGCTGAAGTTTGAATCAAAGCGAGTGCAAGCGGAGCTGTACCAGCTAGCTGCAATTAAGAGCTGCCGTTGTTTCAGCAGTGTTTTGGCCACTACAGTGTACACAGTCAGGTGCAGAGACAGTCATCTCTCTGCTGGAGCCCCCCCCCCCCCAATTTTTTTTTTTTTTCAATCATTATTATTAGAAGTTCTTTTGGAGGCAGATCAAAGCGGTTTTACATAGTGACTCTCCCACTATACACAGCTGTCCTCAAACAGTGTGTCTTCATACTCTAAGCTTCCAAATATCCCAGTACCCCCACACGGGAACTGAATGTAAGTCACTGTTACGGGAGAGGGTAGATCAGTGTTAGAGTATGGCAGGTGGGCGGAATAAGGTGGAACTGTCGTTAAAAGATTCTCTCGTGTGGTCTGAGTGAATGAATGATTGTTGTCCCTCACCACTGCGTCCTGTGTTCAGGGTCAGGAGGAGGCCCCATGGCCGCCAGCCTGGTGACCACCACCACCCAGAGTCAACACCGAGGTTTGAACCTGCTGGCCGGCAGCACCTCGTCCTACCCCATGCCCCCAGTGTCCCTGGTCAGTGCGGGGTCCACTCTGCCCCTCAACCTCATCACCTACGCCAGCCACTGGGAGCCAACCTCGCCGTGGCTTCCCGCCCATGACCCACCTCCCCCCTCCCAGCTCCCGCCGCCCCACTCCCATCAGCCCCAGGTCAAGGGCCACAACCACGTGTCGGTGGTTTCCTTCCCATGGGGCGTCGTCGCAGGGGACAGTCGTATTCGACCAACATGCCTCAGCTGCACGCCTCCCATGCTTCGTCCTCCCACGCCGCCTCATCCTCGCATGGCGCCGGGCGTAAGGTCATGTCACACCTGGGACCTTCTCATGCCCATGCGCCCCCCCTCCTCATCCTCCTATCCTCCTCCGCCCCATCTTCTTCATCCTCATCCTTGGCTCAGGGAGCGGTGGGGACCTACACTATGCTGAACCCCTTATCCCAGAGTTCCGGCAGCTGGAATATGCTGTCCCGGAGCCTGCCGGTGCATGCTGGGATGGGGATGGCTGCTCCGTCCCTCACCATGTTGACGTCATCGCAGTCGGCGTCCATGAGCGTCATCGCCGCCCCGCAGCCCGCCCTGCCCACGGCTCAGGCGTCAGCGGTGTCCGCCTACCAGGGTCCCCTGACGAGGAAAGCGGGTGTGCAGAAGCAGATGGGGGCAGGGGGAGGGGGTTTGATGGCAGGGGGCGTGGGGTTGGCGGGCGGTCTGAGCAACACTCACCCCCTGATGAGCGGCCTGTCACACACGTTCCCCCCGTCGCAACCTCAGGGTCACCCTGCGCCGGGTGCCACCGGATGACCCCCTCACACCCACCACCACCTTCCCCAACAACAGCAGCCGCTGTCGGTTCCTGCCCAGGCCGCAAATCACCTGGCGTCCACAGTCAGCACCTGCAGCCATGCATCACCACCATTTCCATGCACAGCAGCCACCGCAGCCGCAGCAGCAGCAACAACATCCACAGCCGCCGCCGCAGCAGCACATGCCAGGGTTCGGGCTGGCCCCGTCCGGCTACCCCTTCAACCAGTCGTCTTTCGTTCCCACTCTGGGCCACAAATTCTGCCTGGGTCAGCGTAAGTACCAAGGTTTTGGGGGGGGGGGGGGGGGGGGGGGGTGATGGGAGTGCTTTGAGGTGGTGCTGTCTTTGGTTTGGTTTTGAATGGAGAATTGAAGATCTGATGCAGCAGTTAAAAGCGACCCCAGAAGAAGAAGAATGTAGAATTGTTTGTTGTGATTGTGTTCAGTTTGTGTTGTTAATCAGTGATAGTTATTCAGTACAGATGTGGCCACATGCCACAACTAGGATTTTGCACTAGAACACTACATGGTCCCTGTGGGCGTTTTGAGGCTACCTAAATTTGAGCCGGCAATTAATGTAAACCGTTTATTGGTCAAGGAGAACAACTCCCAACCAATTACTTCCCTTCTTTGGGGGGATTTTCACTGTTGAAATCACAAACACTCTTCAAGTGCATGACCTTCACCTTAGTTGACGTCACATTTCAGGCCTTTGCACCCACCTGTAGCCTTACCTTTGCACCAGCTTGAAGCGCCCAAGTGGTCCCATTCATTGGATTTTAAGCTGCCTGCTTGGAGTCACCTGGCTTGTACCTTGATGGCCATATGAAAAAAATGAGGAGAATCAACTTCCAGACACAATGAAAAATTCTCAAAACAGTGTAATTGTGCCAGTTTTTAAATTCTGACATCCTTAACTCTCAACAGTTTTTGAGGTTTTTGCATTTTGCATGACGAACGTTTCTTTTTTTTTTTTTTAACATTCTGTGCATTATTTCTAAAATAATCATGTTTTTGTGATGAATGTGTCTATTTCGGGTTTTTGAAGTGATATATTGCTTCAGATAACAAAAATGTTGTTTTGAATACCATAATTCTGAGAGAAACCGTTGATCACCGGTGATGGAAATTCAAGGGAAAGAACTGTAAAGAGAGTTAAGCAAGGCCATAGCGCATTTGATGTGCAGCCTGTACATATCTGACGCACAAAGTTCTGATCTGCTGCACTAGAGTTTAGGTCAGTGCGTCGCTAAAGTTCTTACATTTACCGCCATGCTGTAGGTTTTTTCCCTGTTGGTATGGCAGCTTGTGAGTGGCGCATCGTATAAAAGTACTTTTATCCGATCTGCCACAATTGAACTGAGGGGGGAAAAAAGTATGCCTTTTTACTGATCTGTTTCATCATCACAACAGCTGTCTGCACTCTGAACACATTCTGTAATATCTGTGTACTTACTGGTTTGACTATTGTTTTCGTTTTGTAGCAGTCCAGGTAATTTGTGTGGATGCGTTGTGTGCGTGCGCTTGTCTGAGGTGTATTTCATCCTCTCTTTGTCTCCATCTCTGTCTCTGCCTCTCAGTCTCTGTCTGTCTCTATCTTTCTCTCTGGTCTCTGTGTGTATGTGTCTGTGTCTGTCTTTCTCTTTGTTTCTGTCTCTGTCTCACAGACTCTCTTTCTCTCTTTCTCTCTCTCACAGCCCTGATGTGGCCCTTTGCGGTCGGCTGGGCTATAAGCAACATTATCTTCTCTCTCTCTCTCCTCCTTCTCTCTCTACTCTCTCTCTCTCTCTCTTTCTCTCCCTCTCTCTCTCTGTCTCTCTCTCTGTCTCTCTCTCTCTCTCTCTTTCTCTCTCTCTCTCTGTCTCTCCTCTCTCTCTCTTCTCTCTCTCTCTCTCTCTCACACTCTCTCCTCTCCTCTCTTCTCTCTCTCTCACAGATTTCTTTTTTGCAATCTTTCAGCACCCTAGTTCCTTACATTACGTATCCCTAGTGCCTGTTGATTTCTCTCTCTCTCTCTCTCAGGTCTTCTGCAAGGCTCTCTTCACTTCTCTTACTCCCTCCCTTACACCCCCTCCCACCCACCTACACTTTTTTTTTGTCATCTCCTCCTGAACCCCCCCCCCCTCCTCCCCCCTTGTTTCTCACATCACCTTCCCATCTTTCTTCATGTGGTCACTCTCCGAATGCTTCCCTCTTGTCCTGCATTCCTTTATGGCTTATTCTCTCTCCCTCTCTCTCTCTTTCTCTCTTTCTCCCTCCCTCTCCATTTCCCATGAGGATGTGGAAGTCCAGCATAGTGCTTCCACTGCCACTAGTGCCAGTGAAGCCAGTGGAAAATGTTGGTCTGTCTCCCCCCCCCCCCCCCCCCCCCCCATCCCCTCCTTCATGAATAAATACATGAGCAGTGATGAGAACACACATCAACACCCCCACCCCTTCCACCCCCCTCCTCATGATGAAACGTCTTATCTTGGGTCCTGGCAATCTTGTAGACAAAATTCCATCCCGATCAGTCGTCGTCTCTCCCCACTAGATCAGTAAAAAAAAAAGAACGCAAAAAAAAAGAAAAGGAAAAGGAAAAAAAAAGGCAAAAAAAAAGAAAAAAGATGATGTTGAATTATTCAAAGGAACAGCTCAGGAAAGAGATGAATCAGGGGCAAGCTGGAAGGTGCGGAGAGAGGGAGAGGGAGGTGGTGGGCCAACATGTGGATGTGTTGACATCACTGCATGATACATGTTTGTTGTCAGTTGAGGGGAAGAAGCGTATGGTGTTGGGAGTGGGTGTGTTGGTTGTTTTCGTGAAGTGATGATTCTGTGTAGATATGAAAAGTGCTGTGGATGGGTTGTGACAGTGGTCAGAATCTCTTCTTCATCAAAGGACGTTGGTGACAGATGTCGTGTGATTGTCTTCATGCATAGATGAATTCATGAGGGCCATTGGTTCAAAGACGTTTGCTCTGATGACAACCTTGTAGCTAGATGATTTGAATATTCATGTACGTATGCATATCATGTCAAGAAATTCTGCCAACAGACAAACCACTCCAGAGTGATCAGAATGTGTTGCTTTTATTTTCGGTATCCTGATAGGGGAGTTTGGGGGGCGAGATTTCTGTTATGAGTAACATGACCTGATTTCCAATGGCTCTTTTACCGTTTTCTGATAGAAATGATTGTATTCTTACTCCTCTTGTTTCACTGTTAGAGAGGAGATTTCCTGTCAGCACTGGGCATGTCTGTGGATAAGCAGGATTGGCTGAGGGGAGGAGACAGACAGCTGATGTATAGGATATTGCAGGTAGTGAGCTGGACTAAAGTCTTTCTTGTCAATGGTGATTCTTTCAAGGATTAGCAGAAAGGGAAAGCATTGAGCCTCTTTGCTGTTAATATCGTACAAACGGGATTTAAGCAGGAAGGAAAGAATTAGGCCTATCTGTCTTTTGTAAAAGTATGGAAAGTGTTAGACCTCCTTACTGTTAAATAGAAAGTGTTAAAACTTAAATCTCTTATTATTAGGAAAAGAAAGTGTTAAATCTTATTGTTAATAGGAAGTATTAAACCTCCTTGTTAAATAGAAAGTGATTAAACTCCTTATTGTAAATAGAAAGTGTTTAATCTCTTTATGTGAAATAGAAAGTGTTAAATCTCCTTATCAGTATTGGTAAATAGAGTGTTAAAGCTGCGTATTATTAAACAGAAATTTTGAAACTTTACTGTTATATACTGTTAAACAGAAAGTGTTGAAACTTCCTACTGTAAAACAGAAAGTATTAAATCTCCTTACTGTTAAACAAAAGTGTTAAATCTCCGTACTGTTAAAGGAAAGTGTTGAAACCTCCTTACTGTTAAATCGGAAAGTGTTTATAACTTCTTGTATCGTTAAACAAAAAGTGTTGAAACTCCTTACTGTTAAACAGAAAGTGTTGAAACCTCCTTACTGTTAAACAGAAAGTGTTAAACCTCCATACTGTTAAACTGAAAGTGTTAAATATCCTTACTGTTAAACAGAAAACGTTAAACCTCCTTACTGTTAAACAAAAGGTGTTAAATCTCCTTACTGTTGAACAGAAAGTGTTAAACCTCCTTACTGTTAAACAGAAAGTGTGAAACCTCCTTACTGTTAAACTGAAAGTGTTAACTCCTCCTTACGTTAAACAAAGAAAGTGTGAAACCTCCTTACTGTTAAATGGAAAGTGTGAAACCTCCTTACTGTTAATCAAAAGTGTGAAACCTTACTGTTAAACAGAAAGTGCGAAACCTCCTTACAGTTAAACAGAAAGTGTGAAACCTCCTTACTGTTAAACTGACAGTGTTAAACCTCCTTACTGTTAAACGGAAAGTGTGAAATCTCGTATATTAAACAAAAGGTTGAAACCTCCTTACTGTTAAATGAAAGTGTTAAACCCTTACTGTTAAACAGAAAGTGGGAAAGCTCCTTATGTTAAACGGAAAGTGTTAAATCTCTGTATATTAAACGAAAATGCTTAACCTCTTACTGTTGAAATGAAAGTAATTATGTAACCTCCTTACTGTTAAACACAAAGTGTAGAAAGCTCCTTGTGTTAAACGAAAGTGTTAAACCCCTACTGTTAAACGAAAGTGTTCAACCTCTTACTGTTAATCGGAAGTGTTAAAATCCTTGTACTGAGTTAAACGAGAAAGTGTTAACCTCCTTACTGTTTGACAGAAAGTGTAAACCTCCTCACTGTTAATCAGGAAAGTGTTAACACCTTACTGTTAACGAGAAAGTTTTAAAAAATCCTTGGTGTTAATCAGAAAGTAGTTAAACCTTTAATTCAGAAAAGTGTTAAACCTCCTTGCTTTTACAGAAAGTGAAACCTCCTGTGTTAATCAGAAAGTGTGTAAACCTTACTGTTAGAGAAAGTGTTCAAACTTCCTTCTTTAACAGAAAGTGTTAAACCTCTGTATGTTAGACAGAAATGTTAAACCTCCTTACTGTTAATCAGAAAGTGTTAAACCTCCTGGTATGTTAATAGAAAGTGTTAAACCTCCGTACTGTTAGACAGAAAGTGTGAAACCTCAGTACTGTTAACAGAAAGTGTAAACCTCCTTAGTGTTAGACAGAAAGTGTTAAACCTCCTTACTGTTAAAAAGTGTTAAACCTCCTTACTGTTAGAAAGTGTTAAACCTCCTACTGTTAGACAGAAAGTGTTAAACCTCTGTACTGTTAGACAGAAAGTGTTAAACCTCCGTACTGTTAGACAGAAAGTGTTAAACCTCCTACTGTTAGACAGAAAGTGTTAAACCTCCTTACTGTTAGACGGGAAGTGGTTAAACCTCGTACTGTCAAGCAGGAGTATGAAGTGTTTAACCGGCTTCCTGTTACCAGTGCGTACATCCTTTGATAAGGACCAAAGCAGGAAGGAAATAGCCAAACGTCCTTGCTGTGAACAGTGGATGTCGTCCGGTAAATGAGAAATGAAAGAGTGAAGCTTGTGGATGTAAACAGGCCGTTTTTTCTGTGACCTGGGACGGAAGAAAGTGAAATCTTCGTGTGTCCAACAGCGAACATTTCTGAAAGAACGTGGAGTGAGGAATGAGACGTGGTTGGTGTCGTCGCCAGTGGTGAATGGCAGATGGTGCAGTGCTGGCTTTTAGTGGATTTTCTTCCAGTGCTTCAGGGTCCATGAAAGCTTTGTGTGCAGGCAGAAAATGGAAAGAGAGATGGTGGTCAGTTGCATTCATTCAGTTTCTTGTTGACCTGTTGATGGTGATGTCCCCTGCTTCCCCAGTCTCTTGCACAGCACAATGTTCTGACCTTCAACTTTCATCAGTCATTGATTTGTACGCAGTCAGTTTATTTTTCCCCTGTGGTTTACGTTCCCCTTTATCCCGATTTCTTGTGTTACTGCACCCCCTTGTGCTTGGTTCTGACGGTGACTTTTCAGACGTTGTAAATAATCTGCTTCTCTCTTTATGCGATGGTTTACTTCCCGCCCCTCACCCCCGCCATCCCCCCCCCCTCCGCTCCTCCTCTTCCTGTCCTTGAGGTTATGCCTAACTCACTCGCATCACCCTCCTGCCAGCTTTCTGTCCTGTCTATCTTATTGGTAACATTCAACCGTGGAAGGGTCGTTAGTGCCATCACAACCTGCATAGGCTCTGTCCAGTTCCTCATGCCTTGCCGCTTTCTGTGTTCTTCTCATCTATCCATGGAAGCTCTCCTGTCTCAGTCCTCATAGGCCCTTTGCGGTCTGCTGGAATTGAACAACATGACTGGTCGTCTCTCTCTCTCTCTCTCTCTCTCTCTCTCTCTCTCTCTCTCTCTCTCTCTCTCTCTCTTCTGCCTGCCTCTCTCTCTCTCTGTCTCTCTCTCTCTCTCTCTGTCTGCCTCTTGTTTGTCTTTCTCTCCCGGTCTGTCTGTCAGTCTCTCTTGTCTGTCTGTCTGTCTTCTCTCTCTCTCTCTCTGTCTCTGTCTCTTTCTCCCTCTCGCTCAGTCTCTCTCTTTCCTCTCTCTCTCTCTCTTAGATTGTCATCATATTTTGTTCTTTGTTTATTTTTCACTCCTTTGTTTTTGTTCTTTGACCTTTCTGTTTTGTAGTTGTTTTTAACACTGACTAATGGTGATGGTGGTAGTTTTGTTTTCCTTTGTCATCATACCTCTCCACGTCTGCTACTTTTTTGTTCTGACTGTCTTTTATGAATTTGACATCAAACCAGATGATTGAAAACAGGGCACTAGATATAGTCCTTGTGGCAACTTCCAGATTTAGTCCACCTTCAGTGATATTGATAATGATTACTCAACAGTATTACACACCATTAGTGACATTACCCAACAGTATTACACACCATCATCTGGGTCCCATTGAAGAACAAGTCAGAGTGACCCCAGTCCCAAACATGGGAACAATCTGATGTTAGATGCTGAATGTTGCCTAAGGGTGCACATGTTTGATGTCTGGAAGAAGAATTACATGCTAGGGAAAACGTGACTCCCAGTACATGCGTTCTGGTCATTCCTGTCTCCAGTGTTCTGTGCAAGAGGTGGTCCCAACAAAGTGGGAGATGTTGCATACAGTTATTTATTTGTGTGGTTTGGAAGTAAGAGGAAGAAGACAATTATTTATTTGTGTGGTTTGGAAGATTACAAATTATTATTTGTGTGGTTTGGAAATAAGGGGAAGAAAACAATTATTTGTGTGATTTGGAAGTAAGAGGAAGAAGACAATTATTTGTGTGGTTTGGAAGTAAAGGAAGAAGAAATTATTTGTGTGTTTGGAAGTAAAAGGAAGAAGACAATTATTTGTGTGGTTTGGAAGTAAGAGGAAGAAGAGAATTATTTGTGTGGTTTGGAAGTAAGAGGAAGAAAATTATTTGTGTGGTTTGGAAGTAAGGGAAAAAACAATTATTTGTGTGGTTTGGAAGTAAAGGAAGAAGACATATTATTTGTGTGGTTTGGAAGTAAGAGGAAGAAGACGAATTATTTGTGTGGTTTGGAAGTAAGAGGGAAGAAAAATTATTTGTGTGTGTTTGGAAGTAAGAGGAAGAAAACAATTTATTTGTGTGGTTTGGAAGTAAGAGGAAGAGAAAAGACGAAATGTCTTATAAGCGTTGGTTTAAGTAAGAGGAAGCTAAAAGGTGCATGTAAACCTGGTGCTTACTAAGCCAGTATAGGAATAATGCAAATTACTAGTATCCTCTGGTGACAGGATCTTCTAAAGAGATTTTTCTGTTTGCATGTGAAATATTTCTTTTAGAAACACTTCAGATTAAAAAGAAAAAAATCAGTGTATAAAAACGAACTGCTGGATTTCAATAAACACAATATGAAAGATGAGAACTTTGAAGTCCTTTTTTTAGAAAATGATGAACACTCAAGCTTTCGGGTCTTAGACCTTCATCAGGAAACACTACACAGGAAACACAAGGGGAAACTCCAAAGTGATGCAAAAGAACAATTGACATAAAAAAAATTGATGTCACAACACTATCGTGTAACACTTTTCCATAATGCAAACATTTGCTACATGTGTTAGGTCTGTTAGGTTTGTGTTAACAGCCACCCTATGAAATCCTTTACACCACCCCCCACCCCACCCCCCCCCCACCCCCCACCCCCCACCATATACTTCCCACCCCACACACACACCCCACACACACATCCCCACCCTTTCCCTTTCAAAGGCAAGGAACATCTCTGTCGTGAACAGCTCTCTGAAAGTTGTCAGCTGTTACATCCCTGATGTGTCAGCTGAATATGCATAAATTCTGTCCAAGACTGGCAACAGCTTGCAAACACAGACTTCAGTGATTTAAAGTCAAGTGTGTGTAATGCTCAAAAGTGAAGTGTGTATATAGTGCTCAATTCATATTGATAAGTACGTATCTCAATCAACTTTGTAGTCCTGTATTACACCATGAATTGAGTACAAAAGCAGACTTTGCTGAAACAGAGAGGGGACTATGTGGTATGCTTTGTTTTGTTTTGTTTCGTTTTTTGCTGTCGTTGTTTGACAAGGGTGTTCATTGAGCTTACATTGCACGGTAAAATCTGAGCTTTCCCTTTGGTAGGTTGCAATTGTTATATTTGATTTTTAATCTTTTATTTGTTTTTTGTTTCCAAATCAAATTAATGAAATGATTTTTAGTGTTTCTGTTTTCGCTGGTGATTTGTTTTTCATCTTTTTTTTTTATACATGGTTTTAAAAAAAGATTGAAATGGCTGGCTTGAGGCTAGCAGGAGACAGGAATACCGAGTATCGGAGATGACTGGGCATGGGCGCTGGGCTGTTGCAGGTTGATGATATCTGGTGCCACCGGCGGTCAGCACAGCGGGTCTTCTGCCACCACGGTGCCAGGTGAGTCCATGGTCATGGTGATCATAGTGATGACCTGAGTAGGGAGAGGGTGATAGTCCATGGTCATGGTGATCATAGTGATGACACTGAGTAGGGAGAGGGTGATAGTCCATGGTCATGGTGATCATAGTGATGACACTGAGTAGGGAGAGGGTGATAGTCCATGGTCATGGTGATCATAGTGATGACGCTGAGTAGGGAGAGGGTGATAGTCCATGGTCATGGTGATCATAGTGATGACACTGAGTAGGGAGGGTGATAGTCCTGGTCATGGTGATCATAGTGGAGACATGAGTAGGGAGAGGGTGATAGCCATGGTCATGGTGATCATAGTGTGACACTGAGTAGGGAAGGGTGATAGTCCATGTGCATGGTGATCATAGTGATGACGCTGAGTACGGGAGAGGGTGATAGTCCATGGTATGGTGACCATAGTGATGACGCTGAGTAGGGCGATGGGGATAGTTGTGATGATGAATCAATACTAGTGGGGAGGCAGTGATAACAATGTGATGATATGACAGCGTGATTGCTCATAGTGATGATGATAGTTGTAACCATGGGAAAGGTTATAAATATATAGTGATGAGGATATGATCACAGTGGTAATGATGACAATGAAAACCGTGATGAGCATGTGTGGTAAACAGTGAGGAGGACATGATTACTGTGATGATGACTGTGATCACATAGAGGATTGTGATAACAATTGTTGAGGATGCTGAAACTGTGATGTTGATAATAGAGCTGTTTATTCTTCTTCCTAAAAGGCTGGTTCACTCATAAAGAGTAGTCACCAGCGGCATGTTAAAAATAAATAATATAAATGAAGTTTATCTGTACAGTTTCACTGTGTTTTGTACACATGTTGCAAAAAAACAAAACCTATGATTGACAAGCTGAAACTATGAAAGGTAGAAACAAAAATCAAGATGTTCTTGAGTGGTAATTGCACTTGCAGTGTATAGCCATCCTGTTGTCTTGGGGCTTGGACAAAGAGCAACAACTCCACTAAATCTTGCAATGAATCGCTGTGCATAATTTTTTTTTTAATGAGTAAAGAGCGTGAGTTAGAGCAATGATGCTGATGAATGAGGTTGGAAAGGATAAGTGTTGGAGAAACTGATTGTACAGTAAGTATTGGGAGAAACTGATTGTACAGTAAGTATTGGAAGATCAGGTATCCATCCAGTTCTCTGTCATTTGCTGTGCGAGGTTATGTAAAAATAACACCCACCCACCCTCCCCTCCGGCCAAGCTCCCTTGCTTTTATAACAACAAAAAATTGGAAGAAGTGGTTTACACAATACAAAGTGAGCAGCAACAAGCTGAACGCTTATAGTGTGCTCTGCAAAATGACAATACACAACTAATTTACCTGGCAGCTACAGTAACACAGATATTACATTATTTATATGAAAACAATTGACAGTTTAAAGTTTATAAATCACATGAAGAATACAAAAAGAGAACACCCCCGCCCCCCCCACCCCTTTCCGGAAAGAGAAAAGATAATTCTAAAAATAGTAAAGAAAGAAACGGAGATTAATGAAGAGAGACGATGAAAATACACCACAGGCACACTAACTTGTTATCATCACAATTGAAAAAAATGGCAATTTTTTTTAATACAATCTTTTTTGTCTACCTGAAACCTCCAAAAGGCAGTGTATTTTAAACCGGTTGCCTCCAGAGATAAACTTATGAACACTTCAAATATCAATATGTTGGTATCTATCTCCCAGGTTACGGTCCCCTTTTTTAACAGAGTTCGAACATTTCTGTAGTGTGGAGTTTGGAAATAGTTTTGTGCGGGTTTCATTAAAACGAGGACACAACAGAAATAGTGCTCAGCTGTTTCCTCCCCATTGCACACTCACACAGTGGGTCGTTAAGTAGATGGCGGTTCAACATATCATATCTCAGATCACTGATTCCAGATGAAGACAGCAATGAACGATTTGTTTTTTTTCTCTCGCAAGGTAAAAGTACGGTGGTATGACAGGATCATCACCCAAATTTAAAGATGCTTGACTCCGCTTAAAGATGGACTGGTTTTTAATATCCCTCCGGGGGTTGCAACCTTGCCGTGGTCGGAGGGCTTGCGTGGTCCTGTGATCCTTAGGTTTTGCTGGCGGGGCATCAATACTTAGAGATAGGCTGGTTTTTTCCAAATTGCTTCTAGGTGAGAAGTCAAATGCTGCCCTGGCCTAAGCGAACGGGTAAGGAGTTGTTGCCCCGGGTAGGGCTTCCCATGTCAGATAGGCAAAGGTGAGGATCCTGACAAAGAGAACCCCTTTCTCCTTTTCTTGTTTTCTCCCTTTATTTGGCCCTTTTCTATCTTCGTCTCCCCTTAAAGTCTTCTTTTCCACACTCCTTTTCTCTCTGTGGTCTCCTTAAGATCCGCCGTGTTTCCCGGCGGTGCGACCTGTGTCGGAGGGGAATGAGATCCTGGTGTTTGAGAGGGCCAGCCTCTCAACACATCACTTTGGCTCGGACCTCTCCTAGACAGGAAGTACCTTTGGCCCGGGTGTACTAATGGGGCCCCCCTTCTTGGCTGGGTCAAGACAGACAGTCCCCTACTGGCCAAGTTAACCCCTGCAGTGCTCGCTCTCTGTCCCGGGAGTTGAGCATGATCAGGGGGAATAGGGTTGGTGTTTCTGTTTGTCGTTATATCTCTCCCGAAGCCTGAAGGGGTCAAGACATTGGTTTCTTGGCCTTGGCCCTTAGTGGACCCCAAAGGTGGGGGGTAAGGGAGAGATGAAACATACTAAACTAAACATGGCTTTATCAAAAAATATCCCCCCACAAGGAAGAGGAAGGCAGCATCCCTATTTTCAGGGGAACTTTATTTGACAGCGATTCTGACACGGGGTACGACAGAGAACAGGTTTCTGGGCTTCCTGGCTCGTGGTGGGAGGGACGGAGCAGGAAAGACCCTTTCAGTCTGAGCCCTTTTGCTATTAAAAAGGGTTTTCAAGGCTTAGCAGGTGACCCTCGTCCGTCAAAAGGTTGAGGAATGGATCATTTCTAGTTCAATGTCGATCAAGAAAACAACCTGAACAGCTGTTGAGGGCAACAAATTAGTGGATAGGAGATCAGGGTGACTCCCCATAAACATTAAATTCATCGAAAGGTGTGATTCGCTGCAGAGATCTAAGGGTGTCTCAGAGGCAGAAATAAAAACGGAACTGGCGTCCAGGGTGTGACGGAGGTGCGCAGGGTGACAGTCAAGAAAGGTGCAGAGAGAGTGGCCACCAACACCCTTTTCTGACCTTCTGAAACCCCTGTGCTGCCTCCGGTCATCAAAGTTGGCTACTGAACGTCCAGTTCAGCTTTTATGTCCCGACCCCCCGTTGAGATGCTTCAGGTGCCAGAGGTTTGGACTTGTCAGAGACCGCTGTCTGGGCAGGAGGTGGGGCGGTGTTTGCTGCAAGGCATCCATTGATGGGGCCGTGCAAAGATCCGGCACATTGTGCTAACTGCGGTGGCGATCATCCCTCCTCTTCAAGAAACTGCCCTTTTTGGATTCAGGAATCCACCTTCAACGAATTAAACAGAAAAAAAAGATTCCTTTTTTGAAGCCGCAAGCGGGGTGTGGGCAGTCAGACCCCAACAGCTTCATATGCTTCGGCCGTAAAGAGGGTTCCCGCAGTTCCCACTCGATCAGTTGCTGTCAGACTGATGACTTACATTTTCCAAAACTTTGAAAGGGTAGAATTGTCAACTCTGTGGAAGCAGGCCCCACACTTCCCCCCAAAAAGTGACTGCCCTGGTGGAGGCAAAAAATCCGCCACCCCTCAGATGCCCAGCAGTCTACAACATCTGCTTGCTGGGCAGTTTAAAAAACCAGCAATTCCGCCCGAACTCTCCTATCCAGTGCCCGTGCGGGCAAGGGAGTTCCACCAGTGTGGAGACGGTGGAGATGAGGAAAAAACCTCCACCATCTCCAAAATCCAGACCACCCCCACCCCAAAATTCCCAGGCCTTTGTCACCTGCGGGCAAGTCTGCCAGCAGGTCCAAAGACCACCACAGTCCAGTGAAACTAACTAATAAATTCGCTCCATTAGAAGCGGACGTTGAAGAGGAGATGACCTGTTTTCTCTCCTTTTCGCCTCTGCACCATGGATAGTACAATATTCCATTGGAAATCCGTGGATTAAATTCCAACTTTGAGGAGCGCAGCTTCTGTTCAGTCTATAAAACCTTCTGTCGTGGCTCTTCAGGAAACTCAAATTCAAGCCAGAAGACTTTACTCTTTCTGGCTTAATATTCTTTCAAATCCTGCACAACCATCCACGTTGGGACGGTCGGG
This sequence comes from Conus ventricosus, assembly GCA_018398815.1. Classification (NCBI taxonomy): domain Eukaryota; kingdom Metazoa; phylum Mollusca; class Gastropoda; order Neogastropoda; family Conidae; genus Conus; species Conus ventricosus. The sequence goes on from CM031619.1 coordinate 1,579,722, forward strand.
CGGTGTCGCCCTTCTCATACACAAAACTCTGCTGTATAGTCCTGTCGCTCTGTCTACCTCCCTTCAAGCTGTTGCGCGAGAGTCACTCTCCACAAGACTGTAACAATCTTTCTATTTATCTTTCCTCCTTCATTCCCGGTTTGTCGTCAGGACCTTGTCAGTCTGATAGGAGAACTTCCCCGACCTTTTTGCTGTTGGGTGACTTTTAACGGTCACAATCCCTTTGGGGTAGTGTCGGTACGTCACCAGAGGTCTGCTAATTGAGGATGTCCTTTCGGATTTGGATCTGTGTTGTCTGAACGATGGATCGCAACTTACCTCCCCTCTTCCACAGGTTCACTTTCGTGTTTAGATTTGTCGGTTTGTGACCCCTCGTGTCCTGGACTATGAGTGGTCTGTCCATGACGATCTGCACGGGAAGTGACCATTTCCCTGTCTTCCTACAACCTGTAATAACTGAACACGTCTCTGTCTCTCAACCTAAATTATAAGAAAGCAAATGGGATCTATTTGCAGCCCCTATTTCTGCGGAATTCAGGACACCGATTTTTTCAGAGTCCGGACCCAGCAGAATCACTGACTAACACTATGATCAAGTGTGCTAAAGCTTGTATTCCGTGTCTTCCGATAAACTATGCCCAAAACACCCTGGTTTGATTCAGACTGCCAAAAATTTCCAAAGTTAAAAACGGCTCAGCGTCAGGTGTACCAACGACCTTCGGGTCCCAAAAGCTCGAGCCCTCAAAAACCCCCGTGCTAAATCAAGACCACTTTTAAAATCAGTAAACGTCGGTCTGGAGAAGCTTCTGCTCCAGGCTGACATCAAAAACTTCAAGAAAAGAGTGTGGAACATCATTAAGAAAATCAAGGGAAGAACACCTGTCCCACTTTTGAAAACCCTCTAAGTTTTTTGGATTCTTTAATAACAGAGAAGAAAGCAGTTGCTAATCTGCTTGCTTCAACCATTGAAAAGAATTCCTCCTCTTCTAATAAATCAGCCACTTTTGCATAAACAAAGCCTAAAAGAAAAATCCCCTGCAACTTTTCGTCGACCCAAAATGGAAGACTACAATCCTCCTTTCACGTTAAACGAGCTGAAATCTGCCTTGCTTTCTTGCAGCGATTCCTCTCCAGGTATAGATGAAATCCATTATCAGCTGTTGAAACATCTTCCGCTAGAAGGTCTGAACATACGCTAAGGTCTACAACCCTGTGTGGACTACAGGTGTTTTTCCACCTCTTGGCGAAAAGCCCCATTATTCCCATCCCCAAACCTGGAAAAGATCTTTCTAATCCCTTTAAATTACCGTCCATAGCTTTGACCAGCTGTGTTTGTAAATTGATGGAAAAAATGGTCAATGCTAGGCTCATGTGGAAACTAGAAACCGATGGCCCTTTTTGGGGAAAAACAGTGTGGTTTCCGCAAACATCGGACTTTCCGTTGACCATTTGATTCGTCGGAATCTACACTTCGGAACGCTTTTTTGAACAGACAGCATGCAGTGGCAATTTTCTTCGATTTGGAGAAGGCCTACGATACTACCTGGAAGTCGGGATACTTCAAGATCTCCCCGATCTGGTGTTTTCGAGGTCATCTCCGCTTTTATTCAAAATTTTTTGGCAGAACGACAGTTCAGGTCCCGGGTTGGCACCACTCTTCTGATGTCCCCGAGCAGGAGTTGGGTGTTCCCCAGGGGAGCATACTATCTCCTGCCCTTTTAGTATTAAGATCAACAACAATTTTTCAATCAGTTCAGCAGGGTTCAGACTGCTCATTGTTTGTGGATGATTTTGCTGTCTACGCAACTGGGAACCTGTACCCCAGTGTCCAGCGCAGGCTCCAGCTTTGCGTAGATAAAATCCATCGGGGGGCGGATGACAACGGTTTCACCTTTTCTGCTACAAAAACCAGTGTATTCACTTCCATAATTTCCGTCAGTTTTTTCCAGCCTAACTTCAAGTAGGAAATCTCCCATTCCAGCTGTTAAAGAGGCCAAATTTCTGGGAGTTATTTTTGACCAGAAACTTACAGACCTGCCTACCCTTCCGAATCGTCCGTAATCTTTCGGAAATTAACCCCCCATTTCGGAGGGAACGATTTTCGTGCGAAATTACGGAAAAGAAAATTGAAAAACAACGCAAATTTCCCGACTCAAAAAATTGTCGCTGCTAGACCTTTCCGAGACCCCAGAGTAACTTCCCTTGACTCAAGCCGAAACCACAGATGGTTCGGAACTTGCGATTGGTCAATGTGGTGCTGTGGGGCCCAAAACGACGCGCCTTTACATCTGTGCACGCCATTCAAGCCTTTTGTTCAGCCATGTAAGACAAAGTTTCAACCGAATTTTTGCCGGCGATTGTGAAAAGGCGGAGAAATTTCTAAACGTTTGCATGAAACCGCGACGAGGGTTCGAAAACCACTGTGCCACAACGGAAGAAGGCGAAGAAGCAAGTGTTCCGAAGTAAATACACGGGACTTGGCCTTGTCTTTTGCAATCCAAAAAACATGGATCTGGAAATTTTTATACTGCTCGGTGTGCAATTCGACTTCTCCATCGGGCATGGGGGAGCAAATGACTGCAAGCGCATATCTCGGGGAAAATGCACAAAAGACAGCTGCCAGTGCCTCCAGTCAGAAAATCACATAGTTGTTTACGAAATCCAGCGAGAGCAGCCGTCAGACCCACACACGGAAGATCACCAACGCAGAAAGACTGTTGTGTGAGCTGATCTGCGGAAACAACTTGTCCCAGAGCTGTGCTGACAAGATAGTGGCGAAAATGAAAAGGATGTTTCCAGACTCAGCAATCTCTCAGGCACAATACAAGGCTTAGTGCAAACACACACACACACACACACACACACACACACACACACACACACACACACCCACACACACACACACACACATTTTTTGTAGTTTTTTTGGGGGGGGGGAGGGGGGGGTTGTACATTAGGTTCTTCATCAGTGGTGTCATCTGTGGTGACTGCTGTGTAAGTTACAAACTGTCAAGTATATCACCTTTGAATTGACCTGAAACTCCTGTCCTGAGTCTGTCATCAGCCATCATCCCAAGGTATTTTAATTCTGCTTTGTTGTTTTTGTTCCTTTTTTACTGTTTATATTTTTTGTTAAAATGTTAAAAATGTAGTTGGAGTTTTGTACACATTATTTGTTCAAAACGCCGTGTATTACGCGTCCGTGGAATTACTGAAGGAAAATGTAAAATTACTGAAAATCTCTGTGGTTATTACTGATGAGCATAACATGAGGTAGGCAGGTCTGAACTTAACTTTCTCAGCCACATCAAAAACCTCAAAACTGCTTGCCAGAAAGCACTGAATATTCTGCGGGTCGTAGCGCACACCGACTGGGGCGCTGATAAGAAAACTTTGTTGCAACCTCTACAGAGCCCTGGTCCGTTCTAAACTGGACTACGGTTGTGCTGTGTACGGCTCCGCAAGATCATCTTACCCTCAAACTCTTGGACCCTATCCACCATCAAGGGCTTCGTCTCTGTCTTGGAGCATTCCGCACCACCCTGTGTACAGCCTGTACGCAGAGGCGGGTGAACCTTCACTGTCCAACCGCAGGCTGAAACTGTCTTTGAATTATTATATCCGACTGTTCTCAGAACCGCAGAATCCTGCCTATGACTGTGTCTTTGACCCTCCGTTCCAAAGTAAGTTTGAAAACAACCCGAAATGTATTCCGCCGTTTGGTCTTCGTATGCGGCCTCACGTGCGGAATGCAGGTCTAGACCTAGGAGTTGTGTCCGATTTTTCCCAAGTTTCCGGATCAACCTCCGTGGACCTTTTTCACACCAGAGATTTGTTTCGACCTCGCAGCTTTTCGCAAAGAGTCTACCAGCTCTCTGGCGTACAAGGCATTGTATGCTGACCTCTGTTCCAAATTCCCATCCTGTCAAAAAGTTTTCACTGACGGTTCCAAGTCTGGAGACGGAGTGGCCTGTGCAGCCTACTGCCCTGGGGCTCCTTCTCAGATACTGTTGGAACATATTCATTCCGATGCTTCTGTCTATTCTGCTGAACTTACAGCTCTGGTTTTGGCTTTGAAGATAATTTCGCATTCTTCGAAGAGGGACTTTCTGGTTCTGTCGGATTCGCTGTCAGCTTTGGAGGCCATAGCTGGCCGCAACCTTCAGCATCCAGAACTTTTACTTTTTTTGAACTTTTTAGCAAGTTGAAGGCGGACGGTTACAACATTACTCTTGCTTGGGTTCCTGGTCATGTTGGCATCGGCGGGAACGAAATGGTTGATCGTTTAGCCAAGAACGCCACAAGAGAGAAACTGTCCAACGTTTATATCCCCTGCTCAGATGTGAAACCTAAAATTAACGATTATGTGAGAGACCTCTGGCAGGAGGATTGGAAACACACAGACGAGTAACAAACTCTTTCAGATCCGTCCAAACCTTAAGGACTTCCTCCCATCTACGTCGGGAGGTCGTAAAGAGGAAACGTTCTGTGCCGGCTGCACACCGGCCATTCGTATTTTACCCATTCTTACCTTTTAAAGAGTGAAGAAGCTCCGTGGTGTATTCCATGTCATGCGCCACTCACAATGAAACATGTTCTTTTAGAGTGTTGGGACTTGCACGATGTGAGACACAAACATTTTACAGCGGAGTCCATGAAGATCCTGTTCAGGGATGTCCCGCCTGACGTGATCCTTGAGTTTTTGAGAGAGATTAACATTTTTCATCTGATTTAAGATTTTACGGAAGAAAGATTTTTAATGCAATTTCTGGTGCGTTTCTAGACGATGTCATTTAATGAGATGTGTGAAAGTGTTGTTTTTTTTTTTTTTTTTTTTTTTTTTTAAATGACTGGTGAGTTGATTTTAACGTGGTGACAGCCCTGATGTGGCCCTTTGCGGTCGGCTGGGCTATAAGCAACATTATCTTATCTTATCTGGTTTTAATATGATCTGGGAGACTATTCCTTAAAGATGTAGTTGAAGGAATAAAGGATTTCCGATATATCTCAGTGCTGCATTTTGGAGTTGTACGCTCTAACGGTCTTCTCCTGTGATAAGGATTCCTGTCCGAAACAAGACCAGGCAAAAGATCAAGTAAATAATCCGGGCACATGCCATTTATCATTTTATAATAATATATAATTTTATGTCTTTTCCTCCTTTCCTTGAGTGAGCAAAATCCAGATTCTTCGTATAATTTTTGAGGACTTGTTCCATGAACAGCTCCAGTAATTGTTCTTATAGCTTCTAAGTGAAAGTTTTCAAGAGAATTGGATTGCATTTCGGAGCAGTTGTCCCACACAACATCTGCATAGTCAAAATTAGGTAATATGAAAGATTTATACATGATTTCTAAGGCTCTCCTACTAAATCTATATTTGAAACTTTTCATACAGGTAAGCAGCATAGTGATTTTGTTTCATCTACCATTAATATGTTCATCCCACTTGCAATTCTTTTGAAGTATAAGTCCTAGATGTTTATGTTTGTCTTTGCCTTGAAGATACGTTTGTCCAAATATAAGGGGTAAAACTAGATGACTGCCCCGTAAAAAGTTAAGTAATTCTGTTTTCTCTTCACTGAATTTTTATTTTCCAGTGCAGCGCCCAAAGATGTATCTTGTGTAGATCAGAATTGATTATTTCTGTGCGAATAGTAGGATCATTAAGTGAGAAAGACATGCTGGTATCGTCCGCAAAAAAGTTTAACTTTAGATCTTATACCGTCTGTAATGTTGTTAATGTAAATAAGAAATAAGAGAGATCCAAGAACTGAGCCTTGGGGAACTCCTGCAGGGATTCTGACATAGTCTGATTGGTCACCCTTGATTACAACTGCCAGCATGCGATCAGAGAGATAATCGGTGAACCATGCTAACAACGTCCCTCGTATGCCATTGCCTTCAAGTTTACGGATGAGACTTCTATGCCAGACAGACACGGTCAAAAGCTTTAGAAATATCGAAGTACACAGCTTGCGTTGTGATTCCACTGTCAAATGAGGAACATAAATCGTTATAGATACATAATAACTGATTGACTGTGGAATCACCAGGGATAAATCTGGATTGGGAAGGTGAAATGATATCATTTGACAATAAAAAATCAAAAACTTGCTTGTGGATACATCTTTCCAGAACCTTTCCAACGCAGCTGAGCAAAGAGACTGGACGATAGTTGTTAAAAGATTCTTCGATTCTTTTTTATGTAGTGGACTTACATGGGCTGTTTTCCGGACGTTTGGAAACTTTGCTTCAATCATACTTCTGTTAAAAATGGTAGTCAAGGGATCCAATATAACTGGAAGAGATGCAATCAACAACCTGCTGTTGTGAACCAAATCAGGCCCAACTGCTTTATTTTTGTTCAGGTTCAAGATAATATCCTCAACATTAGTAGCTGTCAATGAAACGTCTGTAATTTCTGGAACTATGAATGGTACATCTGGCACTTCATCATCATCATTTTGCAAAGTGGACTGAGCAATGAAATATTTATTGAAAGCGTTCGCTTTGTCCGTACTGCTATAGTTTACAATGCCATTACAAACAATTGGAGGTATTTCGTTCGAGTCAATACCTTTCTTTAAAAAAAAAAGATTTTACCAGGTGCCATCATTCTTTTTTACCAAAATTTGTGGAGTTAGAAACCTTATTGTCTAAATCAGCAACATAGTCAAGTTGTCTTTGTCTTCCTCTTGATGTCACATAATTCCAAAATAAACGAAACCTGAACCAATCTTCTGGATCATGGATCATTGGTATGTTTAGCTATACTGTGTATTGTTTTACGTTCCCTGTTAACAGTCTTATTTCATCAGTCATCCAGGGGACGTCGTCAGGACGTACAGTAATCACTTTAGACGGCATGCATAGTTTCGCTTTTTCCATTAAGATTTTTAAAAACATTTCAGCACTTTGATCTACTGATCTGTTGTGAGACTACTGATCTGTTGTGAGTAACGTCATCCCAGTTTACAGTGCCTAACAGGTCACAAAAGCGATCTGCATCTAGCTTTCTATAATTAAGTATGGTCCTTTGAAATGGCTGGTTCTTGACCACAGTATGTTTAATCATGGCGCAAGGAACACTGTGATCACTGCAAACAGCTGGCAAAACGTCAGTGGATGTTACAATGTTAGGGCATTGAAATTTGGAAGAAGTGTACACATGTCTTGCAGAAAATGCACTCATTTTAGTTGAAAAGTACGCTGCTAGCAATTTGCGGGTAGACAGGTCTCTAGTGATGACAGTGATGATGGCGATAACAGTGCTTTGGATGAAAGACTGAAACAGACCGCAGGCTTACTGAAAACAAGTCAAAATGCAGACAAAGCAAAATGCAACTTGACACTTTAATGCATAATCTGAACTAGACAGGTGTATTTTGGATGAATATGTCTTCATCGGTTGTCCCAAATGACTGACCAAAAATGCCCCAAGCCAATTTCAGATAAAGATGGAGAAAAAACAACCCAAAAACAAAACTGTAAACTGGTTAGTACTCAGTCTCAAACAGAAGTGGATAACTGTATCATTCTCAGTTGTTTCAAATGACAGACCAAAATACCCCAAACAGTAACCCACCCACCCCAAAGAAAAAACCCACATGGTTGTGAATAATAGAGTGGTACTGTTTGGTGCTTTTTTCGTTTCTTTTCCCTGTGATGTCTGGAGGAGACAGATTTGTGGAAGATTCATTGATCTCCACTCTAGTTAGTTCTGTATGTTGAGTCATGTACATGCTGTTTTGTGGGGATATTGGTGGGTTTTTTTGGCCTGTTTTGTGGACAGTGATCATTACGGTGATGGTGGTTTGTAACAGGTGTGATTGCAAGTAGCTATGATATGGATAATGTTGATGATGCTCTTAGTGACAGTGATATAGAATACTGAATGAGAAACTGAGATGTAAAATGTAGTCCAAAATTAACTCAAGCAACTTTTCAGGGGGAAAAAAAGAGAACAACTTGTCAAATCCTTTTTTTTTTTTTTTAATGAGAAGGGAAGGGCGTCAATGAAAGGTGAAGAGGATTCTATGGAAGATAGAGAGAAGGGGGAAGGAGAGAGAAGGGGGAAGATAGAGGAAGGGGAAGGAGAGAGAAGGGGAAGATAGAGAGAAGGGGGAAGGAGAGAGAAGGGGGAAGGAGAGAGAAGGGGGAAGATAGAGAGAAGGGGGAAGGAGAGAGAAGGGGAAGGAGAGAGAATGGGGAAGATAGAGAGAAGGGGGAAGGAGAGAGTACAAAAAACAACAACAAAAGAAGCATTCAACATACATTTATACAGAGGTTGCTGTACTTGAATATGCTCGAATCCATTATCGAATCGAATTATGAAACATACGAAACAAAACCAGAAAAGTCTAAAAGATAGTTGTTGAATAATCCACAGGGAAAAAAGTCAAGAGAGTAGTTGTTGAGTAATCTTGTTGAAAGACAGCCAGCCAGCCAGCCAGACAGATCAATGGATACAGATGAAAACTAGCCACTAGCAGGAGATAACAAGGATGATATGAATACCTGACGGTATAATAATAATAATGATCATAATTATAATAACAATACTGGTAATAACATTGATAAATGTCAATGTTTTTAATTGTGCACACAAGAGGTTCAGTCTCCACATCCCATCCTTGCTTTAGTAATTTGCATGAACAAAATTAACAGCGTGTCAATATATTAGCTTTCTGCCTTGAGTGTGAGCTGATGAGGGGCTGTGTATGTGATGAGAGTGGGGCGGGCTATGTTGCCGTGTGGACAGGGGGCAGCACGGGGCGGCAGCCAAGCAGCGCCACCCAGCCTGTGTTGGAGAGCCTGCCTGCAGACACCAAGATCGTGCTGCCCAAAAAGAAGAAGACGAAGACCAAACGTGAGTCAGCGCCGACAGGCCTGGGTGAAGACTGCATGCAGTCATGAACACCCCTTGCTCTGTCACACAACAACGCAGGCATGCACACATGTGTATACATACACAACGCAGGCGGCAACATGTGTATGCGTGCCTTTGCGCACGCACGCGCACACACACACATGCACACAAACACATGCACACACACTCATACGCACATGCACGCACACACACACTCACACACACACACCCCACACACACACATACACACACACACACACACACACACAACACACACACACACACACACTCGCCAACACACTCTCACCAACACACACACACACTCGCCAACACACACACACACACACCACCACACACACACCACGCACACACGCACCACACGCACACACACGCACACACACGCACACACACACCAATACACATGTATGCATTTCCACGCAGGCACAGATGCACACACGCATTTACAGAAACATACACACATGCACACACGCACGCACGCACCACAACACACACACAACACACACACACACACCCACTCACATTCCTGCACATATGCACTCATGCATGTATGCACACACACACACACACACACACACACACACACACACACACACACAACCACTGACACGTGCACACACACAACACACACTCATTCTCTTCTCTCTGTCTCTCTCTGTCTCTCTCTCTCTCTCTCTCTCTCTCTCTCTACTCTCATCTCTCTCTCTCTCACACACACACACACACACACACACATTGACACGTGCACATACACACACACTCATTCTCTCTCTCTCTCTCTCTCTCTCTTCTCTCTCTCTCTCTCTCTCACACACACACACACACACACACACACACACACACACACACACACACACACACACACACACTGATGACGTTGGTTAACCCTAGGTTTAGGGGTTTTCTGTGACCAAGTAAGTGATCAGACCCTGGCCATCCATGACCAGTGACCTGCATCTTAGCATCCAGCCATTCCAGCTGACAACCTGTTCTCACACACACCAGACACTTGCAGCTCTGAACTGTGCTGCCTGCTGCACCTGTCCTCTCAGCAGGTAGACAGCTGTGTGGCACACACAGCAAACATGGACACTTTGTGTTGAAAAGGCAGTGCCAAGCTTGACCCGGCCATTCCATGGGTGAACACAGCAAGAGCTGCTGAAGCACCGAACAGAGACACGCACTGACTTTAATTGAACGCTGACTTGCACCTTTGATACTGAACATTGCCACTGGATACTGAACATTGCCACAGGGATACTGAACATTGCACAGGGATACTGAACATTGCCGCAGGATACTGAACATTGCCACAGGGATACTGAACATTGCACAGGATACTGAACATTGCCACAGGGATACTGAACATTGCCACAGGGATACTGAACATTGCCGCAGGGATACTGAACATTGCCACAGGGATACTGAACATTGCCACAGGGATACTGAACATTGCCACAGGGATACTGAACATTGCCACAGGGATACTGAACATTGCCACAGGGATACTGAACATTGCCACAGGGAATGGAAGAAAGTGACAATGAAAAGAACAGGAAGGTGGCGGTGTTGTTTTTGCAGAAGCAGGAGGAGGGGTGGGGTGGGGGATCTGTGAGGAAATTTGTTAAAATATGGTTGAATTAGGAATATATCTTGGTGACATGGTTGGGGGTAGCTCTGATTTTGTTGGTGGGGCCGATCGCCAAAGAGGGAGAGTGTGCAAGTTGGTCTGTAAGTTGTGGCTTCAGATCCGGGCTGCACTGCTTATGATCAATGCATCATGACGTGATGTGATCTGATATGCTACATGGAATGGCCCTGTATTCCACAACTTTTTCATTCAGAGCATGTTTTGTTTGTTTTTTGTTGTTGTTTTTTTTGCTGTTCATTTTGATGAATATCCCCTTCTTTTTTTTTAACCAATTGATCCAGAGGAACATGACGGTTTTCTCTCGCTCTACGGCGGAAACCTGGTGAGTCAGGCAGGGCAGGTCGAGTTGCTAGGACGGGTGGCCTTCAACAATCCAAACTTGTGTGTTCCTTCTCTGCTGGCTGAAACTACTTCCCTTTCCTGTCCATGCTGTGTGGCTGGTTTTGATTGGTTTGGTTTGGGAGAACTGCTAAACAGGAGAATAGTACCCACCATAAAGGGAAGGAGAGTGGGAAGGATTCATGCTGTTTGTTTGTTTTTGTTTTTTGTCTTTTTCTTTTCGAAGCTGGTAACTAGGTCTTAAAACACGGCGCTGAATTCCAAGTTAGTATTTCCTCTGTTTGTGACTTGTTTTTGTAGGGAAGATACCTATTGTTTTGTTAGCTGTCTGATCAGTTGAAAAAAACACAACACCCATCTGATTGCATGTGCAAAGGTGAGAAGTGTGTGAAAGGAGAAAACTGTTTTGTCTGCAGCCAAGACTGGAGAAGAGTCCTGACAAGGTACATGGAGCTGATCTCGCCGCCAGAGAAGAGGTGGGTCCCCCCTTCAAACTGGCACCAGATAGGTTTTTAAAGAGAAATTATGATCAGTCCGCCAGAGGAAAAGGATAAACAAGCTGCAAGGACAAAACACAACTCGTTTCAATCTCTTTGGTCTTCTTCAGGCAAGGTAAACAGCATTCAGGACAATGAGAAGGAAGAATGAGCAATCACTTCACTTCTCAAGGCAAGAAATGATGATTAATGTGTCAGACAAAAGGGACAAATAACAAGGCAAAACATGACACGTTTCAACCTCTTCAGGCAAGATAAACAACATTCAGGACGGTGAAAATAAGCAGTCTATTTATCTTCTCAAATTGGGCTGGAGATGAAAGGAGAAAATGATGTCTGCAGCCAGGATGGGAGAAGAAGTCCTGTAAGCATTTGATTCATTCTCCGCCTGTGGTCACCCCACTTTAAAACTAACTGGTGTCAGATAGTGACCATCTGTGGACAGACCACTGGTGTCAGATAGTGACCATCTGTGGACAGACAACTGGTATCAGATAGTGACCATCTGTGGACAGACCACTGGTGTCAGATAGTGACCATCTGTGGACAGACCACTGGTGTCAGATAGTGACCATCTGTGGACAGACAACTGGTATCAGATAGTGACCATCTCTGGACAGACCACTGGTGTCAGATAGTGACCATCTCTGGACAGACAACTGGTATCAGATAGTGACCATCTGTGGACAGACCACTGGTGTCATATAGTGACCATCTGTGGACAGACAACTGGTGTCAGATAGTGACCATCTGTGGACAGACCACTGGTGTCAGATAGTGACCATCTCTGGACAGACAACTGGTATCAGATAGTGACCATCTGTGGACAGACCACTGGTGTCAGATAGTGACCATCTGTGGACAGACAACTGGTATCAGATAGTGACCATCTGTGGACAGACCACTGGTGTCAGATAGTGACCATCTGTGGACAGACAACTGGTATCAGATAGTGACCATCTGTGGACAGACCACTGGTGTCAGATAGTGACCATCTGTGGACAGACCACTGGTGTCAGATAGTGACCATCTGTGGACAGACCACTGGTGTCAGATAGTGACCATCTGTGGACAGACCACTGGTGTCAGATAGTGAGTGACCCACTGTGGACAGGACCATCTGGTGTCAGATAGTGACCATCTGTGGACAGACCACTGGTGTCAGATAGTGACCATCTGTGGACAGACAACGGGTATCAGATAGTGACCATCTGTGGCAGACAACGGGTTTCAGATAGTGACCATCTGTGGACAGACCACTGGTGTCAGATAGTGACCATCTGTGGACAGACCACTGGTGTCAGATAGTGACCATCTGTGGACAGACCACTGGTGTCAGATAGTGACCATCTGTGGACAGACCACTGGTGTCAGATAGTGACCATCTGTGGACGGACAACGGAGTGGCACAGGAACCACAGATATCAGACTCATTGTTCACTCATGCTCTGAAATTCTCCGACACGTTGTTCAGTCGTGCACAAAAGATTCTGAAACATTGCTCGATCCTTCTGAAAAAATCTCTGTAGCATTGTTAAAGATATGTGACACATTGTTCAAAAGATTCTGAAACATTGCTCGATCCTTCTGAAAAAATCTCTGTAGCATTGTTAAAGATATGTGACACATTGTTCAAAAGATTCTGAAACATTGCTCGATCCTTCTGAAAAAATCTCTGTATCATTGTTAAAGATATGTGACACATTGTTCAAAAGATTCTGAAACATTGTTCAAAAGATTCTAAAACATTGTTAAAGATATGTGACACATTGTTCAAAAGATTCTGACACATTGTTCAAAAGATTCTGAAACGTTGTTCAAAAGATTCTGAAGTTTAAAAGATTCTGAAACATTGCTCAATCCTTCTGAAAAAAATCTCTGTAGCATTGTTAAAGATATGTGACACATTGTTCAAAAGATTCTGAAACATTGTTCAAAAGATTCTGAAACATTGCTCGATCCTTCTGAAAAAATCTCTGTAGCATTGTTAAAGATATGTGACACATTGTTCAAAAGATTCTGAAACATTGTTCAAAAGATTCTGAAACATTGCTCGATCCTTCTGAAAATCTCTGTAGCATTGTTAAAGATATGTGACACATTGTTCAGTTAAAAAAACAAAAAGATTCTGATCGATTTGTTCAGTCATGATGAAGATCTGTAGCATTGTTGTATGGTAAAGATCATTACTAATTGCTCAGTCAAATCAAAAGATCTCTGACATATCATGTAATCATGCACAGTGATCTTAAATTTATCGCTCAGTCTGACACCAGATTTTCTATTGGTTGCTCTGAGTGTAGTCATGTGTTGTACTGCAACTCATTCCATGACAGCAGTTGAAGGCATTGCTGTGTACATTGTGTTTCTTCGTTGCAGTCGTGACAGTACCTGTACTGTTGTACACATGACACCAAATTACATATCTGCTGTACATGTGACATCATTTTCAAAGCTATTATTGTTCATGTGACGTCAATTTTTTAATTGTAGTGTTCATGTAACATCAGTTTCCATGACAACTGTAGAAGTGACCTGATTGGGTCAGGACTGCTGCGTATGTTACGACTTGCTGTTGTGTTGTGTTGTCTATCACTACTGTAGGAATGACCGAATAGTTGATGACTGCTGGGTATGTTACAACTTGCTGTTGTGTTCTGTTGTCTATCACTACTGTAGGGATGACCTAATTGTTGAGGACTGCTGTGTATGTTACGACTTGCTGTTGTGTCACATTGTCTATCACTACTGTAGGAATGACCGAATAGTTGATGACTGCTGGGTATGTTACAACTTGCTGTTGTGTTGTGTTGTCTATCACTACTGTAGGGATGACCTAATTGTTGATGACTGCTGGGTATGTTACAACTTGCTGTTGTGTTGTGTTGTCTATCACTACTGTAGGATGACCTAATTGTTGATGACTGCTGGGTATGTTACACTTGCTTGTGTTGTGTTGTCTATCACTACTGTAGGAATGACCGAATAGTTGATGACTGCTGGGTATGTTACAACTTGCTGTTGTGTTGTGTTGTCTATCACTACTGTAGGAATGACCTAATTGTTGAAGGACTGCTGGGTATGTTACAACTTGCTGTTGGTTGTGTTGTCTATCACTACTGTAGGAATGACTAATTGTTGAGGACTGCTGTTTCTATTGCAACACCCTGTCAGAGCCTGTTGGCGATCACTGCTCTACAAATGACATTATCTTTATGTCAGGACTGCTGTATATGCTATGATTCTCTGTCAGGGTCCATTGTCAATGACTACTGTACAAATGACGCATTGGGTTTTTTTTAATTCAGGATTGCTGTATATTCTGTGACGCCTGTCGGGGCCCCTTTGTCAATCACTACTGTACAAGTGAGCAATCATTTGGTTTTCCAGGACTGCTGTGTATGCTACCACACCCTGTCAGGGCCTTTGTCAATCACTACTGTACAAGTGAGCATATCATTTGGTTTCAGGACTGCTGTATATGCTACGACACCCTGTCAGGGCCATGACTAATGTACAAGTGACCACATGATTTGTTCAGGACTGCTGTATATTCTGCCACACCCTGTCGGGGCCAGTTGTGGTAACTAATGTATAGGTGACCACATGATTTGTTCAGGGCTGCTGTATAACTACGACACCCTGTCAGGGCCACGACTAATGTACAGGTGACCACATGATTTGTTCAGGACTGCTGTATATACTACGACACCCTGTCGGGGCCACGACTAATGTACAGTTGAACACCTGATTTGTTCAGGACTGCTGTATATGCTACGACACCCTGTCGGGCCACGACTAATGTACAGGTGACCACATGATTTGTTCAGGACTGCTGTATATGCTACGACACCCTGTCAGGGCCACGACTAATGTACAGGTGACCACATGATTTGTTCAGGACTGTTGTATATGCTACGACACCCTGTCAGGGCCACGACTAATGTACAAGTGACCACATGATTTGTTCAGGACTGCTGTATATGCTACGACACCCTGTAGGGGCCACGACTAATGTACAGGTGACCACATGATTTGTTCAGGACTGCTGTATATGCTACGACACCCTGTCAGGGCCACGACTAATGTACAAGTGACCACATGATTTGTTCAGGACTGCTGTATATGCTACGACACCCTGTCAGGGCCACGACTAATGTACAGGTGACCACATGATTTGTTCAGGACTGCTGTATATGCTACGACACCCTGTCGGGGCCATGACTAATGTACAAGTGACCACATGATTTGTTCAGATCTGCTGTATATGCTACGACACCCTGTCGGGGCCACGACTAATGTACAGGTGACACATGATTTGTTCAGGACTGCTGTATATGCTACGACACCCTGTCAGGACCCTCCAGCTACGGGGAGGGCAAGGCAGGGCACTGCGACGTCATCCAGCTCAACAAGTGCAGCCACATGTTCCACCGCCTCTGTCTCCTGGCCATGTACGACAGCTCACACAAGGTGGTGGGGGAAGGGAGGTGGGGGGTGACCTGCGTGTGTGTGTGTCTCTCATTATATCACTGTGGAGTAGGCCACTGTGTGGTGAGGAGATGGAAAAAGACAAGAGAGCATTAGGGGAGTGAAGCAGGTGCCATGATTGGAAGAAGTCATGTTGATACACATTCTGATTCATGGTTGTTCCATAGCTCATCGGCCCATAGGAGTAGGGAGAGGGGCATTAGAACTGTTCCCAAAAAATGATGTGGGTAAACATTCAAACTTGTGTTTTGTTTACATCTAGCTCGGCTGACCACAGGGTGGGGCTGCATTCAGGCTGTCACCATAATGAGAACCGGGCCTGAGAGATGCAGGCACCTGCAGTCATGGTCAGGCATTTTGAGCAACACTGTCAGAGATGATCCATTAAGAGGATGAAATTAGACAGTGTGGTCCAAGGTCTTCCCAGTTGAATCCATAGCAAACTGAACTGTGGGTGGGAGCCAGTCGAGGCTGAGAAATCCCAGAAGTAAATGGCTGTGATGGAAATCAAGCCAACAACCAACCAGACAGGAGTCCTTTAATGCTGTCAATTTCATTACCATGGGCTGGTAAATCTTTTCTGTTTTATTGACTTGTCTAGCTGTAACCTTGCACACTGTAGTCTCAATGCTCAGCAGATGTGGTGTGGCACATATGACTTGTTTGTGGTGTGGCACATATGGACTTGTTTGTGGTGTGGCACATATGGACTTGTTTGTGGTGTGGCATATGGACTTGTTTGTGGTGTGGCACATATGGACTTGTTTGTGGTGTGGCACATATGGACTTGTTTGTGGTGTGGCACATATGGACTTGTTTGTGATGTGGCACATATGGACTTGTTTGTGGTGTGGCACATATGGACTTGTTGTGGTGTGGCACATGTGGACTTGTTTGCGTACAGTGGCACCTCTTTGATGTAACTGTGTGTGCCTGACAATACTGCACAAGCACAAGCTGTATTACCAGTTATCCCCCATTTCTTTTTCTTTCTTGCGTACGCAGGCTGATACTCCTGCGGACACTCCCTGTATAGCCAGGCAGTGGAGTTTTGTGTGTATGACCCTTTTTTATCCCGCCATTAAGGCAGCCATACTCCATCTTCGGGGAAGGTGCATGCTATGTGTCACGTGTCATCCATACCAACGGCCAAACTGGCCTTCTCTTCCGAAAGTTGGTGATGGGATTTTACGTGTGTGCAAGATGTTATGCGTGCGTTCACACACAGAACCTCGGTTTATAGTCTCATTCGAAGGACTATATGGAGAATGGAGTCAGAACCAATGTTAACTCCGAGGGAAAAATCCCCCTATACCGAAATTCGAACCCGCAACCCCAGGATCACGAGTCCGGTGCTCTACCAACTGAGCTATTCCGGCCCCCATCCCCCATTCTTCCCTTCAACAGTGTCTGGTCTCCCTCATCACCCTCCTGTCCTATTACCCCCATCAGATGTCTTTTTTTTTTGTCCTACCTTGTCATCTTTTCGCTCTCCCTCCTTTACATCTGCTTGCTGTGACAGTGAGAGTAGTGGCCTGGAGTGTATCAGGAGCCTGACCTCAAGTTATTTCCCTTGGACCAGTTGTGAGTCATGACATCACTTCACTTGTGCTGCGTGAGAAATGTGTCTGGCACAGAAGTGATTTGCTTGTGGTCCTCATGAGTATGCTGATGAGACGCTATGCCGTATTTGGAGAACATCAGATGAAAATGGTGGATTTTGAGACGGAGCAAGAACACAGATTCACAGACAGAATGTGCTCCATATAATATATATATATATATATTATATATATATATATTATATATATATATTATATATATTATAAATATATTATATATATAAAATCCTCTGTGTCTGCTCTGTGTGTGTCCAGGGAGACAGCCTGCAGTGCCCCACCTGTAAGACCATCTACGGGGAGCTGCTGGGCAACTGTCCTCCCGGGGAGATGAGCTACGACATCCTGTCGCGGCCCCTGCCCGGCCACCCCCACTGCGGCACCATACGGGTCACCTACTACATCAGTCCAGGCGTACAGGTCCGTCAGAGACGTCACTCATCGGGAAGCAGGGGGTGGGGAAATGGAGGGGAGGGGGCATGGGGGGGGGGGGAGAGCAGGGGAAGGGGTTGAACGAACGAACGAATCTTTTTTAATGAGGGATAAAGAGTAAGCACAATACAGGCTTTTTTACATCTTGCCCTCGATGAAGCAGACAAAAATAATGACAATATGTGACTTCAAAATCAACGAACCATCTAAATAGTGAAAAGAATATTAGCCTGAAATACAAAAGGCAATCCAAAAATATGACAGTCAACTTTTCACACACACACACACACACACACACACACACACACACAGAGAAAACAACTTCGCAAATACATTATAAAAAAAAAAATTTTTAAATAGAAGAAGAAGAGAAGAAAAAGAAGAAGAAGAAGAAGAAAAAGGAGAGAAATGAAGGACGTCAATGAAAGGTGGACAGGGGAACAGTATGTCATGACAAGGCATAGGGAAGGGGTAACGAAGGAATACAAACATTTTTCATTTGTACTTGTGTTGATGGGGAAGGAGCAGGGAGGGGGACAGGGCATCCATACCAGCCAGTGTGATGAACCTCCAACAGACGATGGGTAAAGACTCGCTTGCCCATTTGATTTTTGCCATTTGTTTTATGCACATGTTTGGGGAAAATTCGATGACTATGACAAACTAAATGGAATTGAACCCACAACTGCCCCGGAGTGCAGATGGCAGCCTTGCCACTGTCCCACAGCAGGTAGTTGTGTGTCCATTTGTGTGTGTGTGTGTGTGTGTGTGTGTGTGTGTGTCCATTTGTGTGTGTGTGTGTGTGTGCATGAGCTGGCATGTGTATGCATGCGTGTGTGTGTGTATGTGATTTTCATGAGTGAATAGTGGACATTTGGTAAGTTGCGATTCAACAAAATTCAGTTTTCATTGACAAGAAAGGGGTTTCACATGATGCAGCATAAGGCGTAGGAGTGTGTGTACCTGTGCACCTGCGCATACAAACGCGCATCTGTTCTGTTCTGTTCACCAAGGGTGAACCTGACTGTAAATATTCCAATCGAGCAATGTCTGCATTATGGACATACACACACATGTGATTTCACCCATGTGTGCACTCTGTCACTCAGGGACCGGAACATCCCAACCCAGGCCGTCGGTTCACGGCGCGGGGCTTTCCTCGCTCTGGTTTTCTGCCTGACGATAACAGAGGGAGAAAGGTGAGAGATAGGGAGGTGTGTCTGGTGATAGCAGGGGAAAGGAAGGTGAGGAATATCCACATGCGTCTGGTGATAACAAGGGGAGATAAGTGAGAGGTACTGAGATGTGTCTGATGATAAAGAGGGGGAGAAAGAGTGAGGTGCATACGATGATCAGGAAAGGAAGAATTAGGGCTGACAGTTTTTGGATGGATTTAGTAGTGCCCAGAGAAGGGGAGTGTTGGATAACTCTGCAACCAAGCCATGATTGTTGTCAGTAGGGGGGGTATAGCAGTGTGTTGAGAGAACAAGGTGTAAATGTGTGTGTGACTGAGTGTCACACCAGATGGAGGAATAAACAGATTTCTCTCTCTCTCTCTCTCTCTCTCTCTCTCTCTCTCTCTCTCTCTCTCTCTCAGTAGCATGTGTGTTCATGTCTGACCAAGTCATGAATTTGGTCAAACAAAATGGTACTTAGTTTTGATGTCTAAGCAACCCCACCCTCTTCCAGTCCCTCCTCTTCTGTCTCCATTACTGCATGTCCTTGCGTCACTGTTCCCAGTCACTGATGAAACAAGGGGAGGAAAGAGGAAGGCGAGAAGTGTCCATCACACGTTTTGAAAGTGGAAACATGTCAGTGAATGAGTGCGTGTTGAAAGCTGGTTGTCCACAGAAAAGCCGTGTGAGGGTCTGAGTGTCGGTGGTGACAAAGGGACCCAAAGGTGTGGCCATCTATTGGGAGTTGATGGCAAGGGATCTGGCCATCTGTTGGAGTTGATGGCAAGGGATCTGGCCATCTGTTGGAGTTGATGGCAAGGGATCTGGCCGTCTCTTCTGGCCATCTGGATGGCAAGGGATCTGGCCATCTGTTGGAGTTGATGGCAAGGGATCTGGCCATCTCTTCTGGCCATCTGTTGGAGTTGATGGCAAGGGATCTGGCCGTCTCTTCTGGCCATCTGTTGAAGTTGATGGCAAGGGATCTGGCCGTCTCTTCTGGCCATCTGTTGAAGTTGATGGCAAGGGATCTGGCCGTCTCTTCTGGCCATCTGTTGGAGTTGATGGCAAGGGATCTGGCCATCTCTTCTGGCCATCTGTTGGAGTTGATGGCAAGGGATCTGGCCATCTGTTGGAGTTGATGGCAAGGGATCTGGCCATCTCTTCTGGCCATCTGTTGGAGTTGATGGCAAGGGATCTGGCCATCTCTTCTGGCCATCTGTTGGAGTTGATGGCAAGGGATCTGGCTGTCTTTTCTGGCCATCTGTTGGAGTTGATGGCAAGGGATTTGGCCATCTCTTCTGGCCATCTGTTGGAGTTGATGGCAAGGGATCTGGCCATCTCTTCTGGCCATCTGTTGGAGTTGATGTGAAGGGATCTGGCCGTCTCTTCAGAGTTCAATCCTTTTCTATAGACACCTCCATCCCCACTTAATTCTGCCTGATGTGCTCCCTTGTCCCTTTAAAAAAAAGAAAAAGAAAAAAAAACAACGAAATGGGGGCCCCAAAAATGTTTAACTGCTGGCAAGAAAATCTTGACTTGACACTTGTTCTTGTGTTTAGCTGTTGTAGAACCAGCACTTTGACACTTGTTCTTGTGTTGAGCTATTGGAGAACCAGCACTTTGACACTTGTTCTTGTGTTGAGCTATGGGAGAACCAGCACGTTATCAGCCCAGTCAGAATGTTAAGCAAGAGACAAGTGAACACGGAAAACAAGACATGCAGTGTAACACTTGAACAAAATGTGAAACAAACAGAATTTTCAACGAACATCCTGTCCAGACGATGCAAACGAAAGACATGGAAAATGTGCAGGCAATATTTCCATAAGAGAGTGCTGGTTATGATCTGGTTGGAATTGGTCTGTGCATTTTGTGTCTGTTGTTTGTGGTGTCTCAGGAACACTTATTTGTTGAAAATTCGCTTGTCTGGTTTGTATTGTGTGATAGAGAAGTGTTCCTTGGCATCATCATTGACAGCTTGCTGTGTTGTCCCCAGTGCTGCGTTCAGTCTCATTCTCCCATCATGGACAGTTTGCTGTGTTTTCCCCAGTGCTGCGTTCAGTCTCATTCTCCCATCATGGACAGTTTGCTGTGTTTTCCCCAGTGCTGCGTTCAGTCTCATTCTCCCATCATGGACAGTTTGCTGTGTTTTCCCCAGTGCTGCGTTCAGTCTCATTCTCCCATCATTGACAGTTTGCTGTGTTTTCCCCAGTGCTGCGTTCAGTCTCATTCTCCCATCATTGACAGTTTGCTGTGTTTTCCCCAGTGCTGCGTTCAGTCTCATTCTCCCATCATTGACAGTTTGCTGTGTTTTCCCCAGTGCTGCGTTCAGTCTCATTCTCCCATCATTGACAGTTTGCTGTGTTTTCCCCAGTGCTGCGTTCAGTCTCATTCTCCCATCATTGACAGTTTGCTGTGTTTTCCCCAGTGCTGCGTTCAGTCTCATTCTCCCATCATGGACAGTTTGCTGTGTTTTCCCAATGCTGCGTTCAGTCTCATTCTCCCATCATGGACAGCTTGCTGTGTTTTCCCCAATGCTGCGTTCAGTCTCATTCTCCCATCATGGACAGTTTGCTGTGTTTTCCCAATGCTGCGTTCAGTCTCATTCTCCCATCATGGCGTCTTTTCACTGCTTTTCTCACCAGACAGTTCTCTCCTCTCCAGATCCTCAAGCTGCTGATGCTGGCCTTCAAGCGCAAGCTGATGTTCACCATCGGCACCTCCGCCACCACGGGGGAGTCGGACACGGTCACCTGGAACGAGATCCACCACAAGACGGAGTTTGGCTCCAACCTCAGCGGCCATGGCTACCCTGACCCCAACTACCTGGACAACGTCACCGCCGAGCTGGCCTTGAAGGGGGTGATGGAGCAGGATCTGTGACCTTGGGGGACTCGCTCAGTGGGGGCACTGGGGATTGGGAGGAGGGGGGGCGGGGTAGTTGGGAAGGATCGGGAGTTGGAGGGAGGGGATATGTTAATGGGATGGTCAGGCAAGAAGCTGTGTTGTCTGCGTGTTGACATCGGGTCGTTTGTAATTTGTCGATGTTGTTGTGTCTTGGGTGAAGACAAGACTGACGCTGGTTCACATGAACAGGGGGGGTTGAGGTTTGCTTGTGAATGTTTCTGTGTATCTCATAACTTTTCAGAGTGCCACTCGGCGTGTCTGATTTATCGTGAACTATCTGCAGGGTGATGAGGAACCAGAAGGACAAGGGAGGTCAGTCACTGCAGAATCATGGGCAATAAGTAAAGGGAAGTAAGAGTGTCGGTAGCAAAAGTTTAGAGCAGAGGAGTATTAGTCACTGTAAGTGAGAGGGACTGTGAGAGGCCTTTGCAAGAGTGAAGAGGAGTATCTGATGCAGTAAGTGAGGGAAAATGGGAGAATCCATTGTGAGAGCCGCAGAAGGGTGTCTGTCACTGTAAAGAGAACTGGATGAGTCCATTGTTAAAGCTGTAGAGGGATGTCTCTTGCATCAAGGGGAACTGGGAGAGTCCATTGTGAGAGCTTTAGAGGGGTGTCTGTCCACTTCCAGGGAAGGGAGAAGTAATGGCTTTCACACTGGTCAAGGGAGACAAATCGTTGAATCAAGAGAGAAGTGAAGGAGCATTTCTCTCTCTTGATCATCTCTGTGTGTCGGTGAGGGTGTGTCTATGCCTAGTAAGATTATGTCACTGCTTTGGGAAGATTCTTAAAAAAATTGATGTAAATAGAACAGACTTTCATTTTTGAGTTGCTATGTCTGGATTTATTTTTGTAGTTGGTGTGAATTTTTTTAAAACTGATTTTATATAGAGAATTGTTTTATTTATGGACTTGATTTCAGATTACATACATATTTGTTGTCTGTTAGCTATTCTCACTGAAGGAAAAAACATGATTGATTAGTTTGTGTGTGTGTAGTGTGTGTATGTTATTTTAAAAGATTATTCATAGAGGCATAGTGATGAAAACAAAACACACAAACGTAGTGTCTTCATACCTCGATGATCTTGGCCCTTTTTGATTTTGTTGAATGCTGCGAAGGTGGTGTGTCGTCATCATTCAGAATCCAAACAGGAAGAGCCGATAACTTGGTCATCACGTGATATTTGTCGTCACTTAGCATCTGTACTGCATTCTGACCTGTGGGCTGTTAGGTTGGTTCAGAGAGAGGTTCTGGCCGCCTTGTGACGGGATGGGGCAGACGGATCTGATCTTCAGGTACCACTGTCTTGATTTTGATACTGAGAGTGAGGATCAGCATTCTGAAGAGGAGACAGACACAGACTTAAGCATCAGTGAAAACTAGCCAAGGCACAAATCAACATGCATTGGCAGGTGTAAAGTGAAACTTCTTTGATACACAGTACAAAACAGACAAGTTCTTCTTCTTCCTCGTTCGCTTCCCATTAGATGAGCAGCCCGGTGTCCTCGATGAAGGCTGCCGTCCACCGCAGCTCCTCCAGGGTGCCGTACAACTTGGCTTCCAAAAACAGACAAGTGATTTTACTACAAGTGTGTGTGTGCTTCAGACTTGACAAATATGAACGACAGACACAAAGATAGGCAGAACAGTGGTCTTCAAAAGGTTGTCGGTACCAGACGGTTCAGGAAGTATTGTTTGTTGTAATTTGGTATCTGTGATGAAATGCTCCAGAAGACACAGCCGCATAGCATTCTCTTGTCGGTTTTGAACACGTGCTGAAAACTTGACTGCACCTTGCTTGGTGTCTTTATTTGCAGTAGGGTATTATAACTTTCTGATGACGGCACTAGTCCGATAGATCAGGTCAGCTGTTTTCACGGTCTGTCTTGGTGTAGCTCACATGGGACAGGAGAAGAGGAGTGGGTGACCGCAGTTCCTGGGTACACAATCTGGTTTCGGTCCTTCCCAAAGGTGTAGGGGGACAGAATATGCAGCTCACCTGGCCTCCGTACTGTTCACTTTTTATCAAAGTCCTGTTCACTCACGCAGGTCGCTGACCTCCCTCCAGGCGCTGTGTGGCTGGCAAGGATGTTTGTGACTGGCTAAGCCGCCCTCTCAGGTCGTGACCTGCGCCAGCTTCCTGTGCCCTGATCAGCCATGTTGACATGCGCACACACTTACACACACACACACACACACACACATATGCATATGTATACAGGCACATCATGCACAGACACATGCGCTCACACACACACGCCTATGCATCCATACACACACACACGCCTATGCATCCATACACACACACACATGTGTTGTTGTTCGTCCTTTGATTTTGAAGATGACCATGACTTCAATCTCAGATGGAAGATCGCTGAGTGTGGGTCCGCAGGTGGGTGGTGAGGCCGATCTGGCCCAGAAGGAACGCCCACATGTGGGACACATGTGTACATTCACTACACACACATGCAATGATAAAAATGGCACAACCAGTGTTAGGTAGGTACTCAAGGTCTGACCAGCACTTTGGGCTAACGCATAGGTCAGACACCTGCTAAGTCGTAGCCACGAGACCCTCTTCTTCAATTCCGTCATCTCGGTGATTGATTCATTTATCCATCAGCTTTGAATTATGCGCAGTGTGGTCTCAAAACTTTGCGGATGTGATGTAGCATATATGGACTAGTCCACACGCAGAGACCCCTCCTTGATGAAACGGAAACTGAAACAGTCAGGTTGGCCTGCTGCCTGCGTGCAGCCAGTACCTGTGTACACACCACAGTGTCTGCTTCAGCCTGTACTGTTGGACACTGTTAGTGCAGTGCTGTCAGGTGCTGTGGTTTGGGTGTAACATGCTTCTGCCTGTACTGTTGGACACTGTTAGTGCAGTGCTGTCAAGTGCTGTGGTTTGGGTGTAGCATGCTACGAGTTGATGACAATGCCAGCCTGCTACTTTTCGTGACAAAATGTTACACCCCCCCCCAAAAAAAAAATCAGATAAAAAAAGACATTTTATGGAGTGATTGGCAGCTAAAAGCGAATCAAAGCAATGTGGATCTGTAGACTGTAGACTGACTTCATCAAGAAATGGCCAGGTTCAGTAGTGGGAGGAAATACAAAGAAGAAGAAAATTGCTACAGACAATCGCAGTTTTGCTGCTTTATTGTCGGCCACTTTGCTTTTTTGTAAGTCACGTCAAAAAACACACAAGAACTACCCAGATTTCCAGAAGAAAATCGCTTGAGACAATCGCAGTTTTGCCACTTTACTGTTGGCTATTTTGCTTTCTTGTAAGTCGAGTCAAAAAACACACAAGAACTACGTAGTCCAGAATTATGTCGTGCGTGACTCCACTAAAAGTAACATTGAGTCTGGCTTATATCACATACAGGTGCTGGGCTGAACTTTGGAATACTACAATTAAACGTTTCAAAATGCTGCACTTTGCGATTTTGAGCGCTCTGCAGCTCTGTCAGCGGCACAGATTGGTGAACAGCCAGCCAATGGGTGAACAGGAGGCAGACAGAGAGCCAATCAGATCAGTGATACTGAAGGCACAGCCAGCCAATGGGTGAACAGGAGGCAGACAGAGAGCCAATCAGATCAGTGATACTGAAGGCACAGCCAGCCAATGGGTGAACAGGAGGCAGACAGAGAGCCAATCAGATCAGTGATACTGAAGGCACAGCCAGCCAGTGGGTGAACAGGAGGCAGACAGAGAGCCAATCAGATCAGTGATACTGAAGGCACAGCCAGCCAATGGGTGAACAGGAGGCAGACAGAGAGCCAATCAGATCAGTGATACTGAAGGCCTTCAAGATGCGTAACAAAACTCTGCACTAACCTAAGGCATAGATGCATGTCCTGCCCCCTTAGTACCTCTGGTTCTTCCCATCAATCTTCTTTGATCTGTGCTGAGGTACGTTCTGTCTGTTGGGGCTAACTTCTTGCGGTCATTCTTCTCACACTGATCTGTTCTTCTGTTCCAAATGTTCAGCAGATTATGGCTTGCATCGAAATGTTGCCTCACAACCCATTTGTGTATGTGTTGGGTCTGCATGTTGTTGTTTTGCATGGGGGTGTGTTCTGTTCATGTGACTTCAGAGATGTTTGTACCAAAAAAGGAAAACAAGACAAAAGTGACTCAGTAGCATAAGCAATGAAAACGACACAGAAAGTTGTACTATGGATACGGGACTGCCAAGTCTTGGATGAATCAGAAATCCAGAATGGAACAATTGTGTTTCCGTAGCCTTTGAAATGGCAAAATTGTCTTTGAGTGTTTTCCAGAGTGGCAAGATTTTGTTTGGATACTTTTCAGTCCCTTGACATTTAGGCAAAAGCAATATTCCGTTTCTTATTCATCTTCCTTTATAATTTATTTTGTTGAGCCTGATAGTAAAACAACATGAGTATCATAAAAAGGTGGAGTTGATGGCTTTTCCTGTCGTTTGGAGCATTTTGGGTGCAGAATCTTTACAATACTCTCCTGTTTATCAGAAGCTCTTAGGAGGGGAAGGTGCAAAGTTTTCAAGTCTGAACTCCTTTAAGACCATTTTGTGGGCCCACCATATATTGTGAATGTGTGGGAGAGAAAGAGAAAAAAAAAAAAACATTTTGGAAAATGAAGAACTGGACAAAAAATTATGTTAATACTTAAGAGGAATAGAGTGAAAAGAAAATTTCGGGGGGGTGATAATTGAAGGCAAAAAAGCCAAAAAAACCCCCCCATTTTTTTTTTTTGGGTGGGCGGGGGAGGCCCCCCCGGGGAAACAAAAAGGGGAGGGCCAATTTTTTTTTCCGGGGGGGTTTTTTTTTTTTTCCCCAAATTTTAAAAAAAAAAAAAAATTTACTGAAGGAAAAAAAAAAAAACAGGCCCCAGCCAAAAAAAAAAAAATTTTTGGGTTTGAAAACTTTTTTTGGGGCAGGGAAAGAGGGAACCACCCCAAAATTTAGGAAAAGAAAGCCTTTTCAAAAATTTTTTTTTTGGGGCCTTTAAAAAAACGGGCCTAAAAGGGGGATTAGGTTTTTTCCCCTTCGGGGGGTTTTTGGGGGGCAAATCTTTTTATCCTGTTTAGGCTTTGGGGGGGGCAATTTTCGTTGTCCTTTAAGACCATTTTTCCCCCCAAAATTTTGTGAATTTTGTTGGGGGAAGGAAAGGAAAAAAAAAAATTTTGGGAAAAAATAAAAAGGGGCCCCAAAAATTTGTTTTTAAGGGTGGAAAAACGGGTCAGGAACCGGAATTGAAAAAGGACAAAAAAATGTTATACTTAAAAATGAAAAAAGGGGAAATACTGAAATGAAGGAATGGAAAAAAATTTAGTTTAAATTGGGGTTTGAGTGAAAAGGCCAAATTTTCCTAAAAATGAAAATGGAAAAAAAATTTTTTTTAAATTTTTAAAGGAATAGGTAAAAAACCCTCAAATCATTTTTAAAATGGATGGAAAAAAAATTAGTTAATAAAAAGGTGATTTAAAAAAGGGGCTCGCCCTGAAAATAGGAACTAAAAAAAATTTGTTTTCTAAGAGGATTAGAGTAAAAAAGGGCTAGTCACTAAAAATCTCAAAAAATTTTTACTTAAAGGGGAATGAGTGAAAAAAGGGCCAAAACTGAAAAGGGAAAAAGGAAAAAAAATTTGTTAAAATTTTTAAGGGGAAAATAGAGTAAAAAACCCGGGCTCAGAATCATAAAAATGAAGAACTGGAAAAAAAAATTATGTTAATACTTAAGGGAAGATGAAAAAACCGGGCCAGAATCACTGAAAATAAAAGGGAACTGGAAAAAAATTATTTTAATATTTAAAGGGGGGAATAGAGTAAAAACCGGGCTGAATCACTGAAAATAAAGAACTGGAAAAAAAATTATGAAATATTTAAGAGGAATAGAGGGAAAAACCGGGCTCGAATCACTGAAAATGAAGAACGGGAAAAAAAAATTATTTTTAAAAAAAGGGAAAAAGAGTGAAAAAACCGGGTCAGAATCACTGAAAATAAAGAAGGAAAAAAAATTATTTAATACTTAAGAGGAAAGGTGAAAAACCGGGCTCAGAATCACTAAAAATGAAGAAGGGGACAAAAAATTTTGTTAATCTTAAGAGGAATAAAATTTAAAAACCCGCTCAGAATCATGAAAATGAAGAATGGACAAAAATTAGTTAATACTTAAGGAATGGTGAAAAACCGGCTCAGAACACTGAAAATGAAAAACTGGACAAAAATTGTATATAAGAGGAATAGAGTGAAAAACCGGGTCAGAATCATGAAATGAAGCTGGACAAAAATTAATGTTCAAATAGAGAAAGAGTGAAAAGGCTCAGAACTGAATGAAGATACTGAAAAAAATATGTAGACTAAGAGGAACAGGTGGAGACGGGCTCAAATCAGAGAATGAAAACGACAAAATGTAGTAAAGGGAAAGTGCAAATCAGGTCAGATACTGAGGCACAAGCCAAATGGCAAAATTGTGTATACTAGGGAAAGGAGGAAAAGAGCCAATCACTGAAATAGAAGGCTAAAGATGCGTACAAAACTTAGCAGAATAAGGAAAAGCGCTGACCCTAGTGAACACTGGTTTTCCAAAAAATTATTTCTTTGATCTGTGTGAGGTACGTGTATGTTGGGCTAAATTCTTGCGGATAAACTGCACAAAGTTTTTGTTCCAATTAAGGATTAGAGATTAATGCTTGCATCGAAATGTTGCCAATCACAACCCATTGTAATGTGTTGGGTCTGATGGTTTAGTGAAGGGGTCTGTATCACTGATTAGAATGGTACCAAAAAATGGAAAACAAGAGAAAAGTGACAGTAGCTAGGCAAGAATCACGAAAGAAAGTTGTACTATGGAACTGTTACTCCAAGTTTGGATGAATCAGAAATCCAGGGTCATTGTGTTCCGTAGCGCTTTGAAATGGCAAAATTGTCTTTAGTTTTTCCAGAGTGGCAAATTTTGGTTGGATTTTCAGTCCCTGACATTTAGGCAAAAGCAATTTCCGTTTTATTATCTTCTTTATAATTTATTTGTTGGCTGGAATAAAACAAATGTGGTATATAAAAGGGGGAGTTGATGGCTTTTCTGTCGTTGGGAGCTTTTGGGTGCAGAATCTTTACAATACTCTCTGTTTTCAGAAGCTCTTAGGAGGGGAGTGTGCAAAGTTTTAAGTCTGAATCCTTTAAGACCTTTTGTGGGCCCACCTAGTATTGTGAAGTGTGGTGGAGATAGAAAAAAAAAAAAAATTTGGAAAATGAGAACTGGACAAAAATTATGTTAATACTTAAGAGGAAGGTGAAAAACGGGCTCAGAATCACTGAAAATGAAAATAGCTGCAGGACTTTGTGACTTTGGTCGGAAAGAGACAGGGTGTGTGTGTGTGTGTAGGGGGGGGGGGGGGGGGGGGGAGGGGGGGGGGGGGTGAAAAGTCTTTTGTGACTTTGGTCTGGAAAGAGACAGGGTGTGGGGAGGGAGGAGTAGAGAAGCACCACTGCAAGGGCTGGTGATGCAATGCTGTTTTTTTTCCCCTTTTTTTCTTTTTCACTCTTTCCAAGTGCTTGTTCTCCAACGCTTGGCTTCATTATTCAGTGTCAGTT
This sequence comes from Conus ventricosus, assembly GCA_018398815.1. Taxonomy (NCBI): domain Eukaryota; kingdom Metazoa; phylum Mollusca; class Gastropoda; order Neogastropoda; family Conidae; genus Conus; species Conus ventricosus. The sequence goes on from CM031619.1 coordinate 1,609,306, forward strand.
GAAGAGTCCTTTGTACTTCAACAAAGAAAAAAAGCAAAAAAAAAAAAAAGGAAAAAATTAGATTTTGTGGGTCAATCAGTGATTGTTTTTTTAATTTATTTGTTTTTGTTTATTCTTAACCGCCGATGCAACATAATGTGCGTGTTGTGTGACAGCTAGTAGATCATGTTTATACTCGGAGGATATGGACCTTCATGTCATAAGATGCAGGGTTGCACATCCACGTCGGACATCGGACATAGACCGATTGCACATGCAAAATGTCCGATATAACTGGCAGTGAAGAGGACAAATGTCCCATTACTTTGCCGAAAACGCGGTCACTGTCCGATAGCTTTCCGATGGCTCACGGACATGGCACCGGCCGTTTATTCAAGCCGCATAATTATTTGAGTCCGACCGTCGTACAGAATCCAGTCTGTAACTTTAGTGTAAGCCCAGTGAATCACTAGGCCTATAACTATTACTAGTCCCGTGTGCACATGGCACTAAGCTTAGTGGCGAGCCGTGGCGGTCTATTTTTAGCTCGTTGGCTTGCAACTCTGCCTCCCTGACTCGCAGAGGCTGAGCCAGCGAGGTACACGGCTCGCAGCTGAGAGCTCGCAGCCAGCTTGTGTCAGGGTTATTTTTAGTGTAAAGCGGCTAAAGAGCGATAAGCCTTGTACTTGTTACGTGCTGTAGGCCATGTAGGCACATGTTGCCCAGCTTGCCATCACCCTGCCCGTCCATACAGCTGATGTAGAAAGAGGGTTCAGCACTCAGAATTTGATTTTGACAAGTCAAAGGAACAGACTGACAGCAGAAAACCAGGCCATGCTGACGAGGGTGCAAATGGAAGGACCAAGTGATGTCAAGGGGGAATCAGAATGGGTGTTTCAGGGTGACAGAAAAGTGGGGAGAGAAAAGGAAAAGAATGCTCTTCAACCAAAAAGACGACTCCAAATGAATCAATATTGTACTTGAATACTAGCATTAGCAATGAATAGTGATTTAGGAAGACACTGCCTCTGTGTGTGTGACTGTGTGTGTGTGTGGACTAGTAATAGTATGTTTACCAAACATGGCTTCCCACTCTAGGAATATAGTCAGCTTTTGTAATACCATTTTTGTGTGCATGATAAAACTTAATATACATTCAATCTGGCTTGCGTTCAAAATGTCCGATTGGTTTTTGTTGTGAAGAGGACAAATGTCCTATTACTTCAGGGTGGTCCAGGACATTTGTCCTATAGATACTGCTAAGGATGTACAACCCTGAAGATGTGTAACAACTATGGAGTTGTACCCGAATCCTGCCTGCGCATTTATATGTGGATAATTTTGGTTTCAACAGCCATGTTTTATGTGTGTTTTTTTTTCTGTGTTTGTTTTTTTAAACGCTAATTATTTCATCCATGTGTTGTACGTTATTGAATATTGTAGTGGTCAAGCTTTTGTTATTGTACGTTACTCAAATCATGTTACTCAAAGTTGAGAGCCAGACAAGTTCATCTTTTCGGTGATAACCAGATTGCTATTGATAATGATGGTATTGATTCCATGATTGAGTTCTGAAGCCTGGTGTATGTGTGTGAGAGAGAGAGAGAGAGAGAGAGAGAGAGAGAGAGAACAAGTCCTTCGGTTTACATTCTTCACCCAAGTGTGTATGTGTGTGTGTGTGTGAGCAGAGAGAAAGAATAATTCAGTCCTGCAGTTTACGTTCTTCACAACAGTGTGTGTGTGTGTGTGCGCACACACACATATATATGACAATAGTTTAGCCTTCAAGCTTGCTCTCTTGCTAAGTGTTTTTAGCATAGTTCAGTCCACAGCTGAAAAAAACCTGCGATCCAGAGAGTGAGGGAAGGTGGGGCCCTGTGTGTCCGGGGGTGGAGGGCAGAGGATGTCTTTCAGGGAATCAGGAGAACGCCGGGACAGTGACAAAGACTGGTGCTGTGATACGACACAGCGTGACCCCTGTCTGACCCTCGCGGTTGTCTGGGCTTTCACCTGTGAGATGGACAATTTTGATGGCAGTGTTTCTCTTGTGTGTATGTGCAGTCCTGTTATGGAAAACATTAGAGTTGGGGGGGGGGGAATAATTTTTTTAAACAAATCTCGGCCTCCAGAAGGTGGTGTGGTGGGAACTTTTGTCTTTCCATTGTGAGAACGATGATGTACAGGTCATGACAATGCTTTTGTACAGAGTTTGTGCATGATGTACAGGTCATACTTTTGTACAGAGCTTGTGCATATGTGCAGGTCATGACAGCGCTTATGTACAGGGTTGGTGCACCTGTATGTTTGAGTGTGATGACAGCTGGGACCTGTGACTATGGGGATGACTCTAAATTAGTCTCTACATATTGTGTGTGATCTCGGTGGGGATGTTTTGTGTGTGTGTGTGTGTGTGTGTGTGTGTGTGTGTGTGTGTGTGTGCGCATGTCTGTGTGGGTGTTCATATGTGTGTGTGTGCACGCACGCATGTCTGTGTGGGTGTTCGTTGTGTGTGTGTGTGTGTGTGCACATAATAGTATAATATGACAGCACTGTATAGCATGGTGTTAACCCATTGTCTGTGCCAGGAAAGGGATGTCTTGTGGTTGCAATCACCTGTTCTCGACAGGCACAAGCTGAGGTATGGACGGGCTGTGCCCTTCATGGTCAGCTCAATGTTAAATCAGCAACAGAATGAAGGAACCCCACTTTCGAACTGGAATCCGGGGTGACCAGACAGTCGCCCCACACAGTGTCAGGTAGGCACACCTGTAGGCAGACCTGTATGAAGCAGGCACTGTCCTCCCAGCCCCTTCACAGCCCTTGTCCATGATGGGGTCCTGGGCAGACCCCTTTCCACTGAACTCAGGGAGGGTGAGGGAGACCGCAGGAAGACAGGAAGAATGGGGTGCCCAAGGCACGGCCACCTCATCTGTCTTTCTGTGCATGCCTGACGCCAGGCTGCAACAAACAAAACCGTTGGACCTTCTGTGCCCGTTAATTCTTCATAGAAACATAGACTGTACCTCATGAAAAGTGTTGTGGGTCTCTTTAAATTTGGGGTTCCTGGTTTGGCTCAGAACAGGAGGGAGAGGGAGCAAGAGAGAGAAAGGGGGGGAGTAAGAGAGAGAGGGGGGAGTAAGAGAGAGAGAGAGAAAGGCCTTAGCACTAGAAATGAGATCATCGGCCTTAGCACTAGAAATGAGATCATCAACGGTGTCATTTGCTGCTGAAAGTTCCCTAAGTAATCTGTGCTGGCCATGGATGCTAATCAAAGCTGAAATGCAAGTCGCTTTTAGTGAAGAGCCTTTTTTTTTTAGAGCAAAGAGAGCATTTTCAAATACAGTGAGAAAATGTCCCAGTATCGGCAAAATTTAGATGTGTAGGTCTGATGCGGGCCTTATTTGCATGGTCAGATTGAAGCTGTTGTATTTAAGAGTGGGCTTATGTATTTTCAGTATTGTTACTGCACTATTTTGGCAACTGGGCTCAGGTCATCAGTGTTGAAGCAAGAGTAATGAAACTACAACATACCAGAACACAGATTGTAGGAATCTTAAAAACTCATGGATTGTTTTTTTTTAATTAGTTTTCCTGGACTAGGAAGTCATATAATTAAGCTCTGAGTCAGGGCAAAATCATGGAATAAAAAATGAAAACCTTCCACACGTACAATGCTTGGTGTTGGAGCATGTGTGTCAATGCGTACAAATCCAGTGAACGGTTTGCCCATGGTAGCTGTGTCTGATTCCACCGTTTTGATGACCACAGGAATAGATTGTGTTTGTGAAAACGGCTGTGAAATTTGATGAAGATAGCATGGAGAAGTGTTTGAAAACTGGTGGAATTTTGAACTTGTCACACTGTGTGGATCATGCCGAGTTGAAGAAGATGAGAGTGGACCAGGCATTGACAAAGGCACAGGACATAACAGGCCATGCTGGGCCTCAGGCAGGTCCTGTGTGGGGCCAAACCATCAATTTATAGCGTCGTCTGAACCACCACAAAGCTAGCCAGAGTGGACACCGGCTGACCAGTCTGCACGATCTCTCCTTGCAGCCATTCAGGATTCTGATGCACTGTGTTTGCCGTGGTAAAGGGGGTGTGTGCCTGCATGTAGGTGTGTGTGTGAGTGCTCATGTGAGTGTGTGCATGTGTATGATTGTGTGAGCATGCTCCTGTGTGCACACCCACGGGTTCACCCACTGGAGCACACAAGTGTATGCCCGCATGCACATACACATGCAAACGCATACAACTACAGTCGTGGCGCAGTCAATGTTTGGTAGGTACCCAAGTGAAAACTTTCTGTAACCAGCTGCCGTGGCGAAGTGGTTAGCATCACGGACTCCCGGCTGGGAGGTCGTGGGTTCGAATCCCATCAGAAGTTATGTGGGGGGGTTTCTGCCCCGACCGGCTCCTACCCAGAGTTGAGTTGCTGCGGACTCAGTTGGAAAGACTGGGACCACACAGTCGAGTTTCATCCACTTAATGGATGCATTCCTGAGAGTGTTGCTCAAATTTCCTGATCAACACTGCAGGTGCCTGTATCTCTCGGGCCTGGTTGACGCCGGGATATATTATGAAAGGAAGTGTAGAGTTCAGCCCTGTCATGTAGTCTCAGACCGAAATGGAAATCCGTAGCATCATCTTAATCATCCTCATTCTCATCGATCAGCATGAAAAAAAAAGGCTCAGATTCTGTGGCCCTTCATGCCCTGCTCTCATGGTGACCTCAGTTTCAATGTCCTCTCCACGTCTGTGGCCTTGGTTTGGTTCCGTCGGGGTTACCAGTATCGGCGAATCCATGGGGGCTGTCGTTGGATGGACGTGGTGGCGCCCTCTGGAGGGAGAGCTCACTCATGCCGGCTCCGAGACTAAGCAATTATTGTCGTCAGTAGGGGTCTTAGTAGGTGGTGTCCTGCGTATGTTAGATCAGAACAGGCGCCACTGAACACCACCGAAGTGACTCGGCAGCAGTGCAGTGTCTCCTCCAGTGGGTTGCCTCTTGACGACTTGACATTGGCTGCTCCCTGTGGATTGCCGGTGCCGGGCTAAGGCGGGGCCGACCGGGCTGTGGCTGTGGACGGGGTGTCGGAATGAGCGGCGTGGGTGCACTAGCTCGGAGGTAGCACAGATGTTGGGACAGCAAAAAAAAAAAAAAAAAGGAAACTTTCTGTGAGGACGTTCTGAAGATTTTTCATGGAAACAAAAGAACACACATTGCCGACGTTTCCGTTGTAGACAGTCTTTGGGACTGATGACATTCTGGAGATGGTCAAAGACCGAAACATCAACGACTTAGGATGTTTTGTTTCCATGAAAACTCTTCAGAGCATCCTCAAAGAAAGCTTTTTATTGCGAAAAAGATTAGCAGGCAAGAATCCTTTTGACGTCAGTACCCTAGGTTTGCCAGTGTGTTGGGCTCATGTGGCAGATCAGGTATCTGCCAAAGAGATCCCACGCCTCACATCCTCCATTACTGTGACTCATACATCGGCTGTAAATCCTGCTCATCGTGGTCTCCAAGCTTAGCAGATGTAGTGCAGTATATATGGACTGGTCCCAAAGCAGTGACAGATCCTTGATGACAATGAATTGCTGTAGTGCAGTATATATGGACTGGTCCCAAAGCAGTGACAGATCCTTGATGACAATGAATTGCAGTAGTGCAGTATATATGGACTGTCCCAAAGCAGTGACAGATCCTTGATGACAATGAATTGCAGTAGTGCAGTATATATGGACTGGTCCCAAAGCAGTGACAGATCCTTGATGACAATGAATTGCTGTGGTGCAGTATATATGGACTGGTCCCAAAGCAGTGACAGATCCTTGATGACAATGAATTGCTGTAGTGCAGTATATATGGACTGGTCCCAAAGCAGTGACAGAATCCTTGATGACAATGAATTGCTGTAGTGCAGTATATATGGACTGGTCCCAAAGCAGTGACAAATCCTTGATGACAATGAATTGCAGTAGTGCAGAATATATGGACTGGTCCCAAAGCAGTGACAGATCCTTGATGACAATGAATTGCAGTCGTGCAGTATAATATGGACTGGTCCCAAAGCAGTGACAGATCCTTGATGACAATGAGTTACAGTAGTGCAGTATATATGGACTGGTCCCAAAGCATGACAGACCTTGATGACAATGAATTGCAGTAGTGCAGTATATATGACTGTCCCAAAGCAGTGACGATCCTTGATGACAAGAATTGCTGTAGTGCAGTATATATGGACTGGTCCCAAAGCAGTGACAGATCCTTGATGACAATGAATTGCAGTAGTGCAGTATATATGGACTGGTCCCAAAGCAGTGACAGATCCTTGATGACAATGAATTGCAGTAGTGCAGTATATATGGACTGGTCCCAAAGCAGTGACAGATCCTTGATGACAATGAATTGCGTAGTGCAGTATATATGGACTGGTCCCAAAGCAGTGACAGATCCTTGATGACAATGAATTGCAGTAGTGCAGTATATATGGACTGGTCCCAAAGCAGTGACAGATCCTTGATGACAATGAATTGCTGTAGTGCAGTATATATGGACTGGTCCCAAAGCAGTGACAGATCCTTGATGACAATGAATTGCTGTGGTGCAGTATATATGGACTGGTCCCAAAGCAGTGACAGATCCTTGATGACAATGAATTGCTGTAGTGCAGTATATATGGACTGGTCCCAAAGCAGTGACAGATCCTTGATGACAATGAATTGCTGTAGGCAGTATATATGGACTGGTCCCAAAGCAGTGACAGATCCTTGAGACAATGAATTGCTGTGGTGCAGTATATATGGACTGGTCCCAAAGCAGTGACAGATCCTTGATGACAATGAATTGCAGTAGTGCAGTATATATGGACTGGTACAAAGCAGTGACAGATCCTTGATGACAATGAATTGCAGTAGTGCAGTATATATGGACTGGTCCCAAAGCAGTGACAGATCCTTGATGACAATGAATGCGTAGTGCAGTATATATGGACTGGTCCCAAAGCAGTGACAGATCCTTGATGACAATGAATTGCTGTGGTGCAGTATATATGGACTGGTCCCAAAGCAGTGACAGATCCTTGATGACAATGAATTGCTGTAGTGCAGTAATATATGGACTGGTCCCAAAGCAGTGACAGATCCTTGATGACAATGAATTGCAGTAGTGCAGTATATATGGACTGGTCCCAAAGCAGTGACAAATCCTTGATGACAATGAATTGCAGTAGTGCAGTATATATGGACTGGTCCCAAAGCAGTGACAGATCCTTGATGACAATGAGTTGCAGTAGTGCAGTATATATGGACTGGTCCCAAAGCAGTGACAAATCCTTGATGACAATGAATGCAGTCGTGCAGTATATATGGACTGGTCCCAAAGCAGTGACAGATCCTTGATGACAATGAGTTGCTGTAGTGCAGTATATTTGGACTGTCCCAAAGCAGTGACAGATCCTTGATGACAATGAATTGCAGTAGGCAGTATATATGGACTGTCCCAAAGCGTGACAGACCTTGATGACAATGAATTGCTGTAGTGCATTATAATGGACTGGTCCCAAACAGTGACAGATCCTTGATGACAATGAATTGCAGTAGTGCAGTATATATGGACTGTCCCAAAGCAGTGACAGATCCTTGATGACAATGAATTTCAGTAGTGCAGTATATATGGACTGGTCCCAAAGCAGTGACAGATCCTTGATGACAATGAATTGCAGTAGTGCAGATATATGTACTGTCCCAAAGCAGTGACAGATCCTGATGACAATGAATTTGCAGTAGTGCGTATATATGTACTGGTCCCAAAGCAGTGACAGATCCTTGATGACAATGAATTGCGTAGTGCAGTATATATGACTGGTCCCAAAGCAGTGACAGAACCTTGATGACAATGAATTGCCTGTGTGCAGTATATATGGACTGGTCCCAAAGCAGTGACAGATCCTTGATGACAATGAATTGCTGTAGTGCAGTATATAAGGACTGGTCCCAAAGCAGTGACAGATCCTTGATGACAATGATTGCTGAGTGCAGTATATAGGACTGGTCCCAAAGCAGTGACAGATCCTTGATGACAATGAATTGCTGTGGTGCAGTATATATGGACTGGTCCCAAAGCAGTGACAGATCCTTGATGACAATGAATTGCAGTAGTGCAGTATAATGGACTGGTACAAAGCAGTGACAGATCCATGATGACAATGAATTGCAGTAGTGCAGTATATATGGACTGGTCCCAAAGCAGTGACAGATCCTTGATGACAATGAATTGCGTAGTGCAGATATATGGACTGGTCCCAAAGCAGTGACAGATCCTTGATGACAATGAATTGCTGTGGTGCAGTATATATGGACTGGTCCCAAAGCAGTGACAGATCCTTGATGACAATGAATTGCAGTAGTGCAGTATATATGACTGGTACAAAGCAGTGACAGATCCTTGATGACAATGAATTGCAGTAGTGCAGTATATATGGACTGGTCCCAAAGCATGACAGATCCTGATGACAATGAATTGCAGTAGTGCAGTAATATGGACTGGTCCCAAAGCAGTGACAGATCCTTGAGACAATGAATTGCTGTGGTGCAGTATATATGGACTGGTCCCAAAGCAGTGACAGATCCTTGATGACAATGAATTGCTGTAGTGCAGTATATATGGACTGGTCCCAAAGCAGTGACAGATCCTTGATGACAATGAATTGCTGTGGGCAGTATATATGGACTGGTCCCAAAGCAGTGACAGATCCTTGATGACAATGAATTGCTGTAGTGCAGTATATATGGACTGGTCCCAAAGCAGTGACAGATCCTTGATGACAATGAATTGCTGTATCAGTATATAGGACTGGTCCCAAAGCAGTGACAGATCCTTGATGACAATGAATTGCTGTGTGCAGTATATATGGACTGGTCCCAAAGCAGTGACAGATCCTTGATGACAATGAATTGCTGTAGTGCAGTATATATGGACTGGTCCCAAAGCAGTGACAGATCCTTGATGACAATGAGTTGCTGTCTTTTTCAATGGTTTTGCCAGTTGTTAGACACAAGAGGGAGGGAGGAATCAAGGGAGTAACTGGTGCTGTCAGCTGAGTTAATGGGTGTGGTGTTAAGGGATGTCATGGATCAGCCGTTGTGTTAAGAATTGGTGTCGATGATTTTGTATGTCATGGTTATTTCCATTCTCCTGTTGTTTTTCAAGATGTTTCCACTTCTCATTCTTTTTTTATTTCCTGTGTAGAATTATTTGCACACACACACCCCCCCCCCCCCACCCCCCCTGCCTTCCTTTTTTTTTTTTTTTTTTTAAATCTAGCAAAAGCGAGTAAGACTCTATACATTGTCCACACTTGAACTATTATGCTTTGTCTATTTGCCTGTGTGTGTGTTTTTTTTCTTAATATTTTTGTAATAATAATCTGTTGGTTTGGGTGGGTTTTCTTATTGGTGGGGGGTGGGGTGGGGGGGGGGGTTATGTTTGGTTTGGTTTGGGGTTTTTAAATCTTTGGACAAAAAATAATAGGACTGTGTAATGCCCTCCAGTTTTAACCGGCTACTAGGATATAAAGAGATTAGTTATCATTTTATAACAGTAAATCATTTGTAAGCAGCTGTTTATTGTTATTAGGATATAAAGAGGATTAGTTATCATTTCATAACAATAGATCACTTGTAAGCAGCTGTTTATTGTTACTAGGATATAAAGAGGATTAGTTATCATTTCATAACAATGAATCATTTCAGCAGCTGTTTATTGTTATTAGTTTGCTTCTTTTTTTCTAAGCAGGACAGCACATCTTTTGCCAGTGTGATGACAGCTATGAACAGGCCTCACACAGCGATCTCTGCTGGAACCATGACACTGCAAACCACAAACTAAGCAAACCTTAAAAACTTTATGTAAGAATTCCACCAAACTGATCTCTGCTGGAACGATGACACTGCAAACGACAAACCAAACAAACCTTAAAAACTTTATGTAAGAATTCCACCAAACTGAACTCTGCTGGAACGATGAAACTGCAAATCACAAACTAAACAAACCTTAAAAACTTGATGTAAGAATTCCACCAGACTTGAACAAAGGGAATCACAGCAGGGCTCCCAATGACGCACATATGTGCGTCCATGACGCACTATGAGCGAAAAGGACGCATTAACAAAACGTGTTGCGAGTCCTGCGGGACGCACTACAAAATCAGGCAAACCCCAAAACGTGCCGCGGTCAGTGATCAAAGCTGAGCACACCACAAGCTTCGCGCGCGATTGCCTGCCGTCAAATTCAGGACAGCGTGTGCCCGCGAAAGTACAGTAAGCCGAGAAGTTGCGTAAACACTGATAGGCTCGCCTTGAGGCCCACGTCACTGAACGGTTACTCAGTCGACCGGCTGACTTATTCAGACTGTGGCGCCCGCCGCCACTAATTAACCAATTCGATGAGTCACAAGTTGTAACAATCGCGTGCACAAGCCCAGGCGAACGAAGCAGAAAGGAAGTTCACGGCTATCGCATCAAGCAAATATGTCGATGCTTCAGTGGTTGGGCGCTCCTAAAAAAAACGCAAAGAAACATCTGAAGAAGATGCTACAGACGGTGAATCATCGATTCCTAAAGAAATATCTACAGCAACACCACCTAACAAGAAATGTTTTTTTTTTAAGAAATGTTTTCAGAGAGAAGAGAGAGAGAGAGAGAGAGAGAGAGAGAGATCATCAACTCTGAAATGTTCAGATTATCGAGCCGACAATTAAAAAAGCAAGAAATACTACATTTTCTGTATTGGTTAATTTTGTTCATGGGACTCTCTATACCCCCTCTGGGACCCTCTATAGCATCAGTGAAGGAGTCCCTGGGACCCCCTGTCTGTCAGTACAAATGGTAGCCCTGCACAGGACAAAACACAGCACATTTCGACCTCTTTACTTCTTTAGGCAAGAGAAACAACACTCGGGACAACAAAAATGAAGGACAGTGATTGCTTCTCTTGTCAACTTCGGCATAAGATGGCCGTTTCATTTTTGTTGCCCCGAGTGTTGTTTCTCTCGTCTGAAGAAAACCTAAGTGGTCGAAACGTGTCGTGTTTTATCTTGTGATTCGTTGGTTCATGTTTGGCGGATGTATTACATAAACGTTTTCAAATTCGTTTAGATTTCCACCTGCAATCGCCTGGCTTCGCAACAAACTAGACAAAGTTCAGATTCCACCAGACAGGCCTGCGTTCTCTGCACAGTGGCCCCCAAAAGGTCGTGTGTCGATGGTGGGGCTATGATGATACAAGTCTTCCATTTTCCCTGTAGGATGACAGCCTGGAAGAGCCTTGTATGGTCTGCAGGGATATGATGGTAAAGCTGAATGACTGAGCCTTGGTGTCCATGTGGTGATGCTATAGGGCCTGTGTGGATGTTGGCACAGCCATTATCAAGTAAAACTAAAGGACAGAACTTCGGTGTCTAATATGATAATGCAGTAAGTTCTATATGTATGTTAGGGTTATGATTATAGAACAAAAGGACGACATTGTGTCTACCTGGTGATGCAGTAAGTCCCTATAAATGTATGTTAGGATTATAATTATAGAACAAAGGGACAGAACTGTGGTGTCTACAAGGTGATGCCATTGGCCCTGCATGGACATTGACACAGTCATTATAAAGTAAAACTAAAGGACAGAACTTTGTGTCTATATGATGATGCAATAGGGGCCCCATGTGTATGTTAGGGTTATAAGCATAAAACTAAATGACAGAGCTTTGGTGTCTATATGATGAATGCCCCAATAGGGCTCGCACTATGTGTATGTATAGGTGTTATAAGCATAAAACTAAATGACAGAACTGTGGTGTCTACATGTCAACCTGATACAGTTCTATGTGGATGTTGGGTTATAATTATACATGTACAACAAAAGGACAGAACTTAGGGTGTACATGGTGATCTGATAGGGTTCTATGTGGATTTGGGGTTATAATTATGAAACAAAAGGACAGAACTGTGGTGTCTACATGTCAGTCTGATAGGGTTTTATGTGGATGTTGGGTTATAATTATAGAACAAAAGGACAGAACTGTGGTGTCTACATAGTGATCTGATAGGGTTCTATGTGGATGTTGGGGTTATAATTATAGAACAAAAGGACAGAACTATGGTGTCTACATCTGATAGGGTTCTATGTGGATGTTGGGGTTATAATTACAGAACAAAATGACAGAACTATGGTGTCTACATCTGATAGGGTTCTATGTGGATGTTGGGTTATAATTACAGAACAAAATGACAGAACTGTTGTGTCTACATCTGATAGGGTTCTATGTGATGTTGGGGTTATATTTACAGAACAAAATGACAGAACTGTGGTGTCTACATCTGATAGGGTTTCTATGTGGATGTTGGGTTATAATTACAGAACAAAATGACAGAACTATGGTGTCTACATCTGATAGGTTCTATGTGGATGTTGGGGTTATAATTACAGAACAAATTGACAGAACTATGTGTCTACATCTGATAGGGTTCTATGTGGATGTTTGGGGTTATAATTACAGAACAAAATGACAGAACTATGGTGTCTACATCTGATAGGGTTCTATGTGGATGTTGGGGTTATAATTACAGAACAAAATGACAGAACTATGGTGTCTACATCTGATAGGGTTCTATGTGGATGTTGGGGTTATAATTACAGAACAAAATGACAGAACTGTGGCGTCTACATCTGATAGGGTTCTATGTGGTTGTTGGGGTTATAATTACAGAACAAAATGACAGAACTGTGGCGTCTACATCTGATAGGGTTATAATCATAAAGTAAAACTAAAGAACAGAACTGTGGTGTCTACATCTGATAGGGTTATAATCATAAAGTAAAACTAAAGAACAGAACTGTGGTGTCAACATCTGATAGGGTTCAATGTGGGTGTTGGGGTTATAATTATAGAACAAAATGACAGAGCTGTGATGTCTACATCTGATAGGGTTCTATGTGGATGTTGGGGTTATAATTACAGAACAAAAGGACAGAACTGTGGCGTCTACATCTGATAGGGTTCTATGTGGTTGTTGGGGTTATAATTACAGAACAAAATGACAGAACTGTGGCGTCTACATCTGATAGGGTTATAATCATAAAGTAAAACTAAAGAACAGAACTGTGGTGTCTACATCTGATAGGGTTATAATCATAAAGTAAAACTAAAGAACAGAACTGTGGTGTCTACATCTGATAGGGTTCTATATGGATGTTGGGGGGTTATAATCATAAAGTAAAACTAAAGAACAGAACTGTGGTGTCTACATCTGATAGGGTTATAATCAAAAAGTAAAACTAAAGAACTGAACTGTGGTGTCTACATGTTGAACTGACCGATAGGGCCATGTGTGGATGTTGGGGCCATAATTATAAAATTGAATCAAAGGACAGAACTTTATTGATCCAATATGTACAAGATCTGAAGTGTGTTCAGGAGTAAAGCCACTCCTTAGCCTCCCCCCCTCCCAAACCCCCCCCCCCCCCCCCCCCCCCAGCTGATCTTCCCATGTAAGACTCTGCAGTCTTTTACCATGTATATTTGTGCATGTCTATGTAATAGCCTTTTATGCATGGAAATGAGTGTTATTTTTGTTTTACACTGATATACCGGTCATTGACAGGCAACCCCTGTTTTCAACGTAAGGTTGGTGGAAATCCCTTTGTGTGTGTGTGTGTGTGTGTGTGTGGGGGGGGGGGGGGGGGGGGGATGTGTGGTGTGTGTGTGTGTGTGTGTGTGTGTGTGTGTGGAGCAGTCCAGGCTTTCTTCTTGGTAACAGTAAACAAAAAGAAGAAACACTCGTCAGTGTGTGATCTTGTGTGTGTGTAAAGAAGAAACGCTTGTCAGTGTGTGTGTGTGTGTGTTTAACACAGGATTTCCACATTTTTTGTGGATGTTTGCCAATCAGTATTGGAGTGTGAGTGGGGAACGACCAAAGCCATGTCTGTCCTTATGTCTAAAACCCACACAAAAATGATAAAAGTCAAACAGTTTTTATCATCATCGTCAAAATTATTATCATCATGTAGAGTACTTGTATGGGCAAATCTTTAGATGAAGAATAAGCTGTAAGCGCTTTACAATCCACACCCTCATTTACACAATGGGCTGCCTTCCTGGTAGAGCTGACTGAAAAGTTGCCTGCTGGTGCCACATTGAGTTGTTACTTGTGTCATCCAGTCTTGTCAGTCATTCAGAGTTGCCTGCTGGTGCCACATTGAGTTGTTACCTGTGTCATCCAGTCTTGTCAGTCATTCAGAGTTGCCTGCTGGTGCCACATTGAGTTGTTACCTGTGTCATCCAGTCTTGTCAGTCATTCAGAGTTGCCTGCTGGTGCCACATTGAGTTGTTACCTGTGTCATCCAGTCTTGTCAGTCATTCAGAGTTGCCTGCTGGTGCCACATTGAGTTGTTACCTGTGTCATCCAGTCTTGTCAGTCATTCAGAGTTGCCTGCTGGTGCCACATTGCGTTGTTACCTGTGTCATCCAGTCTTGTCAGTCATTCAGAGTTGCCTGCTGGTGCCACATTGAGTTGTTACCTGTGTCATCCAGTCTTGTCAGTCATTCAGAGTTGCCTGCTGGTGCCACATTGAGTTACCTGTGTCATCCAGTCTTGTCAGTCATTCAGAATTGCCTGCTGGTGCCACATTGAGTTGTTACCTGTGTCATCCAGTCTTGTCAGTCATTCAGGTATTCATTCATATTTTGACTTTCGGTGCCTGTTGTTTTGTGTGCATGTCACCCGTACCAGTGTCTTCCTATAGTTGATGATAGGATTTCATGCCTGTTGTTTGTGTACATGTCACCCGTACCAGTGGCTGAACTGGCCTTGTCTTCCTATAGTTGATGATAGGATTTCATGCCTGTTGCCTTGTCTTCCTATAGTTGATGATAGGATTTCATGCCTGTTGTTTGTGTACAAGTCACCCGTACCAGTGTCTTCCTATAGTTGATGATAGGATTTCATGCCTGTTGCCTTGTCTCCCTATAGTTTATGATAGGATTTCATGCCTGCACAAGATCTAAAGCATGCATTCACACAGGGAACTCTGTTTATAGCCTCATTCAAAGGACTTTTTGGGAGGTGGAGGTAGAACCCAAGCTACTTCCAAGGGGGAAAAAATACCTTGTACCTGAAAACAGCCTGGTGGAGATTCGAACTTGCAGCCCCAGGATCACCAGAATCATGAGTCCACTGTTGTACCAGTTGAGCTGTTGCAGCCCTTTTAACTCAGATATTTTCTGTTCTCAATCCTTTCCTACTTTCCTGAAGTCCATACCAGGGCCTGGCTTTCACCCCATGCCTGATGGTCAAGAGTTGAGCATCCCTGTGATAGAGACAAACTAAAGGGTCTGATAGCCTTTTTATTTCAAGCTTTCAGTGTGAAACACTTTCCTCACAATTCGACATAGCTGATGCAATGTACGCTTTTCAAGCCAGTTGTATGAAACAAAACATTTTTCAACAAATCTTAGCTTCCCAGCTGTCCATGATGAGATTTCCATGCATATCGATCTAACCACTGGAGTTGCATAAGCGTAAGTGTTTGCATGCATTGAATCGATCAACTGAAACCAATCGATGTTAGTGAAATTATTTTTCTTGCTTCTTTTACAAGTAGATGAATAGAGTAGATAAATTTCACTACTTTTGTGAAATTCGGTTCTAGCATTGCTTTGCAACTGCTTATAGACTTCAAAATGGAGTGTTAAAAAAACTCAGATTTATAATTGGTGGCTATGAAAAGATCACTGAAAACATGAACAGAGAGACTGATTATAGTGGAAAGGATGCAACAGAATTTGAATTTGAATCTAAAATGGTAATGCTAGAATGTGACGTGTATGTATCTCACACCAGCAAAGGTTTGTAGCATGTATATAATCCTGTGTTGTATTGGAGTGGCAGTTTGTTCTGATCAGCGATAGTCAAGGTCAGATCTGGGAAAAAAACTAAAAGAGAAGGACATGTTGAGAAGGAATGGCATATTGTGGATGTCTGGAGAAAGAAACTGAAGGATGAGGACATCTTGAGAAAGGCCATGACAGATGAGGACATCTTGAGAAAGGACATGACAGATGACATCTTGAGAAAGGACAGGGTAGATGAGGACATCTTGAGAAAGGACAGGGTAGATGAGGACATCTTGAGAAAGGACAGGGTAGATGAGGACATCTTGAGAAAGGACATGACAGATGACATCTTGAGAAAGGACAGGGTAGATGAGGACATCTTGAGAAAGGACAGGGTAGATGAGGACATCTTGAGAAAGGACAGGGTAGATGAGGACATCTTGAGAAAGGACATGACAGATGAGGACATCATGAGAAAGGACAGGGTAGATGAGGACATCTTGAGAAAGGACAGGGTAGATGAGGACATCTTGAGAAAGGACAGGGTAGATGAGGACATCTTGAGAAAGGACAGGGTAGATGAGGACATCTTGAGAAAGGACAGTACAGATTTGGACATTTTAGGAAAGGGAAGGACAGATGAGGACATTTTAAGAAAGGGAAGGACACATGAGGACATTTTGAAAAGAAAACTGGGGGTAAGGAACTTATTTGAAAGAAAAGAACAGGTCGGGACATATTGACAAAGAAAAGGACAGAAGAGGACATTTAAAATAAAGGAAAGGACAGAACAGATTAGGACAGAGAGAGAAAGGAAAAGGGCAGATGAGGACATTTTGAGAAAGGGAAGGGCAGGTGAGGACATCAGGAGAAAGGAAAGGACACAAGAACATCTTAAGAAAGGAAAGGACAGATGAGGGCATTTCAGCAAAGGAAAGGACAGGTGAGGATATCTAGACAAAGAAAAGGACAGATAACATTTTGAGAGAGAGAGGACAAATGAGGACTTCTTTAGAAGGGAGAGACAAAAAACATGTAAGGACATCTTGAGAAAGAAAAAAAAAAACCCAGGTCAGGACACTCTCGGAAAGAAAAGGACAGATGACATCTTCAGAGAGAAGAGTGAAATGCGGATGTAATAACATCTTTGGAAAGAAAGACAGGCGAGATCTTGCTTAAGAAAAGAACAGATGAGGACATCTAGAGAAGGGGCAGATAAAGACATCTTAAGAAAGGAAATGGCAGATGAGGACATCTTGAGAAAGGAAAGGACAGATGAGGACAT
>CM031619.1:1631456-1649515 GCA_018398815.1 Conus ventricosus
CTATCATCACATCAGTGCACAACAATACAAATGAGCAAGAACCAGTCCTGTATGGCCAATGCAAAGAAGACTCGGAATCTGTCACCTAATACCAACATGCAGTTAACAAGACAATCAGAATATATCAACACTGATTTGGAACCATGGTAAACCTTTTCATATTTTAGGGCTCACTGATCCAGAATAACCCACACAATACCGACAATGATTGTAGCTATTCCAGGATAAACGTAATCCGGAAAGATCGCCGCACAAACGAAAAGAATGTCTTCTTATCTTCATTCACTGAAACCCTACTTCAACGACTTCTACACCGAGAACGAACGGTTAGAATGTGTCCTGAATCGAATTAAGCTGAAAAAAAACCCTTCCTTTTGTTGGATTCTGCTACATGAACCCAACTGATAGAGTAAACTGGGTCGACAATTTTATCCGAAGATGGATGCAGTCCTCACTAGAATCCAAAAAATTAATTTACTCGGAGACTTGAACACAGACCCTTCTGAAGCAAAAATCAATGGACGCAAGCAAGTCAATCTGATTAACCACATCATCTCATCGAATCTCCAACGAGAGTCACACCAAACTCTAATACACTATCGACCATATTTATGTTTCAGATAAAACTCACATAGCAGAAGCCTGTGTCCCTGTTCTAAACTGTAGTGATCATACCCAGCTGTGTCACAGGGTCCAAAAAAGGAGTAAAAATTCCCAAAACGGGACACAAGACAATAACCTACCGTTGCTTTACAAACTTTAACAACCAAGATTTTCTACATGACTTGCTTACCTCAAATCTCTCATCCGTTTACAACATAACTGATCCAGATGTTGCTGTGGAATTTTGGATCAGAACATTTACAGAAAATATGATAAACACGCCCCTCTAAAACGAAAAGAGTACGACATAATCCCAAACCCGGGCTGGTACACTAAAGAGTTACAGGGGGCAGGTTACTTAGAGATCTGCTTAAACAATATGGCTATGAAAGAACTAGAATATTGAGAAATGCAATAAATTCACAGAAGCGCAGAGAAAAAACGAAATACTATCGAGAACTAATTTCATCAAATCAGAACCCAAAATTTGGTATGGAGAGCTATTAACGAGCTTACAAACAATCAATCTTCTTCAAAATCAACTATAATTAAAGACATCTCTGTCGAACAACTGAACGCCCACTTTTGCACTATCGCCAATAAAGTTGTCACGGCTGATTCTTCAAGATCAAACGACCCTTCAAAAACTGAAACAATATTGCCATGATAAAAACATCCGTCTGAACTTTATATTCCACCAATAACAGTATTAGAAGTCTATCACTACCAACACACCTAAAACATTCAAGTACCTGCGGGGGGGGATGGCCTAGACGGCAAATTCTCAAACTATCAGCTCCAGCAATTACAGATACGTTGACATACGTCTTCAATCTGTGTATCGACAAAAATCATTTTCCCAATAGTTTCAAAAAAGCAAATGTCATTCCTATCTACAAAGCAGGGGACAGCTCAGATCCTGCAAACTACAGACCAATCTCGATCATTTCCACTCTTTCCAAACCTTTGGAAAAACACATAAACAAACACACATTACACCACCTTAATATACTGAACAACATTAAAAACGCACCGCTTGCCAAAAGACCCAGACAACGTTGGTAGTACAGAATTATTTAATGAAAGTAAGCATATTTGATTACGCATCCATTTTTCAATTAAACAAAATGTCTGTTCTTGACAAGAATGGCCGAATTCATCTGAAATTAGCTGTTGACTTCACTAGGGTCCCTGTCAAAAAGTACACCACGACGAGCATGTCCGTCCGCGAGCTCTAATACCGAGTGTGTCCGCCATTTGCCCCGATGCACGCTTGGCAGCGCCTCCTCATGGAGTAGACAAGGTTGTGCAAGAACGCCTGTGGCAGTCCATCCCACTCCTCGGTCAGTGCGCGCCTCAAATGATCGAGAGTCTGTGGACGTCTTCCACGGGCCACAAGACGCCCCAGCTCATCCCAGACGTGTTCAATGGGAGCCATGTCAGGGGACAGAGATGGCCAGGGCAACACGGCAATGTTGTTTGCCTGGAGAAACGCAGCGGTGGCTCTTGCAGTGTGGGGTCGTGCATTATCATGCTGGAAGAACTGCAGCTCCGGGTGCTGGCCAAACAGTGGGACGACGTGGTTCTGCAGCACCTGCTGGTACGTGTTGGCATTCACATGGTTGTCAAAAAAGTACAGAGGTGTCCGGTAGTCATGACTGAATGCCCCCCAAACCATCAGACTGCCCCCTCCCCATCTATCGGCTTCAAACACGCAGCAGTTGGCGTAGCGTTCCCAGACACGCCTCCAGACTCTCATTTCTCCCGTCAGCATGAGATAACGCGAAGCGACTTTCGTCAGAGAACAGCACAGCTCTCCACTGACGTCGTGTCCATGGCAGATGCTGGTTGGCCCACTGCAGGCGTTGCTGACGGTGTCTACGGGTGAGGACTGGGCCAACATGAGGGCGTCTTGCATTGAGCCCTGATTCTTGCAATCGACGTTGAACGTTTGTCCAGACACTGGACCCCATCGACCAACCACCTGGCGACATGTTTCTGCTGCTGTAAGGAATCGATTACGAAGATGAAGCTGTCGAATGTATCGATCCTGCGCTGGTGTGGTAACACGAGGTTGGCCCGTTCGGCGCCGATCAGTGGTGGAACCAGTCGCTGCCAAACGTTGTGATAGCCTTACAATTGTAGAGTGACTGCAGTTCAGTTGTCTGGCTGTCTCTCTCGATGACATACCGACCATCAACATTCCAATGGCTCGCTCGCGTTCTTGCATAGACAGTCGCGGCATTGTTTTCGGACCACTTCGCCTGGTCGAATGACAACTGATACCGTTTTCCAGTCGGCATGACTTCAAACTCACCATTTGAGACAAAGAAACAGATGAGCTACGTTCAGTCTCGGCCCCAGTGGCAAAAAAGGTGTTTTGGGCGAGTTGCACGTGGGCGTCACACGAATGTCGGCAAGCGCGGAGAAACCGAGGCAGTGTGAATCTGTGTCCCTTAAAAATTGTGTTAACATACCAAATCCAAATACACATTTTTTCCAAATGGGAAATCGGCAAATCAAAACGGTGCGTTTTTAATGTTGTTCAGTATACATACCACTTGCTTCATCCAAGACAGTCCGGGTTCCGACACAACCATTCATGCCACACAGCACTAATCAACCTGGTTGATGACTGGCTAAACAGCATCAACAACAACAAATATTGTGGTGTCCTATTTATTGATTTAAAAAAAGCATTTGATGTGATAGACCACAACCTTCTTCTTAGAAAATTAAAATTGTATGGCTTATCCACAGGAACTCTTACGCTTTTTCACTCATATCTCACAAATAGGCAACAATGTGTGAAAATTAATACAACCTTCTCTTCATTTCAAACACTTTCCTATGGCGTCCCACAAGGCTCTATCTTGGGTCCCTTATTATTCACAATTTACATCAATGATCTCCCTCTACATATCACATCCACCTGTGAACTTTTTGCTGATGACACAACAATCCACACAAATCATTCTGATGTTACTGTTCTTGCACAAACTTTACAAGAAAGTGCGAATGATCTCGTGAAATGGACTGAACTAAATCACATGTCGCTTCACCCTCAAAAAACTAAATCCATGCTTATCACAACCAGGCAAAAAAGACAAAATCTCACTCTTAAGTTTCCTCCGGTACATCTTAAAAATGAACCCGTTGAACAGGTTACATGCCTCAAAGTGCTAGGAATAACCATTGATAACAATATGAGCTGGCAAGCTCACATAACCTCACTATGCAAAAAACTTTCACACAAAGTTTTTCAACTCACCAAAATCAAACGCTTCCTCGACCTGCATTCACGCAAGCTCTTTTTCCAGTCTCATATTCAATCATACATAGACTATGGATCTACTCTATGGGACTGTGCTAGCGCTAACACTCTCAAACCATTGTTAAGCCTGCACAAGCGAGCACTCAAATTAGTCCTCCTAAAAAGCAGTAGTCTTCTGGACTCGGACTATAAAAAGATTCAAGTTCTCCCATTAAGTCTGAGATTAGAATACAACAAAGGGATCATAATGCACAAGATTGTGTCTGGGAAGGCACCCTCAACATTAGTTTACAGATTCTCAATAAATTCCTCAAGGACTCTACCCAAACTTCATGTCCCTGTTCCTAGAATTGACTTATTCAAATCCAGTTTAACATATTCAGGTTCCTGTCAATGGAACTCGCTCCCTGAATCAACCAAACAGCGCCAATGCATATCAACCTTCAAACACCATTATTTCAAACCATCTTATGTGCCAGTACTTACATACTCCGCCATAAATCCACCACCATTCACCACCACCCTCTTTGCCTTATGTATGTACCTGACTATTTAGAAAGTGTTTTTGTACTTGAAATGCATATTATGTATGTTATTTTGTTTAGTAAGTATGTCTTATATGAGTGTGTGTGTGTGTGTGTGTGTGTGGTGTGTGTGTGTGTGTGTGTGTGTGTGTGTTGCGTGTGTGTTTCCTACTACCTCCTGCCTCTTGTCATTCTGTCGAAATGCTTGAGTTTTTATGTGACTTTCCTCTCTCTCCTCTCTCTCTTCT
This sequence comes from Conus ventricosus, assembly GCA_018398815.1. Taxonomy (NCBI): domain Eukaryota; kingdom Metazoa; phylum Mollusca; class Gastropoda; order Neogastropoda; family Conidae; genus Conus; species Conus ventricosus. Next base: position 1,636,106 of record CM031619.1, read on the forward strand.
CTCTCTCTCTCTCTTCTCCTCTCTCTCCTCTCTCTCCTCTCTCTCTCTCTCTCTCCTCCTCTCTCTCTCTCTCTCTCTCTCTCTCTCCTCTCTTTTGTGCCAAACAGCACTGACAAATCTAGTTGATCAATGGCTCACTAATATAAATAACGACAAAATTACAGGTGTTCTCATGGTAGATTTTATGAAAGCCTTTGACGTTATTGACCGCAATCTTCTTCTTAAAAAGCTTAAGGTATACAACTTATCAGAGAATTCGTTAGAACTCCTATCTTCATATCTTTCCGGTAGAAAGCAAATGGTCTCAGTAAATGATTCTGTATCTCCTACATTATCCATTAGTCATGGTGTGCCTCAAGGGGTCAGTACTCGGACCTATCTTATTTTCCATATATATAAACGATTTACCTCTATTCATTGATAGTCTCTGTGAAATGTTCGCTGATGACACCACAATACACTGTAGTCATAAAAGAATTGAAAATGTATATGCAAGTTTACAAGAAAGTATAAACAAATTAATCATATGGTCTGAACTCAATCACATGTGTCTCCATCCTCAGAAAACGAAGTACTTGATAATAACCACCAGACAAAAGCGTCAAAATATTTCTTATGATTCCCTATCTCTTAGTATAAATAATGAAATAGTTGAAGAAGTTGATCATCATAAAGTCCTTGTGTCATTGTAGACAATAATTTGTCATGGTCTTCTCATGTCACAATGCTTTGCAAACGTCTGTCTCAAAAGATTCACCAGCTTTCAAAACTAAAATATTTCTTAGACCAGCATTGTCGTAAGCTGTTTTTTACTTCGTACATTGAATCTCATTTGAATTACTCTTCTACATTGTGGGATTCGGCCAGTTATAACGTATTAAAACCACTCTTCAGTCTTCATAGACGGGCTGTGAAACTCGTTCTTCTCAAATCTACAACTGTAACTCCCTCTGATTATAAACGTTTAGACATTTTGCCTCTAAAATGGAAACTCACTTATAACAAAGCAATTTTCATGTTTAAGATAATGTCCAATCAAGCACCACCAACTTTGAAAAATAGATTTAAAACGAACCTGATTCGCAATATCAGAAAGATTCAGATACCCCTACCGAGGATTGATCTTTTTAAATCTAGCCTCATTTACTCTGGTGGTTGTTTGTGGAATGACCTAGTGTCTTCATTTAATGTAATTTCTAGTCTAAACGTTTTCAAAAAACAATACTTCTCATATCTGATGCTACGCTTCCCTAAACAGTGTGACTAATGAGAAACATCATATAACCTTCTTTATACGTTTTTCAAAATTATTGTTTTGATTTAAGTACAAATGATGTTTAAATGTATTTGAATGTTCATTTGTATTCCTTCGTTACCCCCTTCTCTATACCTTGTCATGACATACTGTTCACCTGTCCACCTTTCATTGACGTCCTTCATTTCTCTTCTCCTTTTTTTTTTTTTTTTTTTTAAAATGTATTTGCTGGAAGTTGTTTTCTCTTTGTGTGTTGTGTGGTGTGTGTGTGTGTGTGTGTGTTGTGTGTGTGTGTGTGTGTGTGTGAAAGGTTGACTGTCATATTTTTGGATTGCCTTTTGTATTTCAGGCTAATATTCTTTTCACTATTAAGATGGTTGGTTGATTTTGAAGTCACATATTGTTATTTTTTCTGCTTCATCGAGGGCAAGATGTAAAAAAGCCTGTATTGTGCTTATTCTTTATCCCTCATTAAAAAAGATTCGTTCGTTCGTTCGTTCGTTCTCTCTCTCTCTCTCTCTCTCTCACGGTTCTGCTGGAATGACTTGATTTTTTTTATCCATATGATATCCCTTCCTACCCGTGGCGACTGGGCTATCATTATGCTTTTTCCCCCCTCCATTTTGTGCTTTATTTCTTCCCCCCCCCTCCCCCGGTGTTTCAAAATTGATTGTTTTGTATCTCTTTGGAATTTTTTGATTGTCAGATTGTTCTAAACATGCTCTCTTATCGAAACCCCCTCTAGCCTCTTCCTCCCCCACCCTCTCTCTCTCTCTCTCTCTCCCTCCCCTCCCTCCCCCCCCTCTCCCCTCTCTCATCTCCCCCCCCCTCTCTCTCCCCTCTCTCTCTCTCTCTCTCTGCAGGCTTACCCCGCACTCCCTTCGCTCCTGCGTCTCTCTCTCTCTCTCTCTCTCTCTCTCTCTCTCTCTCTCTCTCTCTCTCTCTCTCTCCTCTCTCTCTCTCTTTCTTTTTCTTTTATTTTTTTATTTTTTTTTTCCTTCCCTTTTTAAATTTAATCCCCTATTGTATTGTAGTTCTAGTCACTTTTGCATGCTTCCTTTGTTGCCTTTTATTTTATATTTGACCCTACACAGGGCGAGGACTGGATGTAAAAAAGCACATCAGTGCTTATCTATTATCCTCGTAAATAAAGAATTTTGTCTTGTCTTGTCTTGTCTCTCTCTCTCTCTCTCTCTCTCTCTCTCTCTCTCTCCTCCTCTCTCTCTCTCTCTCTCTCTCTCTCTAGTCAGTAGTATAACATGTGCAAAACGACCCCTATGGGGATTGGGGGTGGAATGTATGACGTCACCCGGAAAGGAGGTCACCCGGAAATGACGAAGTGACAACAGGGAAAAGACATCAGCGGGAAAGGTGTCGTGACCTCGTTGACTACGTGTCGGAGCGTGGTAAAGAGGCAGCCACGCCCCCGATTAGTCGAGAAAAGAGGGCGGGTGACCAAAAGAAAGAAAAGAGGGTTTGAAAGCAACCGGAGCGTAAAAGGGGGGCGTCACACCCCGAGGACAGGTCATTCGGTGCTGAGTAGTCTCGTTTTTGCGCGTGTGTGTTCTCAAGATGGATGTTCGCTGGACACATCCTTTTACTTGCGTCATAGCGGGTCCCACTGGCTCAGGGAAAACTCATTTTGTAAAACGTTTTTTAAAAAATGTATCAGAAATGATGGTACCGATACCCCAGAAATAATAGGTGTTTTGGAGAATGGCAAACGTTGTATAACGAGTTGAGAGGGGTGACCTTTACGGAAGGGTTACCGGATATAGACGCGTGGAAAGGAGACCGTAGACGTGGTTGCAGCCCAATTGCGCGAACCTCGGGAAATATGACACCGATTTAATAGATAAACCCGTAACCCAATTATCAATAGCGCGACCCGAGAGCACCTATTGCACGAGGTATTAATGTTCCTATTGCGCGAATACACGTAGCCACTTAGAACACACTCAACACAAAACACACACACACAAACACACATTAAGTCACTCACTCACTCACTCACGCACGAGTGCAAACCTATATGTAAGGCATAAAAAAATTCATAAGTTTAATGTACTTAAAATGCATTCTCAAAATAAAAGTAACAGGATTGAAAATTAAATTCTCTTTTCCCCTCTCTCTCTCTCTCCCCTCTCTCTTTTCTCTCTCTCTCCTCTCTCTCCTCTCTCTCTCTCTCTCTCTCTCTCTCTCATTTTTCTATCTATCTATCTCTATCTCTCAGTCAGTACCTTGTATACTGCATTCAAGAAGTCCGTGGCAAATTTTTGTGAGCAACTGCCTTCACAAACTCATATCGGTCTATTTCACCTGCATGGTATTGTCTTTGACAAGCTAGCATTGCATTTAGCTTTTCACGTCTTTGTCGTCGTTGAGCCACTGGCAACAGTCTTGAAGTGATGGCTTTTACTTTTGTGTAAGTCGTGTCTGCACAAGCTTCAGTTTCTCGCCAGTTCGAACACAGATGGGTGCTTGTGGTAAAATAAGTCACAAAAAATGCTTGTGAAACGCTTCACAAGCATTGGTTGTGCGGAGATGGCTGATTTCAGGGATGCCCAGGTTGCAGGAGAGAAAGTAGCAGCATCAGAAACAAACGTCTGAAGTAGGTAGTCGCAGAAGGCTCAATTCTTTGGTCCCTTTCGGAGCAGTTTGCCATCAGATCGAAGGCAAACGTATCAGGTACATCCTCTGGTGGCAAATATGGGAGTCCAAACAACTCTTGAGCCAACGTCCAATCTCAGAATTTTGGTCTTTGTAGTCATCGGCGAGGCCAAGGGGCTGCATCTTGCGCCACCAAGGGTTGGCCAAGATGAAAGAGACAGCCATTCACCTTGGTACCAGGGCCCCACTTCTCTCACGGCTTGGTGAACCGCTGTCTCAAAAGTCAAGATGAATGTTTGAGACTCGGAAATTCAGGTTCTGTGCCGCACATAGCTCTCTGAGACGCTGAAACATCTGATGTAGGTTGCTGTAGTCTTTGACGGGGGAAGACAAAACACAAAACGGCACATAAAACCCTTGCTTGTACGCGTGCAGCGTATACAGTTGGTAAAAGTAAACCGCGGACAAACTTTAAATGTTCCATATCCATAGATAGTCACTTCATCTTCACAAAGCAATGCAAGATTGGTGTCTGTTGTGAAGATGATAACCCGCTTTCTTCATCGTTGGAATGGACCATTCTTTCCCCACGGTTGGAAAAAAGTTGGTACTGCTGCAGAGATTGGTGCGTCTCTCGCCTGCTTTTTGGTATCGTTGGGAAACACCTTTCACGCTCCCCTAAAAAGGCTTTCCCTGCACACCCAATGTCATTTTGGGAGAAATTCTGCTGAATCTCTGCCATGATTTCACGGTGGTTTTTTTGGATGGCCTTTCGAAGTGATCTTCGATTGCTTTTCTTTTGCATTTTGGAGCAATTTCTGGCGGTTCAATTGTTCATCCTGTTCTGGCTGGTGGTTGTGGATGTTTTGTAAATCCAAGGTGACGGTGCCAACCAGGGCCGTTTTGCACCTGGCCTGGCACCCCCGTTTTGTGCAGCGCCACAACTTCGTTGCATTTGTTAGTTTTGTCGAGGCGAAATTTAAAACCTTCATACAAAAGTCCTGGTTTACCTCTCTGCGTTGTGAACGCTCCATCTTTCCTCGCCGGCTGTTTATTTTACTCACTATCGCTGGCAGTTTTTCGAAACTTCAAAACTCACTCACAAAACTCACAAAACTTCAAAAGTCACGCACAAAACAATCTCAAAGCACCGGTACAGAAAGTGTGTGAGCGTGTATTCATCGGTACAGAAATGTGTTCGCGCTATTGGCCTGTCGAAAGTTCGCGCTAGTGAGCACTGCCAGTTCGCGCTAACTGGGCGATACAAAGGTCGCGCTAATGGGTTCGCGCTCATCGGTCTATTCGCGCAATTGGAATGCCCCCAATTATATCTTCATCGTAAGTTCGCTTGCATGCACACCAATGATGCTAACAATGAAATGATTTTTGTTTTTGTTTTGTGTTTCTTTACCATGTATGACAACTAAACCTACGTTAAACAAAACGGCTTTACAATGACTACCAACATCATCTGATAAACTCATTGACAAAAATCCTAAACAGAATCAAAGCAAGATTTCCTGAAGGATACCAGTTAAAACTACAGATTCCAAGGAGAAAGAGTTCCCAGCTCTTAACACATGTGTTCTTTTTGAAGGAAACCATAAACCCATATTAAAGTACTGACAATTACTCCATCTGATCGAAGCTGTGTGAGGAGTCATTCACGAGGGACAGAATCAAAAGCCCTTTTAAAGTCCATGGAGACAACGTCAAGAGATTCTCTGTCATTCAACATTTGTGCACAGTTCTTCGTCACCTCTAATACCCGAGTCATGCAAGAACGTCTGGGTCTAAAACCTAGATACGAACAAGTCATTGGCTATCATATGGTTAACTACTGCATCCCTTACAAAATACTCAAGGACTTTACATAGCACACTTGTTAGGCTTAAACACTGGTCCTATTTTTCCTGCTGATGATTATACTTCCTTTTATTTTCAAAGTGATGCTTACAGTAGCTTTTTATCCCCAATCCTAAGGAATCACGCGTTTCTCTATTGTTTTATCAGAAATGTCAATGGCAAAGTAGAAAATATATTTTTGTGAGTTTTAACAACCAAGATTAAATATTATCTAGTTCACTTGCCCTCTTAGGATTTTAATTTCTTCCTTTCAACAGCTGTGAAAGTTATGCAGACTTCCATTATGTTCAAACCAGATATCAACTTCAAGACAGAATGGAAACATTTCTCTGGACAATAAAAATCAAGCCAGCCAACTTTTGTAATAGCCTTGGGATAGTCGGTATACCATAATACTACTACACTCTGTTTGGTTGGTTGTTCTACATTGAAGAAATATTTTCAACATCAAAGTCAAAGAGCTGTGTGCCACCAACTGACAGTCTCTTGAAAGAGAGAGAGAGAGAGAGAGAGAGAGAGAGAGAGAGAGAGAGAGAGAGAGAGAGAGAGAGGATAGGACACAGAGAAAGCCACCAGGGGACCCAAATATACATGCATATCAAGTGACACAGAGACAGACCAGTCCCTCAACATGTACATCAAGTCCAAAAGTAACACGTCTATCAAAGATTGTATAACTGCCATTTTTCATGCAGTTTTTTGACTAGTTTTTGCACTTTTCGCAACTTGCTGTTCAAAATTACATCTTGTCTTTAAATAATGTAGCAAATTTTTTATTACAATTAAAAGTTTTTTTCTCGCGTTGCATTTATAGTTAAAAAAATTTCTAGAAGTAATATGAAGTCAAAGGCTTCATCACCCCTGAAATTGTTTGAATGCCCAAATAATATATAATTCAACAGACAAATTTAAAGAAGCCACATGCTGACATTTTCTCTTTATTGTTGCTTAAAGTTGTGTTGTGAAAAATATGCGCCGTGTTCACATGACCAAAATAGATGCTCAATGTTTTCCCTTTCTCGATATTACAAAATGTACAATGATCTTTCAGTTCATTTCTCATGTTGACAACACAATATTTGTACCCAATATATAGTGTAGAACTCTTATCTTGAAGCCATTTAGTTTTAATTTCGTTTATTTTTTGTACCTTTTTGATGATGATATTCATTCCAATTGCTCTTCAAGTTTTTGATTCCACTGCAAAAGCAGGTTTTATGTTGTCACACAGAAAGACATCATAATAAACACGTGCCCCTCTGTTGACTGAACAGACAAGTTTCACATTTTAGATCTTGTTTCATTCTTGTATTTGTCATTGTTACCGCAGTTTTCCGAATATATGCGTTTACTCCCCTTAACAATCCAGTATACGAAATAAAGTCAATGCAAAATCCATACTTGTTATTGAACTCTCTCTGTATGCCAAAAGCGTGCTATCTTCTTTCATAATGTGTCCAATTGTGTATATACGTTTGATGAACAGATTTGATTAGAAAAAAAAGTTTTCTTTTTGTTTTTGTTTTTTATCGTAATATTTTCATAATAAAATACATTTTCAGAAGCCATTTCTCGCAAATGCAAGGCAGAATCCATTGGCCAAATTCTTTATATGCCTCAAATACGTCAGCCCTAATTTTTTTTGTTTTGATAATTGGCCTAGAAGAAGACTACAGCCATTTTTTTTCCAGTGATGTCTCTTGGACAACTTGCCAAAGTAAATACTTTTCCACTTGTGAGACGATATTCTTATTTTTCTACTCCATGCAAGTTCTAATGCAACTATATATCCTTTATTCTTGGCACACCAAGTCCTCCCATTCATTATGTTTTTGACTTCAGTTTTGATGTTTTATACAGTCCATATTCTATCCCCCAAAACTCGAAAGACTGAGTTTTGAATCGCATTAATTACATCATTGAGAGGATTTGGAAGTAGAATCCAGTGATGAATTCGTTTGGACAAGATTAAGCCTTTAAAACAGCCACCCTGCCTAGTGGAGTAATCTGTATCTTTAACCATACCTTGTATAACATTCATATTTCAAGAAATCTAGCCTGTATGTTTATTTCTGAAACAGTCAGCAAGATCACTTGTAAATAAGATACACAGAATTTTGAATTGTGGTGGGTTCCACTGAATACGTAAATGTTGCATGTAGCAAATCGTCGAGGTTTTCCTACTGCCGAGCCATAGAGCACTTGTTTTTTCTGTGTTTAATATCAAACTTGATTTTCTCCCAAACCTATCAACTGTTGTCAGAAATCCCTCAAAAGACACTTTGTCATTTCAAACATAATTTCTACATCGTCCGCGTATTGTGCAATTTCTGTTCTGCATTGTTAGTTTGGATTCCTTTTTATAATTCTATTATCTCTCAACATAATGGCAAGACTTTCTACACACAAAATGAATATGTAGGGTGAAACTGGGGTCACCCTGCCTGCGCCCACGACCTACAGAAAACCAACCAGATGCCTGTCCATTCACAAGTACAGCTGACTTAATATTATTATAGAAAGGAGTTATCCATTTATGTATATCTGGTCCAAAACCGAATCGAAGGCTTTCTCTAAATCTAACATAAAAGCAAGTCAGGCAGTTGGTGTGTTTGTGAATAGTTAATTCAGTCATAGATCAGTCTAATATTATCTCCGATATATCTGTTGGCCATAAATCCTGTTTGGTCTTCGTGATCAAACTTGGAAGAACCATGTTTTAGTCTGTTCACAACACGTACGTACCCTATCTTATAAACAATATTAAAAGAGTAACTGGCCTTCTGTTTTTAATGGCGTCTCAAGATTTATCACCTTTAGGAATACAAACTATGATTCCTTCCTTCTGTATGGTGGACAACTCGCACAGTTTAAAACCTTCATTTAAAGATCGAACGACGATATTCCAAGTGATGGTTGAAACAATTTGAAGAACTCGACAGTAAATCCGTCTGATCCATGGCTTTTATTGATTTTCATCTGTTTAAGTGCATAGCCAGCTTCATCTATAGAAATATCTCCTTCTAATTGTTTAAGACATGAGGTAAATTAACCATTTGAGATATTTCGTAATCCTCAACTTCCTTTATCCGGTACGATTTTTTTCATAAACTTTCTCACGTCTCGTGGATCCTTTCATCATTGAAATTATTTCTATGCCATCATCTGATGTTAACTTGTTATATTTTTGTTTAAGAAAGTTTCTTTTTTCAAGTGAGCTAAAACATCATCTAACTTAACTTGTCATATTTTTGTTTAAGAAGTTTTCTGTTTAACAAGCGAACAAAAATACTGATTGACCTTTTCCCCTTCTGCTATCCAACGTGCTCGCGAGCGAATCAAACCCCCTGCATTTTAGCTTCCCTAAGTCTAACTAGTTCCTCTTTGTCCTGCTCTAAATCATGTCTTTCTTCATCAGTCAACTGTTCCTTCTTCGCTAACTTTTCAATATTCACTTCTAAACAATTCTGCTTTTCATTACTTCTGCGGGGTTTTTTTCAGTTGCAAATGCTATAGTTGTACTTCTATTTTTATTAATAAAACATCTAAAAAAAAAGATTATCTGTAGTAGTAAACTAAATTTTTGAATGCTCAATAAATGATACTTGTTCCCTTGAACTGGGCAGTACAGCATGCTCTTCTATTACAACTTTAATTTCCTCGTTAATTTCATCAATGTACTGTTTATCCTTCAACAAAGAACACTTAAATTTCCAGAAGGGTTATAGTTTAGTTTCTTTAGCAAAGGTTAAATTCAGAGTAAGCATTGAATGGTCTGTCCTGTACCCTGTCTTAATATCTGCATCCGTGACAATAGTGGACACATAATCTGAAACTAGAAAAAAAAATCAACACTACTTTGCTGCAGAGGGGAGGATCTGTTCCATGCGTTCTTTCAATTCAGGGTTTCAACATTCTCCATATATCTGTAAGGTCTATATTAAGCATCATGTCTTCAACTTGCCGTTGTGCTTAACATTGCTATACTGCTTATGATTAAAATAATCCATTGAAAACATATTGTGCGAGGTTCCAGTCCACTCCAATTACAACATTTTCAACACCCTACATCCTTAATTATCTTCTAACTCAACAAAAAACAAAAATAAAAACAGAAAAAAATCAAGATTATCATAATTTGGTCTATACAGGTTAATGATCAATATCATCTTAGCCAAAATGGATACAACAGCAAAAATGTAGTTTCCACCTATATCTTTGTAAAACCTTTTGTACACAAAACTCAAAATCATTGTTAAAGAGAATGGTAACACCTCTGAATTTGACATATATGATACAAAATATGTTTTATAACCCTATTCTGCTCTGATACACATTTCAAGCTTGGGGTCAAAATGGGTACCCTGTAAAAGATACATCAAAACGTTTTTCTTAAATAGTCAAACACATCCCTCCTCTTTTCCTTCTTCTTTTTTTTTTTTTTGATCCTCTAGGCCTCAGCAGTTCATTGAACAAAACCTTACATTATTACTCATGTTTATACCTTTATAAGCGGAGGCAGAAACACACAAATATAGGCAGGAAACGCCCATAATCTTGCAATGGACACAATATCTAACCGAAATACAGGCAATAAATACAGACAAAATCGCCAATCCTTTAATGACAACAAAATCTCACCATCTCTCTCACAGAGGGAAAACGGCATCTCATTCAACAAAGGATTTTCTCCAGTTCAACATAACAAAGACCAAATTGTATACAAGAAAAATAAGCATGAGGTAAGACAAACAAGAATAGTTAAAACAAACAAACAAACAAGACATATAACAAAACATTGTTTAATTTGGGGGAGCGATGTGCTTATGTGGCGCCTTGGACGTTGCGATTTTAAATCCTGCTTGGATATATCTGATATTCCCAGGAAACATTTGTTTCGCCAGATGCGTTATCTGCGACGCGTCTCTAGGATTTTTTAAAATACGACCATGTAGTGGGCGTTCAAACTGATCGTTCTTTGTTCCTTCTGTTTCGAAAATACATTTTGGATAATGTACATTACGCTCGCGTTACGATGATGACTACCTTTGGTAAACAACTTCGTCACGCGATCGTCCGTTTCGCTCATTAAATCGTCAATGATCACCAAACGTCTACGGTCTCCTTTCCACGTGTCTATATCGGTAACCTTCCGTAAGGTCACCCTCTCAACTCGTTAACGACGTTTGCCATTCTCCAAAACACCATATTATTTCTTCGGGTATCGGTACCATCATTTCTGATACATTTTTTAAAAAACGTTTTACAAAATGAGTTTTCCCTGAGCCAGTAGGACCCGCTATGACGCAAGTAAAAGGATGTGTCCAGCGAACATCCATCTTGAGAACACACACGCGCAAAACGAGACTACTCAGCACCGAATGACCTGTCCTCGGGGTGTGACGCCCCCCTTTTACGCTCCGGTTGCTTTCAAACCCTCTTTTCTTTCTTTTGGTCACCCGCCCCTCTTTTCTCGACTAATCGGGGCGTGGCTGCCTCTTTTACCACGCTCCGACACGTAGTCAACGAGGTCACGACACCTTTCCCGCTGATGTCATTTCCTGTTGTCACTTCCCGTCATTTCCGGGTGACCTCCTTTCCGGTGACGTCATACATTCCATACATTCCATCCCTATCCCCATAGGGGTCGTTTTGCACATGTTATACTACTCTAGTCATACATTATCTTCGTCTCTCTGTCTCTCTCAGTGTCTCTGTCTGTCTTGTGTCTGTCTGTCTGTCCGTTTGTCTGTCTATTTGTCTCTGGATCTCTCTCTCTCTCTCTCTCTCTCTCTTCTCTCTCTCTCTCTATCTCTCTCTCTCTCCTCTCTCTCTCTCCTGCGCTAATCATCTATGTCTTTGTCTGTCTGTGTCTCTCAGAGTCTGTCTGTCTGTCTGTCTGTCTGTCTCTCTCTCTCTCTCTCTCTCTCTCTCTCTCTCTCTCTCCGCCAGTCAAAGGACATATCAAACGTGTGTGTGTGTGTGTGTGTGTGTGTGTGTGGTGTGTGTGTGTGTGGCGTGCGTGCGTGCATGCGTGCGTGTGCGCGAGCGTGTGTGCGTGCGTGCGTGCGTGTGTGTGTGTGTGTCGTGTGTGTGTGTGTGTGTGCGCGCGCGCGCGCGCGCGCGCGCGTGTGTGTGTGTGTGTGTGTGTGTGTGTGTGTGTGTGATTGGTTTCAGTGGTCAGGAAAACTTGACCAGCATTGAACGCGTTACGATTGTGGTAGAAGAAGCTTCGTTCCGATTGGTTAGTATAAAAAGTCTGCTCCAACTGGCTGATATTTTTGGTTGTAGAACGACTGAACCTTCTGCAGCAGACGACACAGTACTCGACAGATCTTCAGTGCGAAATTCTGTTCACCATTAATTTTCTTCCGACGATCGATATTTTTTGGGGGAAGGAAAGGTTTCTGTTTAACTTGTGAGCCATGCATCAAAAAATAGGGAGCAAGACCCGTTGGACATGTTTGAATAAAGCACGAGCAGTTTCCGACTTCATATGCAAAAAGAGCTGTTCCGTACAGGCTACTGTGTAAGCAAAAAGTTCGCAAGCGCACACGGCTTATTCTGAACATATTGCTTGCGCAGGGGAAACTACGTGTTCTTCTTGTCCCAGGCCGCTTTCAATTACCTTTGGTAAATATCGGTTTGAGTTGTTTTTATGCCATCTTGTTGAAAGAATGCTTGTCCGATCTGAATATCAAAATTTGATTCGTGATTGCGCCTCGCCCCCCCCTTTTTTTTTTTCTACCAAGCTTCCATAAACTCGATAGTTTTTGCGCAATCTTTTCACAAGACACACATATTGGCACTGATTATATTATTGTTTAACAGTAAACAAGTGGGGTATGTTTTGCTCCCATTAAGAAACCTAACACAGAGTAACTTTTATTCAAGACTGGCACAGCCTTTTAAACTTGAATAAAGTCAGACGAATACATAGACGAACAATCTAATAGTGGGGGAAAAACAAGCACAGGCCAACAACTGAACTGTCTGCATAGTAATGACCTGCAAAGATTTGGACTTAAGGAGGGGAGGGGAGAGGGGAGTTTGAAGATGGAGAAACTGGGAATATGAAATTAAAAATATAAAAAAAAATGTTACAGATATGAAAACTCTTCACTAGCTGCATAAGGGAAACCATCGCAATCCCTTTTGAAGGCAGATATATTTGTATTGCCTGCTCCGAGGCCTTTCGCCCGCTGGGTCGGGACTCATCAGGGAGACACGGCTGGTTGTGTTCTGCGCTCCCGCGTCAAATAGAGACACACCACAGTCCATAATACTGTGGTGTTCTCACCACCATTGGTGCAAAAAAAGAATCCAATAGCACCCCCAAAGCAGCCAGCGAAGAAGTAGTAAATGCAACCAAACGAAAGTGTGGGGAGGAAAAAAGTTGCTGTAAAACTAAAGACATTATGCAAATAATATAAAATGTAGGGGACAGTCTTGAGCCTACGCCTGAGGATCCACCCAAAGATGCAAGGGAGATCAAAAGACAAACACATAGACGGACAGAAACAAATACAAATAACCTCAATTTAATCAAAGCAAATCGAAGAAATAGGTAGGGAACATAAACGATACAGTAAACAAGTGGGTATGTTTTGCTTCCCAAAAAAAAAACCAACACAGATAAATTTTATTTAAAGAAGCAAGCCTTTTTAAAAATTTAATAA
>CM031619.1:1654615-1659615 GCA_018398815.1 Conus ventricosus
ATCACAAGACAAAACACGACGCGTTTCGACCTCTTTGGTCTTCTTCAGGCAAGACAAACAACCTTCACGACAATGAAAACGAAGAACGGGCGATCACTCATCTTCTCAAATTGGCCGCAGACTGGACGTTGCTCATGTCCGAGTCTTGGATGTTGGCGGATTGAGGCCTACCCGTATTGTCTTCTTGGCGGATTGAGGCCTACCCGTATTGTCTTCTTGGCGGATTGAGGCCTACCCGTATTGTCTTCTTGGCGGATTGAGGCCTACCCGTATTGTCTTTTTGGTGGATTGAGGCCTACCCGTATTGTCTTTTTGGCGGATTGAGGCCTACCCGTATTGTCTTCTTGGCGGATTGAGGCCTACCCGTATTGTCTTCTTGGCGGATTGAGGCCTACCCGTATTGTCTTCGGAGGGATTCAATGTCCATTTTGCGCCTAATTTGAGAAGATAAGTGACTGATCGTTTTCCATTTTCATCATCCTGAATGTTGTTTATATTGCCTGAAGAAGACCAAAGAGGTCGAAACGCGTTGTGTTTTGTCTTGTAATTTGTTTGTCCCTTTCGGCGTAATAATACCAATTTTTCTTTTGAATTTGTTTCAATTTCCGCCTGCAGTTGAAACCTTTTTTTTTTCTTTTTTCGATGATAATGATGAAACATATAACTCTCGCTCTTCACCACATGTTTTGATTGCATTTGCATGGGAATGGACATTATAGATTGTCTTATAATTATACGGTTAACATATTCAGCCAAGCATTGATGTTTTTTTGTTTTTGTATCATTCATAAGTGTTAATCCTGTTTATCATATGTCTTAACCAGAGAAGGGAAGAGGGATTGGGGCGGGGGGATCTGTTTTTGCCCCCCCCCCCCCACCCCCCCCCTCCTCACTCATGAGCGTACCCTCTGAGGCCCTCATCCGGGGCATATCCGCCTTTATCCCCAGTGAAGAAGGTTCTCGATCCCTCCCTTAAACTGGAACCCTCGTCCTTTTCCACTTCCATGTTACCCTGCACGGTTCACGTGTTTTTGCTTTTGTTTGTTTGGTTGGTTTGTGCAGTGTATTAAGATCAAAGCTGGTTCACACGTCAGTTTTGAATGCTTCCTTACATATGTAAAATGTAGCCTATTTCTTCCTGTCTGTTTTCCGACAGATTTTCACGTGAGCATGGCCGAAAAATTCACGATGATGTTGCTGGGTGAGTAACTGGAGATTTCTTTATTTTTCATTTTAGAGGGGGGGGGGGGGGGGGGCGGAGGAGAGGGGGGTAATGTTTATTCATATATGCCTTAAAAGACCCTACTAACACAGACTATTTTCTGTGTGTGTGTGTGTGTGTGTGTGTGTGTGTGTGTGTGTGTGTGTGTGAAGAATAGATATGCCTGTTACTACACTATGTGTATTTCTGTAGGCCCATTTTTTTCCCATTTCAGTTTCTCCTTGTGTTGACAACAGATCGGTCTAACATTAAAGATCTGGACGATCTCTTCCTGTCAAAAAAACTTACTGCATTTGGTACATGAACAGAAAAACTGGTGGGGAGGCGGGGGGAGGAGGAGGAGAGAGGAGGGACGGAAGGAGAGAGAGAGGGGGATTAGTAGCTGAGCGTAATTAGAAATAAAATTCCGTTCTGATCGACAGCCCATAAAAACAACATTGATCTCATAAGTACGGAAGATGAAGTTGATTTCAGAGAGAAACAAGCTGAAATTTGACTACTCTCTCTCTCTCTCTCTCTCTCTCTCTCTCTCTCTCTCTCTCTCTCTCTCTCTCTCTCCCTCCCTCTCTCTCTCCCCGCCCCCCCCCTCCCTCTCTGTCTTTCTGTCGGTCTTCTATTCATAACTGTATGTTTGGCTTCATGAGTCACTGAAGTCTATGAACCAGCCTTGCGACTGGTCCGGACTGAAAGCCCGTCGAAATTTGTCCTTTGATGAAATCCCGCACCAAAATGTTCGCTGAACACTTGCCCAATGAACAGACCACACGGTTCTTGCTGGTCAGAGTTCACGTTAGTTCGAGAGTAAAGCAGGCGGGCAGCAAGAAGATAACAGCTATGCCGCCGCCAGGCGCCGAAAGAACGAAACAACCATAGACATGCGTGAAGAGGATGAGTGCACATCTTCACCTTCCGCTAGTTAAAGTGCCACTGCGATACGGAAGGCACTCACCACTTCCTGTTGATCTGATTGGCGGCTGTCTGCCGTCTGTTGATCTGATTGGCGGCTGTCTGGCGTCTGTTGGCGTGGTGTTCGCTACACAGCGCTGCTGGATTCGGTCAAGTGGAACGCACACACACACACGGTGGTTCACGGGCGGGCAGAGGGTATATGCAGGCAGAGGGCCGCCCTTGCTCAGCAATGGACAACAGCATGGTGGAATACAACGTTACCCGAAACGGCGGCCCAGCAAATTGAACGATCCTGTCGCAGTGCACGGTGGCTGAGAAAACTGAAGTGGTGCATAGGTGAAGAACAAACAACTAGGTCGCGTTCAGATAAAAGACGAGAACATTGAAAGAAGTGTATAAATGTGTCTCTCCACCTGGACAGTGTCGTCAGCAAAGATGGTAGAAAAGATCAAGACATCGGTAGCTACATCAACAAGGTTTCAACACCCACATGGGCTTCCACAGCCCTTTCGTTCCAGGCCAAGATCGGAGTTGTCAACTCGAATGTGAAGTCTGTTCTATCATATGGCTCAGCGACTTGGAGAACAACAAAGTCCAGCACTCACAATCTCCAGGCAGTTATCAACAAAATGCCTAGGGTGCTTCCTCAACATCAGATGGCCAGAAGTCATTTCCAGCAAAGCCCTGTGGGACAGAACCAAAATTCTACAGACACACAGACGATGAAAAGAAAAAAAATGGGGCTGAACTGGTCACACACTACGAACGCCTCCTGCCAGCATCACAGGTCAGGCGTTTCGTGGAACCCACGGGGGACGTGAACCTCCTGCCAGCATCACAAGTCAGGCATTTCGTGGAACCCACGGGGGACGTGAACGCCTCCTGCCAGCATCACAGGTCAGGCGTTTCGTGGAACCCACGGGGGACGTGAACCTCCTGCCAGCATCACAGGTCAGGTGTTCCAGTGGAACCCACGGGGGACGTGAACCTCCTACCAGCATCACAGGTCAGGTGTTCCAGTGGAACCCACGGGGGACGTGGAAGGTGGGAGGACCTCCACGGACTCGGCGCCGGTGCGCGGCTTGTGAAGGAAGACAGCCAGAACGACATGGGGCCTAGCTGAAGAGGTCAGCCCAGAACCCTGTCCGCTAGGAGGAGTGCTACCGCACCCGTCTGTTCCCAGAGAACTCACAGGATTAAGTCAAGTCAAGCACGGTGACTGTGGTATCTGGAACAGGTCTGTAACTGCACAAGCAAACAGGGATTCCCACTAAGGCGAGCAGAGCGACATTTGAACACGCTATAAAGCATTAGCTTGTTGATGTTCAAATTTTCACATTTTTGTAAAGCTACATGATTGTAAAGTGGAAAATAAATTTGTTTATCCCAGAGCGACAGCCAGTGAGGTGCTTGTCCTGTCCCCTGTTGCGTCAATAACAGAGCAGCAACGAAGCGGAGGCAAACACGTTTGAGCGTCCGATGACTTCCCCTGACAAGACAGACCAGCTGGACACAAAGAAACACAGACATTTCTTTTTTGCCCGTCCCGCTGCTTTGCCATCCCTCCACGAAACCGCAGTGGTCAAAATGCTTGTGTGTGTGTGTGTGTGTGTGTGTGTGTGTGTGTGTGTGTGTGTGTGTGTGTGGTGTGTGTGTGTGTGTGTGTGTGTGGTGCGTGTGTGCGTGCGATTGTGTTGTGTTGGCGTCGGTTCGTTCCTTTGTTCAGTGGCCAAGCAGCGTTATTTTCAACCTCCCGAAAATCATTTCAGACGAGTCTGTTAGCTCAACTTGGCATTTTCTCCCTTGCTGCTTTTTTTCTTCTTTCTTTTTCTTTTTTTTTTTTTTGGTCACTGTCGTGCCACAACTCAACATTGTTTCAGGCAGACACGTAAGAAAACCTCAATGAAACATGTGCATTATATTGATGTGTCAAAATCTTTTAGAGTAATATTGATAATCGGAATGTTATTCATGAAACTGTAATCTCTTGCGTTAGATTGCTTTTTTCAGAATGTTTATGCTTTATGCAATTGTGTTCATCTTAACTGATAATGCGCGAAACATGTTTCGTATGAAAATCAACAGGCAGGGTTTCAGCTGTAGGAAAACAGACTCGGGGTGAGCATTGCGAGTGTTCATTCAGTCCGTCCGTCCATCCTCTTGACTTCGGGAACGGTAATTCCTCACGACCTCCGGCTGCCGTGAACACTGATGCCAGAGTCTGCCAGCGGCTTTCTTGCCGCCCACATTAAGCTGCGGTGAATGTGACACTGATGTTGACGGCGTTCTTCTGTCACAGGGTGAAGAGAAAGACCCGGTCAGACCCCACTCACTCACACAAGCTGGTCAGCTGGGTGATTCTTGATCACTACACACACCCCCCCCCCCCCCCCCCCCCCCACCCCCACGGGGCCTTTTCAGGGATGTCATCCCACAGGTCAAAATAAATCCTGTCTTTAAACCGAGCTCATTTTTTTTATCATAATAGTCCGGCCTACCCCCTTGGCCTTTTCTTGGCTGTTCTCCTCATACAGGAGAAACAAAGTCCTGTCCCGCAAACAACCACAACCACCGTACACAACTGTGTACGTATTTACTCGGAGTTAATTGCACGATAACCATCTGTGGACACCCAAAAGGCTGACCCAACTAGGCTGTGCTCAGGGCGCTGCTGCACGAATGTTCCTTAGTCCCTTCAGTATTTTGCCCTGTTTCCAAAAAAAAAGAAGAAAAGTGAAGAAAAAAAAACCAAACTGCAACGTTACTCTATAGACATACAAAGGCCACATGAGGAAAGAGACGCTGCAGAATGGATAGCCAATGTCCGCTCTAAACGGTGTCTATTTTCATTTCCTAATCACTTAATACA
>CM031619.1:1664615-1667115 GCA_018398815.1 Conus ventricosus
ACTATTTCAAAGTTAGAGCCTATGGGGGGGGGGGGGGGATTCAATATCATTTTATTCTATTTCAATTCAGTTCAGTGTTAACTTCAAAGTGAGGTGATGACTGCAGGCGGAAAGTGCAACAAACTTACATGAAAAAAAAGACTGTGCCGCAAACCAAAGAGACAAACAAATCACCGGACAAAACACGACGCGTTTCGACCTCTCTTCAACGCTGGTTTCTCCGGCCTGGAGAAGGCCAAACAGGTCGAAACGCCGTCGTCTTTTTGTCTTGCAATTTGTTGGTCTCTGTCGCTCTGCGCTAGAGCAGAATTTGTCATCTTAGTTCGTTAAGGGTTGTTGACTTCATGTGGTCCTATTGTTGTGTGTTGTGTGTTGCAGCAGCATTAACGGTCGTCGCACTGAACGTGACAGCACAGAGTAAGTTGGAACCGTTCGTTGTTGTTGATGTTGTTGATGGGCGGTGCATTGCGTCTGTCAAAGCCCCGTTGCACTGTGCGCCCTTGCGAAGAACGTGGGGGGGGGGGGGGAGGGGGGGGATTTCTCTGTTCTTCTGTCTGTACCAAGTCGTCAGTCTGTGTTTGTTTTGGCCTGTTGCTTGTGATGTGTTGACGGCTGACAGTCTGTGTTTGTTTTGGCCTGTTGCTTGTGATGTGTTGACGGCTGACAGTCTGTGTTTGTGTTGGCCTGTTGCTTGTGATGTGTTGACGGCTGACAGTCTGTGTTTGTGTTGGCCTGTTGCTTGTGATGTGTTGACGGCTGACAGTCTGTGTTTGTGTTGGCCTGTTGCTTGTGATGTGTTGACGGCTGACAGTCTGTGTTTGTGTTGGCCTGTTGCTTGTGATGTGTTGACGGCTGACAGTCTGTGTTTGTGTTGGCCTGTTGCTTGTGATGTGTTGACGGCTGACAGTCTGTGTTTGTGTTGGCCTGTTGCTTGTGATGTGTTGACGGCTGACAGTCTGTGTTTGTGTTGGCCTGTTGCTTGTGATGTGTTGACGGCTGACAGTCTGTGTTTGTGTTGGCCTGTTGCTTGTGATGTGTTGACGGCTGACAGTCTGTGTTTGTGTTGGCCTGTTGCTTGTGATGTGTTGACGGCTGACAGTCTGTGTTTGTGTTGGCCTGTTGCTTGTGATGTGTTGACGGCTGACAGTCTGTGTTTGTGTTGGCCTGTTGCTTGTGATGTGTTGACGGCTGACAGTCTGTGTTTGTGTTGGCCTGTTGCTTGTGATGTGTTGACGGCTGACAGTCTGTGTTTGTGTTGGCCTGTTGCTTGTGATGTGTTGACGGCTGACAGTCTGTGTTTGTTTTGGCCTGTTGCTTGTGATGTGTTGACGGCTGACAGTCTGTGTTTGTTTTGGCCTGTTGCTTGTGATGTGTTGACGGCTGACAGTCTGTGTTTGTGTTGGCCTGTTGCTTGTGATGTGTTGACGGCTGACAGTCTGTGTTTGTTTTGGCCTGTTGCTTGTGATGTGTTGACGGCTGACAGTCTGTGTTTGTGTTGGCCTGTTGCTTGTGATGTGTTGACGGCTGACAGTCTGTGTTTGTGTTGGCCTGTTGCTTGTGATGTGTTGACGGCTGACAGTCTGTGTTTGTGTTGGCCTGTTGCTTGTGATGTGTTGACGGCTGACAGTCTGTGTTTGTGTTGGCCTGTTGCTTGTGATGTGTTGACGGCTGACAGTCTGTGTTTGTGTTGGCCTGTTGCTTGTGATGTGTTGACGGCTGACAGTCTGTGTTTGTGTTGGCCTGTTGCTTGTGATGTGTTGACGGCTGACAGTCTGTGTTTGTGTTGGCCTGTTGCTTGTGATGTGTTGACGGCTGACAGTCTGTGTTTGTGTTGGCCTGTTGCTTGTGATGTGTTGACGGCTGACAGTCTGTGTTTGTGTTGGCCTGTTGCTTGTGATGTGTTGACGGCTGACAGTCTGTGTTTGTGTTGGCCTGTTGCTTGTGATGTGTTGACGGCTGACAGTCTGTGTTTGTGTCGGCCTGTGCTTGTGTATGTGTTGACGGCTGACAGTCTGTGTTTGTGTTGGCCTGTTGCTTGTGATGTGTTGACGGCTGACAGTCTGTGTTTGTGTTGGCCTGTTGCTTGTGATGTGTTGACGGCTGACAGTCTGTGTTTGTGTTGGCCTGTTGCTTGTGATGTGTTGACGGCTGACAGTCTGTGTTTGTTTTGGCCTGTTGCTTGTGATGTGTTGACGGCTGACAGTCTGTGTTTGTGTTGGCCTGTTGCTTGTGATGTGTTGACGGCTGACAGTCTGTGTTTGTGTTGGCTGTTGCTTGTGATGTGTTGACGGCTGACAGTCTGTGTTTGTGTTGGCCTGTTGCTTGTGATGTGTTGACGGCTGACAGTCTGTGTTTGTGTTGGCCTGTTGCTTGTGATGTGTTGACGGCTGACAGTCTGTGTTTGTGTTGGCCTGTTGCTTGTGATGTGTTGACGGCTGACAGTCTGTGTTTGTTTTGGCCTGTTGCTTGTGATGTGTTGACGGCTGACAGTCTGTGTTTG
>CM031619.1:1672115-1689615 GCA_018398815.1 Conus ventricosus
CGTTTTTGATTACCCGCCACGTGGGCAGCCACACTCCACTTCGAGGGATTTTGGAGACTTATGGTGTTATGCTAGGAGTTTGTCCGATGAGACAGTACCGCTTAACTATGTAGATAACAAATTTTGATGCAGCTTTCGTGAAATGCAATGTTAAAAAATTGATGACTACGAATTCATATCGCCAAAAAAATAGCACATGATTGCATAAATATGAAAAGACAATAATGGGCCAGATGAATTATGGCTTATTTATTGATTATAATTTCTCATAATGTTATCTCCCCGCTGTCATCTTTAGTCCTTGAAGGGTTCTCGTGACAGTAAAAAGTCCGAGTCTGAGCGAAGAGAAAAGGAAAGACAACTCTCCAGTGGAATGCCTGCTTGCTTCCTGTGCAGGTTATAGCGGCCTGCAGTTACCCCTTGTACTGGTGCAGTGGAAACGTTCTACTACTACCCTGACTGGGACGACTGTGAGAGGTGAGCACCAATGAGGCAATGAGGGGGTCAAGTGAGGGAGTGTGGGGGACTGTGAGAGGTGAGGACCATGAGGGGGTCCAGTGAGGGAGTGTGGGGGACTGTGAGTGGTGAGCACCAATGAGGCAATGAGGGGGTCACAATGAGGGAGTGTGGGGGACTGTGAGAGGTGAGCACCAATGGGCAATGAGGGGGTCCAATGAGGGAGTGTGGGAGACTGTGAGAGGTGAGCACCAAATGGAGGCAGTGAGGGGGTTCAGTGAGGGGAGTGATAGGGGGACTGTGAGGGTGAGCACCAATGAGGCAATGAGGGGGTCCAATGAGGGAGTGTGGGGGGCTGAGAGAGTGAGCACCAATGAGGTAATGAGGGGGCCAATGAGGGAGTGTGGGGGACTGTGGAGGTGAGACAATGAGGTAATGAGGGGGTCCGTGAGGGATGTGTGGGGGACTGTCAGGGTGAGCACCTATGAGGCAATGAGGGGGTCCAGTGAGGAGGAGTGATTGGGGATGTGGAGGTGAGCACCAATGAGGTAATGAGGGGGTCCGATCTGGGAGTGTTGGGGATGTGTGAGGTGAGCACAATGAGGTAATGAGGGGGTACAGTGAGGGAGTGTGGGGGACTGTGAGAGGTGGCACCAATGAGGTAATGAGGGGGTCCAGTGAGGGAGTGTGGGGGACTGTGAGAGGTGAGCACCAATGAGGTAATGAGGGGGTCCAGTGAGGGACTGTGAGAGGTGAGCACCAATGAGGTAATGAGGGGGTCAGTGAGGGAGTCGCAGGGCGGACTGTGAGAGGTGAGCACCATGAGGTAATGAGGGGGTCCAGTGAGGGACTGTGAGAGGTGAGCACCAATGAGTAATGAGGGGGTCCGATCTGGGAGTGTGGGGGACTGTGAGAGGTGGCACCAATGAGGTAATGAGGGGGTCCAGTGAGGGAGTGTGGGGGACTGTTGAGAGGTGAGCACCAACTGAGGTAATGAGGGGGTCCGATGAGGGAGTGTGGGGGACTGTGAGAGGTGAGCACCATGAGGTTAATGATGGGGCCAGTGAGGGAGTGTGGGGGACTGTGAGAGGTGAGGACCAATGAGGGGGTCCAATGAGGGATCGAGTGTGGGGGACTGTGACAAATGAGTGAGCAGGATTTGTGAGGGAATGAGGGGGTTCAATGAGGGAGTGGAGAGAACTGTGATGAGTGAGGACCCAAAGAGGGAATGAGGGGGTCCAATGAGGGAGTGGAGAGAACTGTGATGAGTGAGTGAGGACCAATGAGGGAATGAGGTGGTCCAATGAGGGAGTGGAGAGAACTGTGATGAGTGAGTGAGGACCAATGAGGGAATGAGAAGGACCAATGAGGGAATGAGGGGGTCAATGAGGGAGTGGAGAGGAACTGTGATGAGTGAGTGAGGACAATGAGGGAATGAGAAGAACAATGATGGAATGAGGGGGTCCCACGAGGGAGTGTGGGGGACTGTAACAAATGAGTGAGAAGGACCAGTGAGGGAATGAGGGGGTCCATGAGGGAGTGGAGAGAACTGTGATAAGTGAATGAGGACCAAAGAGGGAATGAGGAAGTCCAATGAGGGAGTGGGGAGGACTGCGATGAGTGAGTGAGGAGACCAATGAGGGAATGAAGAGGACTGTGATGAGTGAGTGAGGAGGGCCAATGAGGCAGTGAGATCCAATGAGGGAATGAGATGGACCAAAGAGGGACCAAAGAGGGAATGAGGAAGTCCAATGAGGGAGTGGAGAGGACTGCGATGAGTGAGTGAGAGAGTGAATGAGAGAGTGAGTGAGAGAGTGAGAACTGTGGTGAATGAGAATGACCGATCAGCGCAGGCGTTTGCACACAACACACACACACACACACACACACACACACACACACACACACACACACGCAGCACACACACACACACACACACACACACACACACACACACACACACACACACACACACACACGCACGCAGCACGCACGCACGCACGCGCACGCACGCACGCACGCACGCACGCACGCACGCAGCACACACACATACACACACACACAATCTCTCTCTCTCCCTCTCTCTCTCCCTCTCGCACACACACACACCCCGCACACACACAATCTCTCTCTCTCTCTCTCTCTCTCTCTCTCTCTCTCTTCTCTCTCTCTCTCTCTCTCTCTCTCACACACACACACACACACCACACACACACACACACACACACATCACACACACACACACACACACACACACAATCTCTCTCTCTCTCTCTTTCACACACACACACACACACACGCACAGATTTTCTCTCTCTCTCCCCCCTCACCCCCTCTCTCTCTCTCTCTCCTCTCTCTCTCTCTCTCTCTCTCTCTCTCGAACAGCGCTAACACAATGCACGTGCCTGAAAAATCTTCTTTTTTTTTTTTTTTTCTTTTTTTGTTTTTGTTTCTCACAAACTCTCAACCCGTCCCTCTGTGCCTGCGTGGCTGGGTGTGTGTCAGGTTCTGGGTGTGCGAGAACCCAGCACAGCCGGTGGGAGAAGTGCCCCAGCGGGCAGGTGTGGGACCTGGCCACCTTCCAGTGCAGGCCCCGCCCGCCTACACCGACTACCTGCAGTTCTTGCGCTCCCCCGTCTTCTCCTGCCACTTTCTCCTGCGCGGGATGGGCGCACCGGCCAGGGATGAGGGGGTGGACAGGGGCAGCCGCTCAGGAGTTACTGAGACCCTTTAAACTACAAAAAAAAATTAAAAAAATTCCTGCGCTGAAAGAGATGTGAGAAATGAAGGATCTTTTCAACACTGTCGTCATCTATCACAGAGGGAGGGGGGGGGGAAAAAAAGAGAAACAGAAAGCAGGTGGACTGTACTTGTAGCTGTGTTCAATGCGTTGTCATCGACTGGGTGTAAATCGTAGATTGGGGTCTCCGTTGCGTTGTTGATAAAGCTGTGAGTTAGTAATATGTTGTGGGTTTGGTTTGTTTTGTTTTTCCCCGTGAGCCTCATACAAGTTCATTCGCTTCTTGTTTGTGTTCTTCTTTTTTTTCTTCTTTTTTCTCTCCTCCTCCTCTCCTCCTCTCCTTCTCTTCTTCTTCTTCTTCTTCTCCTTTTTTCTTCTTTCCTCCTCCTCTCCTCCTTCTCTTCCTTCTTCTCCTCCTCCTCTTATTTCTTCTTTCTCCTCCTTCTCTTACTTCTTCTTCTCTTCCTCCTCTCTTCCTCCTCCCTCTTCCTCCTCCTCCTTCCTCTTCTTCTCATTCCCCCT
Source organism: Conus ventricosus (assembly GCA_018398815.1). Lineage (NCBI taxonomy): Eukaryota > Metazoa > Mollusca > Gastropoda > Neogastropoda > Conidae > Conus > Conus ventricosus. The sequence continues at coordinate 1,675,834 of CM031619.1, forward strand.
CCTCGTTATTGTCCTCCGCCTCCTTTTCTTAGACTCGATTTCTGTTTGTAACCACTTCAACCGTTTCCTCGAATTTCTTGATATATATTGTATTACCTTTTTTTTCCTTTGAAAATGTCTTTATAAAAATTTCTTTTTCTTTTTCGTTATTATTATTTGTTTTTAGGGGGGAGGGGGAGGGAGGGACCTGAAATAATTTGTCCCACGTGTTTTGTAACTTTTTTGACAAGCATTTGAACATGCATGTATAGCTGCTTGGGATTGGTGTTATAGTGAAATTCTGGAACATTAAAATCCTGTTGTCGATTTATCTAACCAGCCGTCTTATTGCTTCTCTGTCTGTCTGTCTGTCTGTCTGTCTGTCTTCTCTCTCTCTCTCTCTCTCTCTCTCCTCTCTCTCTCTCTCTCTCTCTCTCTCTCTCTCTCTCTCTCTCTGCCTGCGTGCCTGTCTGCCTGTCTGTGTCGAATCCCTGTGTGTGTGTGTGGTGTGTGTGTGTGTGTGTGTGTGTGTGTGTGTGTGTGTGTGTGTTTTGTGTGTGGTGTGTGTGCGCGCGCGCTGCGTGCGTGCGTGCGTTGCGTGCGTGCGTGCGTGCGTGCGTGCGTGTGTGTGAACGCGCTGAACGTACATGACAGTCAGTGAACACTTGCTAACTACTTTATACAAAATGAAGCATGGACAAGACAAAGGCGCAGCGGGGAGGGCAGTAATTCATGATCGAGATGAAAGTGATTCCGTCTTATTCTTTCCCATCTTTCTTCTCTTCCGACACGCGCCAATCGTTACGGCCCTTGCAGTCGGCGCGGCTTTCAGCAATGACTGATGAAAGAACATCGTCTCTGATGCCGAGGCTGCATTCAGCCAGCGCCTTGTTTGTTGTGTCCTCATGGATTTCCCTCTCAATTATTGGACTGCGAAAGGGAAAGTGGCCCCTGTCTTCACACATGTGTTACTGCTTCTATCCTGAAAGAAAAGAAACGCACCATTCTCTCCAGAAAGAAAACAAAGGAAAAGGAAAGATCAGCATAGTGGTGACGACAAACAGTAAACAATAAAAAAAATAGGACCAGGTTTAAAAAGTAACTTCAATACGATTTTCCCTCGCTGAATCACGTGACTTGAAGCTAACACTGTTTATGCTTCACATTCTCCTAGAACACACTAATAATCCCTGAGGCGCACGGAACAAAGAGAAGCTTCCCCCCCCCCCCCCTCTCTAACAATGCTATTGTAAGCTTTTTTCAAAGGGAACAAACTGAATGAGTGTGGCATGTGAAGACATAACACTGGCTTCAAGACAAGGCATGAACACGTGGGTTCAGTTTTAGTTGTTTGGGGAGCTTTTCACAGCAGGATTGTAAACTAAGATGGCGTCCATGACCACTTTCTCCACCACCTCTGGCAGAACGTGCTCCTTCGTCAAAGCTGGCGGCTGTAGTCTGATGCCAGTCACGCTCTGAGTTTCCTGCCTCTCTTCCAGGCTTTTCACAGCAGTCGTGCTCATCACCATACGGTCAAGCTGAATATCCTAGCCTCTCATTTATTGAAATAAACCAGAAAGAAAATTGTGCCCGGGAGATTTGCTCTAAAAATGAAAGGAAATCGACCATGAGATCTGACACACAGAACAAAGCAATGTAGTATATTACTTTCCCTCACTAGCGCCGCGAAATCGACGAAATAGGCGTTTTAAACAGATAATACAATGAACTAAAGGTCGCATAGTCTCGGACGAAATAAATCATGAATGCTATGATTAAACACAAGCACGACCAGAAGCGAGCAATGGAGAGCAACGACCTCCACCAAGTCCATCAGATCTCCAACCCCCCCTTTTGACGTAGAACCACACACAATGACGTAGAACCCACACACAATGACGTAGAACCACACACAATGACGTAGAACCACACACAATGACGTAGAACCACACACAATGACGTAGAACCACACACAATGACGTAGAACCACACACAATTGACGTAGTAAACCACACACAATGAACAGTTTCAAAGTGAGGTAACTGCAGGCGGAAACTGAAACAAAACCTGACAGGTCGAAAACGCGTCGTGTTTTGTTTGTTTCTTGCTGTTCCATCTTCGATGCCACCTCAGTGGCAGTGCACCCACGCCACTCATTCCGATCCCCGTCCACAGCCACAGCCACAGCCACAGCCACAGCCACAGCCCGGCCCCGGCCTGCCGTTGCCACAGCACCGGCAACCCACAGGGAGCAGTCAGAGTCAAGTCATCATGTGGCATCCCACCTGAAGAGACACTGCACTGCTGCCGAGTCACTTCGGTGGTGTTCAGTGGCGCCTGTGCTGATCCAACATACGCAGGACACCACCTACTAAGCCCCTACTGACGACAATAATTGCTTAGTCGCGGAGCCGGCGTGAGTGATCTCTCCCTCCGGAGGGCGCCACCACGTCCGTCCAACGACAGCCCCCATAGATTTGCCAATGCTGGTTGACCCCATGAAAAAAAAACCAAGGCCATAGAGGAGACGACCTCGAAAATGAGGTCACCATGAAGAGCAGTGCATGATGGGCCACAGAATCTGATTTTTTTTTTAATGCTGGTCGATGAGAATGAGGATGATGACGATGCTACGGATTTCCATTCCACTCTGAGACTGCATGACAGGGTTGTACTCTATGCTTACTTTCATATATGTCCGGCGTCAACCAGACCCCCGAAATACACACACATGCAGTGGTGGTCAGGAAATTTGAGCAAACTCTCTCAGAGACGCATCCATTTAGTGACTGAAACTCGAGTGTATGGTCCCAGTTTTCCCAACTGAGCCCGTAGCAAACTCAGCTCGGGGTAGGAGCCGGTCGGGGCAGAAAAACCCACATGGCTCTGATGGGGATCGAACCTACGACCTCCCAGCCGGGAGTCCGCGACGCTAACCACTTCGCCACGGCGATGGCGAAACGCGTCGTGTTTCGTCTTGTAATTTGTTTGTTCCTGTTATCTGGCAGATTCCCTTTAATTTCCTTTTAACATCTGTTTTAGGAAAGCATGTTTACTGTGACACTGGTGAGATAAACGCAAGAGTCGGTAGGTAGGCCGTTTAGCTAATACTTTCCAAACTTGTGTGACCAGGTCAGTTCAAGAGTGAAAACAAAACCATCATCCCTCAGCGGACATAACGGTAAGTATGGACTGAAGGAGTTACGTCCCACGAACGTTTTTCTAATAGGAATGGAAAATACAAATTGTTCATGTTGATGTAACAAGAAAGTTTTCATATTCTGTTAAAATCTATTCCTTATTAAAACATATTCCAGAACAATAATTCTGTAATGTTCATGATCAATGGGAAGCTTCCGATTTTTCGGAAGAGATTCTTGATGTGCCCTGCAGATCCACATCCAAATTGTGTGGGCTCACCCTTGGAACAGTTCCATCCTTTCACCGAGTTTCAAAAATAGGGATCAAGGAATGCTTGCCGTAGTCTTGCTGGCAGGCAATCAATCAATCAGACATGCCTAATCACTGGACGTGGACGAAACCACAGCTTCACTGGCGGAGGTGACGGACGGTGTTGTTGATGTTTGAGTGTTCATCATGGCGTTTCAAAGGACCACGGAAAACGCTTGGCGATGCCCATCTCATGCTGGGCATTTGTCGTGTTCCCATACCTCGCAGAACACTGTCGTGTTCCCATACCTCACAGAACACTGTCGTGTTCCCATACCTCACAGAACAGACGTGTTCCCATACCTCACAGAACACTAACGTGTTCCCATACCTCACAGAACACTGACGTGTTCCCATACCTCACAGAACACTGACGTGTTCCCATACCTCACAGAACACTGACGTGTTCCCATACCTCACAGAACACTGTCGTGTTCCCATATCTCACAGAACACTGACGTGTTCCCATACCTCACAGAACACTGACGTGTTCCCATACCTCACAGAACATTGTCGTGTTCCCATACCTCACAGAACACTGACGTGTTCCCATACCTCAAAGAACACTGACGTGTTCCCATACCTCACAGAACAGACGTGTTCCCATACCTCACAGAATACTGTCGTGTTCCCATACCTCACAGAATACTGTCGTGTCCCATACCTCACAGAACACTGACGTGTTCCCATACCTCACAGAATACTGTCGTGTTCCCATACCTCACAGAACACTGACGTGTTCCCATACTCACAGAACACTGTCGTGTTCCCATACCTCACAGAACACTGACGTGTTCCCATACCTCAAAGAACACTGACGTGTTCCCATACCTCACAGAACAGACGTGTTCCCATACCTCACAGAATACTGTCGTGTCCCATACCTCACAGAATACTGTCGTGTTCCCATACCTCACAGAACACTGACGTGTTCCCATACCTCACAGAAACACTGACGTGTTCCCATACCTCACAGAACACTGACGTGTTCCATACCTCACAGAACACTGACGTGTTCCCATACCTCACAGAACATTGTCGTGTTCCCATACCTCACAGAACATTGTCGTGTACCCATACCTCACAGAACACTGTCGTGTTCCCATACCTCACAGAACATTGTCGTGTACCCATACCTCACAGAACATTGTCGTGTACCCATACCTCACAGAACATTGTCGTGTTCCCATACCTCACAGAACATTGTCGTGTACCCATACCTCACAGAACACTGACGTGGATGACAGAATGTGTGACGGGCACCAGTATCTCAGTTTCTGTGTGTTGCATACACAGCGGGGGGAGGGGGGTGGGGGGGGGGGGAGTGGCTGAGGGATCACTGACCAGTATGTCTCCACACAGATTGATCTAGGAGAGAGGAAATCCATCTCCACACTACAATACAGTCATCAGGCGTTGCCAGGGCTCAGACCTACAACCCTTAAACACAGACACATGTTCCAGCTACTCGATAGCGCCACCGTTCGTAATGTGCCAACACTGGAAACAACCTGAAGGTGGTAATATAGGCCAGGCCGGATATAGGCCAGCTGACTGTATGACCAATGGGCAAGTGCGTCAGACCATCCAACAGCACATCGGACGATACGAAGATCGATCGACGTCAGTTAAGAACAAACTTTTAAAAACTGCATTGAAGTGGCCATGTAACAATATCCAACGGCTAAACTGAAACAATTCCCCATAAAACAATTTGCCGGGCAACTAATAAGGGAGGGAGACGGAGGAGAAGACAAAAAACAAACAATCCCCCCCCCCCCCCCCCACCACCACCACCACTAACAACAACTACCACCATCCCCAACAAAACAAAACGATGAACACTGTAGAACGGAAAGGCGAACCGTTCGAAGGACATCAGACCTTGGCAAACGACTGACAAAGCTGGAAGAAACTAGTGAACAGTTCTTCAGAGTGGCGCCCCAGTGACCTCCCCGCGGAGTTGAGAGAGAGAGAGAGAGAGAGAGAGGAGAGAGAGAGAGAGAGAGAGAGAGAGAGAGAGAGAGAGAGCGAGAGAGAGAGAGAGAGAGAGAGAGAGAGAGATAGACAGAGAGACAGAGAGACAGACAGACAGAGAGACAGAGACACAGAGAGAGACAGAGAGAAGAAGAAGAAGAAGAAGATACACAAACCATCTTATCACTTGACATACAATGGATTACCATAGTAGTGTTTTACAACACCGCGAAACAGTATAACGTATGCCGAACTCCGAACGAAAGGCAGCAAAACATAGTGTTTAACAGAGTGCCCATCGGTGATATCTGTCCCATGACTATATATATATATATATATATATATATATATATATATATATATTTATATATATATATATATATTTTATATTGATCACAGCAAAGAAAGACAAAACAACAAGTTGTATATATGTATATACATATACACATAAACAATTTAGCAGTGGGGAGAAACAAATGCATGCCAACTATTCCTCCGTCATTTCACTAATGACTTGGCACAGGTAAAAAAAAAATTAGGGAGGGGGGAGGGGTTGTGGAAAAAAAAGGAGAATGAAAGATTAGGGAATCATCGCTAAATTTCAGTTTCAGTTTCACTCGAGGAGGATCGCTACATGCGGACAAGTCCATATACGCTACACCCACCTTTGCTAAATAAAGCTACGAGTCCACACTATGCAGGCTTGACAGCTGAGGGATGAATTGAATGAATGACCAAGATGAAGGGATTCAAGACGAAGGTCTCCTGGATACGATTCAGCAGAGGTCTGACCTATGCGCTGGCCCAACTGAGGTCACCATGGCGGCAAGGCCTAAAGGACCACAGAGTCTGATACTTTGTTGACGCCGACCGACAAGTTTGAGGGCAATGGCGACGATGCGATGGAATTCCATTCTGGTGTAGGACTGCACGACAGGGCTGCACTCTACCGCTCACTTTCACGGCATATCCTGGCATCAACCAGGCCCGGGAGATGCAGGCAGTGTTGGTCAGGAAATTTTGAGCCACACTCTCAGAGACGCATCCATCAAGTGGATGAAACTCCACTGTGTGGTCCCAGTCTCCCCACCCGAGCCCGTGGCAAACTCCACTGTGTGGTCCCAGTCTCCCCACCCGAGCCTGTGGCAAACTCCACTGTGTGGTCCCAGTCTCCCCACCCGAACCCGTGGCAAACTCCACTGTGTGGTCCCAGTCTCCCCACCCGAGCCGTGGCAAACTCCACTGTGTGGTCCCAGTCTCCCCACCCGAGCCCGTGGCAAACTCCACTGTGTGGTCCCAGTCTCCCCACCCGAGCCCGTGGCAAACTCCACTGTGTGGTCCCAGTCTCCCCACCCGAGCCTGTGGCAAACTCCACTGTGTGTCCCAGTCTCCCCACCCGAGCCCTGGCAAACTCCACTGTGTGGTCCCAGTCTTCCCACCCGAGCCCGTGGCAAACTCCACTCTGGGTAGGAGCCAGTCAGGGCAGAACCCCCCCCCCCATCCCTCCCCCTCCACACACACACACACAAATAAATGGCTCTGATGATGAGAATCAGAGACGCATCCATTCATTAACAGGATGGAGCTGCACTGTCCTTTCTTTCCAGCTGAACAACCACAAAACTCAACTCTGGGCAGGAGCCACGGACACTCTCTCTGATGGAATCGAACCCTTGACCTCTCACGATTGTCACGAGCTACGACGTCGCCACCTGGTGGCGGAATACTTATTGTTTATTGCTTGCTGTTGTAAAAGCCGTTTTAGGGGCTTGTGTGCAGTTGCACCTTGGTGTGGCACCACTTCCGTCTCTTCTCTCTCTCTCTCTCTATTCCACCGCCCGTGCTATTCATCAGCAAGTTCACGGTGCCGGTTCCTTCTCGAAACTTCTGTCTATCGCTTCGCTGTCTTTTACCTGTCGCACGTGCTTCGTTCCTTTTAGTTTGAAGATCTCACTCTGTGCGCAGATGCACTTTGCCGCCATGTGAGGAGGTTAGCTCTTCACACGAGCGAAGATGTCCTTGGGCCGCCTCAGTTCTGTTCTTTACCTTATGTCGAAGACAGTCAGTACTTCAATTCATCGGCTGTAGAGAGGGACATAATTCTCTGTTTCGCTCTCCACTTCCTCTCACTGACAGAGGGTAGAGAGAATGTCCTTTGACCCGCCTCTTCGGGGTCACCACGGGTACTGGTAGCATCAGTTCCCTGTCTGTTTGTTTTGATTTGTTGTTGTACGCTTAGTCTTCACTTTTGCGAAAACTTTCTTTGTTTCAAATGTAAGGGATTTGTGACCTTTTCTCTGGTTAATTCAATCTTTAACTGCCATTCTTAAATTATTTCAAAATCTGTCTCCTGTTTATGTTACTTGGTGGGGTAGTGGGGGGGGAGGGAGAGAACGGTGATTCAGGGTTGGAACTTGCTTGGTCTCGCTCGTCGCCCCGTCACATTCGCCGGACTTTATCCTTCGGCCACCGTCGATTGTGTGTGCAAGGAGAACGAGTTTTATGTTCACAGCGTGCGTACCAGATTGCGTATCGGATGCGGGTTGGAGATTTTTGTTATTTTTAAATGTTTTAAAATGTGACAATTAGCCCTTGAATTTTATTTTCAAATTTTGGGGGGGCAGTTTTAAGCGATGGTCCTGGTTATTTTTTCCCAAGAGGGAAAACGTTTTAACGTGAGTGAAGGGAAAGGGGGAAGAAATTCTATTTGTTTTAACCCTTTATTTAATGCAGTTTTTACCTCACGTGTGAGAAAAACTTTATTCAAGGGGGTTTAAATGTGGGGTTGAATACACTTCCCCCCGCCCATCATGCGAGTGGTATAAAAAACTTACAGCATGGGAGAGTACTGACGGCAGGGTTTCCATACCCTTCTTTCCCCCCCCTTCTTCCTTTTCCCTTTTCTCCGACTTCCTCCCCCTAGTCCTCCCCCTCCCGGGGGGTTCACCCGGAGCACGAACTGGATGGTGCCACGTTGGGGCGAGGCCACGTTCTGGCTGAGACCCCGGACAGATGGTGCCCCCCTGCGGCCCCCGCCTTGGCGGGACCGTGGCGCAGGGGGCCCCCCGTCTCGACTGGGCGGCCCGGGCCCCCCCCCAGGACCTCCATAACAGCTACTCCCCCCCCCCCCCCCCCCCCCCCCCGGGCACGCTCTTCCTGCCCCTTGGGGTGGGGGTTCGGCTTTGGGGGGACTCCCCGCGAGAACCACCCCCTCGGAGCACCTATCACAGGGGCTCCCCGCGGCTTTACAGGGGCAGGAGTGGAGCACTCCCGGGTGGAAAAGGCAAATGGGAAAAATTTCTTTTAATTTTTTAAAGTCATATTCTGGAATCGTAATTTTGATTGGTACTCGTATGTAAAAAATTTTTTATAATCGTCAGTTGTGGGTGGGGGAGTGCTTTATTTCGATTGTGCATGTTGTGTCGTTTTGGGGGCTTGATGGGTTTGTTTTTGTGTGCTTGGGGTCTGATCGTGATTGTGCATGTTGTGTCGTTGGATGCTTTATTTTACGTGCTGGGGCGTGTGTTGGAATGTTTATTTTGTGGGTGAAAAAAATGGGGGGTTGTATCGTAATCTTTATTGTTGGGCCTTTCGGGGCGTGTAAAGGGCATCACTCCCTTTACTCCCACCTAACCCATCCTGTCAGGGGAACCTCCAGGGGTCGGTCGTGACAATTGTGGGGGGCCCTCCCGGGGTGTGAAGGGTCGGCTGTCTCTTCCCCTTCGCAGAGTATTTTAGTTTTTCGTTTTGTATATTTTAATCAGTTTTTTCGGTTTTTTTTGGGGGTTGGCTGGGTGTCAGAGTGAAGGGGTCTTTTTTGGTGGCCTGAGGGGAAAATCCGGCGTATCGGGGGGCAGGGGAACCCAAAGGGGGCACCGCTTCCAGACCTTTTCCCTTCCCCCGGGGACCTCACCCGGTACGTCCCTAAGTCTTGCCCCTTTTGTTTCCGTCAGTTTCCCCTTCCGTTTTGTATTTAGGCCAAATTTTTTTTTTTTTTTCTTAAACCCTTTTTTTGAGTACAGAGGGGTTTTATCGACCTATGTTTTTTTTTTCCTCTCTCCCTCCCTCTGCTATTTTGTTTGTTTTTTTTTTGCCCCCCACCGCCTTTCTCTCGTAAGCGCGGGTTTTTCCCGAGGGGGGCAGCCGGGCATATTTTTGTTTCGTTTTTTTTTCGGGAGCCCCACCGCACTGTTGCTCTGCGTAGACGGTGTTTCCAAGTGGGGGCAGCCGGAAATTGTCCCCCACACACCACACACACACAACACAATACCATGCCCCCAAAATATTTTTTTTTTTTTTTTCTAGGGAATTGTTTTTCCCCGTATTGGAAAAAATGTAGGATATTTTTTTGTCATGGCGACGTCCCCGGGGTGGGGGGGCGAGCGTGCTCGAAGAAGAAGGTATTCCCAAAAAATTACGTATCCCTAATTTTTTACTATACTTGACTCGGTAACTTCTACCATTCCCCTGCGTACAGGTAGCCCATGAGTCTTTTTCTCCCCTCTTCGCTGGGGGTCTCCCTGTCAACCCGACTGGCACTTCCGCTCGGAAACGTCAAAAAATATCGAAGAACTGTGGGTCTGTTGAGTCGCAGAACCGAAACCCCCTTTTCCCTCCAGGGTTCCCCCCGTAAGGGGATGCCCCAGAAGACTTTCCTTATGGGGAAAATCGAGACCCAAGGACGGGGAAGGAACACCCCCGTTCGGGGGGGTGCCCCGGACATCACTTCCGCCTGATTTTTCTAAGCGACAGCACGGAATAGGGGCCCCAAAGTAGGAAAGGTTGTAGGAAAGCCTTTCCCTAGGGGAAGAGCAGTCAGGGAGGAAGCCTCCCTAGGGGAAAACGAGGGGGAAAGGCAAAGGGTCCCTCGGGGAAAAGGGGGATAACGTAGAAGGAGGGGCTAGGGAGGGGTCGCGTAGAGAGGAGATGAAACGGAAAAATTTTGCATAGGGGAAAACATTCACGAGGAGGGGGGCTAACAGGAGGCCACGAAGAGGAGGGCTAAACGGAGGGCCCGCGTAGGGGGGAGGTGCAACGGGGGTCAGCAAAAGAGGAGGGGCCAACAGGGGGACGGCTAGGGGAAAAGGGGTGAAGGCGGGGAAACCCCCCGTAGGGAAAAACTAGACAGGAGGGGGCTCTGCGTAGGGGGGAATGGAACGCTTCTTTCGCGGTCTCCCCCCCCATCTGTAATCAGGGGGGTTTTAACACCAGCAGGTGATAGAGTTAAGGGCCCCAAAATTAAACTTCCAATTTTAACCCCAGTGAGGGCTTGTATTTTCCCGAGCATTTTTACAAGGTTTGTTCATCCCCTTTTTGGGAAAAAAAGGCTAGCACCTTTTTTTTTGGGTTACTGGGGCTGCAAGGGGGGTTTTGACTTAAATGAAGGGGCTCTTATCAACATGCAGTTTTCTCGGAAGCGTTTCCACCTTACCCCAAAAAGACCTACAGGGGGAAGTTTTGGGCCATGAAAAAATAATGACGAGACCTTCGTGCAGTTTGGGGATGGCTGCGCAAAACGCTAGGGGGAGGCGTCATTACTAAGTTGAGCTGGGGATCTGATCCCTTGAAACTCACCAACACTGGTTCCCCAAGTTTAGGATCCCCATAGCGAGACAGCACCTAGGTTTCGCGGTGCGATTCCACATGAGGGGTTTGCTGAAGCTCGCAGGGGTTTGGTCGCCCGAACGGAGAGGAACCCCCCACAGGGTTTAATAGCAATAAGCGCCGACAATGTAGGGGGGAACAAGGAGGGATTATCGGGGGTTTAGCGCCCCCACTGTGTTTTCTTTTTGGGCGCCTGGCCCCATTAGGAAAGATTGTCCTAAACCGCTGGTAGTTGGGGCTGCTCCTTTCCACGCCTGGCCTCAGCAACTGGGGTTCCTCCCACTTTTGGTGATTCAAGTGCCCCGGTTTCTTCGGTTGTTGGTTCCTCCTTTGTCGACACATCAGGGGTTCGGGGGCATCAACATCTTTTTTGGGTAAGGATTTGGTTTCCCCTGGCCCGGCGGGGGGTAGTTTTTTATGTGTGCGGGGTTGGAGGGTGGTTTTTTCCTCCACCCTCCTTTATACTTTTCTTCTCCACCCCCTACTTCTGTGGGGAAGTATGGGCCATCGCGGTGGGCGACCCCCGGTTTTTCCCATCATAGGGAATACAAACACCTTCGCAACGGACGCTCATCCGTGCACGGGTTTTCCCGTACACTGTTGGGGGTCACCCAAAGCGCCAAAGCTAAGAAGCAAACGGGAAATTTCGTCCCGTTCTTCACCGATCTCTGACGAGTTTGGGAAGGCCCATCCTGCTAGATTTTCCCTTTACGGACTTGTTCCAACCCCACGACAATTGGGATCGCCCCCACGGCCCCCAACGCCAAGGGGAGCTTCAACCCCAAGGGGATCCCCTTTTGGGGTTTTACTCAGCAGCGTGTGGCCAAGCAACAGTTGCCCCCAAAGCTTTGGGGAGTTGTGCTCCGCACCAGATTCCCCCCTGGGAGCTATGGGCTCCCAAGCGGGGCTCTCGAGCGAGTAAACAAGACTTCTTTTTGGCCCGGGGTAACTCACAGGTTTGCAGATGCCGCAGTTGCGATTCTCCAACGGACAAGCCTAAGGGGCCTTTTAAGCTTTCCCCCCAGGGGCAGTGCCCCGGGGTTGGGGACATTCAGCAAGGTTGGGTCGACCCGGTGAACCCCTTAAACCTCCAACCGATCGCGGGCACCGCTACATTCGGGGTGGGAGAACTGCGAGTCGATCCCCAGGGTTCCCCTAGGACTTCGATGCCCCTCGTTCTGAATCCTCAGGAGATTTGACGCGCACTGGCGTCCCAAAAGAAGTACGGCCCCAAGTTTGACGGAAGCGACTCATCCTCCCAGTGCCGGACCGGGTCCCGGAGTCATTCGACTCATGGTTTGGCAGTGGGGCTGCAGGGCTGCGTTACTTTCCCCTCATATCAAGGGTTCCTTTAAAACGGGTGCTACTATCTAGCCGACCCGTATTGATATTGGGAAAAACATCAAGGGACACCTCCCCCAACCGGTTAATCCCTTTTTGGGCTCTTATCAGGGATGACAGTTGTACTTCGTGAGGTTAACGGTATGAAACACCAATGGTTCGGGGTTGTTTCTTCATGGTGGGAAGTTTGCTTAGGTTTGATAAATTAGTATTTTTTTCCCCGTGGTTCTACGTGGGGTTTGTAAGGGTTCATCGACTCTGTCGACACAGAGATTGGGGGCGGTCCATTGTTTGAAGTTTCACATCGACAAAGGTTCAAAGGGGCATGTATCTAGGAAACAGATGCTTTTAGAAGGGGGGTTTGTCACGAGTTTTTTCAAGGGGACACGTTTGCCCCCAGGGGGGCGGAATTACTTTTTTGTTTATTTTTCGTTGTGTTGTCTGAGCCCTCCCTTAGGGGGGCTTTTTGGGGGCAGTTTTCCCTTGGGGTGGGTTTACTCAATTCGGGCTGCCCTTTTTTCTTTTCCCTCTCTAATTTTCCCCCGCCCGTCTATTTATCCTGCAATTCCGGGTGGGCCCGGACCTTTTTTCTCAACTTTTTCTATCGGCCCCCGCCTGTCTTTTTACCTGTCCACGGCTTTGTTCCTTTTTTTTAAGAGCCACTCTGTGACGCAGCATGGCATTCGGGGCCCCCTTGCTGAGGGAGTTACCCTTCCTCGAGCGGAAGATTTCTCTGGGGGGGCCCCGTCCGTCCGGTTTTTTTACCTATCCGGGGAATACAGTCATACTTTAATTCCTCAGTCGGCCGTAGGGGGGGCATCATTTCTTTTGTTTTCCCCCCTTTTGCCCCTTCCTCTCGACGGAAAAGGGGGAAGGAGTCCTTTGACCCGCCCCTTCGGGGTCCCCACGGGGAGCTGGGAAGCATCGTTTCGTGGTCTGTTTTTTTTGATTTGTTGGTTGTTAGCCGGGTTATCTTCACTTTTGCGCAATTTTCTTTTGTTTTTGAAAAATTTTAAGAGGAAATTGGTTTGGGCCTTTTTTCTGGTTTTAAACAATCTTTAACCTGGCCATTCTAATTATTTCCAAATTTTTTCCCTGTTTATGTTCTTGTGTGCGTAGTCGGTGGGGAAGGAGAGAACCTGGGGATTCGGGTTGGAACTTGCTTTGGCTCGTCTCCGCCCCTTACATTCGCCCGGGCTTTTTTTCCTTTGGGGACCTTGTTTTTGTGTGCAAGGAGAACGATTTTAGTTCCGAGCGGGTACCAGATTTGTCGTTCGGATGCGTGGTTGGAGATTTGTGTTATTTTTAAAGTTTTATAAAATTGACAAATTTTGCCATTGAATTATTTTGCAAATGTGGTGGCAGTTATTTGCGATGGGCGCGTGTTGATTTATTTTCCCAAGGGGGAAAACGTTAAGCGTGAGGAAGAAA
>CM031619.1:1694615-1719615 GCA_018398815.1 Conus ventricosus
TCGTGATTCGTGCCCCATAATTATATATTTTATATGTCAATGTCGTGTTCAACAGTCACGTTTAGTTATTTTCATGAGTCATAATCATCGTGTGTTTTTTAGGGCACAATTACTATTTACAATGTGATCACGTCAATTCTAATTGCCACATCAGACTAAAATTGAAGAGCAGGAAAATGAGTGATCATGAAGCCACAACATTGGTCAAAATTTACTGTTTTCACGAAGACATCTGGTACCACGGGCTTTTGACGGCAATGGTATTCCGTAGAAGAAGCCCCGTGTGAAAGCAGCCTGGCGAACACACATCACAAGAGAGGTACAGAGTACCAGCTCCTGCACGACAACAGGGGAGGCGATTTAGAGATTATGACAGGGGAGGCGATTTAGAGATTATGACAGGGGAGGTGATTTAGAGCTTAAGGCAAGGGAGATGATTTAGAAATCAAGGTACGAGAGGTGATCCAAAGATTGAAACAGGGTGACTGACGTCTTAACTCTCTCACGGTCAACGAAGGGAAGCTAACGCCTTCCGCTAGTAGCTTGGTGACTGGTCTTTAGGAACAGCCGTCATTTTCCACCGAAAGCCTAGGCTGGTCTTTAGGAACAGCCGTCATTTTCCACCTAAAGCCTAGGCTGATGTGGTCTTTAGGAAGAAGGATCATTTTTCACCTAGAGGCTAGGCTGATGTGGTCTTTAGGAAGAAGGATCATTTTTCACTAGGGCTAGGGTGATGTGGTCTTTAGGAAGAAGGACCATTTTTCCCCTAGAGGCTAGGCTGATGTGGTCTTCAGGCAGAAGGATCATTTTTCACCTAGAGGCTAGGCTGGTGTGGTCTTTAGGAAGAGGGATCATTTTCACCTAAAGCCTAGGCTGATGTGGTCTTTAGGAAGAAGGATCATTTTCCACCTAAAGCCTAGGCTGATGTGGTCTTTAGGAAGAAGGATCATTTTCCACTAAAGGGCTAGGCTGATGTGTCTTTGGAAGGAGGGATCATTTTTCACCTAAAGCCTAGGCTGATGTGGTCTTTAGGAACGAAGGATCATTTTTCAACTAGAGGCTAGGCTGATGTGGGTCTTTAGGAAGAGATCATTTTCACACTAGATGGCTAGGAGATGTTTGGTCTTAGGAAGAGGGATCATTTTTCCACCTAAAGCCTAGGCTGATGTGGTCTTTAGGAAGAAGGATCATTTTTCACCTAGGGCTAGGTGATTGTGGTCTTTAGGAAGGAGGGATATGTTTTGCACCTTAGTAGACTAGGCTGGACGTGTGTCTTTAGGAAGAAGGTCATTTTTCACCTAAGCCTAGGTTTGATGTGGTCTTAGGAAGAAGGATCATTTTCCACTAAAGCCTAGGTGATGTGGTCTTTGGTAAAGAGGATCATTTTCCACCTAAAGCCTAGGCTGATGTGGTCTTTGGAAGAGGGATCATTTTCACCTGAGCTAGGCTGATGTGGTCTTTAGGAAGAGGGAGATCATATCTCACCTAGAGGCTAGGCTGATGTGGTCTTTAGGAAGAAGGATCATTTTTCACCTAAGACTAGGCTGATGTGGTCTTTAGGAAGAGGATCATTTTTCACCTAGAAGTAGGCTGATGAGTGGTCTTTAGGAAGAAGGATCATTTTCCACTAGAAGCCTAGGCTTGATGATGGGTCTTAGGAAGAAGGATCATTTTCCACCTAGAGGCTAGGCTGATGTGGTCTTTAGGAGAAGGACCATATTCACCTAGAGGCTAGGTGATGTGGTCTTTAGGAAGAAGGATCATTTTCCACCTAAAGCCTAGGCTGATGTGGTCTTTAGGAAGAAGGATCATTTTTCACCTAGAGGCTAGGCTGATGTGGTCTTTAGGAAGAGGGATCATTTTTCACCTGAGGCTAGGCTGATGTGGTCTTTAGGAAGGGGATCATTTTCCACCTAAAGCCTAGGCTGATGTGGTCTTTAGGAAGAGGGATCATTTTCCCACTAAAGCCTAGGCCATGTGTGGTCTTTAGGAAGAGGATCATTTTTCATCTAGAGGCTAGGCTGATGTGGTCTTTAGGAAGAGGATCATTTTTCACCTAGACGCTAGGCTGATGTGATCTTTAGGAAGTGGGACAATTTTTCACCTAGAGGCTAGGCTGATCTGGTCTTTAGAAAGAAGGATCATATCTCACTAGAGGCTAGGTGATGTGGTCTTTAGGAAGAGGGATCATTTTTCACCTAGAAGCTAGGTTGATGTGATCTTTGAAAGAGGGATCATTTTTCACTAGAGGCTAGGCTGAGTGGTTCTTTAGGAAGAAGGATCATTTTCACCTAGAAGCTGGTGATGTGGTCTTTAGAAGAGGGTCATTTTTACCTAGAGGTAGGCTGCTGTGGTTTTAGGAAGAGGGATCATTTTTCACCTAGAAGCTAGGCTGATGTGATCTTTAGGAAGAGGGATCATTTTTCACCTAGAAGCTAGGTTGATGTGGTCTTTAGGAAGAGGGATCATTTTTCACCTAGAGGCTAGGCTGGTGTGGTCTTTATGAAGAGGGATCATTTTTCACCTAGAAGCTAGGCTGTGATGTGATCTTTAGGAAGAGGGACATTTTTCACCTAGAAGCTAGACTGATGTGATCTTTAGGAAGAGGGACAATTTTTCACCTAGAAGGCTAGGTTGATGTGTCTTTAGGAAGAGGATCATTTTTCACCTAGAGGCTAGGCGGGTGTGGTCTTTAGGAGAGAGGATCATTTTTCACCTAGAAGCTAGGCTGATGTGATCTTTAGGAAGAGGGACAATGTTTCACCTAGAGGCTAGGCTGATGTGATCTTTAGGAAGAGGGACAATTTTTCACCTAGACGGCTAGGCTGATGTGATCTTTAGGAAGTGGGATAAATTTTTCACCTAGAGGCTAGGCTGATGTGGTCTTTAGGAAGAGGGATCATATCTCACCTAGAAGCTAGGCTGATGTGATCTTTAGGAAGAGGGATCATTTTTCAACTGGAGGCTAGGCTGATGTGATCTTTAGGAAGAGGGGTCATTTTTCACCTAGAGGCTAGGCTGATGTGATCTTTAGGAAGAGGGATCATATCTCACCTAGAGGCTAGGCTGATGTGGTCTTTAGGAAGAGGGATCATATCTCACCTAGAAGCTAGGCTGATGTGGTCTCCAGGAAGTGAGATCATTTTTTCACCTAGCGGCTTGATTGATGTGATCTTTAGAAACGGCAGTCATTTTCACCTACAGGCTGGGCTGATGTGGTCTTCAAGAAAAAGGAATGTTTTCGCTCTGTGGCTGAGCCAAGAGGATTTCATTTGCACTGTGTGGCAAGGCTAATGTGGTCTTTAAAAACAGCAGTCTTTTTCACATACTGGCCTGCTGATGTGGTCTTTAGAAACAGGAATCGTTTCCACTTTGTGGCTAGGCTAATGCGGTAGTTAGGATTAGCGGTCATTTTCACCGTGGGGTCAGACTTTCAGTCTGTACAAACAGCGATAATTTTCACTCCGTAGCTAGGCTGCCGTGGACTTTAGGAGTAGTCATTATTGCTTTGACAACGTGGTCGTCTCAGAGATACCAGCGTGTATTCAGCGTATGACTTCAAGTCCCCGGGAGCCCCAACAACAGTGCAGTATTAACTGCGCCATGTTAACGTGTTTTCATTGGGACCGTGTGAGTGAAGTGACAGAGCCATCCACGGCCACCCCTTTCCTGAAGGGTGATTACCGTGTGGCGTATCCACCTGAGATGGATGTAGTTATTGTTATTATCATTATGAATACTTATATAGCGCCTAGCCTCGGCTAGAGACCAAGCTCTAAACGCTTTACAATCCACACTCGTTTGCACAACGGGCTGCCTACCTGGGTAGTGCCGACTGAAGAGCTGCCAGCTGGCGCTTCATTCAGTCGTTTCCCGAGTCATCCAGTCAATGTTGTTCAATATCGTTCCCTCAGTTTCTTTACTTCCTTCATTCTTTCCATTTCTCACGCAGGGTGCATGCTATGTGTAACGTGTCATCCATACCAACGGCCAAACTGGCCTTCTCTTCCGAAAGTTGGTGATGGGATTTAACGTGTGTGCATGATGTTATGCGTGCGTTCACACACGGAACCTCGGTTTATAGTCTCATTTGAAGGACTGTATGGGAAATGGAGTCAGAACCAATGTTAACTCCGAGGGAAAAATCCCCCTTGACCGAAACGGTCCGGCGGAGATTCGAACCCGCCAGCCCAGGGTGACCAAGATCACGAGTCCGTCGCTCTACCACTGAGCTACTCCGGCCCCCGGTGGATGTGGACCCAGCCGCTTCACTTCTTTGATGTCAGTCTCTAGACAACGTCGAGCTCGAAGACGGTGACAGCAATTTCAAACAGGCGTGGTCGGGAAAACTGTAACTGAAGTCATCATTGAGACCAGCCCACATGAGGCCACAGCACATCGAACTCCACCAAACCCCACCCATAGATCTCTCACCCATAATGTCATCTAGCGATGAACAGACATTAAATAAACCATTGAACTGAACTGAAAACCAAACCCTATCCACCTTCATTGTATGATAATCCGGAAGGACAACCCACGACTATGGCATGGTGTTGAATTACCCTCTGAGACTGTGTGACAAGGATGTGGTGTTTGCTTCATTCCATAACACAGCCCAGTGCGGAGCAGACCCGAGGGACACAGGCACCTGCAGTGTTGGTCATGTGATTTCGGCGAAAGTCTCAAGCTCAGAACTGGTGAAAAGATTCCAGGACAACACGCCTCCAGAGAAGTTCCACACCAGCATTTCCCAGATGCGAAAAGAACTCAAACCTGTTATTCTTCTTTCATAACAGAACTAAAACCTCTTATTCTTGTTTCACGAAAGAACTAAAACCTGCTATTCTTCTTGCAGGGGCGGATTGGACGTACGGGGACAAGGGAGGAAGGGATCATAGGTTTCGGATCCCTCTGTTCGACTTTTCTACACACGGTTCTCTGTTAAAAAAAAGAATCCACAACCGTCCTAAAGAAGTACTCCAGGGGAAGGCATATACACAGTTTCCCTCCCCTCTACCCCCGTCTCCCCCCCCAGCCGTTCCATCTAGCTTTTCGCCGGGTGTACGTCTTCCAGGGGCTCGCAGTCGCATGGTTAGAGCATTTGCTCCGTGGAGCTGACGGGTCGTGAGATAGAGCCGCTGGCAGGATCAGACTCATACGGCTTGAAAACGTTGTCCGTCCTTCCAAACAGTGAACGGGCACATGACCCAGGTAAGGGAACAGTCAAGATGATGGCAAGAGAGGGACATGACCCAGGTGAGGGAACAGTCAAACTGATGGCAAGAGAGGGACATGACCCAGGTAAGGGAACAGTCAAGCTGATGGCAAGAGAGGGACATGACCCAGGTAAGGGAACAGTCAAGCTGATGGCAAGAGAGGGATGGCTCCGACTTCCGAAATACCGTGCCCCAGATCAGGTGACCCTGTCATAGTTCACTGCTACAGGCTATTCGGTTTTAACTTTTTTTTTCTCTCTCTTTTTTAGTTCACTGCTCCTGGAGCCATGAGACCACCCACTCCTCCCCGTCCTCCTCCTCTCCCCGTATGATCCGTCAGGTGGCGCGTCAAGCCGTTAGAAAAGCAAAGGACCCCCCACCCCCCATCCCCCTTCCGTGCTTTCTGTGACGAAATGATGCGGGTGTGACTGGCGTACACATAGGGGAAGACATGACGTCAGCAGCGGACCCGTGTGCACCATTTTGACAGGGGACATCAGAAATCGCCCGCCTTTGATTCATCTGGTCAAGCTGGGATTCGAACCATGGAACCGACACATCTCCGGGCCGGAAACTCTCTTACAAACAGCCTAGCTACAGGTTTTTCATGTCAAAATCCGCGTTGTAAATCACGCTGTAATCAATCAACACAGCCGACCACGCACGAATCACTGACAAATCGCGCACAAATTGGGTTTGTGCGGGCTTGTGCGCCGAGATATTGACCAATTTTTCGTGGTGTCGGGGGAAGAAATCACTGACGAATCACGCATGAATCGCGCATTAATCACTTACAATCACTGACGAATCACTGACATATCGCGCACGTCTACGCATCCTAGCAAATACGGTGCAGTATTCCACGAACATCCTACGCACGCCCGACGCATGAATCACTGACAGAGACGCACGCTTCGCGAACGTTCCACGCACAAGCACTTTCGTTCCGCACATGCCCGACGCATGAATGACTGACAGATCGCGCACGGAACACGCACCCTCGGCGTCACTATCGCATCCGTTCCGCGCATATAAAAAGCGGTCCCCCACGGGATTTCCTCCTTTTGCCAATCCAGAGCACTACACGTTGGTTGATGCTGTGAAGACTATTTGAAAAAGATGCCACCCAAGAAAGGTCGCTTGCCCTCGAAGAAGAAGGCTGAAGTCCATGTAGATCAACCAGAGGCCGCTGCTGCTGAAAAACCTGCTGCTGATGCGGCTGCTAGGAGGTCGCCTACCCTTCCACCTCTTGATCTGTCAATCCAAGTGGAAGCTCATGCTGGGATTCAGATGAGTCTGCCCCTCCTGCTGACCCTGCTGTTGGTACTGCTGCTGATGAGATGTCTGAAGAAGATCCACGCCCTGGGGGCAAGAGCAAAGGCAAATCAAAGAAAAAAGCCATAGCCAAACGTGACTTTTCCATTGAAGCTAAGGTGGAAGAAGACCTACTGGAGTGGATGGCCGAGCACGATGAGGTATGGAGGCGTGGGCATCGTCTGTATAAGACCAAGAAGCAGATCTGGGCTGCCAAGGCTGAGGAGATGGGGCTGCCATTGGATCACATCATGGGCTGGTGGAAGTCTATTAAAGATTGGTACGTCAGACTCACCAAGAAAAAGTCTGGCCAGGCAGCAAAGAAGTACACTGACCGGGAAAAGTTCATAGTGGACAGTCTGCAATTCTACCAGACCCAGCTGCCATCCACCAAGTCTGAACCCATGAAAAACTTGACCCTGACTTCAAGCCAGGCTACCACTTCCAGGATGAGTGACAGTGAGGCAGACAGTGACCAGCCTGCCTCACAACTTGAAGAAGATGGTCTGGAGATCGTTGAGAGAGAATCAGCCGAGGCAGCCCAGACTTCCTGGAAAACTTCCAAGAAGAGGAGGAAGAAAGAAGTGGATCAAGACGAAGAGTGGATGAAGGAGCTCCGGGAGAGCATGAAGGCAAACAATCAGCTCTTGTCGCAGCTCATTGAACAGAAGCCGGCTGATTCAGAACGAGAGGCCTTCATAAAGTATGTGGCAGACAGTCTCCGTGCAGCCCCGGTGGATGAGTACAAGAAGATGAAAACGAAGATCTTCACCCTCATTGACTCCAAAGAAGATGCCCCGGAACACCATAACATCTCTTCTTTGATGGTTCATAGTGATATGGACCCCTTGGCAGCAAGGTCTGGAATGGCAAAAGTGCCCGAAATGCATGCTTTTATATGCCAAAAATCATACGTCAGATGTCAGTGGATCGTCAGTGGAAGATCAGTGATTCATCAGTTTTGTGTCAGTTAGTCGTGCGTCCATGTAAGTTATTCATGCGTCGGGTGTGCGTGGCACGTGATGCGTGGCAAATGCGTCCCCCGTCAGTGGATGTGCATGGTTATGCGTTGTCCGTCAGTGATATGTCAGTTATTCGTCAGTTTTGTAAGTGATTGTCGGTGGATGTCAGTGGAATGAACGTGATACGTGCGCGGTTCATGCGTGAGACGAACGTGGGGCGTCAGTGGACGGACGTGGACGTGCGCGGTTTCGAACTATTCCCACGCATAAGCACTGACGGCCGACGCGTGTCCCGCGCATAGTCACGCATACTCGACGCATAAACTACGCATGAATTACGCATACCCACGCACAGTTATGCGTCGGAAAATTTTTGAACCGTTCAAAACTCAAAATCACGCACAAACCGCCTTCCACGCACATCCACTTACAATCACTGACAGCCCACGTTCGTTCCACCGACAAATTACGCATACAACGCACGCTCCGCGCAGAAACGAAAATCTATGCGTAATTCGTGCGTTATTCATGCGTTTTCGCTGTGTGACTGACCCTTTAGTTTTTGCTCGATTGTATCTTGAATAACTGGGGACGGTAGCAATCTGCGAAAGGGAAGGAGAGAAGGAAAGAGAGAGAACAATGAACAATGGACAATATTTTGATATCTTTAGGCCATAGGCCCTCAGAATAAAGAGAGAGAGAGAGAGAAGACAGACAGACAGACAGACAGACAGACAGAGACAGACAAACAGAGACAGAGAGAGAGAGAGAGAGAGAGAGAGAGAAGAAGAGAGAGAGAGGACAGACAGACAGACAGAGGGGGAAGGAGTTGTGGGTAGGTAAGGGGGCAGGAAGACAGCAGTGTGAGAAGAATGGAAAAACAGGGAGAGAACTTTCCTGATTAACGCTTTCTCGGATGTTTTAATTGATCAATTCTTTGTTTCTTTCCCACTGTTTTTATACATTGCTTTCCACACACACAAAAATTGTTGGCATTCTTTGATATATTTTTTTAATGTCTGTACAACCAAAGATAATAAGCCTGCAACTCCTCCAGCTGGAGTGTGTGTGTGTGTGTGGTGTGTGTGTGTGTGTGTGTGTGTGTGTGTGTGTGCGTGCGTGCGTGCGTGGTGCGTGCGTGCGTGCGTGCGTGCGTGCGTGCGTGCGTGCGTGGGTGCCAGTGTGCGTGTGTGCCAGTGTGCGTGTGTGCATGTCAGTGTGCGTTTGTGCGTGCGCGTGCGCGCATGTGTGTGTGTGTGTGTGTGTGTGTGTGTGTGTGTGTGTGTGTGTGTGTGTGTGTGTGTTTGTGTGTGTGTGTGCGTGTGTGTGTGTGTGTGTGGTTGTTGTTGTTGTTGTTGTTTTTGTTGCTGCTGCTGCTGCTGCTACTGCTGTTGCTCGCAAACGCGCACATGTGTCTGTTCGTATATTCACAGTGGCTCTGACAGTCTATACACACGGCAGCCCGACCAAACCCGAGCCGTGTGCCCTCAGCGACTACAGCGCGGACGATGGCGACTGCAGCAAGTTTTTCCAGTGCACCATCACAGGGTGAGCATGGCCTGTGGTGCCAGTGCAGTTCCCCTTTCTCTGCTCCATCTCCTGACACACCCTGCATTGGTGCCCCTGCACCCCAGGTGGCACACTGAAAAAATCATGCGCCAAGACCTTGCTTAAGGAGTCGAGTATTTATAGACTACCGCAATTAGATTGTGATGATTTAATTTCTGTCTAAACGTTGATTCTCCTCATTTTCTTTCATACGGCCATCAAGGTACAAGCCAGGGGGCTCCAGCAGACGGACTGAAATCAAAGGAAGGGGACTGTTCGGGCGTTTTGAGCTGGCGTGAAGATTGGGTCACGGGGGGAGTGCAAAGGCCTGAAATGTGTGTCAACTAAGGGGAATGTCATGTATTTGAAAATTGTTTGCGATTTCATCGGTGAAAATCCCCCAAAACATGGGAAACAACTGGTGGAGAGTTGTTCTTGTGATGAATTATCAGTCTAACATGAAATGCTGCTCAAACTTATGGTAGGCCTCAAAGCGCTTACATTCATTATGCAATGTTTTAGTGCAAAATCCTCATCCCTGTTGCGCATGACAGTGGGCTGTACAAATCAATGCTTGCCTAACGTCCATGACGGAATAATAGTAATGATAATAATAATAATGACAATAACAATAATGATAATGATGATGATGATGGTCATCATCATCATCATCATCATCATCATTACCATCATCATCATGATCATTGTAATAATAACATCATTAATAATAATATCATACATAATGATAAAAATTACGATAACGATGATGATAATGATGATAATGAAATGACAATAACAGTAATAATAGTAATTATAATAATAATGATGATGATGATAAAATGATGATGATAATGTGATGATTATAATTAAAAAAAATAATGATAATAATAATAATAATAATGATACTACTACTAAAAATAATGATAATGATAATAATGGAACTCATGAAAATATATGCAGATTAAATTATCAGGATGAGTGAAACATTTCCTGGCTCACGATACTGAGCCACAGAGAGAGGGAGAGAGAGAGGGAGGGAGACAGAGGGACAGAGAGAGACAGAGAAGAGAAACAGAGAGGAGAGAGAAGAGAGAGAGAGAGAGAGAGAGAGAGAGAGAGAGAGAGAGAGAGAGAGAGCAGGAAAGACAGAGAAATAGAATGAGAGACAGAGAGAGACAGAGACAGAGAGACAGACGCAAAGAGGGAGACAGACAGACAGACAGAGTCAAAGAGACGGAGAGAGGCAAAACAAAAAACAGTCTCAGCAATATTCTGTATGTTCGCCTGCAGATCTTGGACAGCCAAGAAATGCCCGGCAGGCCTTCATTTTCATACCGGTGATATGGTCTGCGTTTACCCGTCCCAGTCCGACTGCGGTAAGTACACACTAGGCCAAGGTAGCGGTCGGGGGTTGGGGGTGGGGTGGGGGGATACAGTTTAGCACGTTTTATCACATACCTAGAGGGAGTTTGAATGATGAAAGACGTTGAATGTATAGGTGACAAAAGTGCATATAACATCGCTTGCCTTGTATGGTATCATTTAATGCATATTTTTCGCTTCCTGTAGCATTTGATAGTGAACATTGGAGGGGAGGGGGGAGGGGAGGGTGGGGGTCATGGGTGCCCAAGTGTCTGTCATGATATGTAAAAGGCGCCTATACTACTGGGCGATGTAGCACCATGTAGCGCGGGGTCGGAATAGCACAGGTGGTAGAGCGCCGGACCCATAGTCCTGGTGATCCTGGGGTTGTGGGTTCGTATCTCCGCCGGGGCTGTTTCGGTACAGGGGGAGGGGGGGGAGGGTTCTTCCCTCGGAGGTAACATTGGTTCTGACTCCATTTCCCATACAGTCCTTCGATTGAGACTATAAACCGAGGTTCCGTGTGTGAACGCACGCGTAACATCTTGCACACACGTCAAATCCCATCACCAACTTTCGGAAGAGAAGGCCTCTTTATGGATGACATGTTATACATAGCATGCACCCTGAGTGAAAAATCGAAAGAATAAAGATGAGAAACTGCTGAATGAGGGGATAAATGGATGAATGACTCGGAAACGACTAAACATAGTGCGCAGGCAGCTCTCAGTCGGGCTCTACCCCGGGCAGCCGTTTGTGTAAACGAGAGCGTGGATTGTAAAGCGGTCATGGGACTGGGAAAAACTTACCCAGAGGACATGTTCTGACTCGCTTTCCCATCGTAACCATTCGATTGACAAGACAATAATTTTCCTCCTGTCATGAACCAATAATGACAGAACATCTTTGCCCCATACTGAACCAATCCACAAACAACAATACATTTCCTGAAGTGAAGCAATAACGAGAAGACACTATCTTTGCACCCCATACTGAACCAATCATAAACAATGACAGATCGTTTCCTCCGATGAAGCAATATGATAAGGACACATTCTCGGCCCCCATACACTGAACCAATGATGCACAGGACACCTTCTTTGGCCCCATACTGACCAATCACAAACAAGACGTACGTTCCTACTGTCGAGACAATATTGAACAAGGACACATTTGGACTGCATACTGAAACAATAATTGAGCAAGGACAGTACGTTTAGTCCCATCAGCGATCCAGTATAGAGCAAGGACAATATCTTTTGATCCTCAATACTGTAGTAACAAGGACAGTCGTTGCCCACACACGATCCGTAACAAGGACAACACATTTTGTCCCTCATGAACTGCGGTAAACAAGGACAGTACGTTTTTGCCCGCACAGCGATCCAGTACAAGCAAGGACAACACGTTTTGATCCCTCAATGAACTGTAGGTAAACAAGGACAGTACGTTTTGCCCGCACAGCGATCCAGTAACAAGCAAGGACAACACGTTTTGATCCCTCAATGAACTGTAGGTAAACAAGGACAGTACGTTTTGCCCACACAGCGATCCAGTAACAAGCAAGGACAACACGTTTTGATCCCTCAATGAACTGTAGGTAACAAGGACAGTACGTTTTGCCCGCACAGCGATCCAGTAACAAGCAAGGACAACACGTTTTTGATCCCTCAATGAACTGTCGGTAAACAAGGACAGTACGTTTTGCCCACACAGCGATCCAGTAACAAGCAAGGACAACACGTTTTGATCCCTCAATGAACTGTAGGTAAACAAGGACAGTACGTTTTGCCCACACAGCGATCCAGTAACAAGCAAGGACAACACGTTTTGATCCCTCAGTGAACTGTAGGTAAACAAGGACAGTTTCTCTTGTCCCTTCAGTCAGTTTTACCCTGTATTCATACTCCTCCTCCACCCCATACCCCACTCCGAGCTCCCTACTCCTCCCCTCCCCTTCCGCAACTTCCGTTTGTGCTTTCCATCGATTCTTGCCTCCCCCCTCCCCTCCCCCCTCTCCCCTCCCTCCCTTTCTCAAGTCAGCTTTTTCGTGAATTTTCATACATTTCCCCAGCCTGTATTTCACTGCCCCCCCTTCCCTTTTGTATTGTTTTGCTGAACATATCCTGAGTCTGTGCATTTCAGTGGTTTGTGGGGAGAGGGTTTGTCGGAACGGTGGCACCTGTCTGAACGGCGTGTGTCGCTGTCCCCGGCTTCCATGGTCTGACCTGTCAAGGAGGTGAACTCGCCAGGACTGACTGATGTGTGTGTGTGTGTTGTGGTGTGTGTGTGTGTGTGGTGTGTGTGTGCGTGCGTGTGTGCGTGGCGTGGCGTGCGTGCGTGCGTGTCGTGCGTGTGTGTGTGTGTGTTGTGGTGTGTGTGTGTGTGGTGGTGTGTGTGTGCGTGGCGTGTCGTGGTGTCGTGTGTGTGCACGCGTGTGCGTGTGCGTGTGAGCGTGTGTGTGTGTGTGTGTGTGTGTGTGTGTGTGTGTGTGTGTGTCGTGTGTGCGTGTGTACGTGTGCGTGGTGTGTGTGTGGTGTGTGTGTGCGCCGCGCGCATGTGTGCTGCGCGCGCGCGCGGATGCGTTGTGTGAAATAGTGAGGCCAAGTCTAATGACAAAATGTTGCCTATGATAATAATAATGCGGACAATTAAAACAAGCTCTTGCAAAAAAATATTGAAGATACAGTCAGTGATAACGACATTATTGATGTTACATTTCAATGACACCCACCCCCCCCAAAAAAAAAAAACCAAAAAAAAAAAAAAACCCACACACACATACACACACAAAAAAACGCAGAGGGTAATGATGAGGATGATAAGGTAATCACAGTGACAGTATTAATGTGACTATGATAACACGGTCATTTGGACGGCGATGATGGTGAAGATAACGATGATGATGATGGTGATGATGTGATGATGATGATGACGATGATGATGATGATGATGGATGATGATGATGACGATACAGGCGATAAAAGTCACGTGCGTTTTATGCTGTAACAGAACAGGCGTCCCCTTGTGACCCCTCCCCTTGTCTGAACGGAGGGCAGTGCAGCGTAAGGGGCACAACTGGGTACACATGCACCTGTTCTTCGGGATTCACCGGTACAAACTGTGAGACCTACTGTGAGTACACACGCACCCACATTTCCTTTTCATCATTTCTTTCTTTCCATTTTTTTTTCCTTTCTTTTTTATTTATCTTTTTGGGGGGGTCTTTTTTTCAGTTTTCTGTATATTTAATTGTTTGGTTATTTGGTGTAGTATCTTGAGGTTGGGATTCTATTTTGTATGATTTGTCTATGGAAAACATCCATAAAGACATCTGGCTAATCGCATCTTCCTGCGTATATAGCTATGCCCACATATAATTGCTGATCTGGAAAGATTCACTGTACGCGATCTTTTTCTTTCTTGGTCTGGTGCTTATGAACAAAAAAAATTTTCTCCAGAATTTACTTGGCTGTTTTAGATGTCACGTGAAACAAACGTTACTTTGCACTTTGTTTTGGTTTAAATGAACTTATTTTCCAATTTCGTCACCTACAGGTTTACAGTCAATGTTGAAACGTGAACAGCTGAAGGGCTGGTGCTCATAGTGTGCTCAAATGTTTTCTATGTTTCACATGTGACAAAGGCAATGGCTGACGACTCTGGTTGTGTGTGTTTCTTTGTATTTGGTGTGTTGTTCTGTTATGTTGCAGTTAGTTTCAGCTCTCCATCCTCCTTTTTTTAATTCAATATATATGGGTGTGTGTGTGGGAGGGGGGGGGTCGCTTGTATGATAAAAGGAGGGTACGGTGGTGATGTTTGTATGTCTGATAGTCCTAGGGTTCAAACCGCACAGGTTGAAGATCATAACGATGATGATGATTATGGCCAAGATGTTGATGATGTTCGTATTTCTGAGAATGGTACTGATGGTATCTAAAAGAGTACTGGTGGTTTACGGTTGATGAAGATAAAGATGATGATGATGATGATGATGATGATGATGATGATGATATGATTATGATGATGGAGATGATAAGGGTGACAACGATGGTGGTGATGGTGGTGATGATGACGGTGACGGTGATGCGTGCTGCTGCTGCTGCTGATGATGATGATGGTGATGGCGATAATGGTGATAACGGTAATGACTACTGCTTTTGCTGCTGCTGCTGCTGCTGCTGCTGCTGCTGCTACTCCTACCACCACCACCACCACCACTACTGTTAATAATAGCAGGTGTAGTGTAGAGTCTACGGACTAGTCGGCACGCAGTGACACCCCCTTGACGAAACTGAAACTAGGTTAGATAGTTAAAAAGAACAAAGTCAGTTTCTGCCATGTATGTCACTTAGAAGCAATGACAATGACGATGACGACAGTGATGATACAGAGTTAACGGACGCGTGTAACAGTGCAGGAGACGGTCTGTGATTTCTCCCCTTGTCTCAACGGAGGTCAGTGCACCCCAGTGGGTACCGATGGGTACACATGTACCTGTACAAATGGGTACACCGGCAACAACTGTCAGACGCCACGTACGTACATGTCCGCAGAGATCAGTACATCTTTTTTTACTCTAAATTTGTATGAAATGCTTTCTCTTTGTCTGTGTCTGTCTGTCTGTCAGTCTGGGTCTTTCTCTGTCTCTATCTCTCTCTGTCTCTACGTATCTCTGTCTTGTCTCTCTCTCTCTCTCTCTCTGTGACTTTTTCTGTCTCTGTCTGTCTGTCTCCTCTCTCTCTCTCTCTTCTCCCCCTCCCTCTCCCTCTCCTCTCTCTCTCTCTCCTATCTCTCTTTCTCCTCTCCCCCTTATCTCTGTACCCCTTCTCCCTCTCCTTTCTCTGCCCCCCCCCCCCCTCCTCTCTCTCTCTCTCTCTCCTCTCTTTCTCCTCTGTCTGTCTGTCTCTGTTTGTGTGTGCGTGCGTGTGTGTGTGTGTGTGGTGTGTGTGTGGTGTGTGTGTGTGTGTGTGGTGTGCGCGCGCGCGTGTGCGCGCGCGCGTGCGCACGCGTGCGAGATGTGTGTGGCTAACTGCTTAACTCTTTCATTCTCTGTGTATGTTTTAACGATTGTAACAGCAGCAGCAGCAAACACTGCATCAGTAGCAAGTACAACACCAACAATAAAACATGAGAACTACTGAGAATTTAAAAAAAAATGGCTTATCATTGCCCCTTAGCATCTCCAAAACTGGCATAAGATTGCTTCTTAATTCCGACAAAGGCAAATAATTTCTTACAGGTTTGGTAATTGACGTTACGCAATAATTTGAACAAATAACGCAAAACGAATTATGTAGAAAAAAGATGACGATCATATGGGTGATGCGAGAGTAGGTGGTGATTACGATGACGATGATTATTACGATGATGACGACGATGCTGGTAAGTCTAAATGAATGTGTGTTACAGCACACAACACAGCCTGCGATTCCCTCCCTTGTCTGAACGGAGGTCAATGCACCCTAGTAGATGCAGATGAGTACAGGTGCACCTGCACAGCTGGGTACACCGGCACCAATTGTCAGACCCCACGTAAGTGCAAGTCCGCGTTCTTAGTGGTTCCCCCTCCAAATATCATCTTCTTCTCTCTCTCTCTCTCTCTCTCTCTCTCTCTCTCTCTCTCTCTCTCTCTCTCTCTCCTCTCTCTCGCTCTCGCTCTCTCCCTCTCTCTCTCTCTCTGTCTGTCTCTCTCTGCGAACACCTAGCAGTCTATGGCGAAGTGAACAGACATCTTTACTTCTGTCATTCTCTCCTATCTTGATTACACAAATCATTTACCGGTTGGACTGCCTGATTACCAAATTGGTAAATCTGAAAATGTTGACAGAGATGCAGAAAGGCTGATTTTCAAAGCATCAAAGCGATCCTTCATCATTCCGCCCTGGCAACCGACCTCACGGAAAATAAAATGCAAACTGGTTTTCCCACCTGCTACAACAACAGGTTCTGCTCTGGGCTGTCTCTCTGGGATACTTCAAATCCACGACAACGATACACACGGTACTGCATAGGATTTGAAAGAATTGTCTCTGCTTTATTCGCTGATGATACTGCACATTATCCCAAAGTCCTATAAGGTCACAAGTAAAGATGGATAATAACACTTTGAAACCAGCAGATTAGAATCGAAAGCGAACATGGAGAACTCAAACTGTATCAAGTATAACCGTTATCCCTAAGGATGAATATGTGGTAGCACAAGAGATGATTCTTTCGAAAGAGCGGTGATTAAAGTACATAAATATACGGGTATCAATTTTTCTACAAAGCCGAGTTTTTATTATAACTTGCCAAGACCTTATCAGCTGAGCAAGCACTTGTGCTTGGAATCTTCTCATTGACGTTCAAGCTTGAAACGTGTTTAGCAGATGTGTTTTGAAAATTATGTGGAACGTTGTCAACCTCGGGGTATGTCATGGAGGAAGGACTAGCGCACAGCCCAAACACACTCACAGCTTGCTCACAATCTCATTCATATATCATGCATTCGTCACATCAAACCACTAGTAAAGTCTATAACTTTACTACACATAATCATGAAAAAAACATCAATGCATATGGAGTCAAACAAAATAAAACATTCTCTCTTTCCTTGAACTTCACAAAACCATTCATCTAAATCATCATTAACTAACCCGGGTATAAATAGATTTCTACTTTACCTGGCCAGGTGATCTTAAACTATTCACGAATCACTGTCTTTCCTTTTCTTCTTCTTTTTTTCTTTTCTTTTCACTGTCACTTTCACAAACACCAGTCACGACACAACTGCTGGCAGTGGTCAGGTTGGACTGCTGGCACTGGTCAGGTTAGACTGCTGGCACTGGTCAGGTTAGACCGCTGGCGTTGGTCAGGTCGGACTGCTGGTGAAGTGGCGCTGCCAAGTATGAGGTCGAACCCTGGTTTAGATTGAACAGTGACTATCAGACATCGATCTGTTCTCCTTTCTTTCTTCCTGCATTAACGCATTGCACTCTCTCTTCTCTCTCTCTTCTAGTCTGCTCTATCAAATGGACATGGTTGCTTTTCTTTTCTTTTTCTTTCTCTCTTTTTTTTCTCTTCATCAGTTAGCAACTCTCTCTCTCAACATCTCTCCTTCGTCCTTCCCCTGCAGACTCTATCTAGTGCTAATGCTACAGCTCGGTTCTCTTCACTCCTCTCTCATCTCTCTGCCCTTCTCCCGTGCAGAGCCTACACCCAGAACCTCTTCCTCTCTGTCTGTTTTTCGTTCTCTTCTCTCCTCTCTCACTCTCACATCTTTCTTATCCCGTTCCGATCTGTCAAAAGGGTGAGTACCATTGGTCAGTATTTTTACCGCCTTGTACCCGAAGTTACCTCCCCTGTAATTCCATTGGACGTTCAAATCGTCAAAGTCACATCTACCGGCCTTGCTCTCTGTGGTGGTCAATGGGTCATTTAATTAATTAGCTTGATTTTACCCCCACCACACAATACCTTCCCCCTTCCTACTTCAACCTGCGACGTCTGGCTTTAACTGTGGGCGCTGGTCGCAAATTGGCTGTCTTAGTCTGACCCAGGCGCCGAGACCCGTCTGGCCAGACCTATCGAGACGTCGGTCAGCCACTCAGTCTGTCTGCCAGACAGTGCTGTCTCCGTGGAGCCTCTCCGCTGTGCCTAATTGGCTGACGCGACACCTTAAGTCGTCTGCTTGGACACCAGGATATTTGAGTTGGAGCTTATGTCCAAATAAACTGGCTGGCGACTGACCACGACTTCGGTTTTTCTTTTTTCTGTCCGTGACAATTTCCCCCTTGCAAAAGACTATGCTCAGCATTGTCTCAAAACAACGGTACAAAAGAGACAACAACCGAATTTGCTGACACCACAGCTACACGTGCAAAATTTTGCAAATAATTTACAACAACCGGTTTACAAATTATCAGGATGTATCACTCGTAAATATCACCCCAATGGGTTTATCATTGACGTGCGCTTTTACCTTTTTTTTTCAACTCATTTTCTGATAACCTCTGTGCGCACCTATGCAATTCCCCTACCTGCGGATTTGCCACATCTTCTCTTCACAACTACTATGAAAAGCACAATCTAATATGACAACGATCCATGACACCTCACTGAGGAGTTTCCATCCTCACTTATCGCAAACAGTGCATCACTACACAAGCGACTGTATGCTCCAACATAACTACATTTACGTGAACAAGTCTCACAAAGAAAATATGAACCATAGCCAAATGGGAATGAACCATATCCAATCAACATAACTGTAATCAACACATATTATTAACAAAGTAGCTATGCGCCCTGGATATGACTGACTTCCTCTGAGTTGCAGCTTGCTAGACTACATGGCTTAAATAGTCAGCTCCGACATTCTGCCGACCTGGAATGTACTGAATTCGATACCTGTAGGGCTGCAGTGCCATTGCCCAGCGCAGCACCCTGCTGTTTTTCAGCTGCGCCTTTGTACTGAGTCTCATGCTGAATATATTTGCGGAGAAAATTCGCATGGAAAAGTTTTGGTTTCCCATTCACATCAATTCGGTAATCCCGATCTACCTTTTCAGTGATGGTGAATGGTCCTTTCCAATGCATCAGCAGCTTGTTGTGATCCGTGGGAAGCAGTAACAGGACTTGATCTCCCACCTTGAGGGATTGCTTCCTCACCTTCCTGTCATATTGCTTCTTCTGCACGACCCTAGCCTCCTGCAAACTTTCCTTTGCAACCTTACATGTCTCATACCTGTGCCCACCTTTGGAACAGGGCGAGATTGGGCCAATCAGATCAACAGCCACTCTCCTGAATGGTTGTCAATTAAAGGGGCTGTTTAAGAGGCGCCTTCCTCTTCACCCCTCTTGTGGCTGACCTTTGACACATCACATGACATGCAGAAACGCTTTATGTCTGCCATTGCCCCTGGCCAATGAAAATCATCAAAGATTCGGTCAGCTGTTTTGCTGGTGCCGAGATGACCCGCCATGAGCGACTCGTGACCCACTGACATGACAGTGTCACGATAACATGCTGGTACCTCTAACTGAGTTGTCACCTTACCTGTCTTCCCCTTTGTGAACACTCGGTACAACAACCCGCCTTTCACCACAAATTCTGTCTCACCTCCTCTAACCACCTGTTTCTCTCCACCTCTTGCCAACTCCCAAGACTTCACGAGCCAAGGGTCTTGTTCCTGCGCTGCCCTAAACTCATCAGGCGACACATCTATGCCTGACTTCCTTGCTGGAACGACTAACGGTTTATCAACCTTTTCCTCCTTCTTGCTCCGTGTTTGAACTGCTGCCCTGTAGCAGTCAACAACTCAGGATCCCCTGGATCCCTTACACCTGGAATATTTCCAATGATCAAATCATAAAGGGGTTTCTCCATCACCAGCGCAGACAACTCTCCTGAGAAGTAAGGGGTACGTACTTCTATCTTAGCAACTGGGAACTCCCTCACAGTGCCATCGATTAGAGTACAGGTCTGGATTTGCCCTGTCAAATCCCCTTCCTCGACCAGCGTTGTTCTTACTACACCACATGAACCAGTGTCCCGTAACACTTTCACCCTCTGCTGGCCAATCCACCCTTCTTCCACTGGTAATGAACCACTCAGCTAGTGCCCTCCATCCCTGACACTGACTGCTGTCCAGTGCTAGCCATAGGCCGCACTCCACCCTCTTCAGATTGGATCCCTTTTGGTTCCACTGCAGGTCGTTTCCCCTGGCGACCCTTATCAACCTCCTGCAAGGCTGCTGCCTTCTGGAACCTCATGCGACAATCCCTCGCCACATGTCCCTTCTTGTGACAAATGAAACACCATTGTCCCTTTGTCCTCCTTTCTGCCCCACCACTGGGTTTGCAGACTTTGCAGAAAACTCTCCTAGTCTCCTTGCACTCTTCTCACCTGTGCCTGGCACCTGTTTCTCCTGCACCTTAGTGCCCAAACGTGCCTCCCTATACACCTCTGCTAACTTCAGCAACTCCCCTGCTGTCTCTGGCTGTCTCTCTTTCAAATGTATAGTTAACTCTGGACTGCACCCTGACAAAATCTGTTCTTTCATAACCAGCTCTTTCAATTCAGCGAACTCCTTTTTCGTACCACTCAACTCTAACCACTTCTCAAAATAGTGATCTAAACGTGCACCAAACTGAGTGTACGTTTCACCTGCTTGCAATCAGCTGATCGAAATTTCTTTCTAAACCCCTCCTCTGTGAGGTCAAATCCCTTCATCAAAGACTCCTTAACAGCACCAAAATCAGATTGTTGGTCTGCTGGTAACGCAGTGAAAATCTGTAATGCCTTACCCGTCAATAGCGCTGACAAAATGACTGCCCACTCTTCTGAAGGCCAACCTTGACTAGTATCAAACGTTTCGAAACGACTGATGTACGCATCAATCGAATCTGTTCCTTCCGAGAATTTTGGCAACTTTGGTCGGGGGGCATAACTGCGCACACGGTCACTGGAAACTGAACTACCATCATCGGTGGTCTCCCTTTGTATTTTCCACTCTCTCTAACTCTAATTGAATCCTTAATCTTTCTGTTTCCTGCGCTTCCCTTAGTCTTTCTGTTTCCTGCGCTTCCCTTAGTCTTTCTGTTTCCTGCGTTTCGCTAGCCTGATTAGCGTTAGCCTGAATCCTTAATCTTTCTGTTTCCTGCGTTTCTTTTAGCCTTTTCCTGCTCTGCTATTTCTAATGCGACACGGCGTCTTTCCGCTCGCTCATCTCTTTCCATCTTTTGTTGGGTTTCAACGAATGCTCGCAACTCTTCTCCGAGTAGCCTAAATCACGAGCGACGCTCACAAGTTGTTCAATAGGGTATTCTTTTCGTCCGCCATTATATCTTCCTTTTTTTTTTTTTTTGGAACAAGGTTTTACTACTACGACAGCCAAACTGGTGGTTACCGACACGAGTGACGTAATAGCACAATCCTATGAATGATAATCTTAGCTTGGGACAACGTAATTAGTTTTTGTAAGACGCCTAGCGCCTGACCCAACTATGAGAGCGAATTATAGGCAATCTGTGCGAAATAAGTACTCTGGGCTGAAATGCCAAGCCTAGTGTTAACTATCTTGGAAGCAATGCCAGCCTAGTATTTAACTATCTTGGAAACATACAGTAAGACACTACCTTGCCTTAGGATTACAATACTTGAATCCCACCCAGCTTCCTCTCTGAGAAGTTGAACAATTATAATAATTGGGCCAGAATATCCTGGCAGGCTCGCCAATAAAATTGTCAACCTCGGGGTATGTCAGTGGAGGAAGGACTAGCGCACAGCCCAAACACACTCACAGCTTGCTCACAATCTCATTCATATATCATGCATTCGTCACATCAAACCACTAGTAAAGTCTATAACTTTACTACACATAATCATGAAAGAAAACATCAATGCATATGGAGTCAAACAAAATAAAACATTCTCTCTTTCCTTGAACTTCACAAAACCATTCATCTAAATCATCATTAACTAACCCGGGTATAAATAGATTTCTACTTTACCTGGCCAGGTGATCTTAAACTATTCACGAATCACTGTCTTTCCTTTTCTTCTTTTTTTTTCTTTTCTTTTCACTGTCACTTTCACAAACACCAGTCACGACACAACTGCTGGCAGTGGTCAGGTTGGACTGCTGGCACTGGTCAGGTTAGACTGCTGGCACTGGTCAGGTTAGACCGCTGGCGTTGGTCAGGTCGGACTGCTGGTGAAGTGGCGCTGCCAGGTATGAGGTCGAACCCCGGTTTAGATTGAACAGTGACTATCAGACATCGATCTGTTCTCCTTTCTTTCTTCCTGCATTAACGCATTGCACTCTCTCTCTCTCTCTCTTTCTAGTCTGCTCTATCAAATGGACATGGTTGCTTTTCTTTTCTTTTTCTTTCTCTTTTTTTTTCTCTTCATCAGTTAGCAACTCTCTCTCTCAACATCTCTCCTTCGTCCTTCCCCTGCAGACTCTATCTAGTGCTAATGCTACAGCTCGGTTCTCTTCACTCCTCCTCTCATCTCTCTGCCCTTCTCCCGTGCAGAGCCTACACCCAGAACCTCTTCCTCTCTGTCTGTTTTTCGTTCTCTTCTCTCCTCTCTCACTCTCACATCTTTCTTATCCCGTTCCGATCTGTCAAAAGGGTGAGTACCATTGGTCAGTATTTTTTACCGCCTTGTACCCGAAGTACCTCCCCTGTAATTCCATTGGACGTTCAAATCGTCAAAGTCACATCTACCGGCCTTGCTCTCTGTGGTGGTCAATGGTCATTTAATTAATTAGCTTGATTTACCCCCACCACACAATACCTTCCCCCTTCCTACTTCAACCTGCGACGTCTGGCTTTAACTGTGGGCGCTGGTCGCAAATTGGCTGTCTTAGTCTGACCCAGGCGCCGAGACCCGTCTGGCCAGACCTATCGAGACGTCGGTCAGCCACTCAGTCTGTCTGCCAGACAGTGCTGTCTCCGTGGAGCCTCTCCGCTGTGCCTAATTGGCTGACGCGACACCTTAAGTCGTCTGCTTGGACACCAGGGTATTTGAGTTGGAGCTTATGTCCAAACAAACTGCTGGCGACTGACCACGACTTCGGTTTTTCTTTTTCTGTCCGTGACAAACGTGTTTAGCAGATGTGTTTTGAAAATTATGTGGAACGTGTTTAGCAGATGTATTTTGAAAATTATGTGGAAGGCGGTAGTTCAACAGGGTTTGAAATGTAAGGACCGCAAACTGGTAGCGAAGTTTGAGAAAATACAGTTACTCCCGATCATGAAGACCAAAACAACAGGCAGGAACAACGGTATACAGTGGACACTCTGGACGCAGCTGGACGACCTCGACTTCGCTGACGACCTGGTGCTCCTGTCACACAGCCACAGCCAGATGCAGGACAAGACCACTCGCTTGGAGACCACATCAGCCGGACAGGGCTCAAGATCAACAGGAAGAAGACCGAGCTGATGAAAATCAACACCACTGCCAACACATCAGTCACAGTCAGTGGACAGCCCATCAGGGAGGTAGAGTCCTTCGTCTACCTGGGAAGCGTGGTTGACCAACAGGAGGCACGGATCGAGACGTCACAGCCAGAATCGGCAAGGCAAGAGCAGCTTTCGTCATGATCAAGAACATCTGGGCATCTGGAGGAATCAGCATAAGAACCAAACTCTCCATCTTCAACTCCAATGTGAAATCAGTTCTGCTCTAACGGATGCGAGACATGGCAGACAACACAGACGATGCAACAAAAGATTCAGATATTCTTCAACACCTGTTTGAGGTGCATCTACAAAATCCCATGGCAGGAGAAGATCCGAAACGAAGATCTGAGGGAGCGAGCGGGACAGGAACCAGTGTCCAAGCAGATACTGCGAAGGAAGTGGGGCTGGATCGGACACACCCTCAGATAGCCAGCGTCCAGCACCACATGCCAAGCCCTGACCTGGACCCGCGGGAAAAGGAGGAGGCCGGCTCGAACATGGAGGCGAACACTGGGCATTGAAACAACAAGGACCAACTGACTGATCCAACACCCAAAACAGATGCGTGCGAAGTCGGAGGCTTGCTCCACACAGGACGATGCAACAATAAGTAATTACAGTTTCTTCAACCGTATGAAAAAACTTTGCTCGAGACAAGAACCGAAACAAGATCTGAAGGGAGCGAGGCTACCAGGAAACCATGATGAACAATGTAAACCTGCGAAGGAAGTGGCTGGATGGATCACAACTTCATTACAGCGAAACACCAACAGGGCAATAGCCGCTGATGGAACCCGTTAACAAGAAAGAGGGCGCGACTGCAATCATGTTAGGGAAGTAACGATGCCGAGTTGATACAACAAGGCACCTCCCTAGACGTGGATGCCTGGAAAGCCGGGAACAAGTGCAGAGGGAATGTCCGATACGCTGCTTTGAAGATCTCCATCCAGGAGCTTGGTAACAGAACAGTAAGAAGTACAGTTCAGTTCCGTCAAAACTGACTTACACGTAGCTTAAACAGACCAAACTGACAGCTAACCCCGTGGTAAACGCAGACTACAGCTAAAACTCAGCGTTAAAGAAATGTATGAAACACCGCCTCAGGGTTCAAGAGACCACGAAGTAAACAACCCGCCTCAGTTTTAAGAAACCAAACACGGGCTAACACCTCCGCCCTACGTTTTAAGAAGCTCGATTGAACAAACATTACACCCCGCAGTCGCGATTAACATCTTAACTGAAGCAATAACATGCCTCACGTATTAATGACGAAAGACGTTAACACCTTCCCTCGCGTCTATACGAAATGCAGCAACAGCTTCCTCACGGTTAAACAGACAAACTGAAGTTAGAATCCCGCCCTCGCTTTTCAAAGATCCGCTGACAGTAACCCCCGCCTCAGTCTTTGTTAAACAGAACAAACTGAAGCTACACCTGCCAGTCCCCTCCGTTCAACCCAAACTGACAGCTAAACACCCCCGCCCCTCAGCGTTTAAACAGACCAAACTGACAGCTAAACACCCCCGCCCCTCAGCGTTTAAACAGACCAAACTGACAGCTAAACACCCCCGCCCCTCAGCGTTTAAACAGACCAAACTGACAGCTAAACACCCCCGCCCCTCAGCGTTTAAACAGACC
>CM031619.1:1724615-1727115 GCA_018398815.1 Conus ventricosus
ATGCCTGTAAATGTCTTGGAATGCATTTTCCCATAAAGCTCGAGTTCTGTTTATTCTTGCCAAGAGCTAAGTATATCCATTCTTAATTTTACGACTGCTATCGGAATTCAGATTGGCGTTACTTCTGGTTTCAAAGGATGAAAATGTTGCTATCAACTTTGCTCTGTTCCTTTACCAACTGTCTACACAGAGGAATGTAATACCGTAGGTGCCCGATTATGTCAATGGGAACTGTTCCTTTACCAACTGTCCACACAGAGGAATTAATACCGTAGGGTGCCCGATTATGTCAATGGGAACTGTTCCTTTACTAACTGTCCACACAGAGGAATGTAATACCGTAGGGTGCCCGATTATGTCAATGGGAACTGTTCCTTTACCAACTGTCCACACAGAGGAATGTAATACCGTAGGTGCCCGATTAATGTCAATGGGAACTGTTCCTTTACCAACTGTCCACACAGAGGAATGTAATACCGTAGGGTGCCCGATTATGTCAATGGGAACTGTTCCTTTACCAACTGTCCACACAGAGGAATGTAATACCGTAGGGTGCCCGATTATGTCAATGGGAACTGTTCCTTCACCAACTGTCCACACAGAGAATGTAATACCGTAGGTGCCCGATTATGTCAATGGGAACTGTTCCTTTACCAACTGTCCACACAGAGAATGTAATACCGTAGGGTGCCCGATTATGTCAATGGGAACTGTTCCTTTACCAACTGTCCACACAGAGGAATGTAATACCGTAGGGTGCCCGATTATGTCAATGGGAACTGTTCCTTTACCAACTGTCCACACAGAGGAATGTAATACCGTAGGGTGCCCGATTATGTCAATGGGAACTGTTCCTTTACCAACTGTCCACACAGAGGAATGTAATACCGTAGGTGCCCGATTATGTCAATGGGATAATATCCCTCACACAGAGGAATGTAAACCGTAGGGTGCCCGATTATGTCAATGGGATAATATCCCTCACACAGAGGAATGTAATACCGTAGGGTGCCCGATTATGTCAATGGGATAATATCCCTCACACAGAGGAATGTAATACCGTAGGTGCCCGATTATGTCAATGGATAATATCCCTCACACAGAGAATGTAATACCGTAGGGTGCCCGATATTCAATGGATAATATCCCTCACACAGAGGAATGTAATACCGTAGGGTGCCCGATTAATGTCAATGGGATAATATCCCTCACACAGAGGAATGTAATACCGTAGGGTGCCCGATTATGTCAATGGGATAATATCCCTCTTTTGCGAACCCTTCCCTCAAATGGAGCAATAGGTGTTCTTACTAAATCATTGTCTCGCATTGTGCATAAAATCTATTCTGTCTGCCTTCCTGTCTTCCCCATTCCATTAGACGACAATGATGATGTTGATGATGATGATGATGATGATGATATGATGATGATGATGATGATATAACCGCTGCGTGAGCAAATCATACGAATCAGTGAATGTTTTTGTCAAGATGTGATGATGATGATCATGACGATGATGATGATGATGATGATGATGATGATGATGATGATGATGATGATACAGTCTCAATGGCTGTGTGTCACAGTGCAAAATACAGCATGCGATTCCTTCCCTGTCTGAACGGAGGTCAGTGCACCCCAGTGGGTTCAGATGAGTACAAGTGCGCCTGCTCCAATGAGTACAACCGGCACCAATTGTCAGAAACCAAGTAAGTACATAAACCAAGTAAGTACATGTCCGCTGTTATCAGCCCCCCCCCCCCCCCCCCCCCCTCCAAACCTTCCAAAATTACACAAATCTCTCTCTCTCTCTCTCTCTCCTCTCTCTCTCCTCTCTGTACATATTCATAATTTCCGGGATTCTTTGTTGATATTCCGTGTATTTACATTTTGTATAGTATTGGATTACCATAACTGGATATCATAAAGAGAGAGAGAGAGAGAGAGAGAGAGAGAGAGAGAGAGAGAGAGAGAGAGAGAGAGAGAGGACGATGGTGATGATAAAAGAGAAATAAAATGATTGAAGAACTGGGCTGTCATTGCGACCAACCCTTCCACTCCATCTGGAACATTCAAAGTCGGCAGAATCGTCCCTGTCTCACACATGGGGGCCAGAACAGCTCAGCTGCTAAAGCATCGGACTTGTGATCCTGGTGATCTAGGAGTAGCGGTTCGAGTCTCCGCTGGGACATTTCAGCACAGGGGATTTTCCCCTTGGAGCTAACACTGGTTCTGACCCCTATCTTCCAATAAGTACTTTGAACGAAATCATAAACCAAAGGTTCCACATATAAACGCACGCAGAACATCTTGCACACAGGTAAAAACGAACACTTCTCTCATTCTCTCCTTTCTGATAATTGCAGTGTTTCTTCTTCTGTGTACGCAGGCTGATACTCCTGCGGACGTTCCCTATATGGACAGACAAGTATTAATCATTTAGATAGTCCATAGACTCTAGCCATGAAGATATTACTGCATCTCATTTTTCAAAGTTTTA
>CM031619.1:1732115-1744615 GCA_018398815.1 Conus ventricosus
CTAGCGCTGGAGGATCTGTTGCCCCTGTCTCCCTCCTCGGATGAGGTCCAGAAAGCAACGAACCCAGGGATGATTTCAGTCGTGGACAACGTCCCAAGTGAATTCTTCAAAACGGCCGGCCATGAGACACTGGATGCGTTCAGTGATAGTCTAGCCAGCATCCACTTTAGAGAGAGAGAGTACACTACACGACTAGACTTCACAGATGCTGCAGTTGTCGTCTCTATGTCCCCCAACTAAGCAGACTGGCCATTGCAGAGGAATATGTACTTGTTATCTGTGCTGGGCAAAACTTTGGCGCGGGTCCCTTTATACTGGATGATCAGTTCTCCATCTGAACAGACACTGCCAGAAGTTCAGTGTGGCTTCAGATCTGGCCTTGATGTCATCGCCATGCACTGTCGCGTGAGACAAGTCCAGGAAAATGCACTGAGCAACTGACAGGCCTTTAAGCAATGTTCATTGAGCTCACAAAGGCCTTCCACATGGCCTTTAAGCAATGTTCATTGAGCTCACAAGACCTTCCACGTGGCCTTTAAGCAATGTTTATTGAGCTCACAAAGGCCTTCCACATGGCCTTTAAGCAATGTTCATTGAGCTCACAAAGGCCTTCCACATGGCCTTTAAGCAATGTTCATTGAGCTCACAAAGGCCTTCCACATGGCCAACAGATAGCACATTGATGTATTCTTGTAAAGACAAACTTTCAGAAATTTCTCAAGCTCACCGGCCTACCACGATGGATGATGATCTATGTTCTCTCCAGTGCTGACATCAACGTCATTCAGCATCTCCAGTGGGGTGAAGCAGGGTGCGGTCTTGCTCCGGTGGTCTTAAACTGTTTTTTCACGTACGTCCTGGACAATACTGTCGCGATGTTGAGCAAGGAGTTTACGAAGTACAGATTGGATAGATCTTTCTTTGATTTGACAGAATGTCAGGGCCAAGACAGTTTTGTAAAGCTACTACTTTAGATGTGCTTTGTAGATGA
Organism: Conus ventricosus; assembly: GCA_018398815.1. Classification (NCBI taxonomy): domain Eukaryota; kingdom Metazoa; phylum Mollusca; class Gastropoda; order Neogastropoda; family Conidae; genus Conus; species Conus ventricosus. The sequence continues at coordinate 1,733,107 of CM031619.1, forward strand.
AGAATTGTCATTCTCAGCCCTTTCAGTAATCCCTCTCCCTCCCTCCCCCCCCCCCCCCCCCCCCCCCCCCCCTCGGTACCCCAATGTTCATAGATATGTGCCTCTGAAATCGAACTGTACAGCCATATGTGGGTACACCAAGTGAACCAGTTTTAGTATCTGGCCTTATTGACACATATCGCTGATGACAATGGTAATGATAATTGTAATGTTGATACTAGTCATGACAGTGAAAGTAATGGTAATGATAATTGTAATGTTGATACTAGTCATGACAGTGAAAGTAATGGTAATGATAATTGTAATGTTGATACTAGTCATGACAGTGAAAGTAATGGTAATGATAATTGTAATGTTGATACTAGTCATCACAGTGAAAGTAATGGTAATGTTTTTGTTTTGATTATGGATCTGGTGATAGCTCAAGTGGGGGTTTAGGGTGGACGATGATAATGATGATAATTATGATGATAAATAGTCATGACAATGATATTCATAGTATTGTTCCTGTTGCTGAATATAACAAAGATAGTGGCTGAAGTCGTGCATTAGGGTTGGGGACGACATGATGATGGTGACGGTGATGCCATAGATAATGATGTCAAAGATGATAATGCATCCATTGAATAATCATAAGATGTTTAAACATTTTCTGCTGAGCGTAAAACGCAGAAATGACGACAGTAATGAAACAGTCATAATGGTTGTTTTTGACAGCACGAAATACAGCCTGCGATATCACCCCTTGTCTGAACGGAGGGCAGTGTACCCCAGTAGGTACATATGGGTACAACTGCACCTGTACCGAAGGGTACACCGGCAGCAACTGTCAGACACCAAGTAAGTGTGCATCCTCCAAAACTGGAGAAATGTTTGCTTCGAATTTAATAAAATGCTCTCTCTCTCTCTCTCTCTCTCTCTCTCTCTCTCTCTCTCTCTCTCTCTCTCTCTCTCTCTCTCTCAGCTGGTGATTTTTTAATGCCTTGGTCTTGCAGGATTCCACAACCAGTGTGTCATCGAGCCATGTCGAAATGGCGGCGTGTGTTCGATGACGACTTTGGGGTACAGGTGTACCTGTCCTGACTATTTTACTGGGGATTTCTGTCAGATTCGTGAGTAGCACTATCTGCATTCGTCTTCTCTCTCTCTCTCTCTCCTTCTGTGTGTGTGTGTGTGTGTGTGTGTGTGTGTGTGGTGTGTGTGTGTGTGTGTGTGTGTGTGTGTGTGTGTGTCTGCCTGTCTGTCCGAAGTCCAAAGACATAGGTGACGGCCTGTTCGCCCTTTGTTTTCATTACTTTCAATGTTGTCCGTCTCGAAAAAGGTCGAAACACGTTGTCTTTGCTTTGTAAATTTGTTTGCTCTTTCGTTTTAAAGCCCAATAATTCTGGGAGGGGGGGGGGGGGGGGGGGGGGGGGGTTCTTGTTTCAGTTTCCGCCTGCAGTTACGCCACTTTTGAAACCAGATATCCCATGTTGTCATTGTTGTTGTCCTTGTTCCATGTTGTAATTGTTGTTGTCCTTGCTCCCATGTTGTTATTGTTGTCCTTGTTCCCATGTTGTAATTGTTGTTGTCCTTGTTCCCATGTTGTTATTGTTGTTGTCCTATTCCCATGTAGTAATTGTTGTCCTTGTTCCCATGTTGTCCTTGTTGTTGTCCTTATTCCCATGTGGTTATTGTTGTTGTCTTTGTTCCCATGTTGTCATTGTTGTTCTCCTTATGCCCATGTTGTAATTGTTGTTGTCCTTGTTCCCATGTTGTCATTGTTGTTGTCCTTATTCCCATGTGGTTATTGTTGTTGTCCTTATTCCCATGTTGTTGTTGTCCTTATTCCCATGTTGTCATTGTTGTTGTCCTTATTCCCATGTGGTTATTGTTGATGTCCTTGTTCCCATGTGGTTATTGTTGTTGTCCTTGTTCCCATGTTGTAATTGTTGTTGTCCTTGTTCCCCGGCTGTTTTCATGTTGTTTCTTTGATCTGACTCCAAACAATTCAGTCACTGCTTTGACGCTGTTTGTTGTTTGACGTCACTCTGACCAGGCCAGCAGTGCGGTTTGACGTTGTTTGTTTGACGTCTACGTGTCTTTTTACCATGACAGCAGTGCGGTTTGACGTTGTTTGTTTGACGTCACTCTGACCAGGTCAGCAGTGTGGTTTGACGTTGTTTGTTTTTGACGTCACTCTGACCAGGACAGCAGTGTGGTTTGACGTTGTTTGTTGTTTGACGTCACTCTGACCAGGACAGCAGTGCGGTTTGACGTTTGTTTGACGTCACTCTGACCAGGCCAGCAGTGCGGTTTGACGTTTTGTTGTTTGTTTGACGTCACTCTGACCAGGCCAGCAGTGTGGTTTGACGTTGGTTTGCTTGACGTCACTGTGACCAGGCCAGCAGTAGAGTTTGACGCTGTTTGTTGTTTGTTTGACGTCACTCTGACCAGGTCAGCAGTGTGGTTTGACGCTCTTTGTTTGACGTCACTGTGGCCAGGCCAGCAGTGTGGTTTGACGCTGTTTGTTTGACGTCACTGTGACCAGGCCAGCAGTGTGGTTTGACGCTGTTTGTTTGACGTCACTGTGGCCAGGCCAGCAGTGTGGTTTTGACGTTGTTTGTTTGACGTCACTGTGACCAGGCCAGCAGTGTGGTTTGACGTTTGTTTGTTTGACGTCACTGTGACCAGGCCAGCAGTGCGGTTTGACGCTGTTTGTTTGACGTCACTCTGACCAGGCCAGCAGTGCGGTTTGACGCTGTTTGTTTGACGTCATTGTGAGCAGGCCAGTAGTGTGGTTTGACGTTGTTTGTTTGACGTCACTGTGACCAGGCCAGCAGTGTGGTTTTGACGCTGTTTGACGTCACTGTGACAGGCCAGCAGTGCGGTTTGACGTTGTTTGTTTGACGTCACTGTGACCAGGCCAGCAGTGTGGTTTGACGTTGTTTGTTTGACGTCACTGTGACCAGGCCAGCAGTGCGGTTTGACGTTGGCTGATGTTTTTTTGACGTCACTGTGACCAGGCCAGCAGTGTGGTTTGACGCTGTTTGTTTGACGTCACTGTGACCAGGCCAGCAGTGTGGTTTGACGCTGTTTGTTGTTTGTTTGACGTCACTGTGACCAGGCCAGCAGTGTGGTTGTGACGTTGGTTGATGTTTGTTTGACGTCACTGTGACCAGGCCAGCAGTGTGGTTTGACGTTGGCTGATGTTTGTTTGACGTCACTGTGACCAGGCCAGCAGTGTGGTTTGACGTTGGCTGATGTTTGTTTGACGTCACTGTGACCAGGCCAGCAGTGTGGTTTGACGTTGGCTGATGTTTGTTTGACGTCACTGTGGCCAGGCCAGCAGTGTGGTTTGACGTTGGCTGATGTTTGTTTGACGTCACTGTGACCAGGCCAGCAGTGTGGTTTGACGTTGGCTGATGTTTGTTTGACGTCACTGTGACCAGGCCAGCAGTGCGGTCTGCACAACGCGCCGTGTCACAACAGAGGGATCTGTATGAATATCCCGGGCTTTGGCTTCCTCTGCGCATGCCCTGTCGGCTGGACTGGTCACCTCTGCCACGTGCCGTGTAAGCCAATCAGATGATCGGTAACATTCCCGGATACTAGGGCCTGCCTAGCCAATTAGTTAGTGTATTACTTTTCAAATATGAATGTGGCCCTTTGCGGTCGGCTGGGCTATAAGCAACATTATCCTATCTTTCAAATATGACAAAGACTAAAGCAGATTACGTCATGGTAAACTGTCGCCACAGATTCTCATGTTCTGAATTCCCCAGCCCTCCTTTACTGTCTCCTTCATTAAAGAGTGTGAACTGTGTTGATGAAACAGTTTTTTTTCTTATCTTTTGTTAACTAATTTTCTCTGTCAATAATATTAGAATAGGAAATGGTTTAAATATTAGGGGAAGGTGAAGGCGGATAGATCATAGAGTAATTTGTTACAGATAAAATGTTAAAAATCCCGAAGCCCAGCGGCTATAGGGGCAAGTGAGCTGTTAGATAAGCAATGACTTTTTAGCGAAATCTGTTTGTAGCAAGAATGAGTAGATTTTTTTCTCAAAGCCCAGTCTGACCGTTTATAACGTTAGGAATGCGCTCAGCATACGTACAATCGCAAACCTGGCTTACTTTTGGATTCGATTTATCCCCACCCCCATCCCCGCGTGTCCTGTGAATCTGTTTTGAAGGAAAGTTGCTCAGACCATCTTAGGGCATAGATTCTCACGGCCAGGTTCGCAGTTGTCTGCCTCCGTGTGAATCAACACACCGTATGACAAAGTCATTTGTCCCATGTTCTTCGGCAGAATTGCAGAGAAGCTGTCCGAAACCCTTATTTTTGAACGCCATTATTTTCCATTCGAGTTCTACTGTCGCGTGTTCAGCTCTCGCAGACATACAGGAAAACAGTCTCCAATCACACACACACACACACACACACACACACGCACACGCACACGCACACACACACACACACGGACACAGACACATTACATGCTTCTTATTGATTTTTCATTTCTCTCTGCTTGAACCATGACTTTTTCATGTTCAGTGAATTACACACCTTGTAAGAATAATAAAGTCGATGCTGGCATTTGTCGAATAAAGTTGTTACACCTATTATTTAAAGTGACAATTCAAAAGTTTGTTTGTTTTGTTTGCTTCCAACAAACTCATTTTTTCTATTGTTTAAGAAGTGAAAACAGTGGCCGAGGGGCCGATAATCTGATGGAAATCACTGCATGTCTTCAGCGGAAGCCACTGGCTGTAGGTCACAGCAGACTTCCTGTCTGAACGGGGGCACCTGTATGGACGGTGCCAACGGACAACAGCCCTACTGCCTGTGTCCCTCCGGCTATGCTGGCAGCAGGTGTAAGACAGGTGAGAACGGTAACGGCTAGTCTTCACGACAAAGTGCTTTGATACAGTGTGGCAGGAGCCTTCTACTTTGTATAAGAAGAAACGAAGTTTCTAACAACAAAGACAGGTAGCCTAACTCGGGTGCTATCCGGATTAACAATCATTCTTTTCCTGATCTAAGTAGATCTTCAAATAGTAAGTTTTCGTGGGGGTGTGAAATCCGAATGACATAAATCCCTCAAATGAAATCCGAAACACGGAAGGACACTTATCAAACGAAATCTGACTAAGTCGCCGCCATCTTGTTTCTCTTGGAGACACAACCTTTTTGGGCTGCTACTCGACAGAGCGTTTCTAGCGCTCAGATGACAAACAATGAAACATGCCGTAGCAAAGACGGAACGCCGAACTTGCTGCAGAACGTTTCGAGCGCTCAGATGACAAACAATGAAACATGCCGTAGCAAAGACGGAACGCCAAACCTGCTTCAGAACGTTCTAACTGGGTAAGTAACGCGCCTCTGTGATGCGATTCTGCTCATGTCCCTGTTTGGTAACAGTCATGTTCGAATGGCAGATGATTTTGTAGAAACTGATAACTTCGGAAAAGTAATGGTGGTCTGGTTGTGAGCATTGTAGCAACTAATTTGAATAGGAAACAATAATGATGGTGTGGGTGAGGGCCTTTTAAGTGACTGTTTAAATACCAGCCGCCGTGGCGAAGTGGTTAGCGTCGCGTACTTCCGGCTGGGAGGTAGTGGGTTCGAATCCCATCAGAGTCATGTGGGTTTTTCTGCCCCGACCGGCTCCTACCCAGAGTTGAGTTTGCTGCGGACTCAGTTGGGAAGACTGGGACCACACAGTCGAGTTTCATCCACTTAATGCGTTTCTAAGAGTGTTGCTCAAATTTCTTGACCAACACTGCAGGTGCCTGTATCTCTCGGGCCTGGTTGACGCCGGGATATATTATGAAAGGAAGCGTAGAGTACAGCCCTGTCATGTAGTCTCAGACCGAAATGGAAATCCGTAGCATCATCTTATTCATCCTCATTGTCATCGATCAGCATAAAAAAAGTATCAAATTCTGTGGCCCTTCATGCCCTGCTCTCATGGTGACCTCAATTTCGATGTCCGCTCCACGTCTGTGGCCTTGGTTTGGTTCCGTCGGGGTCACCGGTATCGGCGAGCCCATGGGGGCTGTCGTTGGAGTGGTGGCGCCCTCCGGAGGGAGAGCTCACTCACGCCGGCTCCGCGACTAAGCAATTATTATCGTCAGTAGGGGGCTTAGTAGGTGGTGTCCTGCGTATGTTAGATCAGAACAGGCGCCACTGAACACCACCGAAGTGACTCGGCAGCAGTGCAGTGTCTCCTCCGGTGGGTTGCCTCTTGACGACTTGACACTGACTGCTCCCTATAGATTGCCGGTGCCGGTGTCGCGTGAAATCTGGGAACGTGATGTCTGGGAAGGCTTCCCAGATATCACAGATTTTTTTTTGGGGAACGCGTTCCCAAAATGCACTGTGATATCTGGGAAGGCCCGTAATATCTGGAAACGTGGTCTTTCAGAGCTCAGAAGGGCAGAAAAAAGACAAAAAAGAATGGATTTTCGAGATAAGGTAGGAAACAATTTTTTGAGGTGCAATCGAGATCTTTGGCCTTCTTGTCACTTTTTTTTTCCGCACGCGTTCCCAAATTTACCGTGATATGTGGGAACGCATTCCCAGATTTCACGATTGGAAGTTCAGGAAATCTGGGAACGCGTTCCCAGATATCACGGTAAATCTGGGAACGCGTTCCCAAATATCACGGTTCCCAGATATTATATGACACCGGGGCTGCGGCGGGGCCGACCGGGCTGTGGCTGTGGACGGGGTGTCGGAATGAGCGGCGTGGGTGCACTGCCTCTGCGGTGGCGCAGAGGTTGGGACAGCAAAAAGAAAAAAAAAAAAAGAAAAGAAAAAAAAACTGTTTAATTAAATAGGAAACAATATCAATAGTCCGACTGAGGGCTTTGTAGTCACTGTTTGCATAGGGAATAAAAATGATGGTCCTATCGAGGACTTTGTAATAACTATTTAAATAGGGAAATAAAAAGGTGGTCTAGCTGAGGGTACCTGACTAAACCATTCCCAAATCGATGAATAAACGACTGCTGTCTCATTCTTTCATGCTCAGAAACCCGGATCTTCCACAGACTAGATCTAGAGAACGATTGGATTCCCCTCTCTCAACGCTTTCTTCTGAAGAATTGCCAGAGTTTCAGAGTCATCCAGTTCGCTACATCTTGCTGAAATGAAGTCAGACTGCGTACACACTTTCCATTACTTGTATTTGTGTTATTGACTGAAGAAGTAAATGTTTCGCGGAGGTCATCGGTAACATGTTTTTTTTTTTTTTAAAGCCTACTCTTGCGTAAAACGTAATCTCATAATTTAAACTTCTGAAACATCACACCTCTAATACCGCAACCACTTCTCCTATTATAACTGATCAACCTATGCACGCATGTGTTTGAATATCTGTTAATTTCATTCAGTTAAAAACGGACGTGGCCCGCACAAGACCATCTTTTCCTCTCTGTCCAGTCATGTTGGTTTGCCGCTAACGTTTACTGACCATCTCCACGCTGACCACCACCTCTCTCATTGCAGCGTGTCTGCCCTGCCCCCAGTTCCACGCTGACCTGCCTGGCATCTCGGCTGTGTACTACGTCTACCCCGACTGGCAGAACAGCAGCATGGAGTACCGCTGTTACGGCGACGGCATCTTGCTCCATGTGCCGAACAGGACAGCCTTCGGATATTCCGTTTGAGAAAAAAATGGCCGCCCATCTCTCTTCTCTCTCTCTCTCTCTCTCTCTGTTCAGGTCGTAATCCCACTGTTATGTTTTCTGTTCTCTTATGGGTTTTATTGTCATCTCACCCCGTCTCCCGATCTTATTTTTCGTTTTTTTTTTCTTCTTTTTTTTGTCGTCTGGGGATGTCATTTATGGCGAAGAGGACTGATGAGGGCCTTATACATCATTTCCCAAAAAAAGTAATTATGTTCCACTTGAAAGACTTTTTTAACGCGGTGATTTACAGAGGTTTTGCATACACGGTGGATGCGCAACTGTTGGTATTGAGAATAGTACAGGCCTTAACTCCTCTAGCATCCCCCCCCCCCCACACACACACACACACACACCCTTACCAAACTCCCTCTGAATCATAAAACTGCGTTTTGTTTTATTTTGTTTTGTTTTCTTTCTTTCTTTCGTACTTTTTTTTTTCCTTTCTTTTTTCTTTTTGATGATGGGAATGACGTTCGATAATGTTGGCAACCTTAATGATCCAATCACGTGGTTTTGCTTTTTGCGCTGTTGTTCTGATGATGGAAACAGTTTCTGCTATGATGAAGAGGGTCTGAAGTGAACGCTGTCGAGTTCGTCCAGTCTTTTTCAGTCCGCCCGTCTGTCTGTCTGTGCTCTGGCCGGTTTCTTCCCTTGAAGGTCTTTCTCGGATGTGCCAACTCTCTCTCTCTCTCTCTCTTTCTCCCTTCCTCCCCCTCTCTCTTTCTCACTCTCTCTCCCTACCTCCCTCCCTCTCTTTCTCCCTTCCCCCCTTCCTCTCTCTCTTTCTCCCCCTCTCTCTCTCTCTTTCTCCCTCCCTCCCTCTCTTTCTCCCTTCTTCCCCCTCTCTCTCTCACTTCTTCTCCCTCTCTCCTTCTCCCCTCTCTCTCTTTCTCCCTCTCTCTCTCCCTCCCCCTCTCTCTCTCTTTCTCCCTCCCTCCCCCTCTCTCTCCATGTGCCTGAATCATGATGGGTCCCATACAGGTTGACAAGGTGAAGACTTCACGCCTTTTCCGAGCCATATTGAAAAACTGTCCACGACCGCAGATAAGCTATTTCTCTCTCTCTCTCTCTCTCTCTCTCTCTCTCTCTCTCTCTCTCTCTCTCTCTCTCTCTCTCACACACACACACACACACACACACACACACACACACACACAACATTGGTACTGTTATCAAACTTGGCCAGAATGAAGGTTCCAGTGACACTCACACACAGCGTTTGTGTTTCTTGAAGGCTTTCTATTTAGTTCCATGACTTGCCCCATAATTCCACGACTCTGCGGTCCTGGAGAATGTCCATGATTTCCGTGAGCTGTACGGACCCAGTGTGCGTCCATTCTGAGTCTGTAGCCTCATGCGTCTGTATGAACGTTTGTTTGAACGTTCCCGCGCATGTAGGAACTCGTGTGTGTGTGTGCATGCACAAGAGTGAGCATGTGAATGCGTGCATGTGTGCTTGTAACGGTAATCGTGCTTATAGCCCAGCCGACCACAAAGGACCATACCAGGGCTGTCACCGCGTTAACTCACAAGTCATTTAAAAAAAAAAAAAAAAAAAAACTCTTTCACACGACTTTTTAAAATCATGTGTGCGTGTGTGTGTAAGCCTACGTGCATGTTCAGATGTGCGTACGTGCTTGCACATTCATGCATATGTGAGTGAGTGTGTGTGTGTTGTGTGTGTGTGTGTGTGTGTGTGTGTGTGTGTGTGTGTGTGCGCTGCGCGCGTGTGTTCTGGTATGCATGTGTGTATCCACACGATTGAAGTTGATTGAGATCAAGCAAGCAATTTATACACGCAAAACAACAGCATTTCAATGTAACGGACAGAACAGTCTGTGAGTCTGGGGGGATTTCATTGGTGCGATTTTGCTTGTAAACCAAGAACACAGTAAACCAAACCAAACTCTTAGACAATCGGAAATGGTCACTGACAGCAAGAACAAACAAGAGAAAAAAGGAAAGAAGATATGAGGTCCATAGCTCTCAATAACATACAGGTTTGATCGAGTGAAATCGTCAGCTCATCTGCAGGCAACCCGTGGCATTGCACGGTTTTATCAAACAATTTCCTTTAAAAAAAAATTTTCATAGACATATTTCAGAATTTCAAGGACAAACAAAGAGAAAGTCATAATATATGTAACCAGCCTTTGCCAAACGTCTGATTACCTCCCCCCCCCCCCCCCCCTCCCCACACACACACACCGCTCCTTTAGGCAATCAAGCCAGCAAGTCCACGACGGTCAACGCAACACCATTTATTCAGCAAAACGTTAATTAATCTGGAAACTCACGAACATACCAGACTACCCATTAGGCACTCAAGCCAGTAAGTCCACGGTCAACGCAACACCATTTATTCAGTGAAACGTTAATTAATCTGGAAAACGAAAAGAACATTTGTCGGAAAACGAACCAGCTGCTTACTAAACAGGCGACGCTACTAAAGAAGGACAGAAAACAGCGAAGACTTCAAAATCTCCTTCATTCAGGATAAAGATTTCGGATAAGGGACAAAACCTCTGTATGTTCCCGCTCTCAAATAAAAGTAATCTCCCTTGGGGATGTTAAGCACGTTTGAAAAGGCGTCGGGCATTGCATAACGTCAAAGGGTTTTTAGGCGATGGCATAGGAAGGAGGGGAAGGGGAGGGGGGGGGGGGGCTTGACAATCAAACGATTGGAGAGAGGGTGGGGGTGGGATGGATGGAGTGGAGGGGGAGGAGGGCAAAGGTAACGAGGAGAGAAACTGATGATGAGAAAGGGGGCATGACAACACTGGGAGACAAAAAAATCACAAAACGTGAATTTCAATTTAGGAACGAGGAAGGGAGCAGAAAAACAACAACAACAACAAAAAACACCATGCCTGCCTCCTAATGAAAGTAGGGAGGGGAGGGGGGGTGTCATTAAAAAGGAAGGACGGGGGAGGGGAATGAAGGAAGATAATTATGACCACCTCCCCTCAACTGCTCCTTATCAACGTCAGTGAGACACCTACCTCCACCCCCCACCCTCCCCTCCTTCCCCTTGCATCTCCCATCCCCACCGTTTCCACCCCTCACTGTTAGGAAATTACATAACGCCGGGCTGCGTGCAGGCCCAGTGCGACTTCACGTGAAGTTGAGACGGATGGTGAGTTTAACGTCCCAATCGACCAGACGCACTGACGGACATGGAGTCAGGTAAAGTAGAACGTCTAACTGATTTATATACAGCATACCGTCCAACAACCGTTCTATGGGCACTTACTCACTTTTGGTAAGGTAAGGTAATGTTGCTTATAACCTGGCCAACTGCAAAGGGCCATATTAGGGCTGTCAACACGTTGAAGTCAACTCACAAATCCTTACCAAAAAAAAATTAAAAAAAACTCAGTCACACAAACCTTTAAAACAGACCTTCTAAAAAACACATCAGAAATCTTATTTTTTTTAAAAATCTATCTTCTGTAAAAATCTTAGATCCGATGAAAAATGAAATCTTAGATCCGATGAAAAATGCCGATCACTTCCAGAAACCCGAAGATCACATCAGGTGAAAAGGACATCTGTGAACGAGGTTTTCACGGAGTCTGCTGTACAAATGTTGATGTCTCACATCGTGCAAGTCCCAACGTTCTAAAAGAACATGTTTCACTGTGAGTAGTACATGACATGGAATGCACCACAGAGCTTCACCTTTCAAAAGAAAACAATGGGTGTAACGGGAGTCACTGTCAAACGGAAGGCCCTGACACCGGAAGCCCCGTGGACGCAGACCATGATCCAATCGTCCATCTTCAGGAACCTGGGTGAAGATGGCGCAGCGAGTGACGGACGTTGCTGGGTT
>CM031619.1:1747115-1768438 GCA_018398815.1 Conus ventricosus
TTGTTCGTCTATCTATGTATTTGTCTGACTTTATTCAAGTTTAAAAGGCTGTGCCAGTCTTGAATAAAAGTTACTCTGTGTTAGGTTTTCTTATGGGAGCAAACGTTACCCCACTTGTTTACTGTTTGTTTACTGTTCCCTGCCTCATTTCATTTCCAATTTTTTGTGGTTTTTTTTGTTGTTTTTGTTTGTTTTGTTGCCTTGCAATTTTCAAAACAGGGTACTCATTATAAAACCAGTTTGTCAAATAAAGATTTTCTCGAAAATGAGGTTCAGGTTCACACATGCATTCAGATAAAGGTTTCTCTGTCTGTCTGTCTGTCTGTCTCTCTCTCCAAATCAAAATTCTAAAATCCACCATGTTTAAATTTTTGTATTACCCTGTCACCACGATGTTCAAGTTAATGACGTAAAATGTCAAAGTGTCAAAGTCACCCCACACACACACACACACGCGCGCGCGCGGGGGCCCACACAAATCAGAAAGAGAGAGAGAGAGAGGAGAGAGAGAGAGGAGAGGAGAGAGAGAGAGAGAGAGGATGGGTTTCAGGGAAAAACAGTGTAGCTCATTTCCCGTCCTACGCACCACTGTTCGTATTCTATAGGTTCATCCTTAATCCCTTTCTGACCGTCCTACGCACTACTGTTCGTATTCTATAGCGTTCATCCCTTAATCCTTACTGACCGTCCTACGCACCCCTGTTCGTATTCTATAGCGTTCATCCCCTTATCCTTACTGACCGTCCTAGCACCACTGTTCGTATTCTATAGCGTTATCCTTAATCCTTACTGACCGTCCCACGCACCACTGTTCGTATTCTATAGCGTTCATCCCCTTTAAACCTTACTGACCCTCCCACGCACCACTGTTGTATTCTATAGCGTTCATCCCTTAATCATTATGACCGTCTATGCACCATGTTCGTATTCTATAGCGTTAAACCCCTTTAAACATTACTGACCCTTTCCCACGCACACTGTTTTTATTCTATAGCGTTCATCCCTTAATCCTTACTGACCGTCCTACGCACCACTGTTCGTATTCTATAGCGTTTTATCCCCTTTAAACCTTACTGACGTCCTACGCACCCCTGTTCGTATTCTATAGCGTTCATCCCCTTAATCCTTACTGACCGTCCTACGCACCACTGTTCGTATTCTATAGGTTCATCCCCTTTAATCCTTATGGCCGTCCTAGCACCACTGTTCGTATTCTATAGCTTTCATCCCTTAATCCTTATGACCGTCCTACGCCCCACTGTTCGTTTCTATAGCTTTCCTCTTAATCCTTTTGACCGTCCTAGCACCACTGTTCGTATTCTATAGCGTTCATCCTTAATCATTACTGACCATCGTGGCACTGTGAGGAAAAAAATTCCTGACTGGATGGGGACTTCGACAGCGTTTATTATAAGCCTACTGGGTAAGAATGCCGCTTTTCTGATCACCAATCGATAATGTTCTATTTTTGGGATGGGGACCACAGGCGCGCACGCCCGCAGGCACGCACACACACCACACACACACACACACACACACAACACCACACAACACACACACACAGAGTCACCACACACCCCACCACACACAAAACACACACACACACACAACAGAGTCCACACACACACACAACACACACAGAGTCACACACACACACACACACACACACACACACACAAACACAGAGTCACCACACACACACACACCAACACACACACACACACCCCACACACAGAGTCACACACCCCACACACACACACACACACAACAACACACACACACACCCCACACACACACACACCCCACACACCAGAGTACACACACAACACAGAGTCAACACACACAACAACACACACACACACCACCCCAACCCCACCCCACCCCACACACACACAGAGTCACCCCACACACAAAGAGTCAACAACACACACACACACACACACACACACACACACACACACACACACACAACCACCACACAACACCCCACACATTTCCCACCCCACTCCCCCAAAAAAAAAAAAAAAAAAAAAAAAAACAAATTCCACTCCCCACCCCAAAAGCCAACCATGCGACCAACAAAACCAGCAAACCTAATTTCCAAGATTAAAGTGTTTGGTATTATTTTGTCATGACCAATCTCAGACAAAGTCTGTTGGTACATTTGTTGACAGGGACTAGCACCCGTATGACGCCACAAAAACAATAACAAAAAAAGGACGGGACACGCATCAAACACAAAAACCACGTGCGCACGCACGCCGCACGCACGCACGCACGCACACACACACACACAGACACAGCCACACAGAAAGACACACAAAACACACACAAAACACACACACAACACACACACACACACACACCCCACAAACACACACAACTACACACACTCACAACACAAACAAAACACACACACACACACACACCCCACACACACACACACAACACACCACACACACACGACAACTCACCCGGGAGGTGGCGTCCGTCAGTTGGCGGCTACGGGCCCAGCGGGTAGGGGGTTTGCAGTTTGCCACAAACCCCACACCACTTTCGGACTCTGTGCCGGACAGCCCCCCACCACTGACCAGCGAGGAGGGCCAGTACCAGGACACAGAGGCGGCGTTACCGCAAAGCACAGTACACCGCCTTGCACAGGCCTGGCTGCTGTTTCCCACGGCAACATAGCGGGGATGTTGGGGATGGATGTGACGTCCCCTCGGTGGACGGCTTCACGCAGGCTGAACGGTGGTCTTCTCTGTGAGGAAAAAAAAAAAAAAAAAAACAACCCCAACGGGTCTGTTGAAAAGAAACTTAAAGAAAAATTACTGGGGAAAGGAGGGATGGGGGGCGGTTATTAAAATCAGAACAGGAACATTACTGTCCGCAAAAAAAAGTAGAGAGAGAGAGAGAGAGAGAGAGAGAGAGAGAGAGAGAGAGAGAGAGAGGGGAGAGAGAGAGAGGGGAGAGATTACAAGACAAAACCGATGTTTTCGACCTCTTTGGTCTTCTTCAGGAGAGACAAAACAACAGTCGAAAATGAAACGAAAAACGAACAATCACTTACTTTTCAATGGGCCCCAAAATGAGGTTATACAGTTTTGTTACTCGTAATGTGGCCACGCAACAAAACCGCTAAAGTGCCAATTATGCCCGACGCGAACCCTGCAATGCCCATCAATATTATTCATCGCGCGTCGCGCGCTAAACCAATTGGCTGGGGGTATGGCGTCCTTTTGGCCGACAGGTTCGCAGACCCAGCCGTCTGCCATTTGTGGACGGAGCGCCACAATGGAGGGTTGTGATGTGCTGACGTGCGAGGGAGAAGTGATTTACCGACAATATTTATGTCTAAAGCACAGCATTTCTTCAGATTTAGAGAGAGAAATTATAGATCGCAAGTTGCTCATTGATTTAGTGTAAACAATGGAGGAATACGAAAGGAAAGAAAGGGGACGAAGGAAACATGGCTGTTTGGATGAAATAAAAAACCGGGTATTCGATGATCACGCTCGAAAATTACGGGCGTTGCATGTGATTCTTTTTAGGATACAACAGGGCTTTAACTGTTAGGCCTTCCTTTCGTTACTTTCTGGCAAGCTGAATAAAATCAAAGCCATGCTGACAGTGCCGAATTTGCACAGTACTGGAAACTCCCCCCGATCATTGCATGCGAGCACAAGCAGCCTACAGCAATCCAGTAATCAGATAACGGTGGGCAGGCAACCGCCCAAAGCACAGCCTAACATAGAACCGTTCAAGCGCGTGAACGGAGGCCACCTGCGGCATACTAACTCCTGTCCCATGACTTAGTGTATAAAGAAATGTTTTTGCTGTATGTGGTTAGCCTGCTTCAACTTTTCGCCTATTCACCTGCTTCACCGTTTCAATCATCTGCTTAAAGGGCTGTCTCCGGACGGCCGTCGATATAACTTTGAAAGAGGATCCTGTGATTATGATTCAGGACTCTAATAAGTGTTTTGGTGGTCGTTAGATTTACGACATTCATTGTGGACAACAACATCCCTTTTCACACTCCCTGCAAGCACTATTCCTGTCTATTGTGTGAATGATTCCGAGTGTGTGTTTGTGTGTCTGTGTTGTTGTGTGAGTCTGGGTTGTTCTGTCTGTGTGTGTCTGTATGTGCTGTGAGCCGTGCGTGCGTTCATGTGTTTTGTTGCTCCTATGCCTCTGGTGTGTGCGCTTTGCGTTTCAGCATTAAACGGGGTAGTGTGCGTGCATACTTAGTGCTGTGTGAAGAGAGGAGACAACAGAGAGTGACGTGAGAGGGAGAACCTGAATTAATTAATTATTTTAATTTATAATTTTTATTATGGTTAAAAACTGAAGACCGACGAAGTTAGAAAGCTTACAATATACTTACACCACGTTGAATTGGACAGGCCATAGAGAATGGTTACGGAGCCAGATTTGAAACATCAATTACTGATCCTTTTTATTCACATAAATATTACAAACAAGCGTGAAGAAGGCCATCAGTGAAATACAAGATTATTGTCCCCCACAGGCCATAAAATTGTTTTGCCATATTAGTTGATTATATGGCTTCTCAAGATGTTTAATCTGACTTTTTTTACCATCCCTGAAGGAAGTTAACTATTGCTTTTAAATTGAAGATTAGGTTTTACGAAATCGAAACAGGACATCACTAACGTTGAATTCATAATTATTTTTTTATTTACTTTAGAATAAAAAAAGGCTCGCTGCACTTAGTGTAACCGATCTAAAGAATTGTAATGAACTATTTAACGAGACAATGAAGCGTTAAACATAGATTTTAGTGAATTGGGTTTGGAATGATTTGTAAAACAATAAATAAAAGATCATAGTGAACTCTAAACCCGCAGCAACCAAGTGATGAAATTGACTGTAGTGAATAGAAAAAAGCTAAAATGTGGCGGACGTTATTATTAAGGTTAACGTGCCTTGAAGTGTTGCCAACGCTCGGTGAAGAATAAAAGCTTGTTTTACTTACTTTTATATACATTTATTTTTTTGATATACGTAAATATTTTGGCTTTTAAAATGACGACCACAAGTAAATCGGGGACAGAAAATTATATACGATGGAAGAAATATTCGTAGTGACAAACAAATAAGCAATATGTTTGTTAGTGAGGGCGGACATGAACATCCATTACCCCTAAAATGATCATGTGAAAAAGCGTGGCACAAGCTATCTCTGAAAATACAGAGTCTCTTCAGATGGAGCCACCAGACACAGAGCCCCTGTTGGCCGTAATGATTGATTATATAATCGCCGATTGATTACCAAAATGCCAGTCTGGGTTTCAAACAAGGCAGAAACGACGTAATCGCTCTCACGACTGATAAATCTAACTGGGCTCGACTACATGATTACACAGTTTAACCAAGCAAATGAGGAGCAAAGTTACGGGGTTCGGCGCTGGTCTAAGGGAACCGTCCCTGAAATCAGATAGAGCAACCAAAGTTCTAATTCCTTAAAGAAGGCAATACTAACATTTACACTCCCAAAAGAGTTAGGATGTAAAAAACGGGCAGACTTAAAAACATAATAATTTGACACATGAGTTTTAATGATGGTGTGTTATAGGCGCAATTACAACTGTATACCAACATGCAAACAGCGTTTCAATTATGAAGAAACAAACAGCACTGCACATTGATAACATAAACCTTATCCAGTAAGTATAAACAGTATAAATCTCCGTTTGAAGAGGCAAAACAAACCACTTTCACAGTCACACGTATCCCACATTGTCAGTAGTCGACAATCTAGGAGCCTCAAGGGTTACACCACTCACTACTTAGGCGCCCCGTTGACAACCCAGTAGCCTAGATATGTTTACAGATAGTACAAAGAGTCATTATTTATTAATCCGAACACTATCCGCCGACTTAAGGCCTAAGACACCCCAAGACCCATATCAACCAAGGGCTTGTGAAGATGATTGTTCCAGAAACCCCCTCTAGCAGCCGCAGCCCTTCAATCTACCTCCTTGTAAAAGTAAAGTAGATGTGCACACTAACTCCAACACCTATACCCGGGACTACATAAGCTTTAAAATGTACACCAAATGCATAAGAGCCCAAACGTATAGTTTAAGCAGACTAAGAATCAATCTTGCCACAGAAACGCCCCACCAACCAAGCCCCACCCCACCCAACATTTTAATTATACACCCCCCAACAGCAAGAACTTACGCGTTTAAAGATAGGATCAGATGGGGACCACCACGATCCCGAATAAAATATAGAAGCCCCAACGCGCATAAGTACATCTCACGAGCGATGACCAACTTCGCAAACAAATACACAACCAACTAAATCTTCAGGCATATATAGGCCTCCAGAAGCCCAAGTCCGCGCAAGACATCAAATCCCCCATGATGTGTGTGTGTGTGTGCAGCTCATACAACACTTGACAACCCAGCTCTCTCCATCGCTCATAACGTGTGTGTGCACCCAATAGCGGCTCTTGATGAGATGGCCCACCGGCCCCCCCCCCCCACCATGTGTGCCAAACCAATGTATCATCCACTTTAAGGTTGCCCTAAGACATGGAAACTGCCTATCTTCTGTTCATCACCTTCGAGGTTTACGATTCTCATTTCATCATTGAAGCAGTGATTTGAATTAAGAGGGTTACCTGCATTGCACAAATCTTCAGAAAGTACGATGATTTTACTCTTGCTGATTATCCTCTAAGGACTATGCCCAACATCTGATGGGGAGTTTAGATAAGTTAGCAGGATCTCTACAAGACTCTCAATAAACTAAACAATACTTTGATCTCTTTAGTGCGCAAAGGAGTTTTATCCTTATGAATCATGAACTCGTGCGGATAGTTTGATGAAGAATCGCTTCCTCCTAAAGAGCGCTTTCTTTTCTCAGTCTTAGAGGCAAAGTCATAACTGATCCACCACTCCCACCACCCCACACCCCCTAAACCCACCCAACTCACCAACTCCCTATGACTACGTCAGAAGCTGGACAGAATTACACTGTGAAACCAATGGGCGATTAAAAGCTCAGTTCTATTGTGCTGGGGACGTGTGTTTATAAGCAGGAGTCTTTCAGAAAACCCACAACTACATCCATGAAACAATACAGCTTAGGACTCATCACATTACATCTCTGCGCCCGGCCTTATCTTGGGACGCCTTCTTAAAGTCTCCACAACCATTCAGATTGACTTAATATCTGATCTACCCACACTCCAGATGATGAAGTGGGTTGAGGGGGACAGGTATTCGCAAGGCTCACACCATACTGCAAAGCCAAACAAAACATACAAGTAATTACGACGACTATTTGTCCACTAAAACCATCCAACTATCTACTGAACTTAGACGGCAACAATCTGTATGGATGGGCTATGAGTCAACCACTCCCACTGAGAAAACTTTACAATGATAAAAAAGGCACCTCATGAGGTCAATCTGAGTTCAGTATGTTGTCACGGCTTACGCCCGATCATCCCATAGGTCAATCTTGGAAGTCGCCTTAGAAAATCCTTATGAATCCACGACTCACAACGATTACCATTAGCCGCAGAAGATTAACAATGAGTCCTATCGACCTCTAAAACTAGTTCCAAATTTCGGCAACAAAACTTAGTATGTTTGTCATTACAGGACTCTTAACAGTTTTACCTCAGACACGGATTCAACTGGACTGCAGTACATAGGAATCATTGCTTTAGACCAAGGCTATTTACTGAGCCATCCCCAAGAAGACACTGATTTAGAACCAAGACACTGAGCTTCAGAAAAAGACATCTTTAAGAAAGTGAACAACAGTTGTAAAGGTGCCACCCAACAAAGGAAAACCACACAACCGTAAAGATGTAAACTAAGTTCACAAAAGAATATCAAGCAATAAGTTAGCTCTAACCTAACTATCAGACTTTAGACAGATTTTAGAACGACTGCCTAGTTGGCAATATGCTGAGAAAAAGGACTGTTAAGATGGACAAAGCAGTGTTTATCGGCTTCACCGTTATTAGAGTTGTCAAATTTAATGATGTTAAGTTTAGATTTCTGTACGACTACTTTAAACGCGTACCCGAAGCAAGAGTCCTTATACACAGACACAGACTCTTTTATTCTAGACGATCCCAATGAAGGACTTCATAAGGATTAGACAATGACGCTAGCTAAAGGACTGAAGGTGGTCGACACATGCGAAAATCCCAACGGGACAGTCCTTTACATTCTCAGTAAACACAGAAAGTAGATGGAAAGGATGGAAGGATGAACTTAATGAACAGTTATAAAAGGAATATGTGGTTTGGCGGTCGAAGATTATAGCGTGGCTAGCCAGACTTCTGTACTGAAGAAGCTAAAGGCATAGTAAAAGAAGTTTGTCCAAAAAAATATATCTCACGATAACTACAAGCAAGGCTCACTTTGAAAACAACCGTAATTTCATCACACAAAAGTTACATTCTGCGTCTATCTTCATCACGTAAACAAATGCTGTTAACAAGAACTCACTAGTCCTCTAACATAACAAGCGAACTACGACAATCATGAGTTTGCTATGCCTGTAGGGCATTGGAGAACTTTAAAAGACTAACTTGGCTGACTTGGCTTGTCACTTCTACTTAAGAACCTAACTAGTACTTAACTTAGAACCTACAAGAAACTAACAAGAACTAAAAAAGAACTTATATTTTGAACTTCACTTGTAATGTACTTGCCACTTATTAAAAAGTACTTACTGTAACTAACTTAAACTTGTTTGTACTTTATCTAGTTCTAACTTGTACTTTATCTATTCGTAAAAAACTATTAATATAAATGGGTCAACAACAGGAGGTTGCTCTGTTTTGCAAGAGTTGGTTGTATTTCTTCTTTTACTGGGGTTGTGGGGGTTTGAACTTTTCTGCCTAAGTAAGGTTAGACATTTGTATAGCTAAAAAGCCCACCAACAACAACACGCAGCCAAACAATAATAATACATCTCCTCGTTGTTTGTGATTGTGCTTGTAGTAAATTGGGATGTTGGTGCTGACGGCGATGTTGTATTACTATATAATTAATTTGTGTATTGTTTATTGGTTTTTGCTTTTTTCAGTTGTTCCATTCAGCGAGTTTACGTACCGCCTCAACAGTCCGGGACTTTTAGACTTCAGTAACATTACTCACTTGTGGTACAATCACATGATGTCATTCACTGATCCTTTCAGTCTGTCGCGGAACAGTCCGCGGCGCCTTCTCGCTCATTTTTATTTATTTAGATTAAATTAATA
This sequence comes from Conus ventricosus, assembly GCA_018398815.1. Taxonomy (NCBI): domain Eukaryota; kingdom Metazoa; phylum Mollusca; class Gastropoda; order Neogastropoda; family Conidae; genus Conus; species Conus ventricosus. The sequence goes on from CM031619.1 coordinate 1,756,378, forward strand.
TGATCAAAATTAAATGATTAATTAAAAAGTTAATTAATCCCCATGATGAATGGGCATAACATCGTCCCAAATCTGAATACATGTCACATGCGCTAGTTTATTGCCTAGTATAAAACCGGAACTTGTGATAGTCATATTATAATCGTCTTCCTGAATCAACCGCGCTCTCTTACTTACTACTTAGCATAGGCTAATATTGACTGCCCTCTGATCTAACCAATTTTGCCCCAAGTTGTGCTTCGTACTAGCGTAGTCCTTCTCACACGTCTGATGTAGACAACTTGTTGAATCTGTTTCAATACTTAGTTCAACGCCTAAATACTGTTTGTTTTTACACACGGCAGCCAGAGAGTCTAATCTTTCTATATGACAGAGGTCTACAGAATAGTCTGCTTGCTCCTCACACATTAATAGTTCGGTCACAATCCACTTTAAAAGCAATAAAAAAATAATATAAATACTTTAAACCATGGTTTAACGCTGGTTAATTTATGCAGTTCTATCGTGAGGCGTAATAGTTTTATTCAACCCCTTGCAAAAAGTTTGTTAGGAATAAAACCGCCCCCAAGGGGAAGATAGAAGAATCGCCAAAGCTAGTTGCAACCTAATTTTAAGCATTAACAACAAGATTCTATGAAAAAAAAGCCATAGACAGCCTTTCGTATTAATGATAATAATACTTATATTTTTAGTTAATACAAAGATGAGTGAAAAAAAAGATTATCAATACCGTTTACCCATTCAGCTGTTGATTAGCGGTCTTAGTATAGGCTATAGAGAGTTCGCAAAAAACTTGTTTAGAATGAAGCAGCTGACCTAGGAAGGTTAGGACACTGAGGTGTTGTTAAGGTTCTAGAGTAATTTACTGCAGGGATTGCATCAAAAGACTTTCTTGTTACACAGGGGATATCCCAGAACATATTAGATCAAGAAAGATTAATTCCTACAATATTGTTTTATAAAAAGTGGCGGGAGTAGTTATGATGGTAGGAGGAGCTACTTGTTAATGCCTTGGCCTTTCTAGAAGCAATTAAATGTTTAGTAAAATTACGGTCCGATGAGAGAGAGAGACGGCTTCATAACAAGGCAAATGGAAACGATTTAGCTAAGCAAGAGCCGCATATCGAGAAAAAGACGAAATGCTCACTTAGACTTTTATTAATAAAAAGTTAAGGGTACAGGGCCATGCAGCCACACAATTACAGCGTTGTGACGCAATGACTGAGAATTACATAGTGACGGACAGAAAGTTTCTAAATCGCCACTGCCAGAACTGTCTGACTTTTATGCAACCATCTGAGGAACAGAAATAGCAGAGGATAGGCTTTATTATAGGTGCAATGGGAGAACACTCTTCTCGCATATTCAATCTAAAAAAACTTAAAACTACAAATTAAAAATAGCAACAATACGAAGTACAAAAATTTATTATTCTCCGAAAAGGGTATTGGGAAAGGAAAGGACGCTATTGAAAAAACTCAAGTAAGCTGCTAGAGTGTCTGAATCAGCTGCGAAAGACTGGCTTTCAAACCATGCAATCTGGCAAATCTATATGCCAGCCCCAAAAGAATAATAAGCTATTTTGTTAACTCAGTTCCAATGCACCAACAGCTTGGACTTGCTGTATCTACCACAAGACAAAGGTTAGAAAGAAAAAAAAGTCTTATGTATGCCTCTGACAGTTGGTTGACATGGCTTCAAGAACAAAGGACGCTGAACCTTTAAGGATTAACAGCTCAACTGCTGTGGCTGAGGCTTTACAACAACAATACATGCGAGCGTCCAATCAGATCCCAGAAGATATGAAGTTGATGATGGAAAGAGTTTACAGGTTACTGTAACCAGCTGTTTATAAACAACATTTTATATTTATTAGAGAGGGATCCCAGGCACCAACGCGTCACATCAAGCCCTAGTAGAAAACTTTAATAAGAATCTAAGCTGAAGTCCTGTTTACTATCAATATCACAGAGAAAATATGGACACTATGAAGGAACTACGAACTAACAGACGCGCAAACATGAAAGGGTTCCCCCCACCCCCCCACCCCCCCACCCACCCTCCCCTGAGATTGCCCGGCATTCTTACGGGCATGAACAATGAAGAATATAAGAAACCAGGTCTTAAACCAGTAAAACGCAATCAAATATAAAAATTAGCATTACTGAAGACGCGCAAAGTACTCACAAACACTTGGCCGTTTGGACTAAAAGTAAGGATACTGTAAGCTCCTGGAGAGCCACAGAGGGGCGATGATAGAATTCGCGCCCACAGATCCTATATGGCGCGTAGACGTATATGAAGTTGAAACGACATATGAACCCCTACCCCTCCCGTATACTATTTAAGAGAGACTCTCTCTTCTAGCGGTGCTACAGCGTCTAAAAGGCTGCCCCTAAAGATCCTTTGTTCGTGAAGAGCTGCAAGTTGTCCGCCACACACAGTGAGTCTAACAAAAAAAAAAATAGTAGATAGTAAACTTTTAATTTATTTTTTTTGCTAACCTTTTTTTGTTCCTATTTTGGAGTTAAACTTATCATGTGTTTGTTTTTTAATGTACTGTTCACTTGCATCACGTGTTACCTGTCTTGAAGGAAAAGTCTTTCTCCACTCCTTTTGAAAGTTCAATTTTTTGCCGTCTGTATAACATCACCGTTCAGCCATAAAGCTTTGAAATTCTTGTCTGTCATGTATATCCTGTAATGATTTGCTTATCTTAATCTTAATGAACAAAGTTTTGCTGATGCCAGGGGTAAAATAGCGTGTGCATTTGTAATTTAGGAGTTAATTTTTTTAAAACAGCACCTTACAATCATAGACATGGCGCCTAACCTAGACCAAGGCCTCCAATGCTAAAGAGGCCGGCGCCCCAGCACCAGAGGACTAAAAGAGCAACACCGGACCCAGCACATACGCTAGCTACAGCTTAGGTGCCAGTAATTACATAGAAGAGTATATAAAGTATAGGCATAATTCTTTCTGTAAATCCATACTTATCCAAGTCGCTTTCTATTTCCTTTTGAGATTTCATTTATTTGACTCTAACCTAAAATGTTGAACCTCCATTTTTTAATCAAGATTATTTTATAACTTAATCTTATACATATCTTTTTATTACTCTTCTGGCAGACTTCATCAACAGAGTAAACGCATAAAATCAAACATACCTTAATGAAAATAAAGTCGAGAGTACTGTTAGTTTGACTTTGTCAACCTTCACATTAACCTTGACGATGATACATGGGTGTTATTTCATCTCCGTTTTAGTTAATTGAAATAACAAACTAAGAGGGGGCATCCAAGTTTTTAGGCCTTTATTTGTACACCTATAATTAGCGCATGATTCTGGCAAAAACTAGTATCCCTCTCTCGGAGTAATAAATAAAGCGAAAAAAACATCGTCATTTGCCTAGGTCATTACCTGTAGCGTTGGGGTATTTCTAAGCCGACAGTGTCGCCCCCCCCACTTCAGCTAAGCGACTTCTTTCTCTGTAGCTATATTTCAGCACCCTGCCAAGAATATCAATCTGTTTTTTCTGTTTGTGGTCCTGGCATAGGCTAACCGAAGAGTCCTGCATTCAAAGCCTTTCTAAAATTGTTTTTCATATCCTAGTCTACATTGGGGCTCCGTAGTTCAACATTAAATTCCAGTCAATTACAGGAGCAACGCCCAAGCCATTCCCTCTTTTATGAATTTGTATTATGTTTGCCAAATGTTTGCCCTTAAAATTTCTTATTGTTCTAGGATGGGAGAGTGCTGCCGTTTTTTGTCTTCAATTTCTGTTTCGTTTGTAACCCCGTCATTGTGTACCCAAATCCATAAACATTTCCTGGCATCCTATTAGATCAAACTCAGTAGTGTCTTCTAGGACTTTAAGCTCTACTTGGCAGTGCATTTAGGAGCTAGCTTGCTTTTGGTTCTGGCCCTCGGAGACATACATTTTATAATATTAAAATTATAATAAACAAATTGTTATAAGCAATCAATAATAACAATCTACAATAAACCAAACGTATTGACTGGGGGGGTCAGATCCGTACGCATAGCATAGCTTGCTAGATTTTTCTACACTGCTCTTTATTTTTTTAGCTCATCCTTTGTCCCCCTTATTATATAGTTTACCCCCCCCAACCCCACCCCCCCCTCCCCCCCCCACCTAAACATACTTCAAAACCTCTTTGTCCTTTGTGTAAAAATAATTAACAAACCGATTTTAACGGATCGAAAGTGTTAGACGGCATTGTATTTTTTGTTAAAGCGAGCCCACACAGAAAAATAAGGCGTGGGCGATCCGCTAAAGGATAGCTTTTGACAAAGCTTCTTTCTTTTTTTTAACAATGTCACGTTCGTGAACAACAGTCATCAATCAATAAATCGTGTTTCCAGTTCCCTTAATTGTCTCTAGTAATGTTCGAAACAGTCGCTCAGTTTGTAGCTAGGATCAACTAAAAATATATTTCGTCAGTCCAAATAAACTTCCTTTTCTTTTGTAAGACTTGTTGTGCTTAATGGTTGTGCAGAATATAACAATGTGTCGTAATGAAACCTGTATTTTGTTGTAACAAATCAAGTACGAGACAGTTTTTCCACACCCATAATCCCGCAGATAAGAGAAAGTGCGGAACTTTGGGTCGAAGAAACTTCAAGCATCACCTTGTTTTTATTAGAATATTTCTTCTGCATTTTAAAAAGGCCTTATCTTTTATGCCAGTTTTTCTTCAATGTTTAAACTTGGTGACCCCCCCCCAAACCATAAAAATGTGGCATTTTTCATGGAACGTTTTCCGTCTGATTTCTAGTGAATATTTATTTTTATACCATCTTGCCCTATCTTTCTCCACTTCCAACAATCTGTTGTCAATGAGATCTAAAATCCAGCCACAGCCCAATATGGATATTCAGTAGTCTTCTAGTCTTACACCATAAAGGCGAAGTTTTTTTACTTACCACGATCAACTGCAGGTCCCTTTGCTGCCTCCAGCGAACAACTTTCTTATTTCATCAAAGTGTATGGTGAGGTAAACGCCCGCGCCGGAATACAAACTGATCAGACTTGCCATTTATTGCACAGTCCAACCTTCTAATTTTTGGATTATAAAAACGCTTATGATTCTCTCTGAAAAGGACGTTGTTCCTTCAGTAATAAGAACAAAATTCCTTTTAAAGACTTCAGAGCATGATTTTAAATGTATGTCCAAGAGTGTCTCGCTTGTTTCTATTTTCTGTAATGGCGTGTATAACGTTTTCCATAATAAAAATAACCGTTTTACTTTTATCACTGGGTTAAGATTTTCTGGCCAGTCCGGGAGTTAGTAACAACATCAAAACTCAAGAGGAAATGTCACTAACGCGTATGTAGCTTCAGGATCTTCAGAAGAACGACGAACGCTAGAATTAAAAGTCAGTCTATAAGTAAGTTTTTCATTTGTGCGCCTTGGTTTTTAAAAATATGGCATTATGTGTCTTTAACAAATCAAATCTAGAGGGATGCAGAATCTTTTTGCAATGCTTCTGCTACAGCCTCTCTTTAACATCATTCTATGCATCCCCCGCTTTAAGCTGTGCTTGAGGCCGTTTGAGTCTTGTATTCCTTGATAAAACTTTCTCTTTTTCTTTCTTTTTTAGGCAGCCACAACTCAGAATAAAAGGGCAAAAATATCTGCTTCGTTTGTACAAAGACTCCTCTGCCTCCAGTTTGATTTAACATATGTTTAACGATAGCCCTGCCAAATTAGGCAACAAACAGTAGCATTAGGATCTGTCGTGTAATATCTATTTGAATGATAGTTTATCGGTGCCTGGCATTTATAACACGTCAGCGCCAGATCAGGGAACTTACTCATTAAATCTTGTCCAGGCTGAACTGTTGATGGAGAATTTCACGAATTACAGTCTGCCTTATACCTTGTTACGCCTGGGGTTCCTCTCTTTTCTGTATGGAATCGAGTCACAACCGTAAGAGTACATTTTTTAATAAACCAAACAAATATAAATAAAAAATATGGATTGAAGATTTTGACCCGATGATCTATTGAAAGAAGAAGATGGAAAACAGAACAGGGCCCTTCATTGCAAGAAGAGCTGCAGGGAGCGGGTTCTTTTGCTCCCTCGACAACGTCCAAGTACTACTGCGGACAGCCGAATTCAATCATTCTATAGAAGCATAGGGCCGAGGCTGCCAGAAGAAGGATGGATTGATCCTAACTGGGTTTGTGTGAGGAAGATGGCGCGGCATGTTGTATATAAAACTGGGTGCAGGAGGTACGTGTAAATGCTACTCAATGCCAAAACCCCAGCGTTTTTTTTAAAACTAAGCACAATAAGTCGAAACTACCTATTGCTAAGGCCAGAACAATTAACCTTTTTAGAGCTTAGAGCCGAAGCGTTAGTCGTATTACCGAACTTGGAGCAAGAGTTGCCAAACACATCTAAAATACAAAAACATACCTCTTCAAGAATTTACAATCAAACGCAAATGAACTAATAGCAGAAAATTGAAAACGAAGTTTAAGAGAGGAGACAGTCCAGAAAAACATTCGCAACAATTGACGATTCAGCCCCAACTGAGCGTGAAATGAGGTTTTAGGAGTTTTGGGGGCAAACGACTAAGCTTAGGCGGAACTTGAGGGCCTAAGGCCGCTCTTCAAACTGTTAAGGGGGAGGCACTAGCGCTCAATCTAGGAAAACTTGACGAGCTAGATGAACAAATAGAAGAAGAAAAATACACTCGCTGATGCAGATGATAACAATTTAGTGGCGGAAAGAAAAGGCTAGAATACAGCAGAAAATACAGATTTAATGTTGCTAAGGAAAGCCAGGTTAGAAATTCTGTCTACTAACAGGAGCGCAGCTAGCAGCGCAAACAAGCAGAATAAGAGAAACTATAACAGCAATACTTTATGGAAAAACACTACACTAGCAGAAAGAATAACGGACTCTGATTCAGGGAACAGGGGATTACAATAGTTAGATATATTAACAGCGTTGGGTTTGCTATCTCTACACTCGTTTATGGTTAACGTAGTGCGCAACAGGGGGCCAGTTTCCTCCTCCAACGCCTCAGCTGCGTTAAAAGTTGGCTTAGAAAACAATTAACATCACTCATAGACACAACCTATTAAAGAGTTAGCAGCAAAAGCGCTTGATGCTCTTCCTGGAATAATAGGCAGTTGTTGTTAGGTTGGTTTTGTCTACTATAGGTAAGGTGGCTGGTTCAATGGGCTGACCATCTGTGTACGTTAGGAGTGCTAGCTGCGATTAATTTTTAGTGAAATAAGTAAAGCTAATCAGAAAAGTAAAAATACACAAGGGCTGTCTTTTCGTAGTATGACTGTCAGTGAGAGGCAGATAAACATGTGGCTCGCCTTTATGGTAGTGGAACGCTTTCTGCTGTGGGTGCTTTCTGGCTGGGGGCGTTATAACCGGATCGTCTTCTTCCGGGCTAGGTACTTTCATTTTAAAATGGATGGGGCGGGCCTTGTTGTTTAATTATTTATTGTGCCTAATGTCTTGGTCGTCCAGCTATGAGGATTTCAATGTTATTAATTTGTATTCATGCCATATCTGCAGTCTAAGGTCAGAGGGCAGCATGTATTAAACCAACGGCTACAACAAAGTCAACCTTTGAATAGCATGTGCAAGAACGTTTTGAACCTTTGTGTGCTTGCAGGCCAAATCAACAGACAGAGTTAATATCATCTTTGTAAATTACAGAAATTGTTTTCTGGCATCAAAGCCTGTAGATTGATCAACTATGATAGCCTTGGTCTGTGCTTGCGCTCCTATACACACAAACGTATGTCCTTCTGGATCAATAAGTCATTTGCACATCCTGGAATTGTTAACCCTTTCCTTTTATCTGTAAATGTTGTCCAGGCATTAGGGTGTTTTCTGTTTTATTGATCCCATCTAAACTTGTGCTATGGGTGAAAAGAGGTGTGGCTAGGCCAGTGTCATAAGTATATTCTCTTTTTGCGCCCACAAATACAATGTGCCTACCCTGATTGCGGTCTAACTTTTGTTCTAAAATCAGTTGAAGCTCAATGTTAAATTCGTTGCAGATTCTATCATATGCATTATTGATCATGGGCTGTTGAAAGGATAAACGCGTTGTCGTATAGTGTTAGAGAACTACTTGTAAGTTCAGTTAGTATGACGTCTGGCTGGTAATAACATGGAAAGTTATTTACTGACCTTACTAAAAGCATTAGGATGGTTTAAATGGTTTGCATATGAAAACACGCAGCCAGTAGTGCCACAGTAAACATAGCAAAAATTTAACTGTTCTGGAAAAAAAAGCCATAGGGCGAGATGACCATGCTGATGGCACTTGACACTTTTATTGGCGGATTAATATCTAGTTAGTGGATTTACAAGTCTGACTGGAAGCCGTATGATCATCTACGGCAATGGTTTTAAATTGCTTAAAGTCTAAAGTATATGGGTGTTATAAAACGCTCCTACATTGTAAGTAGCATGTTCAATATATTTAAAGGCTACATTTATTTTAAATGTTTTTTAAATAGTTATAAAAAGGATGTACATCTTATAACCAGCAAAACGAGCGTGTGTTTTAACGTATCCAAAAGGTCCATTGGGCGGGAGTGTAGGATTGCCTTAAGAATTGGTTTTAAAGATTAAGAGGGTTAAACATAATCTGAAGGGACTCAAAATAATGGATCAATATTAGTAACGAAAAGGCGGGGTCAAAGAAGTCTGTAAAAAAATACCAGAAGGTTATTACAATTTTTGTTTTTTAAAAAAGCACTTAGCGAATTTGGAATATTGCTAACAATCAATGAAGCAAACCTCAGAATACTATACAATTCCACAAGAAGAAAGAAGTGCGTACACTTTCCCTAACGGCTGGCTAAATCATGGGCTTCACAATAGTGATAGAACTTATAGATTTAGTACAAGAGAAGATGTTCATCAATTGAAGTAATAAACTTCTGATTTTCTCGTAAACCCTATTTTGTATGTCCATTTACACCAGTTAAAAACAGATGTTTAATTGTGTTTAATGGAATCCATCTACAATTCTGCGAGCACTTCCGTCAATTAAGGCTGGGTTTTGCGATTATCAGTTATACGGTTTGGAAGGGAGGCAGGGACGGTGAATTTAAAGAGATAATTGAGGGTTCTTAAATTTTCAGTGGATGTAAAAATACACTAATCAAGGATGGCAGCAGGTTAATTGTAAGATTTGGCAATAGAGCTCGAAGTCGAAAGATAATATTAGAAAAGTGGGGAGGGATCCTGTCCCGCGGGCGTCAATAGTGTTGGAGAGAATGTAAATATCTTTGTTCACGATCACCCTATCTTATCTAGCACGTAAGCCCCCCGTTTTAATGTGCTAATTACGTCGATTTTTAGAGGTTTTGGGGTGCTAATTTTTTTGTAAAACGGGTGTTAATTTTAGCCAAAAGTGACATGAGATGGACGTGATGTAATGTGAAAAGGGGGTTTTCGTGCAAAATAACAGGGTGGTCTTGAACATAGATATTTACATTCTCTGAGAGAGAGAGAGAGAGAGAGAGAGAGAGAGAGAGAGACTCAAGACTCAAAAACTTTATTACTCAAGGATAGAGATTTTAGGCAGTGCCTATTCTTCCAATCTGTCCTTGCTATTCTACAACATTCAATTTCAACTAAACAGACTGCACATATTAATAATGACAGAAACAATGAAGAATATAGCAACATTATAATATTAACAATAACAATAGTAATAAGAATAATAATTATTTTTTTAAAAAAAAAATTTTTAAAAAAAAATCCATTACAAAACTACACAAACACAGTCAGACACATACGCTCGCGCGCTCACATGCATGCACACGCCCACACATACACGCACGCATGCGCATACCCACATCCACCACACACACACATACACACACACACACACACACACACACACACACACACACACACACACATTTTCATTAGCTAATATAGAGGCAAGCATAAAAGTAGGGCGTTGAGACTATGATCAAAAGGTTAGATTTATTGTTCAAGTAAATGTTTAAGTACTGCTGATTTGAAGGACGGCAGTGATTGACATGTTTTGGCAGACGGAGGAAGAGAGTTCCACACAGATGGACCAAAAAATGCAAAACTAGATTTGAACAAATCAATGCGGACACGTGGTAAAATGTAATTATTTGAATCATATCGCGTTGTTGCCATTTGGATAAACTCAGCAAGATATGTTGGCGCCATATTTGCATGGACTTTAAACATTAGTACTGCCTTATTATAGGTCAGTTGGCTCTGCAGTGGTAACATCATTAGTTTTGCGAATTTGCCCGTGGTTGATAGAGACTTGTCGGGAAGAATCAGCTTAATTCCCCGTCTATGCATAGAGTTGATTTTTTTTATGTGATTTTCACCGGCACCACTCCAGACAGTGGGACGCATAGTTGATGTGAGAAAGGCAATGGGCTTCAAAAAATAAATTTCCGGATATGTGGTTCAACATAATAACTGAGTTTATTGAGTAAAAACAAATTGCGAGCCAACTGTTTGCAAACATGATTATATGTGATTGCCATTTAAAGTTCTCATCAATGGTCACGCCTGTCACGACCGACCCCTGGAGGTCTGCCCTGACAGGATCGGTCTAGGTGGGAGTGAAGGGAGTGACTGACCTCACACGCCCCGCAAGAGACCACACAATAAAGATTACGATACAACACCCCATTTATTCACAACACACACAATCGCAAATAAATATTTCAACACACGCCACCATGCACAATCACAATCAAGCATTCCAACGCACACAACATGCACAATCACAATCAAGCATTCCAACACACACAACATGCACAATCACAATCAAGCATTCCAACACACACAACATGCACGATTATAAATAAACATTTCACCATACGACGTACACAATCACAATTACAGCATCCCAGCACATATGACATATACACAATTATAAAGAAACATTTCCAGCATCCATCCCTTCCCACACCCTGGAGTGCCTCCACACCCCTGCCTTCGTCAAGTCTACTGGGAGCACCCTGTCGCACTAGGTGCTCCGAACCGGGTCGGTTCTTTAAGGGAGTCGCTCACAGCCGACACCCTCGACACACAAGCAGGCAGTGACGAGCGCGTCCCGGGGGGGGGGGGGGGGGGAGGAAACGTGGCGTTGTTACTGGAGGTCCTGGACGGGGATCAGGGCCGGCCAGTCAAGCCGGCGGGCTTTACCATCCAGTCCGCGGTCCCAGCCAGAGCGTGGCCTCAACCAGCACGTGGCACCATCCAGTCCGCGGTCCCAGCCAGAGCGTGGCCTCAACCAGCACGTGGCACCATCCAGTCCGCGGTCCCAGCCAGAGCGTGGCCTCAACCAGCACGTGGCACCATCCAGTCGCGGTCCCAGCCAGAGCGTGGCCTCAACCAGCACGTGGCACCATCCAGTCCGGACTCCGGGTGAAGCCCCGGGAGGGGGGGGGGGGGGGGGGGGGGAAACGTAGCTGGGAGGAGAGAAGAAAGGGGAGGGAAGGAAGAAGGAAGGAGGAAGGGCACTGGAACCCCGCTGTCAGTACAGTCCGACCCATGCTGCCAAACCCTAACAGCCACTCGCATGATGGCGAGGGGAAGTTTACTAAATGCACCAACAATCCCAGCCCAACACAGACCCGAGCATAACACAGCAAACCCATCGAATCAGGAATGTTCATTAGGGTCTTCCCACACGATGCAGGCAAAAGACTGCATTAAATCAACAGGTTATAAAACAAATATGAATTATCTTCCCCTTCTCTCACTCACGTTCAACATTTGCCTCCCTTAGGAAATAACCAACACAGCGACCATCGCTTCACAACTGCCACCACATCTGCAAATAATAATTCAATGGCATAATTGTCACATTCTATAGCCACATTTCAAATAACACAAATCTCCAACCACGCATCCAAACGACAAATCATGCGTACGCACGCTCGCGAACATAAAACTCGCTCCCCCTGCAACACAAACAGACGGCGGAGGATAAGAGTCCGGCGATGTGACAGGGCAAGCAGCACTGACAGCTCCCCCCCG
>CM031619.1:1768538-1966038 GCA_018398815.1 Conus ventricosus
CGGCTCGTTCGAGAGGGTTTTCCCCTACCCCAAAGGCTAGGCTTATATCTGTTTTAGTCGGGCTCCCCTCTGTGTGTGTGTGTTGTGTTCGCCCGCGCATGTTTGAGGTATGTGTATGTGTGCGCGTGCGCTCCAAATGTACTAGTGCTGTGTATCCTACATGTGCATGCGGCCGTGCAGACGGGAAAAGGGCCCATGTGACTGAAATTGATAGAGGGAAAATTGTCTACTCTCTCTCTCTCTCTCTCTCTCTCTCTCTCTCTCTCTCTCTCTTTTCTCTCTCTTCTCTCTCCCCTCTCTGTCTGTCTCTCTCTCTTAGTTGCTTGTTATGCCTGGTTGCCAGTCACATTTAGTCCTGCATCAAGGCAAGCGCTGGATGAACAAAAAAACATGCCTTTGCTTATCTGCTACCCTTGGGGGAAAGTATCCTCCTCCCCTTCACCCCCATCCTCGTCTCTCTCTCTCTCTCCCTCTCTGTTAAAGTTATTAATAGATGAATTAGTAAGATCAATAAGTCTCAGAAGAATTTCTGGACTGTAATTCGCAAAATATCGCCGAAACGAACTCAGCCTAGAAACAACATTTCAGCTGAGATGTGGTTTCAACATTTTCAAGCCTTGTTAGAGTTAAATACTGAGAGTGAGCCAAACCAAGAGGGTTGGAGGGGTTTGAAGATGAGTCTGATAGCTATATGGACCGTCCCATTAGTGAAAAAAGAAGTATTATTAGCTATTAAAAAACTGAAAAACCGTAAAGCAGCAGGCCCCCGATGGCATTATTGGTGAACTGTTCAAATACTCTCCTGCCCAAGTTGTGCAGTTTTGTGTGAAATTGTTTAACAAATTGTTTGATACTGGTACGTTTCCAAATAACTGGACAGAATCAATAATTTTGCCCATATTTAAAAAGGGTGATGCTAATAATCCAAACAATTATAGGGGCATCTCCCTAAGCAATATAAGTAGTAAACTGTACGGAATGATAGTAAATAATAGGCTGCAAGAAGGGGATAGAGGAAAAAAACATCACTGGTGATCACCAAGCTGGTTTCAAAAAGGTTATTCGATGTTGATCACATGTTTACTTTAATGGCTATCGTTCAGAAACAGTTTTCCTATAATCGAAAATTGTACGTTGCTTTTATAGACTTTGAAAAAGCGTTTGATTCCATAAATAGAAATCTTCTTTGGCCCGTCATGATTAAAAACGGTATTAGGGGTAAACTCTACAGATGTATCAGGAGCATGTATGATGTAGTTAGAGCTAGAGTTCGTTGTGGCGCTAAACTGACAGATTTTATTAACTGTACAGCTGGGGTTAGGCAGGGGGATGCTTGCAGCCCTGTTCTATTTTCGCTCTTTATTAATGAATTAGCCATTGAAGTGATCAACAATGGAAGACATGGGGCTTTGCTGACACTGGATGCTTTTGAATTGTTTATACTTTTATTAGCAGATGATGTGGTTTTGATATCGGAGACTGTTATTGGTTTACAGACTCAACTGAATAGTTTACAACGCGCAGCTGCTTCTCTCCAACTAAGGGTTAATTTGTCCAAAAGTAACATCATTGTATTTCGTAAGGGTGGTTATCTAAGTGCACGAGAAAGATGGTTCTATGATGATGACGCAATGCCTGTTGTGAATGCTTATAAGTATTTGGGTATATTTTTCTCTACACGTCTAAGTTTTGTTGGTGCGTGCAAGGATCTTGCTAGCAGAGCCAAAAATGCTTTACTCTGTATTATGAAGAATTATATATTCTCAATAATACGTCTTTTGATGTATTTCTCAAGTTGTTTGACAGTCAGGTTCAACCAATTGTACAGTATGGGTCTGAATTATGGGGGTTAGATGGTGCTGCTGTATACTGTGAGTCTGTGCACCTGTTCGCATTAAAAAGGTTCTTGGGTGTGGACAGGCGCACGCCTAACGACTTGATTTATGGTGATACGAATAGATTCCCCATATACATAGTCTCAGCAGTAAAATGCATTCGTTATTGGCTGAATTTACTTCAAATGGAGGACCACAGATTACCACGCAAAGCTTATAACATGTTATATGGTCTTGATGCTAGAGGAAAAAAAACAACTGGGTTAGTAAAGTTCGTACTTGTCTTTTTGAATATGGTTTTGGTTTCGTGTGGTTAAGTCAAGGTGTTGGAAATGTTAAGCAGTTTTTACATTGTTTTCGTCAACGATTGATTGACTGCACTTGGCAAAAATGGTCAGACCATGTGCAGCATAGTGAGAGGTTTGATTTCTATAGAAATGTTTGCAGCTTTCATGATCTGAAACCTTATCTAACTTTAGAAATGGACAGGCACTTGAAATATATCATGACCAAATTTAGGTTTGGAATATCAGAATTGGCAGTTCACAAGTTTAGATACAAAACCGTTGTTGATGACAATGTCTTGTTGTGTCCGCTTTGTAAAGAGTCTCCGGAAAATGAAATCCATTTTGTTCTTTGCTGTCCAGCCCTAAAGAACATTAGAACCAAATGTATTCAGCCAAAATTTTACAGACAGCCTTCTCTATTTAAATTGACTATACTTATGTCGTCAACCTCACCAGAAGTTGTTCGAAATTTCTCATTGTTTTTGTATAAGGCATTTAGATTTAGAGAAACAGTTACTTCTTGATGTTCTAAAATGATTTATGTCTAGAATGTTTGACAATCATGAGCATTTATCTCAGTTCATATATTATGTTCACTCACCCCTTCATAAAGGGCTAAGGCCTATATGAATAAATCATCCGAATCATCCGAATCCGAATCCGAATCCCTCTCTGTCTCTCTCTCTCTCTCTCTCTCCCTCTCTCTCTCTCTCTCTCTCTCTCTCTCTCTCTCTCTCTCTCTCTCTCTCTCTGTACCAAATTTTGTGGATTCTTTGTCATGTTCATTGTATTGTCTGTTTTATACATGCTAACTGTTGTCCATTATAGCCTTTCTATATGCCCCCCCCCCCCCCCACACACCCACCGCCCATCCCCCCACTTCTCTCCTCTTCTTCCCCTCTTTTCATTTTTTTTCCATTTTATTTCCCTTTATTATTGTATCGCCGAGTTTTTGTTTTGTTCATACATTATTTCATTTCACTGCACATTATAGTTCTCACTCAGGGTAGGACTGGATGTAAAAAAAAGAAAAAAAGAAAAGCATTATTGCTTATCTATTATCCACATAAACAAAGAATCAATCATATCTTTCTCTCTCTGTCATCGTGTGTTCGTGTACGTTTCGCGCTTACGCGCGCGCTCACGCACACTCAGGCGCGCGCGCGCGCGCGCACACACACACACACACACACACACACACACACACACACACACACGTGCGCGCGCGCACACACACACACATACAGGCGCGTGCGCGTGCACGCACACACACACACATGCATACACACACATATACATACACACACGCGCGCGCGTGCACACACACACAGAGTCATACACACACACACACACACACACACACACACACACACACACACACACGCGCGCACACACACGCACACACACGCACACACACAGTCATACACACACACACACACACAGTCACATACACACACACACACACACACACACACACACCACACACACACACACAGTCACACACACACGCACCACACACACACACACACACACACACACACACACACACGTACGAACGCGCACCAGACGAGTTGTTTGCCCCTGAGCTCTCAAGCACTCGCGCCCTCCTCCACGGTTATTTTTGTAAACAACAAACATGGCGTCCAGACTGGGCAGTGCTGTCAGTCGTCGATTTTTCGCTGTTCAAGGCCCCTCAGCTGTGGGAGGCGACCACCACGGTAAGTTTTATTCAGACATTTAATCTCTCTTCGCAACGCTGGCCCGGTAACAGCCCATGTCGTGAGCAGATGGTGCTGTTTTGCTCTATAATTCTCTCGCTCGCTAACTCACTGACACAGTTTACTATCATTCGAATTATTGTCTGCAGTGAATCACTGAATGTGTTCGTCATGTTTGCAACCTCCGGGGCCCGTATGACCTCAGGCGTCATATAGGGATTTACAAAACAAACTGCAGATTTCATTTTCCTGTGACGCATTATTTATCAGCTAGTCGGGCCTGCAAGTTTTCTGTGCAAATAATATGCACTTTGCAAGCGACTGAGACCGAAACAGGTGCCGTTACGTGCAAGCGATTGTTGGCAGTTTTGGCAAACGGCCATGGCGGATGATTTCAAGGTTCTTGGGACAGTCACAGGTCACCTTGTCAGCTCACTAGGCATTGACTGCACACAGTTGAATAGTTAAACAATAATTATTAAATCTTGTGAACCTGATAAATACACGAGTTATATATAGACAATTTATCCTTCTCTTCTCCAGCGTTGAGGCCCCACAATCAAATTTGATTATTCGGGCTCCTATAACTGGGGGCTTCGCTGCAGGTAAATCTGGGTTGTAGATGCATCTTTAGAGTTGAGTTATACATCATGGTGATGATAGGGGGTGGAGGAAGAGGGGAGGGGGGGGAGGGGTCTGAAACTCAAAGACGTAAACTAATGATGGAAAGCTTGTTTCTGTAGTAGGCTATGTTCAGTTTCTTTTCAATTGGTAGCTGGGGGAGGGGTTGGGTGACCGATAGTAACTATATACATTGTTTTTTTTTGTTTGTTCTATAATTTTAGTGAAAATAGAGGCTGCATAGTGAATGTTTACCGTTCAGTGCCCCACAATAGTACAAACAAAGGTGTTCCCAGGTGCCTGGGAAATCTCATGATAATTAACAAAAAATTCTAGTTCAGAAACTACAAAAGATAGAAAAATGAAATCTATATCATTTTTTAAGGAAATTGAATGAAGATTTTGAATCTGGGCTTCTTTTCTTTTAATTTTGATAATAAAAAAGTATTTAGGCTTTTAGATTTGGATAGATTTTTTGCACGATCAAAAACATATGTATTTACCACATCCAAACAAGAACACACAGCAAAAAAAGTTGAAAATAAAGTTTGTATTGTCACACTACACCTGTAAATGAAAGTAAAACAGTTTGGAAGTCTATCAAGACGCTCACACTCGATGCAGACTGACCAGTCCACGACCACGCCCCCCCTCTCCCCACCACGCCCCTTGCTGGACTGCAACCCTCTCTTTCACCCCTCATCTTCCCCTACCTTTCCGTCTGCACCGTGTCACCCGCGAGCAGGCCACGCTCGCCTCTCGCGCTGACTTTCAATCACTGGCCACCGGCAGGCAGTGCAGAGTACACACTAGGCTGGCTCGTTCGACACAAGTCAGCTGAACACACACTGAGGTCACAGAGCCCTACTCAATAACTGACGAATATGGTCGACAATTCCACCACTATCATCATCTCACCTTCATGCTCGAGTGAGTCGTTGAATAAAAGATTATTGTCTTTGTCAAAAATCATCAGCAGAGCCTGCTCAGCTGTGTAAATACGTTGATTTGGTTGCTGGGCTTGTCGAAGTTTGAGCCGCCATCTTTGCCAGCGAGACGAAGTGCTGGCTGGTCATCCAGTCAGTGATGAGAATAAATGGGCTTTCCCCTCACGTGTGGTCATTTACATATAATTTTAAGACTACAGACATATAAGGCTTTCTACGCAAACTCTATTTGAGTCCGTTGATAGAAATAGTAACGAATGAAAATTCAAGAAAAATGCATGACGTCAGGGGACTTCCCATAGGCACTGGAAAAGCACTTTTATTACAGCGTCAGCTGACTGACTAAAGGCACGCAACTGGTTAAACTTGGGTAAGTTCGTTTCTAGGATAATCATTAGAGAGAGAGGGAAAAGTAGCAAACAACTCAAATTTGGCTAAACACTTGAGTATGATTATTTGAAGCAAATCCTTTGGTTCAAAGCTAATTAACCTATCATAGTTTATAAGGTAGGGATAACATCCAAAGAGAGAGAGAGAGAGAGAGAGAGAGACAGGGGAAGGGAGAGGCAGGAGGAGAAGGGAAGGAGGGACATTATTTACTAAACCGGATGTGTAACATCACAAGAATGACATCACTAGGCCGGCAGTGATAAGGCCAGTTGTATGTTGGGTTTTAGGGATACGAACTCACAACGGTTTGACTGACTGACTGTGAGCTCGGCGAGCACTCTTAACTTGCTGAGGCAGATCCCAGCTGGTTTTGTAGTGCTAAGATTTGGCCAGCCAGGGCAAGGAGGCAGCAGGGCTCTTAACATGGGAAGTTGAGGTAGTCCGCTATTCCCTTCAGGTTGCCTGACCAGTTGCTCAGAAAATGCCACAGATCTGGATGCAAAAACTGACGTACACAAAGGGAAAATAAAGCAAGTGTAATGTAATGCATGGTGTTTGGTGATGAAGGATGGTGCCTGATGCCCACCAGTGCTCTCTCAAATGTCAGATTTACTTGGCAGGCATTAACATATGTACGATGTTGCGCATGTAGGAGGCTATGTATGGAATTGCCACTGCTCAGGAAAATTCCAGATCAACACCCAAGCGGCAGGGATGGTAAATGGAATTTGTCTTTCAATTTAATTCAGTTTTTTGGTGCAGTTGACCGGTGTCAGATCTCAGATCTTGTTTCACATCAAGACTTAATATGAAGACAAGGATTACTCCAATAAGTCCCTTATGGATCAGACATGAATCTAAAAAAGAAAAAAAAAAGGTGGGGGGGGGGGGGGGGGGCTAAAGTATATTACTCAAGCATGCTTATAAGAGATAAAGACTGTCGAGTTCCATCCACTTAATGTGTCTTTGAGAGTGTTGCTCAGATTTCTTGTTCAGCACAGTATGTCTGAGGCTTGGCTGATAACTGGATTAAATTCGGTTTTGTAAAACTAGGCTTAGAGTGCAGTTCTGTCATGTTGTCTTCAATCAGAATAGAATACCTCAAAGTGATTACTCACATCCTTATTTTTCATCTTGGGGTGGGGAGGAGGGGGGAGTATCGATACTCTGTGGCCCTTCGTGCCCCCCTGTCATGGTGACCTCACTTCTGATCCCTCTCCACATCCCATACTCCTGTTGAGGTGGCATCAGTTCAAAATGTCTTTCAAACAGATCTGCAGGCTCGTGAGGACAGTGATTGGATGGAAAACACAGCACCCTCCAACGGGGGATGCACACTTACACTGGCTCTGCATGCAAGTCAAAGTATTGTCGTCAGCAGGTGACTTAGAAAGGTATGTCCTGCATTTTGCTGGATCAGAACAGGCACTTCAGAACACCACCACAGTGACTTAGAAAGTTATGTCCGCATTTTGCTGAATCAGAACAGGCACTTCAGAACACCACCACAGTGACTTAGAAAGTTATGTCCGCATTTTGCTGGATCAGAACAGGCACTTCAGAACACCACCACAGTGACTTAGAAAGTTATGTCCGCATTTTGCTGGATCAGAACAGGCACTTCAGAACACCACCACAGTGACTTAGAAAGTTATGTCCGCATTTTGCTGGATCAGAACAGGCACTTCAGACCACCACCACAGTCCTTCGAATGAGACTATAAACCGAGGTTCCGTGTGTGAACGCATGCATAACATCTTGCACACACGTAAAATCCCATCGCCAACTTTCGGAAGAGTAGGCCAGTTTGGCCGTTGGTATGGATGACACGTTACACATAGCATGCGCCCTGCGTGAGAAATGGAAAGAATGAAGGAAGTAAAGAAAATGAGTGATCGATATTGAACGATACTGACTGGATGACACGGGAAACGACTGAATGAAGCGCCAGCTGGCAGCTCTTCAGTCGGCACTACCCAGGTAGGCAGCCCGTTGTGAAAACGAGTGTTGATTGTTAAAGCGCTTAGAGCTTGGCCTCTAGCCGAGAATAGGCGCTATATAAGTATTCATTATTATTATTATTATTATTACTTAGAAAGTTATGTCCTGCATTTTGCTGGATCGAAACAGGCACCTCTGAACACCACCACAGTGACTTTGCAGCAGAGCAGTGTCTCCTTCAGTGGGTTGCCTTGGTTCTGCTCCTTTTCATGGTGTGATGCAGGGGCTGCAACTGCACTCCTCTGGGTGTGGCTGTGTGAAGGATAGTCGGGAGTCAATGGCATGAAAGTCAGGCCACTTGGGGAACACAAGAGGCAAAAAAAAAGGGGTGGGGTTGGGGACAGGGGTGGGAGGTTGGGGTGGATATGACTGCTACGGATATGTTTTTGAACTTGCACACATGTAGCTGAGGAAGGGCAGCTGTTGTTTTAATAGCTTTACCTCTCTAGTTTACTCAGTCATTTTTTTTTCTTTAATTAGTGAGTGTGGACTGGGTAAATGTCCAGTATAGAAAGTAAAGAGTAAAGGGTAACCTGTGGATTGATGGTGCCGACAGGCGGCGCCAAACGCTGGAAGATGCTGTCTTTACTGATAGCGCTGCCTGGAGTGGCCGTGTGCTGGGTCAACGCTTTCTACATCAACGCCAGCCATCAGGACCGTCCAGAGTTTGTTGCCTACCCTCACCTTCGTCTGCGAACCAAGGTACGGACTTTCCTGATTGGTAGCTGACCCATGAGGTCAAACATTGTACTGTCTATCACGCATGGCAAACAACCGTACCAAACACTACACTTGTTGTACACAGCTGACGGCCATCTAGAATTTTTCAGGAGCTCTTCCGGTTTCAAGTTTCCTGGAATGGGTCATCTCATCATCATTCTCTTGCCCATGATGGGCGCAGAGGAGAGATGAGAGACACTCTCGAAGCCAGGCACCGCCATCCGGCCCTGTCCTCTGCCTGTCGCATCAGCGTAGGGCCATCCATCCTGGTCCATTCTTTGATGTTGTCCATCCGGCATTTGGCTTGTCGTCCCCTTTGTCTGCCACCTTCCAGCGTGCCCTGGATGACTGTTTTGGGCAGTGAATTGTGGCGTATGACATGCCCAAACCACGACAGCTTCCTCTTCTTGACTGTTGCCAAGAGGGGTTCTTGGGGGCCTGCAAGTGATGCTATTTGGCTCCTCACAAGGTCGTTTGTCTTCCGGTCTTGCCAAGAGATCCCGAGCAAGCGCCTGAAGCATTTAGTTTCAAACGTCTGGATTCTCTTGGTGGTCTGTGCTGTCATGGTCCAGCTTTCGCAGCCATACAGCAGGATGGACAGCACCAGGGACTTGTACAGCTTCATCTTTGTAGGAAAGCTGATCTCCCTGCTCTTCCAGATCTTGTTTAGCTTTGCCATTGCTAAACTTGCCATTGCCATCAGAGAGACCTGTTCCACAACTTCATTGACTTTAAGAAAGCGTTTGACAGGGTGTGGCACAAGGGTCTGTGGCAGGTGCTCAGAAAGTTTGGCATAGAGGAGGGTCTCGTCCAAACCATCCAGGCGCTGTATAACACCGCCAGCAGCGCAGTCCTCCTCAACAACCAGATAGGGGACTACTTCAAGACCACAGTTGGAGTCCGTCAAGGCTGCCTGCTATCTCCCGTACTGTTCAATCTCTTCCTGGAAAACATCATGCGTGAAACCCTCCATGACTTCCACTCCACTGTCTCCATCGGAGGAAGAACCATCAATAATCTGAGGTTCACAGATGACATCGACCTGATGGGAGGCAGCAACGAAGAACTACAAGACCTGACAAAGAGACTGGAAGAAAGGGCAGGTGCATATGGAATGGAAGTGAGCACAGAAAAAAGCAAAGTCTGGTCAACAGCACAACCAACACCCATGCTGAAATCTACATGAACGGACAACAGCTTGAAGAAGTGGGCGGTTTCAAATACCTTGGCGCCAATCTCACCAAAGACGGTCGCTCTACAACAGAAATCAAGACCAGACTAGCGATCACAACAGCAGCAATGGAATGGGTAAACTGATGCAAAAAAAAAAAAAAAAAAAAAAACGAAAAAGAAAAAAAATCCCCAATTTTAAAAGTTTCTTCTAAACTTCCAAGAGAAAAGATACATTTTTTCAGTTTCAGTGTTTGTTGTTGGAAAAGAAAGATGAAGTGTTTGCCCAGGTGAATGAAAAATGAATTATTTTAACCAGGTGCTTGACGGATATCAGAAATTACGCTACGTAGAAGTAGATTCCAGAAGTAGCTCTAGGTTACAGGCACCATAAGTAGTGTGTTGGATCCAGTCTTTAGCACCATAAGTAGTGTGTTGGATCCAGTCTTTAGCACCATAGTAGTGTGTGTTGGATCCAGTCTTTAGCAGGTGTGTTGGATCAAGTCTTTAGCACCATAAGTAGTGTGTTGGATCCAGTCTTTAGCAGCTAAGTAGTGTGTTGGATCCAGTCTTTAGGAGGATGAGATTCATGCCATGTCATGTATATCGCTCACAGCATTGTGGGATATAAGGGGGACAAAGTGCGTTGTTGCAGCAACGTGTGCATTACATCAACTGATTGTTACTGAAGCATGAAATTGATTATGATTGTCTTTCTACTTCTCTTGAAAAGTCATTTGAAATTCATGACATAACTGAATCATGAAAACTGAAAAAAAAAGAAAAAATGTTTATGAGCACTGATAGGCAGGATTTGTTTGTTTGTTTCCTGCTGCAGGTGCTATTTTTATGGGAGGGAGTTGGCTTGGTTATCGGTCAGCAGGAGCATTGTTGTCAGTAAAGGGGACTACTTGTTGCAAACAAAACATGCCTGACTCAAAATATGACCCAAAAACAGCTTCTGACAGACTTTCCAGACATAGGAATACAAATGGTACAAGTATACAAGACATGAGTCAGTGTGTCGAAATGAAAGGGAGCAAAAGGATTGTAAGGGTTTACTGGGAGTGTGTATTCAAAAATGTGTATTTGTATATTTAAACTTGATTTACAGCAGGGAGCTGCAGTTTATTGAGGATCACTTCCGAGTCTGTCGGAGAGCAGAGACGTTACAGAGATCAGTGAGAGTTATAGTGGACATGCTCAGGTCACGTCCGCTGCAGAAGTGAATATTTGAAGAAAAAAAATGTTTGGGGTAGGATCCAGCTGGCAGACTGAAATTGAAGGAGCCCATCCGTCCTCTCCCTCTCCGACACGTTTGTTTCAACCACATCACCATTGTTCCTCTTCCGCCCCACCTCTCTCCCACCCCCCTCTCTCCCACCCCACCTTTCTCCCACCCCACCTTTCACTCTCTCTCTCCCACCCCACCTTTCACTCCCTCTCTCCCACCCCACCTTTCACTCTCTCTCTCCCACCCCACCTTTCACTCTCTCTCTCCCACCCCACCTTTCACTCTCTCTCTCCCACCCCACCTTTCACTCTCTCTCTCCCACCCCACCTTTCACTCCCTCTCTCCCACCCCACCTTTCACTCTCTCTCTCCCACCCCACCTTTCACTCCTCTCTCCCACCCCACCTTTCACTCTCTCTCTCCCACCCCACCTTTCACTCCCTCTCTCCCACCCCACTTTTCACTCTCTCTCTCCCACCCCACCTTTCACTCTCTCTCTCCCACCCCACCTTTCACTCCCTCTCTCCCACCCCACCTTTCACTCCCTCTCTCCCACCCCACCTTTCACTCCCTCTCTCCCACCCCACCTTTCACTCCCTCTCTCCCACCCCACCTTTCACTCTCTCTCTCCCACCCCACCTTTCACTCCCTCTCCCACCCCACTTTTCACTCTCTCTCTCCCACCCCACCTTTCACTCTCTCTCTCCCACCCCACCTTTCACTCTCTCTCTCCCACCCCACCTTTCACTCCCTCTCTCCCACCCCACCTTTCACTCTCTCTCTCCCACCCCACCTTTCACTCCCTCTCTCCCACCCCACCTTTCACTCTCTCTCTCCCACCCCACCTTTCACTCCCTCTCTCCCACCCCACCTTTCACTCTCTCTCTCCCACCCCACCTTTCACTCTCTCTCTCCCACCCCACCTTTCACTCCCTCTCTCCCACCCCACCTTTCACTCTCTCTCTCCACCCCACCTTTCACTCTCTCTCTCCCACCCACCTTTCACTCTCTCTCTCTCTCGACCTCCTTGAACCCACCTGTTGACTCATTGCCCTTTCAGTTTACGGGCACCAGCATATGGCTGGTTCCCATCCCACAAGCACCTGAGGTGGGACACTCTACTCCAGGCTGTGGGTGTCAGATGCACTGCTGGGGCCAGGGCACCATGAACGACATCATTAGCACGTCTGCAACACCTGTAGACAGCTGTGATGACTTTTTTTTTTCTTTTTTTTTGGTGAAAGCTGTGATTTTTGTAATGGTCTTTTTTGTTGTTGAAAGCTTTGATTTTCATAGTGGTCTTTTTTTGTTTTTTGTTGAAGCTGTTCTTTTTATGTTTTTGTTTTTTACCAGCAGGACACTATAGAAGAAGGTAGTTTTGGAAAGTGAATAAATAAGAATTATTGACTGTTTGAAATGCTTTCCTTCTCTAGCCAATTATGTCAAAGGTAGACATTCTGCTGGAATTCAAAGGCCAGTTCGGTGCCCAGCCAGTTCTTATAGCTGATTATAATCTTTTTTTCTGATACTTCTCTGTCCAAACAATCACCTTTAGCCACACAATGTGGAACATTGCAGTATCATCAGGATCCCCCAAAAACAAAACTGGAAGAACAGGGGAGCTAATCTAACCTCCATTCTCAGACAGATGTCAAGAATGCTGCCCGTAATAAAATCACTGCATTGAAACACATTCCAACTACCTCACTTCTCTCCGTTTCAAGATGTCAAGAATGATAGCGTTAATGAAACCACTTCATTGAAACACATTCCAACTACCTCACTTCTCTCCGTTTCCAAGACGTCAAGAATGATAGCCGTTAATGAAACCACTTCATTTGAAATACATTCCAACTACCTCACTTCTCTCCGTTTCCAAGACGTCAAGAATGATAGCCGTTAATGAAAACCACTTCATTGAAACACATTCCAACTACCTCACTTCTCTCCGTTTCCAAGACGTCAAGAATGATAGCCGTTAATGAAACCACTTCATTGAAACACATTCCAACTACCTCACTTCTCTCCGTTTCCAAGACGTCAAGAATGATAGCCGTTAATGAAACCACTTCATTGAAACACATTCCAACTACCTCACTTCTCTCCGTTTCCAAGACGTCAAGAATGATAGCCGTTAATGAAACCACTTCATTGAAACACATTTGAAATACCTCACTTCTCTCCGTTTCCAAGACGTCAAGAATGATAGCCGTTAATGAAACCACTGCATTGAAACACATTCCAACTACCTCACTTCTCTCCGTTTCCAAGACATCAAGAATGATAGCCGTTAATGAAACCACTTCATTGAAACACATTCCAACTACCTCACTTCTCTCCGTTTCCAAGACGTCAAGAATCACTTGATTGAAACACATTCCAACTACCTCACTTCTCTCCGTTTCCAAGACATCAAGAATGGATAGCCATTAATGAAACCACTTGATTGAAACACATTCCAACTACCTCACTTCTCTCCGTTTCCAAGACGTCAAGAATGATAGCCGTTAATGAAACCACTTCATTGAAACACATTTTAACTACCTCACTTCTCTCCGTTTCCAAGACGTCAAGAATGATAGCCGTTGATGTTGAAACACATTCCAACTACCTCACTTCTCTCCGTTTCCAAGACGTCAAGAATGATAGCCGTTGATGAAACCACTTCATTGAAACACATTCCAACTACCTCACTTCTCTCCGTTTCCAAGACGTCAAGAATGATAGCCGTTAATGAAACCACTTCATTGAAACACATTCCAACTACCTCACTTCTCTCCGTTTCCAAGACGTCAAGAATGATAGCCGTTAATGAAACCACTTCATTGAAACACATTCCAACTACCTCACTTCTCTCCGTTTCCAAGACGTCAAGAATGATAGCCGTTAATGAAACCACTTCATTTGAAACACATTCCAACTACCTCACTTCTCCCCGTTTCCAAGACGTCAAGAATAATAGCCGTTAATGAAACCACTTCATTGAAACACATTCCAACTACCTCACTTCTCTCCGTTTCCAAGACGTCAAGAATGATAGCCGTTAATGAAACCACTTCATTGAAACACATTCCAACTACCTCACTTCTCTCCGTTTCCAGACGTCAAGAATGATGCCGTTAATGAAACCACTTCATTGAAACACATTCCAACTACCTCACTTCTCTCCGTTTCCAAGACGTCAAGAATGATAGCCTTTAATGAAACCACTTCATTGAAACACATTCCAACTACCTCACTTCTCTCGTTTCCAAGACGTCAAGAATGATAGCCGTTAATGAAACCAGTGCATTGAAACACATTCCAACTACCTCACTTCTCTCGTTTCCAAGACGTCAAGAATGATAGCCGTTAATGAAACCACTGCATTGAAACACATTCCAACTACCTCACTTCTCTCCATTTCCAAGACGTCAAGAATGATAGCCGTTAATGAAACCACTGCATTGAAACACATTCCAACTACCTCACTTCTCTCCGTTTCCAAGACGTCAAGAATGATAGCCGTTAATGAAACCACTTCATTGAAACACATTCCAACTCCCTCACTTCTCTCCGTTTCCAAGACGTCAAGAATGATAGCCGTTAATGAAACCACTTCATTGAAACACATTCCAACTACCTCACTTCTCTCCGTTTCCAAGACGTCAAGAATGATAGCCGTTAATGAAACCACTTCATTGAAACACATTCCAACTACCTCACTTCTCTCCGTTTCCAAGACGTCAAGAATGATAGCCGTTAATGAAACCACTGCATTGAAACACATTCCAACTGCCTCACTTCTCTCCATTTCCAAGACGTCAAGAATGATAGCCGTTAATGTAACCACTTGTTTGAAACACATTCCAACTACCTCACTTCTCTCCGTTTCCAAGACGTCAAGAATGATAGCCGTTAATGAAACCACTTCATTGAAACACATTCCAACTACCTCACTTCTCTCCGTTTCCAAGACGTCAAGAATGATAGCCGTTAATGAAACCACTTCATTTAAACACATTCCAACTACCTCACTTCTCTCTGTTTCCTTGGTGGAGGAACTCGCCCCTCGCTTACTCTCCAGTTTTTGCAGATTTCGTTGTTTTTGGCACACTTGTATTCCAACAAATACCGTTCAAGCTTGCTTTTGCTTCTGAAGCAGAAGCTTTTTTTGTGCGTGTGTGACTTCTCAGAAGGGCCAATAATTCTTGTGAACTATGTGCTGGTACCGGCTCTGGCTCCACCATCGTACGCCTTGGCGTTTTTCGTCGTCCTCCTCCAAACCAGCAGCAACTTCGAGGGTCTGGTATGTGTTGTTCTTCCTGCCACAGGTGGTGCTTCATGCAGGTGATACAGAGACCTCAGACAGTTCTTTGACTTCATCAAGTTTGTTGCCAGCTACCCAGTCAAAAGCCTTTATTTAATCTACAGAAACAAGATTGAGTTGTGGCTGAATGGACGAAAGATGAAGATGGGAACTGTGCATCCTTTTCCTGTTTAAAATCCAGACTGGACATCGTTTAGAAGTGATTCCACTGTAGTCCCTGAGTGCCGTTTCAGAATGTTTGTGTACACCTTGCTGACATGGCTGGGCAGGGAAATTCCTCTGTAAGTGATGGTCTTTTTTGTTTGTTTGTTTACTGCTCCTTTTTACTCTAGATGGCTACAACAATAGCTCCTTGCCTGTGGGAACCATTTTCCTCCTGTGCTGTCCGAAAAATTACTATGAGCCACTTGATGCACCAGATCCGTGGTGTAAAACATGTCAGACTTTGGGGTTCTGCAGTAGAAGAAAATTTTGTGTACTGAGTAGGAAGTCCACATACACTATTAAGATTGTGAATGTGTAGCAAGCAAGTACCTACACTTGCATATGCACAGATGTGCACAGACACATGCACAGAGGAATAGAAGATGAGAGTTGTTAGTTTTATCACCATCTGCACAGTGTCTGTGCATTCGCTTTAATATACATTTGTTCTTCAGTGTATCATGTAGTCACTTAGTGAAGTAGACATTGGAAGGGAATTTTGTGTGTGTGCATGTTCGAGTGCGTGTGTAGAGAGATGCACGAATTCATATGTTCATGTACATAAACGTTTTGTAGACGAGTGTGTGTGCGTTAGCTTACATGTTTTCCTACATGCTGGAGAGTGTAATCGCTTTTGTGTGCTTACATGTTTTCCTACATGCTAGAGAGTGCAATCACTTTTGTGTACATCCATTTCCTTGCCTGTGTGCAGAAATTTCCGTGGGGCGATGGCAATCACACCCTGTTCCACAATGAGCACACCAACCCCCTGCCTGAAGGTTACGAAGACGCGGACCACTAGAAGCAGGCGTGGCGTTTGTTGCCGCCCTGCCAGCAGACGGTTGGCAGCCTGGACTGTCAACACACCCGCTTTGTTACTCTGCATGGTACTGTATTGCTTCTCCGGTGGCTATATCAAATATGCAGCTTTGGTGTTATTGTATTGCTTCTCCGGTGGCCATATCAGATATGCTGCTTTGATGTTATTGTGTTGATTCTCCGGTGGCCATATCAGATTCACTCTTCCTTTCTCCAGTTGCCATGTCAAATTTGTTGCTTCTCTTCAAAGTTCTTTTTTTTGTCTTTGGAGTTGCTATGACTGTGATGTGATTTTTGAAACATGATCTTTTGGGGTCGTTGGTGTTAAAAGATTGTTTGAATCCTGGACTGGTTTAGTCAGTTTTGCTGTATTTCTGGCAAACCAGATACTTTGCGATAGGAAGTAAGAGATGTTCAGCTGGAAACAGGCCATCCTGATGATGATGGAGCGATGCCTGTGGTGTAACTGCATCCTCTTAGGGTGGTTGTTCAGCGCAAAGATTTAAATACAAATGTTGTTGTCTCTGCTTCAAGATTTTCACTGGCGATGCCCCTGCCTATCTTTCCGATCTCCTTCAAGTATATGTCCCATCACGAACGCTCCGCTCCTCCACCGACACCAGGACCTTCCGCTTTCCCAGTTACCGTCCCCATCGTAAACAGCATGGCGAACGAGCTTTCTCATACGCAGCTCCCAAACTCTGGAATAAACTCCCCTATGACTTAAGACATTCTCAAACCTTTTCTTCCTTCAAAACCTCCCTGAAAACCCACCTTTTCAAACAATACTAAGAAGACAGTCATTACCAGATAGTTGATTGACTCTTGTTGTTTTTTGTGGATCGCTTAGTAGTTTGTGTTTGTTGCGGCTGTTGTGTATTGTGTGTCTGTGCGTGAGAGTGTGTGTGCGCGTGGGAGAGAATGGGAGAGAGCCTTTGTTTTTCATTTCTGAGCCGTTTTTCAATGCATTTTCTTTACATTTAGCAATTGTATTTTTTCTGCCTTTGTAAAGCGCCTTGTGCCGTGGAAGGCGCTATATAAATCCCCATTATTATTATTATTATTATTAAAGATACCAGAATTTTTAAATGCACACAATCTATAATCCCCAACCATCTTCAAAGTTGGTCAATATAAACTCTGCAGTTAAAACTAGTTCAGGTTCATGCTTTTATAATCAAATTAAATAATACAAGTACTGCCCCAAAACTAGTTCAGGTTCATGCCTTTATAATCAAATTAAATAATACAAGTACTGCACAAATGTCTGAAGGACTTGTATAGCAGTGATCAACCCCAGACTGTGATAGTTGTCGTGACTGGTAGACATTCCACATAGACCATATGCAGAGTTTCTTTGTGACATTTGCTGTGGTTCTTCACATTTTGTATCTGCCCTAGAGGGGCACAAAATCATGGAGTTAAAAATAACAAAAAATCAACAACGAAATGAAAAAAAGGAAACTGAATCTGAAGACTTGGGATTTTGCAGTTCTGTTCTACTAAAAAGTCAAGGACACGGACACATAATTCTTTTCTGGGAGTCGTCTCGCATTTCAGAGTTAATGGCCGTTTGTCTTACTCAGCTCAATATTGAACAAAGGGTGAAGATACGGGGGACGAACGTTGCAAGTGTATCAGATATTTAACTGTCACTCCTCCTAGTTATTGCAGCTGTCACTATTATGGCTTGTTAGCTAAACTGGTTTGGAAATGCGTACAAAAAATTCCATGACGGCAGGCCTGAACAGTGATGTGATAAGCAGACAGGAGGATCCATGTGTACAGTATAAAGTCTCCAGTGTCGTTGGCTGTCAGTTTTCGGTGGTGAAGTGTTCACAAGTATTGCTGAAAATCACAAGCTGGTCTTTACGGTTTATGTGTAGAGTTTGAAAGCGCTGAAAAGAATTGTGTGTGGATACCAAATGAAGAGGTGTATCCCCAACTGTGACGTTCAGTATGGGGAAAGAGATTCCTTTGTCACAATGGAATAAATTAAAAAATTCCTCCTGCAGCTCTGTGAAACTTGATGTAGTTGTGGGAATCGGAACATGAGGTCATGGTGACATACCGAGATGGCAGCTTTAGTTTGAGCATTGGCTTTAAGATTTGATCTTATGCTTCATTACTTAATTGTAGCATTCCTGATGTGTTCAGGATTTTTGTGTTTTTGCACAGCACTGCATCCAGAGAAAGCTGTAGTGTGCTTTGTTTCCAGTGGAAGCTGAACATCTTGGTACAAAATTTCGCAGTTTTTAAAAAAGACGAGTGTGAAGGATGAAGATTCTTCTAAAGGTGTTTCAATTTAATCTCTTGTTTTGAGCTAAGATATTGGAAGAGGTAAGAGGTTTTCTCAATGAATGGCAATATTTCAGCTCTTCATTTTTGCTTTTTTTATTTATTTATTTTTTTTAAAGATATTCTCTTTCTTCAGTTTTACATTAGATGAATTTGTTGAATGAATTTTGTTTTCATCATAGACGGTTCTTTGAAGATGAGCTACAGACTGTTGTTGGGTTCTTTGACAAAATATTGTGGAAGAAATTGGTACATATGCAAGGGCATTTTATTCCTATGCAAGAAACTTGACTTTGTTCCAAGATGATAGAGATTTCTCTTTGCAGGATTAGTTTACGTTGCGTTTTTGACTACCAGGCTTTTGAAAATATGTTGCGAGTTCAAGGTGTTTTTCTATATTTTTTGTTGTTTAAAAAACAAAAGCCCTCATTGACAGGCAGTTTATGTTAAGCCCAGAGCTAATTGTGTACCACTCTCTCTTCTCTCCAGATCTCTCCCCCATACTTCTGTTTCCTTTATGTTCTTCATAGTTCGTGATCAGACAATACCAACCCCTACCCTCCCAAAATGTAACTGAAGTCTAAATTCAGTAATGTCATTGAAAAAGAGGTTAGATAAATGACTAGTGACTGTTGTTGTTGAGGTTTTCAAAGGTGTCTGATTTCATTCTTTATATTTTCAGTATCTTGCTCTTCATGGTTGATAACTTAGCAAAAGACAGAAAAGAGGAGACAAAACCCCAAAGATATGCATGCCAGCTAGTGATATTGCTTGTTTTGAGGTAACCTGAAGATCAGAAAATGGATGCTGTCCGATGTTGGTTCATAACAATCTGATCCTTGCAAAAGAAAGGCTTTTTTTCCTTCCTTTTTTTTGGGTATGTGTTACTTAGTGGATTTGTTAATTCCATGTATATGCTGTATACTGCTACAAACATGCATCCCTCCAAAATCTGTGTCAAGACATCGCCCCTATTCTTGGTATTAATCTGCACATGCAGAATATGTTGGCATGGTGCCCCGATTATAGTGGTTCAAAGTTCACCAGCACAGTTTATTTTTACCCCCCCCCCTCCCCCCTGGAATTTGGTAATCCAATCAAAGTATTATGCAAAAATATCCTGGTGCCATATTTACTCAGTGCTTTATAGCGATATGGTTACGTTTTATTTTTTTTCTTCTGAATTTCTTGTTCAGTAGAATGTGTTTTGTACAGAGTAAAAGTTTACTTGATTCATAAGGAGTTGTGTGTGTTTTACTGGTTTCGTAAGGAGTAAAGTGTATTTTAAAGTGCACGGATGTGGTAAGGTAAGATAATGTTGCTTATAGCCCAGCCGACCGCAAAGGGCCATATCAGGGCTGTCACCACGTTGAAGTCAACTCACAAGTCATTCATTCACACAACTCTTTAAAATACACCTTATAAAAACCCACCTGATATTTTGTTAAAATCTTATAAAATCTCAGATCCAATGACAAATGTTAATCTCTTTCAAGAGCTCAAAGATCGCATCAGGCGAAACATCTCTGAACAAGGTTTTCATGGAATCTGCTGTAGAATGCTTGTGTCTCACATCATGCAATTCCCAACATTCTAAAAGAATGTGTTTCATTGTGAATGGTACATGACATGGAATGCACCACGGAGCTTCTTCACTGTTTAAAAGGTATGAATGAGTAAAATACGAATGTCCGGTGTGCAGCAGGCATAGAACCATTTTTTTTGCGACCACCAGACGTGGATGAGAGGAACTCCTTAAGGTTTGGACAGATCTGAAAGAGTTTGTTATCCGTCTGTGTATTCCAGTCCTCCTGCCAGAGGTCTCTGACATAATTATTAACCTTTGGTTTCAGATCTGTGCTGGGGATGGATAATGTTAGACAGTTTCCCTGTTGTGGCATTCTTGGCCAAGCGATCAGCCATTTCATTTCCTCCGATGCCAGCATGACTAGGAACTCCAGCCAGAACCATGTTGTGACCTTCCACTTTCAACGTGGTAAAAAGTTTGTTAAAAAGTGTAGAAGTTTGGGATGCTGGAGGTTATGGCCAGCTATGGCCTCCAAAGCCAACAGCGAATCAGACAAAATCATAAAGTCCTTCTTTGTAGATTGAGAGATTATCTTCAGTGCTAGAACCAGAGCTGTAAGTTCAGCAGAGTAAACAGAAGCATCTGATGGAATATGTTCCAATAACATTTGAGAAGGAGCACCAGGGCAATAGCTGCACAGGCCACTCCATCTTTAGACTTGGAACCATGAGTTGATATTTTCTGAAAGGATGGGAATTTTGAAGAGAGATCAGCGAACAATGCCTTGTATGCCAGAGAGCTGGTGGATTCTTTGCGAAAAGATCAAAGTGGATTTCTGGTGTAGAAAAGGTCCAGGAGCCTTATCTGGAAACTTGGAGAAGTGAGACACAACTCCTAGATCAAGACCTGCATTCTGCGCATGAGGCTGCATACGAAGGAATACAGTTGGATTTTTTTCAAATTTACTTTGAAACTGAGGGTTAAAAACGGTCATAGGCAGGGTTTTCGGGTTCAGAGAACAGTCTGATATAGTAGTTCAAGGATAGTTTCAGCCTGCGGTTGGATAGTGAGGGTTCACCTGCCTCTGCGTACAGGCTGTACACAGGGGTGGTGCGGAATGCTCCAAGACAGAGACGATGCCCTTGATGGTGAATAGGGTCTAAGAGTTTTAGGCAAGACGGTCTTGCAGAGCCGTACACAGCACAACCGTAGTCCAGTTTGGAACGGACCAAGGCTCTGCACAGGTGCAGCAAAGTTTTCTTATCAGCGCCCCAGTCCGTGTGTGCTACGACCCACAAAATGTTCAGAGTTTTCTGGCAAGAAGTTTTTAGGTTTTAATGTGACTAAGAAAGTTGAGTTTTGGTCAAAAATTACTCCTAAAAATTTGGCCTCTTTGACAGCTGGAATGGGAGATTTCCCTATTTGGATTTCAGGATCTGCAAAAAACTGATAAATTATGGGAGTGAATGCACTGTGTCTTAGTAGCAGAAAAAGTGAAGCCGTTTTCTTCCCCCCACCGATAATTTTATCCACACAATGCTGGAGACAGCACTGAACACTATGGTACAATCTTCCAGCTGCATGGAACGGCAAAATCATCCACAATGAGCAGTCCGAACCCTGTTGAGCTGAATTCACAATGTTGTTAATTTTGATGTGGCGATTCAAACAGCAAGCCCGTGTCTCACGTCTCAAAGTCTTGCCCAATGTTTGTTGAACTTTTAATTGATCAATGAACAGTACAGGAATGTCACCAAGCATGCAGTGGTCTTGGTCAACCTGTCACTCACACTTGACTGCCATGTCCCCTGTGTCCTGCCCCTTCCCTGCTCCTTCACTAACCACACCACAGTCCAGGACATGCTACTTCAATGCATGGCTCATGCACTACAATCTGCAATCGACCTGTTTCCTCAGGACATATGATCACTTGTCAACGCTAACAGTAACCTCTCACATTTACATAACCACTTTGCCTAACACTGACAATTCCTCACACATTCACATAACCACTTGCCTAATACTAACAGTTCCTCACATACACATGACCAATTGATTGATGCACATGACAACTTGCCCAATACTAAGAAATCCTCACATACGCATATGCGCTCGATACCACTTGCCTAACGCCAACAGTTCCTCACATAGATAACCACTCGATGCACACAACCACTTGCGTCACACTAACAGTTCATCACACATACACATCACCACTTGCCTAACGTTAACAGTTCCTCACATAGATAACCAGTCAAAGCACACAACCACTTACGTCACACTAACGGTTCATCAAACACATCGCCACTTGCCTAACGACAACAGTTCCTCACATTTGCCCAACACTGACAGCCACAGTGTGAGAAAGAGCTGAGCTCATCTTTGACATAATTATAGTCCAGAGCCCTGACTTGGGTAGGAGAAGACGGGTGTATATATCAATTCAGATGACCTGTTTTCCGACTGGAGGAGGTAAAGAGACTTCTGTGTTGACCTCTGGCTCTTACAGACACCATCTTTCTTGTTGGTGTCCAAGGTGAAGTGGGCTTTACATGGGGAAATAACCCCAAGCCTGACCGTTTCAACATTTGTCCCATTCACCCCAAGCCTGACCGTTTCAACATTTGTCCCATTACCCCGAGCCTGACCATTTCAACATTTGTCCCATTCACCCCTACCTGACCATTTCAACATTTGTCCCATTCACCCCGAGCCTGACCGTTTCAACATTGTTCCCATTCCCAATGCAAATATTTGAGCCAAGATGTCGACGAAATAACCCCAACCCTGGACATTTCTTTCTTCTTTTTTTTCTTCCTATATGCATACGCAAGCTGACACTCCTGCGGACACTGCCTGTACAGACAGGAAGCGGAGTTTTGTGTGTATGACCGTTTTTTATCCCGCCATTAACCATTCCCACTCAGTCTTGAGGCAACTTCATATGGAAATCTCACTGGAGGGAAGTAACTCCGCACATGATTTCCACATATTTTACAAAGAAATTTATTTTTAAAAAGTTTTCAGTCATCTTAAATCAGAAAATCCAGCAACTCTTACTATATGAAAATAACACCAGTCCAAAGTGGTAATTTGAAACAAAACGTTCAAATAAAAAAAGACAAGTTCAGATTTTCTTATTTCAATTTCTCTACACTGACCACTGTTCTGTTAGCACTAAATAAACACATTTTCACTCTTACCATTGATCAAAACAAGTATCAACACTGCATAATAATATCAACACTGCATAATAATGCAACTGTAAATGTGTTTGTGGTTTTTTCTCATATTTTTGTACCAGCTAAACAAGAAAAAATAAAAACGGGCTTTTGGTCCTAAGGCAGGTACCACGGAAAGATGTTGGCAAAAAAAACATAACAGAAAGAAACCCTACAGTTTTTCCCTGCTGTTTGTTTAGTGGAATGTTACTGTGAGTGTGCCTGCACTTGTTGACTCGGTTGCCAATGAAACTGCCCAAGACGGGTTCCCTTGCAGTCACACAAATGTACTTTGCATACCAGGCACCTGAACACACTCTTGATGCCGTGACCCTTGTCGGTGCGTACTTTCGTTTTCTGACATGGAAAGCAATTCTTTCTTGGTGCCGGGGATCCTTCAAAATCACTTTCTTCGTCAGTCTGTGTGTCCCTTGACGCTATACCACCACTCCATGCTGCTCTGGGCAGCCATTTTCAATCGCTCTCTGGATAAAATTTTCACAACTTTAAAAAATTATGTGTACAAAACACTACTGAGGCAAATGATGCACTGTAAATTGCAAATGGCAGCTTGAAAACGGAAGTCCTCGCATGAAATCTCACTTATTTGCAAAAACCAATGGTTTATGGGATAGTAAACCTGGAAATGAGGAACCCAAATCCGGTTTCAGCGGGTTAATACCGGGTCTGCCATGATCTCAAAGCGAACACGCTGCGGTTGTGGTGGGTCTTCCAAGTGGGATTGGTTAAGGCAGCTATACTCCATCTTCAGGAAGGTGCATGCTACATGTACCATGTCATCCATACCAACGGCCAAACTGGCCTTCTCTTCCGAAAGTTGGTGATGGGATTTTACGTGTGCAAGATGTGCATGCGTTCACACACGGAACCTCGGTTTATAGTCTCGTTCGAAGGACTATATGGGGAATGGAGTCCGAACCAATGTTAACTCTGAGGAAAGATCGCCCAGTACGAAAATTCGAACCCGCAACCCCAGGATCGCAAGTCCGGCGCACTCTACCAACTGAGCTATTCCAGGCCACCCCCCCCCCTCCTGACCATTTCAACATTTGTCCCACTCCCAATGAAACTATTTGAGCTATAAAAATGCTGATGGAAATTTTGAGAGAAAGCTATCAAAGGACCGACCTACCACACACTTGCTAGTGGTACACTACGCAGATAGTTTAGTGTCATTTTCCTCCCCCACCCTGTTCTCCACTTTGAAGTAATCTGACAAACTTCCATAACACATGACCCCCTTCTTCTTCTCCCCCCCCCCTTTCTGACAGGGTCAGCCAGCTGACCCCATGGTGGCGAGATGCAGGAGGATGGGGGTGGGTAGGAGGGACAAAGACATGACAATGCAACACAAAGACCTGAAAAAGTGATGTAGTAGAAGCACTTCAAGCACAAATGACACACATTCACCGAAGGTTTAAAAAAAATAAAAAATAAAAAACTAACCAGAAAAGTTCATTAAAGTTGCTAACCATCTGTTAGGCAAGGGCGTCTTCTCAAATTCTTGAAAAAATTGTAACAACACCATGAAGCATCTCAATACAAAAAGACCAGTTATACAAGCACAAGAACACTTTTAGTACAAAAAGACCAGTTTATACAAGCACAAAAACGCTTCTAGGGTGAAGAAGAAGTCCTTTCAAAGTTCAAATGTCAGCCATAACCCTATGAATCAACTCGCAGATACAAGACAATAATAATAATAATAATGAATACTTATATAGCGCCTATTCTCGGCTAGAGACCAAGCTCTAAGCGCTTTACAATCCACACTCGTTTACACAACGGGCTGCCTACCTGGTAGTGCCGACTGAAGAGCTGCCACCTGGCGTTTCATTCAGTCGTTTCCTGTGTCATCCAGTCAGCATCGTTCAATATCGATCATTCATTTTCCTTACTTCCTTCATTCTTTCCATTTCTCATGCAGGTGCATGCTTTGTGTAACGTGTCATCCATACCAACGGCCAAACTGGCCTACTCTTTCCGAAAGTTGGCGATGGGATTTTACGTGTGTGCAAGATGTTATGCGTGCGTTCACACACGGAACCTCGGTTTATAGTCTCATTCGAAGGACTGTGTGGGAAATGGAGTCAGAACTAATGTTAACTCCGAGGGAAAAATCCCCCTGTACCGAAACGCCCCGGCAGAGGTTCGAACCCGCAACCCCAGGATCACCCAAGATTACGAGTCCGGCGCTCTACCAACTGAGTTATTCCGGCTCCCAAGACAAGACTGATGATCAATCATCAAAATTCAACTCGCTCATACACAAACATTCTGATAATAATCAAAGACAAAATTCGAAGGAAAAAAAAAAACCTACAAATTAAAGCACTCAATCCAACTCTTTCACACTTTGTCACGTCAAACATCAAAGATGAAGTCAAGAGTTTTTTCATCCTTATTTTTTTGCTTTTTAAAAGATGTTGCCCTGTTCTTGATTCCCGATCATCAAAGGCAACGCACATACACAACTGCGGAATGGACCGTCCTGGGACATCAAACATGATGCTGATGAGTAGAGTGAAGCTGTGCAGAAGGGGGTAAGTGAGGTTGATTTGTTCCTTTTCACCACCACGTCCACCAGCGTTCAGTTAGAACATCACACAAAGGAGCCTGGGGTCTCCAGCATGGCCAGGCTGGGCTGATGAATGTGGACACACTTCCTGTCCGCCTTCCTCACACAAGACAGACTGGCAGTGCACCGCTTTCCAGCTTCTGACGCCAGGTCCACAAGGAATTGTACTTGCAGGCCACCAGTGACATGTCCACAGTGAACTCTGTTTACAACACCAGGTCCACAACTTCGCTCCTCCACCTCTACTCTCACTAAACTTTGGTTCCAGGAAACAAAAGAGCGAACAGAAGGAAGGAGGAGTAGAGTGATCAAAGCAAGTGACGACTCCAGCAGTCAGTCTGTGAATATCTTCAGCACGACTGGTTCTTCTGCCGCCATGGGAACTCCCTCCACGATATTCCCTGATCACCCCCCCCCCCCCCCCCCCCTTTCTTTGTCCGGTGCAACAGTACATCATTCAACAGAGCAGAACGGTGTGCTTCATTTCTTTCTCTCTTTTCCTTCTCATTTCCTCTCCTACAGAGGTCAATCCATAGATTGTAACACAGTCCACAAACAGGCTGGCTGTCTGGCTGGCTCCCCCCCCCCCCCCACCCCCCACCCCCCACCCCCCCCCCCCCCCAATGCTGAAAGAGTGGTAAGAAGCGCCGTTCAGGTCTGGATTCTCTGTAGCCTGCACATAGCGGCCACAGACTGCCCATACCACACACGATCAGGAGTGTGTGGGTTGGTTGCGGCTGCGTATGGTGTAGGTGGCACACACACTCTCAGGAGTGTTTGGGTTGGTTGCGGGTGCGCATGGTGTAGGGTCCTTTGGGCAGCTGTTGCTGTTGCTGGGCAGTGAGCTGGGCTGACGACGGCTGGGAGATGGCAGGGGTCTGCGGGACTGGGTCTGGGTCACCACCGTTGCCATGGTGCTCGGAGACGCCACCGCCTGAGCTGACACCACTGTTGCGGCACTCCCCAACTGCTGTGCCGGTTGTTGCTGTTGCTGCTGTACGACAGTGGTGCTGGGGCTGGGCTGAGCCAGCGTGGTGGTGGAGACGACGACAGCAGTGGCCTGGGGGAGGGTGGTGGGGGTGGCGGTCAACACCCGATGCTGGGTGCCCCCCGCCCCCACCAGTGTGGCTGCCTGCGCAGGCTGGAGAGTGGTGGAGGCCAGGGGCAGGGGCTGGGGCGACACCAGGCTCTGGCCCAACGTGGCCATCTTGGCTGTCCCCTGGGCCACCTGGCCCAGGTCCACGGTGGCCGACTTGACGACTGTGGCGTGGGTGGCTTGCGACACGCTGGCCATGTTGATGGTGGCCACGGTGGGTGTGTGGTGACTGGGGGCTCCTGACCCCCCCGCGCTGGGCGTCGCCCCTGCTGCTGCCGCCACCTGCAACGTGCCATAGTCCACTCAAATTAAACTCTCGCTCCATTTCTTAGCTTGGTTACAAAGACATGCACAGCACAGCTGGAGGGGTGAATATCTCACAACAGTCAACTCCTTCGTCAGGTTTAGGGTTTACTTTCTGTGTTCTGTTGGTGCGCTTTGCCCAAAGAGAGCGACAACTTTCATTAACTCGCATGCAAAATCACCTCTGAATCTTCAACACCATGCCAGTGTGCTGGAACAATAACGGCGATTACAGGCCTTGAAATACCCAGAAACAAACCAAACAAAATTGGCAAGACAACTTTTTTCTCCTTTTTGTTGTCCCATCTTCTGTGCCACCCACTGCCACACGTTCCAACCCTTCATTCAGAGACTGCATGAATATGTGCCAATCACTGCAGATGAACCATGTTT
Source organism: Conus ventricosus (assembly GCA_018398815.1). NCBI lineage: Eukaryota > Metazoa > Mollusca > Gastropoda > Neogastropoda > Conidae > Conus > Conus ventricosus. Next base: position 1,796,231 of record CM031619.1, read on the forward strand.
CAAAGGAATTTGTTGTTTTTTTTTCTTTTTTGAGAGCAACTATTTCCACAGAAGTTGCTGGAAGATCAGCAGGTGCTCCTTTACCCTCTGCTGTGACGATATGTGTGAACCCCCCCCCCCCCCCCCACCACCCCTCATTATGTACGGTGGGGTAGACAGTGTTCACTTTGTGAACAGAAGTCCCCCACACCAATTACCCATGGTAGGATGGATAGCATGCATTTTGACAAGATCAAAATTTTCACTGAGAATGTGACATTCATATGCAACCCTTCACCGGAGTCAGCTTCATATTGAAACACTGCCCATGAATATAAAACCGTACACATTTAAAATTCTTGTTCATTCCATGCATGTAGTAACCCTTTGACAATTTCTTCCCTCTCTATAAGCAACATTATCTTATCTTATCTCATCTCTCTTGCAACCTCTGTCTATCCTCTCTCTCCTTCTCTTTTGTTTTGTTGCAGTATTCAATTTGGTTCTCTCTTTAAAAAAAAAAAAAAAAAAATTTTTGATGTACATGGGGGAAAAAAACTGAGAAACTACCCTGATCACTACTTATTATATCTACTGCTCAATGCGAACATCTAGATCTAATTATGTTCACTGACCTGGGTTTTTTTTTTTTTCAAAATCACATCAGGCAGAACATCTCTAAACAATTGTTTGACACGTTACTGAACATCTCTAAACAAATGTTAGACACATTACTAACAAAATCACATCAGGCAGAACATCTCTAAACAATTGTTAGACACGTTACTAACAAATTAGCCTATATACATACTCGGATTCCTCCATGCTGTCACAGGAGCCTCCATGCTGTCGGAAGAATTTTATACACATAGTCAGAAGTCTCCATGCTGTCAGAAGAGTTTATACACATAGTCAGAAGTGTCTGTCAGAAGTTTCTACAGAAACGGTCAGAGAAGTCTCTGTGTTGTCAAACATGTAGGCACATAGTCAGACGCTTCCATACAGTGAGAAGTCTCCGTGCTGTCAAAAACACCTACAGACATCCATGTCCATGCTTAGTCATCTCACCTGGGTCACAGGGATGGGGGCAGCGGCGGAGAGGGTGTGGATGGGGGTGGAGGGGGCAGGGAGACCTTGGCTACCATGGTGGGCAGGGTCTGGGCCTGGCTGACGCTGATGATGGCGGGCTGCTGCTTGATGTACTGGTGCAGCAGCTGACCCGTCAGGGGGGTCTTGGGGGGATGATCAGAGGGATCTGACCGCTCCGCACCCCGCCCGCCAACGCTGCACAACAACAGGCCATCACCTTTTACCCCACTGATACCTTTGTTTGGACCCCCTTATCTATCCACCGATACCTTTTCTAACCAACTAATCTATGTACCACAACCTCAACCCCCCCTCTCCATCATGTTAACTTTCCGATCTCCACGACTATAATAACTGTGTAACTGAAAACCATAGTAGAATAACAATGTGTGGACTTGCGACAGTGCGGCTCTCCACTCTATGAGTAGACTCGCCATGCTTTACAACAGACATTATAAAACAAAGTTGAAATGAACAAATGAGATCAAGAGTACATTATAGACACAACATACATACGCTAACTTCAGTGTGAAAAGAACATACAAAGCACCACAGCAAGTCATTAAAAGCAGCCCTGCGAAAAAAAAGTCTAAACATAAAAACATCCTACATCACACACAACCCTAACATTAAACGGACTCATATATATCAATTTCAAAACCCATGCTCAGCTAAATATATCAATTTTAAAACAATCAGTTCAAAAATGTACTTAAAATAAGAAAAACAGATGACCTAAAGCACACCTTCACATCTGTAAAACAGTACAATTAATGCATGAATGTAACCAAGCGATGATGCCCTTCCCCGAATTTTGCACACCACTGTAATCTGACACTGACCGACAGGAGACTGGTCGGCACCCCCCACCTACCTGTGACCCTGTGGGACTGCTGCAGGGGCACGCCTTTCCTCTGCTGTTGCAGCAGCTGCATGCGCTGATGTTGAGCTGACTGACCGTGGGCCCTCGCGACGCTGGCAACACAACACAACACTCCCCGGTCAGCACACAGTTCACCCACCCCACCCTCACTCTGCTCCCACACCAAGGCACAGATGGAACTGACCAGGACTGACATGAAGATTCCCATGGAACAAGGTTCACTTCAAAACCTACCAAGAAAAACACACTGTGTGCCAGGAAAAGTGCAAGCGAGGGACCAACCCAAACCTACAGGTGTGCTCAGCGGGCGTCTTCTGTCAGGAAAAGCGCAAGCGAGGGACCAACCCAAACCTACAGGTGTGCTCAGCGGGCGTCTTCTGTCAGGAAAAGCGCAAGCGAGGGACCAACCCAAACCTACAGGTGTGCTCAGCGGGCGTCTTCTGTCAGGAAAAGCGCAAGCGAGGGACCAACCCAAACCTACAGGTGTGCTCAGCGGGCGTCTTCTGTCAGGAAAAGCGCAAGCGAGGGACCAACCCAAACCTACAGGTGTGCTCAACGGGCGTCTTCTGTCAGGAAAAGCGCAAGCGAGGGACCAACCCAAACCTACAGGTGTGCTCAGCGGGCGTCTTCTGTCAGGAAAAGCGCAAGCGAGGGACCAACCCAAACCTACAGGTGTGCTCAGCGGGCGTCTTCTGTCAGGAAAAGCGCAAGCGAGGGACCAACCCAAACCTACAGGTGTGCTCAACGAGCGTCTTCTGTCAGGAAAAGCGCAAGCGAGCGACCAACCCAAACCTACAGGTGTGCTCAGCGGGCGTCTTCTGTCAGGAAAAGCGCAAGCGAGGGACCAACCCAAACCTACAGGTGTGCTCAACGGGCGTCTTCTGTCAGGAAAAGCGCAAGCGAGGGACCAACCCAAACCTACAGGTGTGCTCAGCGGGCGTCTTCTGTCAGGAAAAGCGCAAGCGAGGACCAACCCAAACCTACAGGTGTGCTCAGCGGGCGTCTTCTGTCAGGAAAAGCGCAAGCGAGGGACCAACCCAAACCTACAGGTGTGCTCAACGAGCGTCTTCTGTCAGGAAAAGCGCAAGCGAGGGACCAACCCAAACCTACAGGTGTGCTCAGCGGGCGTCTTCTGTCGGGGACAGAACTGGCAGAACCCTGAACGCATGCCACATCCCAAGCTCTGGCCACCCTTTCATCCCCTTCCCATGGGAACCACACTTCCCAACATTACATCACAAAGTATTTTATGACCAGCAATAAACAAAAAAAAAGCACACTGAACATACCATGTGTCCTCTAGACTATGACATAGCTGCCAACCTCCCAGAGTCAAAAAGAGTAACACCTCACAGGGGGTGGGTTCGGGAGGGGGGCTGGCCCCCCTCCTGATCAGCGGGGGTCAGGGGGCGCAGCCCCCTGAAGCTGAAGCCTTTTTTTACACTCTGACAGGCATATTTTTCATCTCCTGATAGGAAAACTAATCAAAAGCAAGCCTATTATTAAACCATATCAAAGCATGCATATTAGTATGTTGCATACAATGCAATATTTGTGTAAAAAAAGCCTCTTATGTAGGTAGCCACCATATTTTTTTCTATAGATTAATATACAAAACACACAAAATAAGACTTACCCAAACAGCTTTTTTATCTTCCATATTGATGTAGGATGAACATAAAAGATGCTCTGCCCTCCCAATCAACAGCACTCACAGTCCTGGGCTTCCATCAGCTATACCCACATTCTTCAGTTCAAGTTCCATCAACTTCACCCTTCTGCCCTTATGATCTCACAACTACACCCCATAGGAATTAGGATCCATCAACTATACCCCACAGTCATGTTTCATCAACTATACCCCACAGTCATGTTTCATCAACTATACCCCACAGTCATGTTTCATCAACTACACCCCACGGTCATGTTTCATTAACAACACAACACAGTTATGTTTCATCAACTGTACCCCACAATCTTGCTCAAACAACTTCATCCCCAGTCCTCCGGCTCCATTTAATTACCATCGCCCCCCCACCCCAGTTCTAAGGCTCCATCAAGCTACTCCCCACTCCCCAGTCGTCATGATCCAACCACTACTCCCACACCCTGAGTTGACAGCCTGTGTTCAAAGATCTAGGTTTTTTTTTTCACTATTTGTGCAGTCGAGGACTTTGCCTTCTTTAGAAACTCCTGGCTGAACTTTTGCTCATAGCAAGAGCCATGAAGATTGGCCTTTGCCACCATCATGTTTTTTTTTGACGGCTGCCGGTTCCTCAGCTTCGTTGTTTTTTTGTGCTTCGTGGTCTTCTCGTGATCGGCCAGATCATTTCTTCCCCCATGTGAAATATTCACCGGACATCGACACATGGTGCAGAAAGCAAACTTTTCACCCTTTGAAGGACAAGAAGTGACCCATGGAAACTTGTCTTTATAAGCTGGCAGATACCGCTGGAATCGTTTAGGTTTTGTGGTTTTCTCCGTGCTACCACTTGAAGACGCCATGTTGACTATTTGAACAGCAGCTATGCGCATGCGCGGAATGGGCCTAGTTATGCCCCTTTCATGCTGACTTCCAAGTTTACGATTTCTGTTCAGTCGGACCAGTTGCCAAACGTTCTTTTATTTAATTTTGGGCTTTTAAAAAAAAATTTTTAATGAAAACTCGTAAACCGGAATTTTTTCAGCAAACAACGAAAATAGGGACAAATTTAAAAAAAACGATATGTCCCGGTTTTCCCGTAACAGTTGGCAGCTATGCTATGAGTATGCCACTCCCAGGGAATCCCCCCCCCCCCTCCCCCCACCAGCCTGTCTTAGGGGACCCCCTTTTCCTACACAGGTCACCTGGGAAGGTTCAGGACCTGAGATGCTATGTATAAATGCATGTGCTAAAGCCACTAGTTTCATACAATTATCTAGCCTGAAGAAAAATATTAATAGGGTTCTTTCAAAAAAAACAACAAAACATTTGGCAGTTATGTCAATGTGCAGGGTGGGAGAGTAAAGTGCTGTGTGTGTATTTGTGTGTAGGATGCCTTAAACCCTCCCCAAAACAGCCGCACACATAGATAGCAATTTCATCTTGGTTACAAACTAAAAGGTGAAGGATTTCTTTTTTTTTCCTAAAGCAAATAAAAAAAGAAAGAGAAAAAAGTGGCAGCATTTTAATGGTACCTTACACCTCTATATATGCCAATCTTTCCAAGGAAAGTCAGTAATCCTGAAATGGAGGAGGGGACGGGGGTGGGAAATATGGGGCAGACTGCCTCCTTTTCGAGATCGCGGCGTAAGGTGAAGGTGGTCAAGTCATACAACACTGCTTCTTTAGTGAAGTGAAACGCTTTCAAGTGGATTCAACCGATACACAGTGCTGGGAACTGCCCCTCCCCCACCGACCTCTCCCCCAGTTGAGAGGACAGCCCCCTCTCCCACTATGCCCATACAACCACCACTCACATTAATGCCGTCTTCTGATTGGTTTCACACCCACCTCCCTCATCCTCAATACTGAGGGCAGCCCCCTCACCCACTATGTCCACACCACCATCACTCACGCCGTGCTGTCTTCTGATTTCCTTCGTCCCCCACCAAGGACAACTCCCTCTCCCACACCACCACCACACACGCAGTGCTGTCTTCTGATTTCCTTCATCCCCCACCAAGGACAACTCCCTCTCCCACACCACCACCACACACGCAGTGCTGTCTTCTGAGTGGCTTCACACACACACACACCAACCCCCTCTCCCCCCACCACTCCAGCAGTGCAGTCTTCTGAGTGGCTTCACAAACATCTCCCCCACCCCTGAAACTGAGGACAACCCCCTCTCCCACGATTCCCCCCCCCCCCCCCCCACCACCACCACTCACGCAGTGCAGTCTTCGGAGTGGCTTCACACACACACACACACCTCCCTCACCCAATGAAATCGAAGACAACCCCCTCTACCAGGATCCCACCATCACCACCACAAGTCGTGCAGCGCGGTCTTCTGAATGGCTTCACACACACCTCCAGCCCCCTCTCACACTATCTCCATACCACCACCACTTACGCAGTGCGGTCTTCTGAGTGGCTTCACACACACACACACACCCAGCCCCCTCTCACACTATCTCCATACCACCACCACTTACGCAGTGCGGTCTTCTGAGTGGCTTCACACACACACACACCTCCAGCCCCCTCTCACACTATCTCCATACCACCACCACTTACGCAGTGCGGTCTTCTGAGTGGCTTCACACACACACACACACCTCCAGCCCCCTCTCACACTATCTCCATACCACCACCACTTACGCAGTGCGGTCTTCTGAGTGGCTTCACACAAACACACACCTCCAGCCCCTCTCACACTATCTCCATACCACCACCACTTACGCAGTGCAGTCTTCTGAGTAGCTTTTCACACATACACACACACACACCTCCAGCCCCCTCTCACACTATCTCCATACCACCACCACTTACGCAGTGCGGTCTTCTGCTGCCCCTGGGCCATGGTGACGTTGATGCTGACGGGGATGGGCACGGCGGAGGCGCCAGCAGGGGCGGGCACGGACTTCACCAAGGTGACGGGGGCACTGGAGGTGGAGCCCGACTGTCCCACCTGCTGCATGATCTGGGCCGCCTGCAGCTGCAACAAAGGGAGAGGATTTTGTACCTGGTCTTACAACCTCACTGTGAGGGTCCACAGTGGCTGTACAGGACGGAGACCGTCTTCAGACTTTCACACGCACACACTGGTGGTTTCCTTTGGATCAGTCCTGTCTTAATCTACTGTTGTTTGTGCTGCCTCGTCTTGTAGAGTCCCCTCTGCAGGCACACACACTCTATACATAGTCCGACAGTGGTCTCCTCTACACACACACTTCATACACATTGTGATCCACATGGCTCTTCTCTACACACACACACCATATACACTGTGATCCACAATGGTCTCCTCTACACATACACACACACACTTCATACACAGTGATCCACAACAAAATTTCCTCCACACACACATCTTTCATACACATTCTAGGTTCCTCTACAACTTCCAAATACAGTCTGATTCCAACTGGAGTCACAGGCTATCAATGACTGCAGCTGTGGCACGTGGGTTTTACAACTGTAATGCACAATGTTAACATTTACAGCTTTTGTCCTCATACTAGTCTGGTTTATGCCAGAAATGCTGTTGGGTACTTTTCACCTCAAGGTATATTTTCCACAAAATATGTGAACCCATCTTCCAATTTAGTAAGGCCATGGGAGAGGGGTTCATTACCATCTACCATCATTCGGCAGAGGGTGGAGGACAGGGGGTTGGGAGGGGATTTTGTTTTCATCCATCATTACACGGCATGCTGGAGGGGGGGGGGGGGGGTTCATTTTCATTCATATCATCACACAGCAGAGGAGATGGGCTTGGGGCAGGGGTGGAAAAGGGGTCATTTTTATCGACCATCACATGGCAGAGGAGGGGGAGTAGAATTAATTTTCATCTGTCATCACACAGCAAAGCATTGAGGAGGAGGGGGGGGGGGGGGGGTAAATATTTTTTTCATTTAGCATCGCATGGCAGGGGAGAGGTAAATTGTTTTCATCTACCATTACATGGCAAAGTATAGGGGGATTGGGGGGGGGGGGATTTTTTTCATCTACCATTACACAGCATAAGGCGGGTGTGGGGGATTTTTTTTTCCATGGTTTCGTTTTCATCTACCATCACATAGAGGAGGGAGCCACCATCACACGGCAGAGGGTGCATGGGGGAATGGGGGGGGGGGTGTCATTTTGATCTACCATCACATAGAAGAGGGAGAAGGGGGCTTTTTCATCCACCATCACACGGCAGAGGGTACGGGGGTGGGGGGTGGGGGGGGTCCATTCTGATCTACCATCACAGCTGAGGGTAGAGGGACATCTTATCTACCAGTGTCAACTGTAACAAATAGTTTCTCCCAATACAAATTACTTTCCAAATGGTTTCATCAATATACTCTGGCACAAATTTAGACTCTTTCACTGCCTGAACGCTATGTCTGTGCACTTGAAAACAGATAACACTGTGACTCTGAGCGACCAAAACCAATGTTCAATCTGTTAACCTGCTATGAACTGACCCAAAGCCATCTTCACCCCATGGCGATGTGCATGATGGTATAATGGACTTACAACCGACACCACCTGTTTAGTCGTTTAACAGAAACGAACAGAACCGAAGTGGCTTGGTTGCTAACCACCCTTGGTCAGGGTGAAAGCATGGATGAGAACCGATTTAAAAAAGCAGAGGAGATTTTTCTGTTGGGGGTCTGGGGGCAGAGCCCCCAGTGGGGTCAAAGGGCAACGCCCCTGCGGGGGTCAGGGGGCAGCGCCCCCTGAAGCTGAAGCATTTTTAATATATAAACAAGAAAAATCCACATTTAAAACCATCAAAATATGTTTCTAGCCCTTATCTAAATTGAACTAAATTTATCTACATTCTGTTATTAAAATCACATTTCACACAAGGCATTACTATTAAAACTAAACTATATTTCAGTTTTTCACAAAAGGCACATAAATACAAAAACAATTTGGCCTTACCTGCTAGTAGTAGTAGAAGTAGGCCTTTTTTCTTTTCTGCTTCAGTGTGTCCTTGGTAGAATATCACACTCTATGCTGGCATTTGTCTTTCGATACTTCTTTATTTAGCCTACAGTTCTCAAGAGGTTGATCTGTAGTGTAGGCCTCATACGATCTGTGAAACACCTACACCACTGAATGAAGTCTTTCAATTGAGTCTTAGTCCAAAATTACACCTCTCATTGAACTCTTTTTTTATACTAACTAATGCTATTCTTAGTCAAAATCAACACTAATTTAACACCAGCAATCGTAATGAAGCCACGACTTCCGAAGCTGATTTTCTTGTTGCAAGCAACACATAACGCCTGCTCTTCACTGCTTTTGCATATGCTATCTCCAACTCTACTCCCACACACCTCTTCCTCGAGCCAGTTTTCTTTCCAACGGTTGGGATATTTTTTCCTTTTTTTTGCGATTTCGTTCGACGCCAGGACTCACAAATGACACTCAGTCGATCGGCGCTGTAAGCGAATGTGCAGTGGTTGGCCGAGTCAACCGAGTAAAAACCAGCCCATTTGGGAATCTCGCCGGAGGCGTCTCGCCAAGATTGGGAGCAAAAAAATCGCGATAGCTTTTTTTTTTTTTTTCGGCGGAGATTTTTTTGAACGGCGGAGATTTTTTTAAAAGACGGCGGAACGGCGGAGAACGGCGGAGCTGTTCTCATCCCTGTGAAAGGGACAGACCTGAAGTATGGTGACTAGATCTTACCCATCTCTTTCCTTGTTCAAGGGGCAAAGGACAGACTGTTTCCCTGGTCACCTATCAGAGCTACAGAGGAGGATCCCCAGAGAGCTAGTTCATCAGAGGCCCATCTGAGGGGGCTGTGTGGCATGGAGCGACAGTTACCTTGACCTGCTGCCCGCCCTGTGCCTTGTTCTGCAGTTGCCGTACCTTGAGGGCCTTCAGCTGCTCGTCCGTCAGGCCCGGCATGGTGCGCACCACCGCTTGCTTCTGTCAACACCCAGACACCATGGCTTTACACATTATACACTGCTTCTGTCAACACCCAGACACCATGGCTTTACACATTACACACTGCTTCTGTCAACACCCAGACACCATGGCTTTACACATTACACACTGCTTCTGTCAACACCCAGACACCATGGCTTTACACATTACACACTGCTTCTGTCAACACCCAGACACCATGGCTTTACACATTACACACTGCTTCTGTCAACACCCAGACACCATGGCTTTACACATTGCACACTGCTCCTGTCCACACCCAGACACCATGGCTTCACACATTACATACTGCTCCTGTCAACACCCAGACACCATGGCTTTACACATTACACACTGCTTCTGTCAACACCCAGACACCATGGCTTTACACATTACATACTGCTCCTGTCAACACCCAGACACCATGGCTTTACACATTACACACTGCTTGTGTCGTCATCCAGACACCATGGCTTTACACATTACATACTGCTCCTGTCAACACCCAGACACCATGGCTTTACACATTACATACTGCTCCTGTCAACACCCAGACACCATGGCTTTACACATTACATACTGCTCCTGTCAACAACCAGACACCATGGCTTTACACATTACACACTGCTTCTGTCAACACCCAGACACCATGGCTTTACACATTACACACTGCTTCTGTCAACACCCAGACACCATGGCTTTACACATTACATACTGCTCCTGTCAACACCCAGACACCATGGCTTTACACATTACACACTGCTTTTGTCGTCATCCAGACACCACGGCTTTACACATTACATACTGCTCCTGTCAACACCCAGACACGATGGCTTTACACATTACATACTGCTCCTGTCAACACCCAGACACCATGGCTTTACACATTGCACACTGCTTCTGTCAACACCCAGACACCTTGGCTTTACACATTACACACTGCTTGTGTCGTCATCCAAACACCTTCACTTTACACATTACACACTGCTCCTGTCCACACCCACCACCGCTATGACACATTACACACTAACTCTACTGCTTCTGTCAACATCCAACCACCTTCACTTTACACATTACACACTGCTCCTGTCAACACCCACCACCGCTATGACACATTACACACTAACTCTACTGCTTCTGTCAACATCCAAACACCTTCACTTTACACATTACACACTGCTCCTGTCAACACCCACCACCGCTATGACACATTACACACTAACACTACTGCTTCTGTCAACATCCAAACACCATCACTTTACACATTACACACTGCTCCTGTCAACACCCACCACCGCTATGACACATTGCACACTAACTCTACTGCTTCTGTCAACATCCAAACACCTTCACTTTACACATTACACACTGCTCCTGTCAACACCCACCACTGCTTATGACACATTACACACTAACACTACTGCTTCTGTCAACATCCAAACACCATCACTTTACACATTACACACTGCTCCTGTCAACACCCACCATCGCTATGACACATTACACACTAACACTACTGCTTCTGTCAACATCCAAACACCATCACTTTACACATTACACACTGCTCCTGTCAACACCCACCACCTGTCAACACCCACCACCGCTATGACACATTACACACTAACACTACTGCTTCTGTCAACACGCAGACACCATCACTTTACACATTACACACTGCTTCTGTCAACACCCCTACACTGCTGCGACACATTACACATTATGATTTGTATTATGAATCATGTTGAAACCCGGAAACACAGCCCACCCCCACCTTACTTTAATGTCACAGTCCATTTGCCCCCTCCCCCTTGCTCCAAATCCTCCCTCCATAAATCTTCAACGCATAATCAATCCCATTTTGCGATAGATCCAGAAACAGAAGAGACGCTTTATTATGCAAGATTGTTATGTAGTAGACTGAAACAGTTCACGAGATTATTGTCAGAAAAAATTTTTTTCACTTAAACAAGAATTATACTACAACTGGGAGTAATTCAATTCCGGTTTCAACATGATTCATTATACAAGTCATAATACTTCTGTATTATCAAAATACATATTTCAGAAAATGTCAAAAAATTTTCAACACGTATTATCATATCTTCACACTTCTAGATCTGACCACAACAGAGTAAAAAAACAAAACAAAAAAAAAAGGTCCATTAAATATCCAGTAAAGATGAAACAGTACTGTCCGGCAAACAAGGTTTTCTATCTGTGTGTAACAATGAAAACATGACATTCTTGAAGAGCCTGCAGCTTAAGAAACGTAATGCGTAATCAACTTTCACTTTTTAGTATCTAGATACTGGCAATATCTAAAATGTCAGTATTTCCCGACCAAGAACTACTTGGCTGTCTGAAACTGATCTACTTCCAGATTCTTTGAACTGAAAAGAATTTGGTAAACTGCCAACACAGCGAGGCAAGTGACAGGTCCAAAAGTTAAAAACAAAAAAAACCCTGCCCCCATAGCGTTCCATCACCTATAGGACTGAATTGTGGGTATCTGTACAGGAACCAAGACAATGAGACAACTTGCTATTTGAAGATGTCAGACATGTAGAGCAGAATCAGGTATACAGCAGAAATGTAAAAAGAAATGGTATTTACCGTGAAGCGGACTTTGTGTCCCAGCTGCTGTGCCTGTGTGGCGGTGCCAGGGGTCTGGGAGCGCATGATGGGGTGCAGCAAGTTGATCTGCTGGTTCAGGCCCTTGGCCAGCTGCTGGTGCACTGTGCCTGCAACACACAACCACCTCCAGCACTCACTGGTTACTGCATGCACGCTCCTCGTCTGTGTTGTGGCACACATCAGTCGAGGACAAGACCTCCAAACCACTCTAGAGAACTGTCAGTCTGACATCGACCTGCTGCTGGACTACGCACAGGCAGAAGCTGTGCCAAACTACTGTCCATGAACATACAAGGTATGTATATATACATAGTGTACACTTCCGTGCACAGCTGAACACAGTGCTGCTCTCTATACCATGACACAGGACTCATGGGGTTCGTTTTTTTCACAGAATGGATTCCACTGCCAGGACTCCAGACGGAGTTCTACCTAACTACAGCACACAAGCATAAGCAATTTCATCTATGGCGGTGATGTGGAGAAAAGTATCAACAGAGACAGCTGATACGGATGAAAAGCTTTCATCTCTGAGTACAGGTATTTCTAACATTTGTGCCAGAGACAACTTGGTTGGTCTGGTGTCTGGTAAACTGGCTAGGAATGTCAATTTTGTTCAAAATTGTTCATCACTTCTATAATACATGAAGGTGAAAAAATCTATTACTATTACGCCAAAAGTAGAATATACAACTCTTAAGGAGATTAAAAAAACAACTCACACAATCTTCAGAGGTGGGAATAAGAAAAGTGAAAAAGGCGGAAAATTAGGTGGGGGTCCGGGGCCGCCGTAGGCCCCCGGTGGGGTCCAGGGGCAATGCCCCTGGTGGGGTCAGGGGGCAAAGCCCCCTGAAGCTGAGCATTTTTCATATTTCAGTATCTAAAAATCACCCCAGAAATGCATAAACTGGCAAGAAAAAAAGAAATAAAATAACAAGCTTTTTATTCTATTTTCCCACACGGATCTTCACCTCGTGGCTAACGGTCTCTTTACCACACGATAAAGTCACTGTTGTACGCACATCTCCTCCAGCCACTTCCAGTTCCACTTGTTTTTCACAGAGGAATCGATCTCCGTGACCAAAACTTTCTCATTCTCGGTGATTTGTCGGAACATGTTGACGACTTCGGAACTTTGGACGTGCAACTTGTAAGACAATATGGCGCCGGAATCCGCAAATGGCACTTTCACAGCTAAGTGATTACTTCCCTTCTTTGTAGTTTCGGTAAGCCGAATTCCATTATTCACTGTAATCTGTCCTGGGTGCCCAAACGAGCCGGAAGTTTTCCATTTGAGAACAAACCGATCGAGAACAAAATCGCGATCCAAGCTTTTGCTTACGAAAAACAAACCTCACTATACATCCCCCCCCCCCCACCCCCCCCCCCCCCAGTCTTCTCAACGGATTTGCATCGATCTCAAAAATGACCTCTGAGGCCTCCGAAAAGGCGGAATTCCGCCGAAAGGCGGAAGATTCCCACGTCTGAATCTTAACAACATGACAAAAGAAAAAGAACATTGAATGCTGATGAAACAAAGTGACAAGCACCAAGCTTCGTTTTAAATCCCATTTCTTTCATTCCTGATACTGATTTCTTCTGATCACCTCCAAGACACAAAAACACATTCATTTGTCCCTACTTCTGCTGGCCACTTCCAACACATACACCATACAAATCTTCTACACCTGTCAACATGCACTCACATACATGCTCCACATTCCTTCAGCTCACACTTCATCATACTTATCATCCGACACAAACTTGACATGAAACTGCACAAACTTGGCACCAAATCACATGAAACTTGGCACAAAATCACACCAACACACAGAACTGCCCTACAAAAGCCATGGACTGAAATGGGAAGACTGGAATCACTCGTTCCAAATCCCTACTTCATGAAAGTGCTGGTCTGTTTTCCTACAACTACAACTGTCAGTATTTATCAGGCAGCCCGACGTCAGGGTTTATGATGAAACGAAGCGTATAGTGCAAGCCTGTCATGAGGTGAGACCAACGAGGACCTCCACACCATCATCACTACAAAGCAAGCCCCTGTATGCCCTGCTCTCATGGAAACCTGTTTCTGTTCCCTCTTCCCATTCCTGCTCATGCGCAGTTTGTACCACAGTTCTCAGAGTGGGCCACTTCATGGACACTGTCCTTGGTTGGGTGTAGTGGCATCTTTCAGAGTGGGAAAGACATTGGAGAAGGGTGGGGAATGGTGATGGAGGTGGTGGTGGCATTGGAAGTCTGGTTTCAGCAAGTCGACAGCAACTATTAATGTCTGGATGTGGTATTGCTCTCTGGAGGGGGTCTCTCTCTGACACTGCTTGTACGCAATCACCGTTATCATTAAGAGGCCTTGTGGACAACCAGCGTGCAGGCTGTCCCAGTCTTTCATTGCCTTGTGGACAACCAGCGTGCAGGCTGCCCCAGTCTTTCATTGCCTTGTGGACAACCAGCGTGCAGGCTGTCCCAGTCTTTCATTGCCTTGTGGACAACCAGCGTGCAGGCTGTCCCAGTCTTTCATTGCCTTGTGGACAACCAGCGTGCAGGCTGTCCCAGTCTTCCATTGCCTTGTGGACAACCAGCGTGCAGGCTGTCCCAGTCTTCCATTGCCTTGTGGACAACCAGCGTGCAGGCTGTCCCAGTCTTTCATTGCCTTGTGGACAACCAGCGTGCAGGCTGTCCCAGTCTTTCATTGCCTTGTGGACAACCAGCGTGCAGGCTGTCCCAGTCTTTCATTGCCTTGTGGACAACCAGCGTGCAGGCTGTCCCAGTCTTTCATTGCCTTGTGGACAACCAGCGTGCAGGCTGTCCCAGTCTTTCATTGCCTTGTGGACAACCAGCGTGCAGGCTGTCCCAGTCTTTCATTGCCTTGTGGACAACCAGCGTGCAGGCTGTCCCAGTCTTTCATTGCCTTGTGGACAACCATTGTGGGGATATCCCAGTCTTTCATTGCCTTGTGGACAACTATTGTGGGGATGTCCCAGTCTTTCACTGCCTTGTGGACAACTATTGTGGGGACTGTCCCAGTCTTTCACTGCCTTGTGGACAACCAGCGTGCAGGCTGTCCCAGTCTTTCCTCACCTTGTGGACAACTATTGTGGGGGCTGTCCCAGTCTTTCACTGCCTTGTGGACAACCAGCGTGCAGGCTGTCCCAGTCTTTCCTCGCCTTGTGGACAACTATTGTGGGGACTGTCCCAGTCTTTCACTGCCTTCATTTCACTGAACTGTCACAAGCTGGGTATGGGAGTGTTAAAGGAAGCGGGGTCAAGTGAGGAGCGGGACCACGGTTACTGTCAGGGCACAGAAGATGAAACGCACACAAACTTGCCGTTATTCTTCCACCCATCATTCTTTTTACAGTACACCCCCTCCCCTCCCCCCCAAATGAGAAGAAGAAACAATAACTCACGCGTACCTCCCGCCAAAGCGGAAGTGCCGGCCAGGGCGGCCATCTTCTGGGCCGAGGCGGAGGCCGAGGGCTGCAGGCTGGCCCGCGCTGTCTGTGCTGCCATCTGAGCGCCTGTCACTGGGCCCGCCACCGTTGTGATGTCATGCACCTGCACCCGCCCTCGACCCAGACTGCCCGTCACCGCCTGTTGGTCACACACAACACAGGCACACATCTTTACAGGCTGGTCTTCTTCTCTTTAAAGTCCTGGCAGCACACCACCACTTCTCTATTAAACTGTAATCCACCATTTTTTAAGCCCTGGCAGTATACCACTACTTTCTATGTTAAACTACAACCCGTCATTTCACTTTTTAAGCCTTAGCACCACATCACCACTTGTATATAAAACGTTAATTAGCGATTTCACTTTTTCTGTATCTGACGTATCACAAAGCTGCCTACAACCCTCGGAATATTCCAGTGACACACTTCTCTAAAACAGACCTGATTACCCCTCAGAAACTCTATGTGTAGGTTTTGGGTCAAAAGTGTGTACAATTGTGCGTAAAATGCGTAAGCTTTTGCAGCGCAAAGTAACTGCCTAGGAAACAATACTGAATGCATTCAAGACATTGGAAACACTGAAAAATTTATTATTATAAAAGATGTATTTTCATGAAAGGCATTAAAGTGGCTTCATTAAATCAATGATTCTCGAAACTAATCCGAATTTCCAGTGTCCTCTAATGGGCAAAAGCCTTTGCTCAGAAAATTAACAAGAACATCAACTGATGTGAATTTTCTATAACTAAATGTCTCTTCACTTTTTACTATATTGATGGACATAACTGAAAAAAAAAAATCTTGATGTAATCTATTTCTTTCATATGCTAATACCGGCACTTTTTCACTGCCTGTTGATAACCTAAGCAGTCTTTCTGAAGAGCATAATAATTCAGGTGTGGGACTCTCCATGAAGGAAAAAAGAGGAAACAGTCTAGGGGGGTCCGGGGGCATGCCCCCCCCCCCCCCCCCCCCCCCCCCCCCCCCCCCCCCCCCCCCCCCCCCCCCCCCCCCCCCCCCCCCCAGAAAATTTTGGGTTGCTTCATTCAATTCTGTGCAATCTGGTGCATTTTGAGACTGAAATTAACAAATTTTAAAGGAAAAAAGCCAATATTGTGTTTTTTGTTTTTTTTTAATTTTTTTTTTTAATTGGAAATGAAATGAGGCAGGGAACAGTAAACAATAAACAGTAAACAAGTGGGGTAACGTTTGCTCCCATAAGAAAACCTGATACAGAGTAACTTTTATTCAAGACTGGCACAGCCTTTTAAACTTGAATAAAGTCAGACAAATGCATAGATGAACAATCTAATAGTGGGGGAAAAAAAACAAGCGCAGGCCAACAACTGAACTGTCCTCACAATAATGACTTGGCAAAGATTTGGACTTAAGGGGGGGGGGGGGGGGGGGGGGGGGCAGTTCGAAGATGGAGAAACTGGGAACATGAAATTAAGAAAATATATTACAGATATGAAAACTCTTCACTAGCTGCACAAGGCAACCATTGCAATCCCTTTTGAAGGCAGATATATTTGTATAAAAAAGGCAAATATATCTGCCTTCAAAAGGGATTGCGATGGTTCCCTTGTGCAGCTAGTAAAGAGTTTTCATATCTGCAATATATTTTCTTAATTTCATGTTCCCAGTTTCTCCATCTTTAAACTGCCCCTCCTTAAGTCCAAATCTTTGCCAAGTCATTATTATGAGGACAGTTCAGTTGTTGGCCTGCGCTTGTTTTTTCCCCCCACTATTAGATTGTTCGTCTATGTATTTGTCTGACTTTATTCAAGTTTAAAAGGCTGTGCCAGTCTTGAATAAAAGTTACTCTTGTGTCAGGTTTTCTTATAGGAGCAAACGTTACCCCACTTGTTTACCTTTTTTTTTCTTTTTTTAACACAAAAAGCTATAAAAATCAACTATACTAATACTGTAACTTACTATCTTTCACAACTTGGACCAAGTGTAGATGAGAGGAGTTCCTTTTCAACCTAATGGCACACAAAATTAATGCAAGATGTCCAGCTCCCAAGTGCGGAGCTGGACATCTTGCATTAATTTTGTCCGCTGATCCAGAGCTGTCTTGTGCTTGTTGCTTTTAATGTGATCCACCAAAGCAACTTTTCCGTGTGAACTGTAATTTATTTGCACTCGGCAAAGATTGCAGTAAGCAAGGCCACAGGCATTAAATTTGGCAATGAACTGGCCTATCACTTCATCATCATCCACCTTACTCTCCATCCAGTCCCACTTCCACTTGTTCTTCAAAGAACTGTCGCAGGAAACATTTTCTCCGCGTGAAACGACGTCTCTTCGACATGTCGCCATTTAGAAGATTGCAAAACCGGAAGGAGAAAGTTACCAAGTTAACTGCGAATCCAAGCCGTTTAAGAATGTCGAACAGTTTGTGGATAAATGACACACGATGTTTTTGAAGACATGAATGAGAATCACAGATCGCTTCCGCGGAACTGACACGCTGTTACGCGAAACGAACAAGGATCTACCGCGGAAAAATCCCACCCCTGTTATTATGATGAGAATTTTATTTCAGATTTTGGTGATTTCAGCTCTTTTAAATTGTCAGCCGAGAGGCTGTGAACTGCATCTATTGAAGAACAGTCATTCTTCAGGATGAGAAGACTTTCAAGAGTTTCATTAGACAGTGTGCTCCCTTGCGGGATTTTGGAGTTTTTTGACCCTCTGCATGAACAGTTTGATGTTCCAGTCTCTCATCAGAAAAAGTGCCAGCAGAACTTAACTTCACACAAAAAGCTATAGCCCACCGTTTTCCAAAATCACTGGTTCCCTTTCGATTTTTGCTATCGATGTGCTGCTGAACGTCATGATTTCAGTTACAGGTGGTGTCATGTGCAAACGTATCGCCTTTCTTTGGCGCAGTAATGAACTTGAAAATTGTACGATACGGTGGTTTGTACTTCCGTTCATATTTCTTTTCCTTTTTGACGACAGCTTCCAGCAATGAATCTGAGTTTTCGTTGTTTCATGGGTGCCAGCTCAAGCTGAATGAGAAGCCATGTGGATATGTATTCCTAGAGGAAGGAAGTGCGCATGCACTATGGGAACTTTTGAAAGCTGGACCAGACTCTTGGACTCGGCCAGATTACGACTTTAGCGCATTTTTGCAAGCTCGGTTATCAAAATTTCGTACAATTCGGTTTTCAAACATACAATCATATAGCTGTTTTGAATTTCGTGAAATCATACCAAAAAATCGTACAGTGCACAGGTCTGCTAAAACATCAATGACAAAGACCAATATTCAGGAACAGGTTACATGATCAGACATCACAAACCACAGCAAAAACAAAGTGAAAGCTTGCCTTTATTCACATCATGTGTAAACACCCCCCACCCGAGTATCCAAAACCTTTGTACATCAGGAAACCTACTGAACACCTGGAAAATTAGACCAAAAAAGCTGAAAATCTGAGGGCACAAGAGAAGCTGCTGAAAGCCAAGGAACACTGTAGCAAATACTGGAAACTGGAGGATATGAAAGACAAGTACTGCAGAGCTGGGGACATTACAGAAAAGGCCGTCAACTACTGGAAACCTTGGGATATCGAAAGTAAATACTGACCACAATGTTGCCAGTGGCAGCCAGAGTGCGAGCAATGGAGACAGCCGTCATGCCCTGTGCTACAGCCGCCCGTGGTGCTGCGCCCCCGCCTGGTAACAAAATACATTCTACACACTTTTGTCACACATCTTGATCATACCAGCCTGATAACAAAATACATTCTACACACTTTGTCACACATCTTGATCATACCCGCCTGGTAACAAAATACATTCTACACACTTTTGTCACACATCTTGATCATACCCGCCTGATAACAAAATACATTCTACACACTTTGTCACACATCTTGATGATACCCACCTGATAACAAAATACATTCTACACAAGTTGTCACACATCTTGATCATACTGCTCATTACACAGTTTCTCTACATCTGATACAACAAGCCTTGGAAATACTGCCCAGGACACAAAGCATTCTCTACATCTGATACAGCAAGCCTTGGAAATACTGCCCAGGACACAAAGCATTTTCTACATCTGATACAACAAGCCTTGGAAATACTGCCCATGACACAAAGCATTCTCTACATCTGATACAACAAGCCTTGGAAATACTGCCCATGACACAAAGCATTCTCTACACATTCCGTAACCAGGGATGAGAACAGATTTTTAAAAAGCAGAGGAGATTTTTCTGTTGGGGGTCTGGGGGCAAAGCCCCAGTGGGGTCAAGGGGCAATGCCCCTGCGGGGGTCAGGGGGCAGCGCCCCCTGAAGCTGAAGCATTTTTTTAATATATAAAGAAAAATCCACATTTAAAACCATCAAAATATGTTTCTAGCCTTCAATTCAAACCTCAAATTCTGAGGGTTTTTTTTTTCTTTTTTGTGTGTGTGTTTTTGTTTTTTGTCAAACATGCAAATGGATTTAATACAGGGCTCTCTGCGTTTGTGGCTGGTCGATTTACGTAAGAAATGGGTTTTTCCGAAAATTACCTGCCCTTGGCCCTGGTTCTATTATTAGTAACTAGACGTCTAGGTTTTGTTTCACAGCATAAAGTCAAATGACGAATGTTTCAGCTAACTGAGATAGTTTGACCATTGCAAATGAATGATAAAATATAACAAAGAAGAGAGCAAAATCACCAACAGCTTACTTTCCAAAGTTTAATTGTCTTCAATGCAGCGACACGCTGCCTGTGAACCAGGCGTTTCATGTGGTCAGCAATCGTAATGAAGCCACGACTTCGAAGCTGATTTTCTTGTTGCAAGCTAGACATAACGCCTGCTCGTCACTGCTTTTGCATATGCTATCTCTACTCCCAAACACACCTCTTCCTCGAGCCAGTTTTCTTTCCAACGGTTGGGATTTTTTTTTTTTTTTTTTTTTTTGCGATTTCGTTCGACGCCATGAATCACAGATGACACTCGGTCGATCGGCGCTGTAAGCGGATGTGCAGTGGTTGGCCGAGTCAACCGAATAAAAACCAGCCCATTTGGGTTATAAGCCTAGAGTAATCTCACCGGAGGCGTCTCGCCGAGATTGGGAGCAAAGAAAATCGCGATAGCTTTTTTTTTTTTTTTTCGGCGGAGATTTTTTCAAACGGCGGACATTTTTTTTAAAGACGGCGGAACGGCGGAGAACGGCGGAGCTGTTCTCATCCTTGGTAACAGACTCTTCCAACACAAATTTCTTTCAAAAGCTGATTCATCAGCACACTTTGGCATTACTGTTCCTACATATTAACATGCTGCTCAAGAAGCAAACACAGCAAGATGCACTTTCACATTAAGTTATCTTCTTTTTAGGTCTTCATACTATTTTTGGCAAACATACATACAAAATGCAGTGAAATCGTACAGGTAGACAGCTCTGTAATTCACGCAGATTTACAAAACCACATGAAAACTGTGAACTACAAAAATGACCAGACAGACAACAAAAATGACAATGCATGCAGACATACAAACACATGAAAACTGTGAACTACAAAAATGACCAGACAGACGACAACAAAAATGACAATGCATGCAGACATACAAAACCATGAAAACTGTGAACTACAAAAATGACCAGACAGACGACAACAAAAATGACAATGCATGCAGACATACAAACCGCAGGAACACTGCTGATTACAGAAATGACCAGACACACAGACGCACCAACCTCATGAACCCTTTGAAATAGAGAAATGACTAGATACAGAAACCATACCAATCCTGTGAATACAGAAATGACCAGACACACAGACGCACCAACCTCATGAACCCTTTGAAATAGAGAAATGACTAGATACAGAAACCATACCAATCCTGTGAATACAGAAATGACCAGACACACAGACGCACCAACCTCATGAACCCTTTGAAATAGAGAAATGACTAGATACAGAAACCATACCAATCCTGTGAATACAGAAATGACCAGACACACAGACGCACCAACCTCATGAACCCTTTGAAATAGAGAAATGACCAGATACAGAAACCATACCAATCCTGTGAATACAGAAATGACCAGACACACAGACGCACCAACCTCATGAACCTTTGAAATAGAGAAATGACTAGATACAGAAACCATACCAATCCTGTGAATACAGAAATGACCAGACACACAGACGCACCAACCTCATGAACCCTTTGAAATAGAGAAATGACTAGATACAGAAACCATACCAATCCTGTGAATACAAAAATGACCAGACACACAAAACATACAACTCCTGTACATGACAGAATGACCACACACACACAAAACATACAACTCCTGTACATAACAGAATGACCACACACACAAAACATACAACTCCTGTACATGACAGAATGACCACACACACACACAAAACATACAACTCCTGTACATGACAGAATGACCACACACAAAACATACAATCCTGTACATGACAGAATGACCACACACAAAACATACAACTCCTGTACATGACAGAATGACCACACACAACAAAACATACAACTCCTGTACATGACAGAATGACCACACACAAAACATACAACTCTGTCCATGACAGAATGACCACACACAAAACATACACAACTCCTGTACATGATAGAATGACCATACACACACAAAACATACAACTCCTGTACATGACAGAATGACCACACATACAAAACATACAACTCCTGTACATGACAGAATGACCACACACACAAAACATACAACTCCTGTACATGACAGAATGACCACACACACAAAACATACAACTCCTGTACATGACAGAATGACCACACACACAAAACATACAACTCCTGTACATGACAGAATGACCACACACAAAACATACAACTCCTGTACATGACAGAATGACCATACACACACAAAACATACAACTCCTGTACATGACAGAGTGACCTCACACACAAACATACAACTCCTGTACATGACAGAATGACCACACACAAAACATACAACTCCTGTACATGACAGAATGACCACACACACCAAAACATACAACTCCTGTACATGACAGAATGACCACACACACACAAAACATACAACTCCTGTACATGACAGAATGACCCACCACAAAACATACAACTCCTGTACATGACAGAATGACCACACACAAAACATGCAACTCCTGTACATGATAGAATGACCATACACACACAAAACATACAACTCCTGTACATGACAGAGTGACCTCACACACAAAACATACAACTCCTGTACATGACAGAATGACCACACCAAAACATACAACTCCTGTACATGCCAGAATGACCACACACAAAAAAACCCATACAACTCCTGTACATGCCAGAATGACCACACACAAAACATGCAACTCCTGTACATGACAAAATGACCACACACACAAAACATACAACTCCTGTACATGACAAGAGACGACCTGACACAAACCACACAACTGTCATAAGCGACGGCAACGACCCGACACCCAGACTCACAATGATGGTGGTGGGCGTGGCGGCCGACACCAGGGAGTGCAGCTGCTGTCCTGCCACAGCCTGAGCCACGGTGGGAGCGGACGGCCGCCACCCCCCTACCGCCTGCACCACCCCCTGGGCCCCCTCTCCCTACCCCTGCAGTCGTCTGGGCCGGCCGCTGGGCTGCCTCTGCACTGGCCTGCCAACAAGTCCACAGAGGGAGCATGACAGCTGGTTCTCTTTGCTGGCCCTACTCTCTGTGACCGACTATTTTCGTCAATCACCACACGACAGAACATACACACATGGAACAAGCGCCTGGGGGGGGGGGGGGGGGGGGGGGGGGGTAGTCAAGATGATAGCGATTTTCTACACATTGAAAGTAAATGATTTGAAATTACTATGTTCGATTAATTGAGTGTTTGTTTCTTTCCTGTGACACCTAACACAACACTGTCAGTTGTTGTCTAGCTACCGTAAAATTAAATTAAAATGTGGCGAAATATGCGCGTCGACAGGGACTGAGCGTCATGGGTGAGCGTTGCGGCAGCAGGGAGTGCTGTACGTGCCGCTCTGGGCTAGAAAGTATTAACCAGGCCTGAGAGATACAGACACCTGCGGTGTTGCTCAGGAAATTGGACAAACATTGCAAGTGATGCATCCAATACTTGGTAGGACCGGACTGTGTGGTCCAACCTTCCCAACTGACCCCATAGCAAACTCAACTCTGGGTAGGAGCCGGTCAAGGCAGAAAAATCCCACAAATCAATGGTCCTGAAGGGTGTCGAGCCCACCACCTCGAAGCCTGGAATCTGCCATGCTAACCATTACACCACAGCCGTCACTAAACATGGAAAATGTTTGTTGTAAACAATGTATTTGTATGTGTAAAAGAGTAAGCTTCTCATGGTGCCATAACTGGGCAAGCTTTCATGCATCATCAATTGCCACTATTACTGTAGAGCATTTTATAATGATTATCATAATCATTTTTCTCCTCACTGTCACGGTTACCATTACTGCTATCATTTCCACACTTAGGCAATACGTGTGTACTTTGTTAACTCATCAATAAACTACAAGGCAATGCACTTCTTGAACTAAAACTGATTTTACACTGAGGTAATTCACATGTACTTTGTTCACTCGTCAATAAACTACAAGGCAATGCATCTCTTGAACTAAAACTGATTTTACACTAAGGTAATACACATGTACTTTGTTCACTCATCAATAAACTACAAGGCAATGCACTTCTTGAACTAAAACTGATTTTACACTGAGGTAATACATGTGTACTTTGTTCACTCATCAATAAACTACAAGGCAATGCATCTCTTGAACTAAAACCAAACTGTCCAGTTCAGAAAATAGAATGGATAACAACTGCTGTAAATCCAGATGCATTTGAATCACATACAGACATTTCTGAAATCCCTTGTTTTCGCTCAATATAACTTGTGTCTGAAATTCACGGTGCCGATTTAAATCAATGAAAGAAAGTATTTCATCTTCCAGATACAATTATTCCATCACTAAAAGGCAGCTTCCAAACATATCACCCGCCCCGTCCCGACAGCTAGCGTACAAATAACAAAGAATCCCCATCAAGAGATTGCCCTTACAGTGGCAGCGGTGTTGGCCTTCTTCTCACGCTGGATGCGCTCGGCGCGGATGGCGGCCACCTGCATGGGGTTGAGGGGCTGGTCGTAGTTGATGTTGTTCTCCTGCAGCACGGCCAGGTGCTTGGGGTTCTTCATGGTCGGGTTGTTCAGCGTCTGACGCATCGGCGCCGGCCGCTTGGCGGCCATGCTGAGGATGGAGTCGAACCTGAGGGAGTAGAGCAGGGAGATGGAGGAGTTGTTGTCCTGGGTGAACAGCTGAGAGGTCTTCATGGGCCGGTTGTTCTTCGTCTGCACACACACAGTACACCCCCCCATGCAATCCTTGGCCAGGACAGGACAACAGTCAAGGTAAATGACAGAGAAATGGCTGCCTACCCTCAAAAAAGAACACAAGTAATCCGGGGGAGGGGATAAAGGGAAGACTGCCTCCCTTCTAAGACTTGGTGTTGGGTGACGGCTGTCATCTGACACACCACCATTTCGTTAGAAGGAAATTGAGAATTTCATACCAAGTTCTTGGTTTTCACTTAAACCCAGCCGACCATACAGTGCCTTTTCAGGCCTTAGCTTCGTCGCGAACAAAAAATGAAGTAATGGCTGCACTCTTTACACCTGCTAGTTCTTTGTGCGCCTGAGTGCCAACGTGTTTTTTGCAGTCATTGAGGCCGCCGTGTTTCACTGAAAAATGAGGTTGCATATCGTGCAGTGTGCGAACTCGGCTCCTCTCGTTGAAGGAACGAGACAAGTGTAGGCTTCATGATGGCTTTTGGTAAATTTCTGTCCTGCTTTACGGTGTTTTTTTGCCGAGTTTGACTGCTTCTTAGAATTGTCCTCCTGCTCCATCAATATTAAATCATCCTCATCATCTGTTTCATGCCGTTTCCGCTTGTCTAATGTCCATTGTGAATTTGTCTCTGCAGATGAAAGGCACAAACACACGGCACGACGGCGAGACGCGACGAGACGTGAAAGTGGGTCAAAGAGCTGTGTTCAGGAGAGCCGATTTTTCAGCGCGACAGCGGACTGCGCGGCAGTGTATAATGCAGTAACTTAGGCGGGCGTGCTTTAAACTTGAACCAGTCAAACTGCTGGCGAGAAAAAAACTTGGATCGGCGCAAAAACTTGGATCGGCACTGGGATCGGCGCGCAAGAAATTGCAGAGCAGAAAATGAACAGAAAGCGTAGTTTATTTTTATGGTCGTAGCATCGTAGCACAAGTGCCAAATTCGGAGTTTGCTACGCCAAAATCGTAGAGTAAACAGGTCTGCTTAACTATTGACAACTCTGATTAAAAACAGTGCATTCATCACCTTAACTAGAAATTGGCTGACTGTGCCATGGTAGAATGGTATAACAGACTTCCCCCATTTTCAGTGGCAGTCATGCACAGTTCCTCTGTGTGCATTTCTGTCTATCTTTCTTCATTCTTCAGCACGAATTCCATGGTTCACCACTGGTGACATTCTGGTGTAAGCATCCATTTTTAATCCCCATCATTAATAATGTTTATTTCTATAGCGCATATTCCATGAAAATGCTCAACAGCGCTTTCTATTTAACAAAAAGAGAGCTAACGGTAAAAATAGGAATGATAAAAGTCATGCACATTGAAAAAACACAAAGCCTCGAGATATCAATACTAAAACAAATCACATTGCGTTCACAATTAAGACAAATTTAAAAACAAATCACATAAGAAATTTCACTAAAAGTCTCCCTCTCATGAATAAAGGCTGTCACATTTCGAGCATGGTTTATCTTCGTGTCATCCATTCCATCAACATGAGGTAGCCCACTCTTCTAAGAAAGACAGAATGGAATATCAGGTGGGTGCAAGTTTTCTTTTTTCAAGTTGCACTTATGCTTGGGACTTTTGTAACAGGTTTCATTAAAAAAAAAAAATTCAAAAAACACTAGGAATTGACTGGAGTCTGTACATATCTTCAGTGTGAGGAGAAAATCTCTGGCCATATCTTCAGTGTGAGGAGAAAATCTCTGGCCATATCTTCAGTGTGAGGAGAAAATCTCTGGCCAACTGGCTGTGTTGAGTGGGAAACATATCTTCAGTGTGAGGAGAAAATCTCTGGCCATGTCTTCAGTGTGAGGAGAAAATCTCTGGCCAACTGGCTGTGTTGAGTAGGAAACATATCTTCAGTGTGTGAGGAGAAAATCTCTGGCCAACTGGCTGTGTTGAGTGGGAAACATATCTTCAGTGTGAGGAGAAAATCTCTGGCCATGTCTTCAGTGTGAGGAGAAAATCTCTGGCCATGTCTTCAGTGTGAGGAGAAAATCTCTGGCCAACTGGCTGTGTTGAGTGGGAAACATATCTTCAGTGTGTGAGGAGAAAATCTCTGGCCAACTGGCTGTGTTGAGTGGGAAACATATCTTCAGTGTGCGAGGAGAAAATCTCTGGCCAACTGGCTGTGTTGAGTGGGAAACATATCTTCAGTGTGTGAGGAGAAAATCTCTGGCCAACTGGCTGTGTTGAGTGGGAAACATATCTTCAGTGTGAGGAGAAAATCTCTGGCCAACTGGCTGTGTTGAGTGGGAATCGATGCCCAGACCTCAGAACGAGAGACTGATGCTTTACCCACAAGGCCAAGCAGTCCGCCCAGTGTGCATTTCCACTGGACTTTCAGAACAGACCAGCAGCTGGCATTGTGAAAACAGGTATCATAGGTACAGACCTCTGCTGGCCGAGAGAGGTTAGCTGTTTTGGTTTTCTTCATATCAATCCTCTATGTCTGCTGTCACTTTTTTCTACCCAAGTGTTCTTTGGTGACAACTATCAGTTCAAAGGGAAAACAATGTGAAACAATGACCACTCCTGAAGTCACCTTGCCCTCTAATCTATGACCACAATGATGAAAGCAATGTACGCCAACAAACCATGAACAGTCAGCAGAGAAAGGCTCAACCTTCTTTTCCGGCTGGAAATGACCTACTTCACATTCCCCCCCTCCCAAGACAGACAAATACCAAGTCATTTGCCCTAACAGCACCCTGAAGCCCTGCCCACCTTGTAAGTGCTCTTGTTCTTCTTCTGTTTGCGGGGGCTGACATCGTACAGGATGCGGCCTTCCTCCCGTGGAATGATGACATTCTCGTAGCGCGCCCTGCACTGTTTGATGCTGCGGTGGGTGCGGCTGGCCCGTTGACCACGTCGGCCACCAGGTCCCAGTTGGGGATGTGGCCATTCTGGTAACCGGTCAGGTTGAGGGGCAGGTGGCAGCAGTCTGACACCGCCTGCAACACAAACAGCGCCATGGGTATTCTTCATAACACATACAAACCAACCACAAAAATGTTACTGTCATCTCCCTACTCCCAACCGCCTTCCTTCCACCTCAAAAGCCAGTCATTTTCCTCTCCCAGCCTCCTTCACTCCAACTTGCATGTGCAGTCTCATCTCATTCATGTGGACATAACACCATTTACTCCCCGCCCCCTTTCCTCCAACCCTCCCCCCCCCCCCCCTACTACTCCATAACCAAACTTTTTTTTTGTCATTGAGAAACCAAGGCCCTAAATTCCAGAACATGAATACACATCTGCAGTAAGACCCAGTCTGGAACCAACCTTACAGAGAAATGCATGTGTACATGTGCACTACACACACATCTGCAGTAAGACCCAGTCTGGAACCAACCTTACAGAGAAATGCATGTGTACATGTGCACTACACACACATCTGCAGTAAGACCCAGTCTGGAACCAACCTTACAGAGAAATGCATGTATACATGTGCACTACACACACATCTGCAGCAAGACCCAGTCTGGAACCAACCTTACAGAGAAATGCATGTGTACATGTGCACTACACACACATCTGCAGCAAGACCCAGTCTGGAACCAACCTTACAGAGAAATGCATGTGTACATGTGCACTACACACACATCTGCAGCAAGACCCAGTCTGGAACCAACCTTACAGAGAAATGCATGTGTACATGTGCACTACACACACATCTGCAGTAAGACCCAGTCTGGAACCAACCTTACAGAGAAATGCATGTGTACATGTGCACTACACACACATCTGCAGTAAGACCCAGTCTGGAATCGACCTTACAGAGAAATGCATGTGTACATGTGCACTACACACACATCTGCAGTAAGACCCAGTCTGGAATCGACCTTACAGAGAAATGCATGTGTACATGTGCACTACACACACATCTGCAGTAAGACCCAGTCTGGAACCGACATTACAGAGAAATGCATGTGTACATGTGCACTACACACATCTGCAGTAAGACCCAGTCTGGAACCGACCTTACAGAGAAATGCATGTGTACATGTGCACTACACACACATCTGCAGTAAGACCCAGCCTGGAACCGACCTTACAGAGAAATGCATGTGTACATGTGCACTACACACACATCTGCAGTAAGACCCAGCCTGGAACCGACCTTACAGAGAAATGCATGTGTACATGTGCACTACACACACATCTGCAGTAAGACCCAGCCTGGAATCGACCTTACAGAGAAATGCATGTGTACATGTGCACTACACACACATCTGCAGTAAGACCCAGTCTGGAATCGACCTTACAGAGAAATGCATGTGTACATGTGCACTACACACACATCTGCAGTAAGACCCAGTCTGGAATCGACCTTACAGAGAAATGCATGTGTACATGTGCACTACACACACATCTGCAGTAAGACCCAGTCTGGAATCGACCTTACAGAGAAATGCATGTGTACATGTGCACTACACACACATCTGCAGTAAGACCCAGTCTGGAATCGACCTTACAGAGAAATGCATGTGTACATGTGCACTACACACACATCTGCAGTAAGACCCAGTCTGGAATCGACCTTACAGAGAAATGCATGTGTACATGTGCACTACACACACATCTGCAGTAAGACCCAGTCTGGAATCGACCTTACAGAGAAATGCATGTGTACATGTGCACTACACACACATCTGCAGTAAGACCCAGTCTGGAATCGACCTTACAGAGAAATGCATGTGTACATGTGCACTACACACACATCTGCAGTAAGACCCAGTCTGGAATCGACCTTACAGAGAAATGCATGTGTACATGTGCACTACACACACATCTGCAGTAAGACCCAGTCTGGAATCGACCTTACAGAGAAATGCATGTGTACATGTGCACTACACACACATCTGCAGTAAGACCCAGTCTGGAATCGACCTTACAGAGAAATGCATGTGTACATGTGCACTACACACACATCTGCAGTAAGACCCAGTCTGGAATCGACCTTACAGAGAAATGCATGTGTACATGTGCACTACACACACATCTGCAGTTAAGACCCAGTCTGGAATCGACCTTACAGAGAAATGCATGTGTACATGTGCACTACACACACATCTGCAGTAAGACCCAGTCTGGAATCGACCTTACAGAGAAATGCATGTGTACATGTGCACTACACACACATCTGCAGTAAGACCCAGCCTGGAATCGACCTTACAGAGAAATGCATGTGTACATGTGCACTACACACACATCTGCAGTAAGACCCAGCCTGGAATCGACCTTACAGAGAAATGCATGTGTACATGTGCACTACACACACATCTGCAGTAAGACCCAGCCTGGAATCGACCTTACAGAGAAATGCATGTGTACATGTGCACTACACACACATCTGCAGTAAGACCCAGCCTGGAATCGACCTTACAGAGAAATGCATGTGTACATGTGCACTACACACACATCTGCAGTAAGACCCAGCCTGGAATCGACCTTACAGAGAAATGCATGTGTACATGTGCACTTCACACACATCTGCAGTAAGACCCAGCCTGGAATCGACCTTACAGAGAAATGCATGTGTACATGTGCACTACACACACATCTGCAGTAAGACCCAGCCTGGAATCGACCTTACAGAGAAATGCATGTGTACATGTGCACTTCACACACATCTGCAGTAAGACCCAGCCTGGAATCGACCTTACAGAGAAATGCATGTGTACATGTGCACTACCCACACATCTGCAGTAAGACCCAGCCTGGAATCGACCTTACAGAGAAATGCATGTGTACATGTGCACTACCCACACATCTGCAGTAAGACCCAGCCTGGAATCGACCTTACAGAGAAATGCATGTGTACATGTGCACTACCCACACATCTGCAGTAAGACCCAGCCTGGAATCGACCTTACAGAGAAATGCATGTGTACATGTGCACTACCCACACATCTGCAGTAAGACCCAGCCTGGAATCGACCTTACAGAGAAATGCATGTGTACATGTGCACTACCCACACATCTGCAGTAAGACCCAGCCTGGAATCAACCTTACAGAGAAATGCATGTGTACATGTGCACTACACACACATCTGCAGTAAGACCCAGCCTGGAATCAACCTTACAGAGAAATGCATGTGTACATGTGCACTACCCACACATCTGCAGTAAGACCCAGCCTGGAATCAACCTTACAGAGAAATGCATGTGTACATGTGCACTACACACACATCTGCAGTAAGACCCAGTCTGGAATCAACCTTACAGAGAAATGCATGTGTACATGTGCACTCGCACGCACACACACACACACATACGCACATGCACACTACACACACACTTGCACACCTGATATGCACAAAAAAAAACCAAACATTCACTCTCATCACCCAAACACAAACACATGCACTCCCACAATCCAACATGCACAAGAAGACAAACATTCACTCTCATCACGCACACACACACACGCACACATATACACCATAAGCACACAAAGACATCAGCAGACATATCAAGACAAGCACGCAAATACCAGACACACACACCATACATGCACACACATACAAGACACACACAGCACATGTATCACACATACCAGACATACAGAGCACATGAATCAAAAATATATCAGTCATATATAGCGCACATACCAGACATTCACACACATACAGCACCCATACCAGACACACCCATACCAGACACACGCATCCAGACACATGCCACATGCAGTACACGCGCCAGACACATTCATATACAGTCAAACCTCTATTATAAGACCCTCTGTTAAGAGACCTCCTCTCATTTAAGACTGAATTTTTTTGCACGGATGCATTTTACTATCAAAACGACCCCTCTTAAGCGACTTCCTCTAAAACGCGACTTGCGACCTTTGTTTTTTTGAAATTTACGACCTTCGCACCATTGGTGTACGACCATGAGTCAAGGGAAACAACTGCACACCTGCCGCAATCTAGAGTCGCTTCCCTTGTTAAAAGAAAGATGGCGGAGATCGGAGGCAAAACGTGCGGATCACGAAAGAGAAAGCCCCTGAATTTAGAAGAGAGAGTGGAGGTGATCAAAAGAAGTCGTGGAGGTGAAACTGCAATATCGATTGCTCGAAGTTATGAAGTTGGCAAGACCCAGATTCAAAACATCATCAAAGATCAGAAAGCTGTCATGGCAATCTGGGAACAAGGTGCAAAAGCTGACATCTTTCTTTGTGAAGAAAGATTAATGTTTTACTTCAGTAACAGACACATCCATATGTGTGTGTGTGTGTGTGTGTCTGTGTCTGTGTCTGTGTGACTGTGATTGAGTGAGTATGTGTACTGTAAGTGTGTGAAAATATTTCTTCAACACATAGTCATTGTATGTCCTTTTGTGTAGCTGTATGAAAAAGACAGTGTGTGTGTGTGTGTGTGTGTGTGTGTAATTGTAAGGATATTTTATCTGAAAATATTCCAACGCCTAGTCAATGTGTCATTTTGTGTACATTGTATTTGCATTCATCTGTGAAAATTATACATGTTTTCAGTATGCATTCAGTGTTCTTGAGACTTTTTGTGCATGGAGAATTCATCTGTGAGAAAGTGTTTGTTTCTACACCTGTCGGTGCCTACCTCCCTTATAAGACCCCTCCAATTTAAGACAGAATTTTCTGGACATTTTGAAGGTCTTAAAATAGAGGTTTCACTGTACTGCACATATACCAGACAAATACACATACATCAGACACACATACCACACACACACACACACACACAGACAGCAGTGCACCAAACATGCCCTCCGACCCACAACCAATCCCAGCCCCACAGACCTGAAGCAAAGCCCAGTCCTCGTGGATCAGCCACTCGGGGGGTCCCTCGGACTGCTCCACCATGGGGGCCTTGTGGGAGAGGGGGGCGGGCAGGGAGGTGGGCCTCAGGGGCTGCTTCTGGTGGATGCCCAGCCCCGCCGCCTTCAGCCGCTGCATCTTCAGCTCACGTCTCATCTTCACCAGCGCCGAGCTGGGCCGGTCGAACAGCGAGCGCGGCACACGCGGCGCCTCCTCCTTCCGCTGCTTTTGCTTCCGCGCTGAGGGGAGACAAATTGCTGCATGTGAACACTCATTCATCACCTTGCACTGCCGCCATTGTGACTTGCCCAATCTAAAGTTCAAAACCTCAGAATATGGGTAACTTTGAGCGTTTTCTTTACTAAAGGGTTTGTATGGAAATAATGCAAGAACTTTGAAAATCCACTGATAACCTTTTTCATTCCATGATGTACATGTTACTAGTGATGCGATTCTCAAACAGGGTTCCCAGGGACTTCAGCTTATGCCAAGTAAGGACCTTGTAAGGACCTCTATAAGGACCATTTTCTAAATTAGTAAGGACCTCTACATTAACATTAGCAGCATATATATTACAAAACGTACTTGTATACCTCTTCATGGAAATGCACCAAACACAGCGTACACCCAACACACTTTGGCTGCTGTACTGCAGAATCAAATCACACTGAAAACTGTTTGTTCCCTTGTTCAGTCTTCAGTAACAACAATGTCTTGAGTCTCTTGTCTTCCACTTCAATCCACTCTTTTCACACCTAAAACCAGCTGATACTTTAACCTGACAGTCATAGCTGATACTTAAACTTGAATGTCAATCTTTCACAACAGAAGAGATAAGTTTTCAAAAAAATGACACTGAGAAAGAGAAACAAAAACAAAACTTATTAGCGGTCATAGGCACTTTCAGATCCTGAATATATGTCGGAGAAAAAAAAAAAGAGCACACACACACACACACATACACTGGCCTTAATCAGCATTTTTTCCATTCTTTTTCGACCCTTGTGATGTCCTGTTGAACTCTCTCTGCTTCATTTTTTCTGTCCTTAGCTAACAAACGCAGAGTGTTGGATCGTTCAATCAGACTGAAACTTCTCTGCTCCTGAGACTGGAAGCTTAGACGGTCAGCCTCTTCAAGTAGATGACGTGCCTCATCACTGGTGCATTTATGTTTCTTCCTCAGGTTGACCAGTTCTTCTCCTAACCTCTTTCTCTTCTCTTTTTCCACAGCTGCCTCCTCCTCTTGCCTCTGTTCAGCAAGGTATCTGTCATATCTTCCCTAGGCTCCTGATGCTGAGACAAGGAGTTTTTTTTGTCAATGACAACTCCCTCCACACCTCCCATATTATGAATATGGTCTAGCACAACCCTACGTGCCATCGACGCCAAATGCAGTGATCTTTCGCACGCACACAGAATATCGAGCATAATGTTTGTTTTGGGGATCCTTCAGCAACCAGTCCTTGTACTGCTTTTTTTTTACCCAACGATCCTGAAATGCACTTTCCTGGCATTTCGATTGCCTTGAGCAAAGACTGGAAAATGATGGATGTAAGTATCGAGTCTTCACGCGAAACGAGACCATGCAAAACTAGGACGAGACCTTGAGAAAAACCAAAACTTCCAAGCTGAAAGTTGTCTGCTAGGCTAGGGCCGTTTGTCAGAACCCACTGGCGAGCAGATTTCAGAGTAAGTACCGCTTGCTTCCGAGATTTTCCAACCAGTATTTCGCCATTGACGATTTTTTTTGGCTGTCATAAGGACTTGTAAGGACCTTGATGCTAATATAAGCACTTGTAAGGCCTTACTTGAGGTGTTTCAAAATGTAAGGACCTGTAAGGACCGGTAAGGACCCTGGGAACCCTGTCAAAACTACAGAGCTTAATCTAGGATTTTTGAAAAAGGGGGGCAGTCCCCCCCCCATATCAAAAAAAGGGGGGCACTCCCCCCCCCCCCCCCCCCCTCT
The DNA here is from genome assembly GCA_018398815.1 of Conus ventricosus. Lineage (NCBI taxonomy): Eukaryota > Metazoa > Mollusca > Gastropoda > Neogastropoda > Conidae > Conus > Conus ventricosus. The sequence goes on from CM031619.1 coordinate 1,831,014, forward strand.
CCCCGGGCCACTTCTTCAGCCAATAGTTTTGAAACCGATGTTCCCTTGCACTCTTTTCGGGCTGCTTCTCCGAGCTTTTGGATGTAGTCGCGGTTTCTTCATGATCTTCTCCACCCTCGCATCGCAGAGAATCTTTTTTTTTTTTTTTTTCACTTTTCCTCAACGAAAGTCGAAGTCGAATAGAGTGTGTGCACGCTTTATTTTGGAAAATATCCAATATGGCGCCTTTAAACTCTCGCAACTTCTCGTCGGTGATCGAGATGGAGGAGATGAACGCCGTCGATTGGTTGATTTACACTAATAGCCAATGAAATATCAAGAAATCGTTCGCTCCTGTTCAGTCCTAGTTTCAGTTTTTCAAGCAGACGACAAACGAGCGCCCACAACGATCTGTGAACAGGGCGGGCAGTCCTGCAACTGTGCGGGAGTCTGCCCGCGTTCAGACTCCATAATTGCGGGAAGGAACAGATATTCGGGGGATTGTACCAATCCCGCGCTCTAGATTAAGCTCTGAAACCAAGTGTTTTAATTACCTTTTGTTATTAGCTGACCCCTCTCAGTTCTCAAGAGTCTTGACTTTGCTGAAAGCCTTGAAAATCTCAAATCTATTGATCTATGAAGTGAAAGAATGTCAAAATGTATTCCCTGTGGTGAATTTAAAAAAAAACGCCTTATAACATGTTTTGTGTGTGTGTGTGTGTGTGTGTGTGTGTGTGTGTGTGTGTGTGTGTGTGTGTGTGTGTGTGTGATGTGTTCTCTGATTAATGGTAACAGAGATAACAATCAAGTGGGGAAAAAACACTTCCTCAGAACAGCATAAGCGGTGTGATCAAACACCAAGCCCAGTCATAACATTATGTTTAAATAACTTGCTATACTCTTCAGTGACCATTTTAACTCAAAACCCTCTCCAAAAACTGAATCAGTGAAGTGTTTGGCGTTTCCAATTCCTTAGTGTAATTGTTAAGTCAAGTTCATGCTTCTCTATTATCTGATAAACATGTGACACTGAGGTTATCAGCAAACCCATATCAAGATCACATTAATCAAGTCAAAATGGGTAAGTATAGTCAATGTCACAACCTTCAGCAGGCAGAATATGACAATTCAACAAGGTTACAGATCTACTTTGGGTATCCAAAATTTGATAAAAGAACTGACATTTCCAGTGGATGGAAAAAAAATCTGCAAGTGGATCTATGTCTCCCGTCCCTGATCTTTCCATTTATCTTACATTTCTGTCACTGTCATGACGGTCAGCCACAAAGTCATCTTCAGCACTCTCTCCATTTCACTTTTATTGCCTCATCTGAATGCAAACAGAGGAAATGAAATAACTGGAAAACACATCTTGCATGTTTCAAACACAGCACACTTCTTCAGCCCTTGAAACGAGGCACACTCTGGCTGCTTTTCTCCTCAGATAAACAGCAGCTGACTGACCGACTTGTTAGCTGTTCAAGTCATATGACACAAGAAAAAGATTGAATGTACGCTGGGCAACCCGATTGTTTTTTGTCTTCTGGAGCATGTGGTGACCTGTCTTTGAAGGACGTTTGGTGTCGTTCTGACCACCTGTCTTTGGTGTCGTTCTGACCACCTGTCCACTCCGACCAACAGACTGCTGCCAGTTACTATCATAGCAGGGGTCCTCTTTTGGCCAGTCACTCTCCACAAGGCTTTTGGCGACATGCTGTGATCCCCCTTCCCTCTCTCTCCCTGCTCTCCCCCACCCCTTCACCCATTCACTGCCTAGAACTCCATCAGATTCCCTTTCTGCTCCATCCTAGTGTCCACCACATCATCTAACTTCTCCTTATCCTTAGAAAAACAAGCTGAAAGCTGTGGAACACTCCCATTTTGCTTTTGTGCCCACCATGCACAAAACACGCACCTGAAGTGATCAACTTTTTTTTTCTTTATCTGCACAACTTGTTGACCTTTTGAAAAACGAAAGCATGGTAACTTCTGGCAAAAATGAGAACTGCAAGAGAGCATACTCATGCGCTGTGTACTGCTCACTAACCTGACAGACACAAAACACTGTGTGGAGGTTCGAGTGAAGAGAGTGATGTTTGTGCAAGACATGCATGCGTGTCAGTCTGACTGCACGAAAGTCACAAACCTCTCCCACGAGGTGGTACAGTACATCCTGTCCTTTGACATTCATGACTTGTTGTTTGAACCACTAGTTATCCAAATAACCTCTGTGCAGTACAAGCACCACCACCAGTGTAGTGGTATGACCGTGCAGAGCAGCAGCAGCGGACAACTCACTGGTGATGGTCTCCACGCGGGGCTTCCGGTGGTCTTTGCGCACGTAGACAGGGGGCAGCTGGGACTCGGGCATGACGCTGCCTTCATGCAGGAACAGCATGGTCTGGTCCACGTACACATCATTGTCGTCCTGGGGGGGGGTGGGCGGGGCCCACATCTGTCAACAGGCATGGCAACACGTCAGGGAACTGTTCTCATCTCATGTAACGACCACCCCGAACGCTCCCTTTGTTTCTCCCTATGGTAACTGAACAGGGAACTGTTCTCATCTCATGTAACAACCACCTCGAACGCTCCCTTTGTTTCTCCCTATGGTAACTGAAAGATTTAACAAACATTTATGAAGGTGATGAACATGAAAGATTGAAGGGTTACATTGCAAGTCAAACTGATTAGCACAGAACAAGCTTAAAAAAAAGAAGAGATGAACGAAAACATGCTTAAAGCTGTGTATAAAACACTGCAAAACGATAGATACTGCTACGCTTGCTTTTATAAGATTACAAGTTCAGAATGTTTGAAATCTGATCACTTGACAAACTAACCACAGCAACAATGAGCTATGCTGACCCCATCTGATGGAAGCATTCATTACTGACTTACCCTCACACCGATACATTCGTTTTGGGAGCTCAAGATTACTGAACACTGCAAAAGTCAAGGTCTAACTACCAGTGCAAGCTAATGTACTTCACCAACAATGTTTGACCAGAGACATAAATCAATGCAAATATGTTTACTCCATTTGCCACTGGATGACCGTTAAGCCTAAGCCCTAATACCTCACTTTACTGAGACAATGCATGTCGTAGACGCCGACACTGCACTATCATCAACAGGTTTACCGAGCAATCAACATTGATAACACCTGACATACATGTTATTGCGATTTAAAAACACAAAAGCGAGAAAGTGTCCATGACAATGTCCCAAGCTGATCTGTGAAGGTACTCCCTACATCACAAACCCACCAACAGACCACGACCGTACAAACCACCAACACACACGCCTCACAGGACAAGTACTTACAGGCATCTCTGAGCCGTCGTACGAATGGATGAAAACCTGCACAGACAAAAACACAGCCATCAGCACACACACATCATCAGGGGCTACAACGTCTGATCCTGTCCACAAAACCATCTACAATGTCCGTTACCTTCAGTGCTGACTGTGTGTGGACCAACTTCCCTACAGACGGACAGAACAGTGGAGAGGACACACCACAGCCTTTCCTTTCAAAGTCAGTGGAGGAGAAGGCTGGGTGCTGACAGCGGTGCTGAGCCAACCCATCAGCGCCAAGCGCCAGAGATACCAGCAAACAATCCTCTTCAGACTGAGAACCAGCCACTGCCGACTGCTGAGCCACCTCAGCCGAATCCAGATTACCCACACAGATGAATGTCCGTGTGGCACTGGATCTCGGACCCCAGAACACATCCTCCAACACTGTCCAGCCCACGATGTTCTACGGCGTCAAACCTGGCCAGAGGGAGCAGAAATGCAGATGCAGCTTTGAGGCAGTCATTTCGACATCGACTTCAGTGACAGGACTGAAGATCTGACCCAACCACAAGAATACACCGCAAAAGTTTCAAGGACAAAACTGTTCACAACCTGGAGAAAGGCGAGGGCATGTGTAAGCACACCAGTTCGGTGTTCTCTACTTATTCAGCACAAAATAAATGATTTCACACAGGGCATGTGCAAGCACACCCGTTTGGTGTTCTCTACTTATTCAGCACAAATGATGTCACATGACTGGAGAACAATGATGCAGGAGCAGCAGTTTCATGGCGCTAGCAAAAATTACATGATGTTTCTATCATGTCCAGTCTAGAACACACTGCTGGAGAGAGCTGTGAACAGACTGACAAACCTACCCCCTGGGGATCCAGCTATAAACGGTCCACTTCTTTTGCCCATCATCTGTCTCACTAAAGTCTGATCATGGATTACAGATTCCCTTCATCTCATTTGTACCTGGGAAGATCCGTCTTGCCTGAAAATGCCTCCACAAACATTTAAATCCTGTTTCTTTGCAAATAAGAAGAAAAGAAAAGCACCATCTCCCTTCCAATTTCTGTGAAAACAAGAGTAATCAGCTTAAACTGAAACAGTTCACACTGAAAAAAAAAAGGAAAAAAAAAAAGGAAAAGAAAATTACAAGTACCAAAGACTAACTGGCTTTAGGGTCAGTGAACTTTTTTTTTTTAATCCTTTGCGCCGTCTAAAACCACTCACAGAAAGGGGGCAGACAACTTTTAAAAAAAAAAAAAAATCCTTTGCGCTGTCTAAAACCACTTACAGAAGACAGAGCCTATCCCTCTCCTTCTGCTGCTCTTCACGTCTCACTGAACTGACGTGGAACTCAGTTATGGCTTGGTGATCAGGAACCGATAGGGTTTTCATGTCCTCAAAAGTCTCACCCCAAATACTAGGCAAGCCAAAGTAACTCTCAGAAAGGTTAAATTTCCGAGGAAGACGGAATGTTTCTAAATCTGGCCAATAACCTTTCTCTGATCTCTCTGGTCTCCCTGGCTGTACTGTTTTCCTAGGAGTCCCGGTTTGCAGATCCTGAAGGACAGATCCGCAAGCCCTTTGGAACAGGTGGTCACAACAGTGCTTTAGACGGAAGTCCATGCCTTCACAGCAAATGGCTCCACCACCGGTATGACCATTGTGTCTGTGGCAGATTGTGGAGTCACAAGGAGGCATACATTCAAACATTCAGGTTAAGTGCGTACACATGTACTTAGGCATAGTGTAATTAAATCGGCAGTGGCATGCATGTAGTCATGCACATGTATGTACGCTCATTTACACATTTTTGAAAGCGTGCTACACAAAGTAATCCAAGTTTGGGCCCACCAGCATTCCACTGCTCCATTCACGTCAGTCTTCAGTTCACATCTTTCTTTCAAGATGTTAGCCTTCAGCTCATCTTTCTTTTGAAGGAAAAAAAAAAAAAAAAAATCGCCCAGAAGAATTCATTTCAAGGGATTTCAGCGACATTTGCGGCCTAAGATTGGTCAGCCATCCCTCTAACCACACCTTCTCTTGCTTTACGGACAGGACATCACTGCATACCACAGCCCTCTTCTGGATGATCAGCATGGGAAATGGACTGTTTATGCTATGGAGGCTGAATATCAGAGAAAAGTCACTACGTGCTTTATCATCCAAAACTTTCTCTGCAGGGATTTAGCAAACATCTCTCTCAAAGAGAGCAAGTGTGTGTGTGTGTGTTTGTGTGTGCGACTGTGGCATGAAAGTAATTCATGGCCATGAGGAAATGCTGAATGCACTTTTGACCCAGCCAGAAGTTTCTTTTTTTTTAAAAAGAAAAAAAAAGAAAAGAAACAGTGCTGTGGAAGAATATAACGAATTAAATGAACTAAGTGAATCGGCACCAACATGAGGTTTTCATTTCTTTTTGCTCCTAAAGCAGATCAAGAAAGATTGTCCTCCTCTTTTCACTCATCACATAAGACTCAAGGGGAAACTCGACAATTGTGGTGGCCTGTAGAAAATGTGAACTTGCACACTAGAAATACAAGTGTAGAAAAAAAAAACATGTAGATAAACGGATCTGGGAAACAATACAATATATACAAAACATGCATGGAATATTCCAGTGTACTGCCAACATTTTTTTTTCCTTTCTGGCTAAAAAGTAACCAGCTATATTTTGATGCTCACTGCTCTTCCTTGAATATGAATTTAATTGTCAGCTTATGCTTCGCGACCACTTCAGTGACATACCTTGTGGAGATGATCAAGGGAGTTTTATGTGCCAGATTCAAGTGTTATTCAGTTTATTAAACATTTCCGATTCAAATGTTATCCAGTTTATTAAACATTATGTTATTCAGTTTATTAAACATTACATTTCACTGTGATTACTGGTATTCCAAAGACCACAGTGAGAAAGCGATGACCCAACACCACACAGCGCCTGTGCCATGCACCAACAAGCCTTCTGAGGTCTTCATAGTCAGCTGGCCTTAAAAAAAAAAAAAAAAAAGCACGAATTTGACCCAGTGGAAAATGTTCCACTGTTCGATCACTGTTCATGCACTTTCCATCTCTGTACACACATAGGACTGTACAGCTGCCACAACGTGGTACTCTTCCTTTTCATCGACATTTTGTACGAATCTGTATCCCTGAAGCCGATTTTACAATTTCTTTATTGTCATTGTGACCAACCGCTTTTCAAACAGCCGGTGTTCTCTCTGGCTACTTCCCATCCCTTCATTTCCACACACGCATACAGAGCCTTCTTGATGTGAAACTTACTTCCTCACATGCATGCAGAGCCTTTTTGATGTGAAACTTACTTCCTCACATGCATGCAGAGCCTTTTTGATGTGAAACTTACTTCCTCACATGCATGCAGAGCCTTCTTGATGTGAAACTTACTTCCTCACATGCATGCAGAGCCTTTTTGATGTGAAACTTACTTCCTCACATGCATGCAGAGCCTTTTTGATGTGAAACTTACTCGTGTGCATGCATGTGCATACAAAGCCGACACAATACAGTTACACAATAAATCTCCTTAAATCATGGAATGTTACCATCACCTTCCTGCAGCAATGTTCTCCACTACTTTCCTTCTTTCCAGTTCCACACACTTTGGATCATTACTATATTTCATCTAGAAGTATCCTTCTTCCTCGTTCGCCTCTCTTTAGATGTCCAGCCCAGTGTCCTGGATGAAGGCAGTCATCCGCTGCAGCTCCTCCAGGGTGCCGTACAGCTTGGCCTCCAATGCTGTCGGTGTCGGCCAGTATTTGTTTTGGGATGCAGCATGAGTCGGACAGTTTTGGAGGATATGTTCTGCTGTCATTTTTCCCTGACTACACGGGCACTCTCCAGACTGTCCAATGCCGAGTTTTGTGTGCATGTTGGTGCAGACGATTGTGTCCAGTTCTCATTCAGAAGATCTGCACCTGTTCCTGTCATCGCAGAGAAAAGTAGCCATCATCTGGGTTGTGTTTTGGGTGCTGAAGCTGCCACTTCTTCCGCTGCTGAGCCTTGATGATGGTCTTTGCTTCATCATAGCTCACTAGGTTGTCGGTCTGCTCCTACGCTCCCTCTTTTGCCAGTGTGTCTGCTATTTCATTGCCTCTGATGCCGCAATGAGCTGGGACCCACTGTAGAACCACTTTCTCCATCTCTGCACTCAGGGCAACTAGGGCTGTAGTGAGTGGGTTTAGTTCGCTGTTGTGGGAGTTCTTGAGGGCTTGGAGAACAGATAAGAGCGTCAGAGAACACCACCGCCTGTCCTGTCGTCCTTGTGGAGTTTGCAGGACTGTTGTGGCTGCTTCACCAAGGGCTTCTCGCTCAGCTCAGAAATTGGTGGACTGTTTTCCTGTTGGGACTGCAAGTTCAGCTTCTCCGTCTCTGTAGCGGATGAAGATTCCTGCTCCTCCATCTTTCACTGCTTCTGTGGCAGAACCATCTGGGTCCAGTCTTCTTGTGGGTACTGACTACAGATGTGCTCCATGGCCAGGGCTTTTCTCTGGATGTCTGACCGTCTTCCCCCTTTCTCCACGCCCGCAATGCTGGCGACGATTGTTGGGAACATTTGCCTCTTCCCAGATGGGCGAGCTGCACATGCAGGGATAGGCTTTGCTTCATGTTCCATCATGACTGGCATTTGTCGTTCAAGTCTTCTCGACTGGAGAATGAAGCTGCCTCGTTTTAGTCGGCTCTTGGAGGGTTCCTTCACTGGGTGGCTATTGAGGCGTTTGAATTTTGCCGACTGAATGAGGGTCTTTTGTGTCCTTTCTGTCTTCTATGGGCTGTCGTCCAGTGGCCTCTTCCATTTTCTGTACTGGAATGGATTTCATGACACCAGTTATGAAACACTGAGCTAGATTCTGGATCCTAGAAGTATCCAAAAAGAACGACAATTTCATTTTGTTTTGGTTCTTTTGTTTCCGAATACTGTTGAATTAGAAAGTTCTTGCAGTCCTGACCGTCCTCCATATACACATGTATTTGTGTGTGCGTGTGTGTGTGTATGCGAGTGTGTGTGCACACGCATGTTATGCATGGATCTCTCCATTTCCTCTGCTCTTTCCCTCCCTTCCTGCCACCCTCACAATGTCCATCTGTCTGTTTCTGCTCATGCAGTATACCAGGTTGCTTGCCTGTGTGTTTGTTATGAGGAACATGACCATGGCGAATGCTGTTACAACAGGTGCGAACTTCGTGACAGACAGCACAAATTTCAAATTTGGTGTGAGCCAACGTGACATTACTTTTTAAAATCTGGTGTTCTACATGTTCTTTGGCTATTTAACGGTCTAGAAACTATAAGCGTTGCAGCCTGAAATCCACAAAACGAGATTCCTCAGACAAGTCCTTGTTAATTTTGACAGGGCATAGAATTTTCACTTTTGTGTCTGCAGTTTCATGTAAGTATGTTCGTTCATACCTTAATCCTACCCAGAAAGTTCAAAGCACTGACATAGTGCACAGACGGTCAGTGTTACTCAACTTGCTGTCAACTGTTGTAACCTTTGTTTTGGGGGACATCTGACCCTGTTTTACCTCAGGTGCATTTCAACTTGTCAGACTGAAATACATAATCGCAATTTTTCATTCTTCTTTTTTTCTTTTTGCTCTTTTTTAATTGTGGCGTTTATTTTTTGACCCAGTCAAATTTTTTTTTCAAAAATACATCCCAAGTTGTTGAGAAAAGGGCAAGAAACAAAATGTCTTGTAGCTAAATGCAGTCCTCTTTACCCTACAAAAATAGCTAATAATGTGCTTTTCCCCCAAAATAAATAGTTTGCCGTCTACAAAGAGTGTGTACAAATCTTCCAAGTTTTTAGACAGCAGGGATGGCATAATGGGTTCATTCTCATTTGCCGTCAGTTAAGCAGCAGTGGGTAGAGGCATACGTGATCCTGTGGCAGGTACAATAAAGATACATTCTTCAAACACACACTACTTTCAAACCCATCATAAGCATCCTTTGACACAGATTCACACCCTCTCACCATTTTTTTTTCCTTCCTGGGCCTATGTGCCTATGTTGTTAAAGGAGCAGACCTAGCCATACACGACGCTCTTTGATCCTAGGCACACCAAGACACAGAGGTGACACTCTGCAAGTGCAATTACAGCTCAAGAACTTCGTCCCTAGTTTCTCCAACACTGCATGCTTGTCACATCAGGTCTTAGATCAACTGACAGCAAGGAGGCCTTCAAGACCTTTGACTTTTAACCTTTGACCCTTGAGGTGCCTCCAAGCAGAGTCAAATCGTTCTGCAAAATTTTTACCTCTAACCCTGACTATCAGAACTATTGCTCCCCAACTCATCATGACTGACCAGTGATTTAAGAAGACTGGACGGAAGACCCTATGCTGTACAATGCCTGCATGCTTTTTCTGTTGTCCCATGCCACCATCCTGCATTTCAAAGCTGTTGCACGCTGTCAAATTCATTCATGCTGCTTTTTTTGTGTGCACAGCTTTATGACAAAATCGAAACATTTTGGTTGAACTTTCTCCTCAGCTGCTGCAAGTGGTAAAGAAATGGACTTTGACTAGTTCCAGCTCTGGCCATAGCCAGGCTTCACCGTATGTGAAGGCAGACCCCATGTATTGCTCCTGGACACTTTTGTCAGCCCTTTCTCCTACAAGTCCAGCTGGAGTTCTTAAAGGGACTTCAGCTTATGCCAAGTAAGGACCTTTTAAGGACCATTTTCTAAATTAGTAAGGACCTCTACATTAACATTAGCAGCATATATATTACAAAATGTACTTGTATATCTCTTCATGGAAATGCACCAAACACAGCATACACCCAATATAACGTGGCTGCTGTACTGCAGAATCAAATCACACTGAAAACTGTTTGTTCCCTTGTTCAGTCTTCAGTAAGAACAATGTCTTCAGTCTCTTGTCTTCCACTTCAATCCACTCTTTTCACACCTAAAACTAAAACCAGCTGATACTTTAACCTGACAGTCATAGCTGATACTTAAACTTGAATGTCAATCTTTCACAACAGAAGAGGTAAGTTTTTTAAAAATGACACTGAGAATGAGAAACAAAAACAAAACTGTTATTAGTGGTCATAGGCACTTTCAGATCCCGAATATATGTCGGGGAAAAAAAAAGAGCACACACACACACATACACTGGTCTTAATCAGCATTTTTTGCATTCTTTTTCGACCCTTGTGATGTCCTGTTGAACTCTCTCTGCATCATTTTTTCTGTCCTTAGCTAACAAACGCAGAGTGTTGGATCGTTCAATCAGACTGAAACTTCTCTGCTCCTGAGACTGGAAGCTTAGACGGTCAGCCTCTTCAAGTAGATGACGTGCCTCATCACTGGTGCATTTATGTTTCTTCCTCAGGTTGACCAGTTCTTCTCCTAACCTCTTTCTCTTCTCTTTTTCCACAGCTGCCTCCTCCTCTTGCCTCTGTTCAGCAAGGTATCTGTCATATCTTCCCTAGGCTCCTGATGCTGAGACAAGGAGTTTTTTTGTCAATGACAACTCCCTCCACACCTCCCATATTATGAATATGGTCTAGCACAACCCTACGTGCCATCGATGCCAAATGCAGTGATCTTTCGCACACAGAACATCGAGCATAATGTTTGTTTTGGGGATCCTTCAGCAACCAGTCCTTGTACTGCTTTTTTTTTTACCCAACGATCCCGAAATGCACTTTCCTGGCATTTTGATTGCCTTGAGCAAAGACTGGAAAATGATGGATGTAAGTATCTAGTCTTCACGCCAAACGAGACCATGCAAAACTAGGACGAGACCTTGAGAAAAAACAAAACTTCCAAGCTGAAAGTTGTCTGCTAGGCTAGGGCCGTTTGTCAGAACCCATTGGCGAGCAGATTTCAGAGTAAGTACCGCTTGCTTCCGAGATTTTCCAACCAGCATTTCGCCATTGACGATTTTTTTGGCTGTCATAAGGACTTGTAAGGACCTTGATGCTAATATAAGCACTTGTAAGGCCTTACTTGAGGTGTTTCAAAATGTAAGGACCTGTAAGGACCGGTAAGGACCCTGGGAACCCTGATTAACATTCAAGCTGTCACCATGGCCATTCACTACATCAAGTCAGTTGAAACAAGGGATGCAAGACCTTCATCACTTCTTTAACAAATCACAAGACGTTACTACTTCTGAAGCAAGGGAGAAAGAAAAAAAGCTGAATAGTTATTGGAAAGGACCAAAGGCAATATTTACCTCGCTTGTATCTCAGGTGACATGATTTTAACCCTCTTGACAAGTGAGAACCCGCAAGCGCCCAACCGGAAATCACACAGCCAAAACGCTGAGCACCTGCCAGCGCCCGGTAAAACACGTGGCAACAATGGGCGCTCATGTGATATTCTTCAAACTTATGATATAGCAACATATATATTCGTAGGACTTTTAAAAATTATTTTCATTTGACTATTTCCTTTCCTCTCTTTTAAATTAATTTTTAAATTGGGTAACCATGTTCAAATTACGGAGTTACTTACCTTGCCGATGGTTTTCAGCGTAACTAAGCTAAGGTAAGTGCATACTAAAGAGGGTTAAAACACTAGGCTGCCTTTCTCATTTCCATCTCTTACAGATTTACCGATATATTGAGCTTTGCCTTTAACTTTCTGTTTTAAACAGAGATACATCGCTCTTGCAGCATTTTCCCAATATATCACTGTCAAAAATCATAATTCTCAGCCACCAACAGCTAAACAGGGTTGAAACAAAAAAGCAAGAAAAAAGTGAAGTCCCATAGCCTGAACGCCAGTCAGTCAGTGAACTATTTCATTCATCACGTTTGGAGACAGCATCATGGAAGACCAAGCCCACTGGTCTCTTTCAGCTGCCTTAATCTTCTCTGAACTAAATCAGTTATCCATTAGGACTGCTGGGTGAACAGAAAGGGTTGCAAGCTGTAAAAATCTGATCCTGTGAGAGGTCTATCTCACAAGCATCAGCTCCACAGCCAAACGCTCTTAACCATTCAACAATGGTCCTCAACTGCTGCGGGCATGTTCTTGCATTTTAGGACTAATGCCAGTAAGTTGTGGAGGAAACAGCACTGGAGTGTGGAGAGAATACCAAGCGTGTGTACACAGGTGGCATGACACCGCCTTGAAAGCTGCTTCTGTCATTTGTCGGTGATGCGCCGATTTCCTGCGCAAGGCTCCCCATTTCTTTTCTGATAGCAAAGTCAAAAGGCTGCCGATCACTGGGAGGGAACACAACACGACAGAATGCATGACGAGCGTCCTGGACAGTGGTGATCACGCATGTAGGTGGTGTTGAAGACTTGGGCCTGCGCATGGTGTGCAGTAGGCATGTCTCGCCGTCTGTCTGTGGAATCTTATGTGTTTGGTCTGCGTCTCATTTCTTGGTGATGTGCCTCAGGTAGGACCAAGGTAATGGTGCCATACATATTATCACACATCTCTTTCAGGAACATTACAAAACCGATCAGATATCGGGTAGAAACCAGGGACATCAGCTTTTGAACTCTTCTTTTTTATCTTTAATCTTTAACCAAGAGAAGCTGGGCATAAGAGCAGAAGCGAGTGAAAGATTCTCCCGACAAACTGAATCAAGGAAATTACAAATGGATCAGGCAATAAAGCACACCACCTCAAAATGAGACTCAAACTCTCGTGCTAGCTTTCAGTTTTTGATCTGCATGCAAAAGGCAAGATTCCCGTTTTTACCTCAATCTTTTTTCTATTCTTTGTTTTGTTGGAGAAAAGAGAGTGGACACCACACCTTGATTCTAGGAGGACTGCAGGCAGTCCTGACGCACATCACACGGCACAGAAATGAGAAGCAGACACAGCACAACCTCTCTTTACAGCATTTTATTGATTGGCTCACATGGTAGTAGAAAATGGTCACATCATCTGGTACACAATTTGCCATGGACAGTACCCAAATGGATGGCATTCCTGAAAATAAGGGTCAACCCCCCCCCCCCCTCCTCCAAAACAGGCATGTAAATAATGAATCAACTAAAAGGAATTGTACATTCACAGCGCATTCATCAGCATTTCCTTACACTTTAAACAGCAGTCAAAACTGGCACCTAACCCCTTTCTGTTCAACAAGGATAAAATTCCCTTTCATCACCAAGTCCCTTAAAACAACTGTAAACCACGTGTTCTTTCCCCACTCAACTCTCACAACCAAGCTTCAAAAACTTAGGCCTGGGACAGGGGGAGGGTGGGGGTTTTCAAAAGTCTGCCAACTGCAGTTCGCAACAGTACGTTAACACCAATTGTTGTTCTTTCACCAATACAATCAACACCAATTGTTGTTCTTTCACCAATACAATCAACACATCGTCAGCTCATTAGACACCCTCCTCAACAGATTGCATTCACCTGCCATCATCAGAGATTCCTTCTACTCATACTTCATGTCAAAAAGCACCTGGAATAGCACAATAGTTCAACATGTCCATCTTGCGTCCATGCACACTAACATCCACTCCTCTCGGCCACACCAAACCACAATACTCACGTCAATCAACCAAAAACACAGCTAAGCCTTTCTCAACCCTTGGTACACTGCTTTGAGAAGAGCATCAGAGAGGACCTTTCTGCCTCGCACACGGACTGGGAATGCAGCGAACACGTGGAGGTTGAAAGCAGGAAAGATTGGTCAGGAATCACAGACAACACTCGTCCACTGTCCCTGCCTTCATCCAACATGGGGGCCACACAATTCACTCACCCAGACACACCCTGTGTCTCTCTCTTTTTTTTGTTCATCAATTTCAACACATGATCAACTCATGATCCACAACTGCCAGTTCACCACCGGCTTGACACGCATTCCATTTTAGTCATGATTAAGCAATTCCATTCAACTGTGATCAATATGCGCATGCTGCTCTCTCACACACATACACATACTTCCTCATTCCACAGGCCATGACTTGAAGTCATCAGCAACAGGACTTGGGCTGAGATGATGCCAACCACACCTTTCATTTTCTTGGGACATACACATAATTATATACTACCTATCAACCCATCCACTCCCCCGACCTTTTACTGTTCTTCATAGAACATTTCACTCCTCCCCAGCGTAACACCTATACCACTTGACCATAACTGTCGCCGGAATACCGATATTAATCCCTGCTCTGGATTCTTTAAGACTGGCATGTCCCAACTCTACCACTCGGAATCCCTGCTCTGGATTCTTTAAGACTGGCATGTCCCAACTCTACCACTCGCCGAAAAGGGCTGTACCCGTCAACAGCTCAGTTTCAGTGCCCAGGAAGCTGTACTGGTCCAGCAGCAGACAAGGAGATCTAGGTCACACTCTCCCCTTAGCCTTGAATCCATCATGATCTCCCCACATGAAAACAGGCACAGCTACGCCACACCTTTGTCAATCACAATCATCCACCATCTGCTGTGTACAGCACAGAGACTCTCACCACCAAAATCTGAGACACTGATTTGTTCCCGATCCCACAAATAAAGACAACGTTCCTTACCGCACTGAACTGCTACCATATCCCCTCGACACCTGTCAATGGCACATGCTGCATTGCACCGGCTGTGTAGCATTCCTGAACATCAGGAAAAGGATCACGGATTCAACTCCAACTATCTCCTCTCTGTCCCTTAACCAGCTCCCTTCTTTTCAGCAGAATTGTTCACGGTGGCAGCGGACACTGTGGGGTTGGGCGTGGTGGCACGAGGTGTGATGAGCACAAAGCTCTGTGGGGAGGCGGCCTGAGCCAGGTTGGTCTGAATGATCTGTCCTCCACGCAGCGCCAGTCCCTGATTGCCCATGATGGGGATGGACACGCCCGACGCCCCGCCCTGACCCCCAACCAACGGGATCTGAACCCCTGCCGTGCCCGCCTTCACCAAGTTGACCCCCAAGGGCACGGTGCCCATCCCCCTCAAGGTGACAGGGGAGGTCAGTCTACCTGTCCCCAACTGCAGGGCGCGGATCCCTGTGGCACCGACCACCTGGGGCTGGGCCCCCGCCAGGCGAATGGCCGTCGTGCCCGTTCTGGCCGAGGCCGCCAAGTTGGAGGCCAGGAGAGCGCGGGTGCCTGTGGGATTCTGGGTCGTCCCCGACACCAGGAGGGTGGGGGTGCCTGCTGACTGAGCGGCCATCAGATTGCTCCCTCCGATCTGCCCCAGCACGGCGGTAGAGCCATCAGGCATGCGCACGATGGAGCCCTGCAGACTGCTGGCACTGACCACCTGGTGACCGGAGGCGTTCAGCAGGCGTGCCCCGGCTAGGGAGGTCCCCGCCCCCAGGACCTGCTGTTGAGGGGAGGCCAGCACCTTGGCAGTGCCCCCCGTGCTGACCCCCTGCTGGGGGGTGCTGAACACGCGGGCCCCGGCCAGACTGCTGCCGCTGACCACCGGGTGACCCGACGTGTTAAGCAGCCTGGCACCTGCCAGAGACACACTGGCGTTCACCACCTGCGACCCCTGGCTGGTCAGCACCCGGGCCCCTGCCAGAGCGGTCCCTGCACCCAGCACTTGTGTAGCGGGGGCGCCCACCATGCGTGCCGTGCCCAGCTGACCTGTCGTGCCCAGCACCCGGGCTCCCGCCAACGACAGCTGGCTGGTCAGCCCGGCGGCCACTGTGGGCCGCACACGGCTGGCGTTGACCACCTGGAGGGACTGGGAGTTGGCCAGGGCCACCATGGGTCCCGGGGATACAAGGCGCACCACTCCCCCACTCTGCACCACGCCGATGGGCGGGCGGCACCTGCTGCACCAGTCCTGAGGGCTGCACCACACCCCCCTGGCCCTGGCTGAGAGAGGCCACGCCTGGCACCCCGGAGGGCCGGCTGGACACTTGCACCGGGGAGTGCAGGTTGGCCCGCCGCGTGCGGATCACCAGGTTGGGGTTGGACCAGGGTGTGGGTGTGCTGCCCGGAGACGACACAGGGCTGGTGACAGGGCTGACCAGACCCGGGACTTGTTCCGAGGGGGTGAACCCACAGGGATAGTGGGGCCTGGCGCCGTGGTGACCATGGTTGGCACTTTGAGGATGGCCCGAGCGCCAGAACTGGCGCCGGCCTTGGCTGCCGCCGCTTTACTGGGTCTCCCCACCGGCCGCCCCCTGGGGGCCGAGCCGGCCGTGTTGGCTGCCTTCACCCCTTCTTCTCCTGCCTTGCCCTGGCCTGCTGCCATCTTCCTGCCTTTCTTGGGGGCCACTACCACCGCCTTCTTGTCCCCCACCTCTCCATTGGGCAGGGACTTCTGAGCCAAGCTGTTCTTCCTGCCTCTCACAGGGCTGACCTTGGCCACCACTGGGGACTTTAGGGCAGGGGACTTCACCACAGGGCCGTTCTGAACGGCTTCTGCCTGAGACACCTTGGACTTGACCACCTTCTTCACCGGCTCCACCTTGGACGCCTTGCCTTGCACCACCTTGCCCTTCACTCCCACCACGTTCCTCTTCCTCCCTACCTCCCTCTTCCCCTTCTCCTCCCCTTCCTTCTTCCTCCCCCTCCCAACACCCTGCACCTTCGGGGGCTTGACCACCGCACGATGTCTGATTCGTGCGGGGGTTTTGCTTTCTACAGAGCCCGTGTCTGATGTGGACAAAGAGGGGACCGTGGGGGGTGCAGACGAGGACGCCCTGGCTTTTTTCTGATGGTGCCAGCTTTTGTCAACCGTTTCTTCACCTGAGAGTCTTCCCGCAAGTAGGTGTAGAGCATCTCATCCTCCTCCATTTTGGCCCGCCGCTCTTCTTCTTCTTTCAGGGCCTTGAGGCGTGTCAGCTCCCAGTCTTTCTTGGAATTCTCAATGTCCTCCTGCACACAAACGTCACACAGAGTCACGCACTCTTCACACACCATGGTAAGGATCCATCCACCTCTGTCAAACAGCCCACCAGGAATCCCGACTCCTCTCTAAACAGGAAGCTTGGCTCTTCAGTACCACAACCAATGTTGCAGCCATTCTCACAACGGGAATCGCAATGGAAATTCCAATTTGCCTCACGTGACTTTTAACAGCCTGCTATAGGAATACCAACTGAGCACACGATCCAAGGAATCACAATTGCTTACAAAGGGGGAGTTCCATCACACCACACAATGAAACGCTCACAATGGGCCAACATCTCTCTAACATCCGTCTCTAAGAATCTTAAAGACAATGAAACACTCACAAACAATGGGCCAACATCTCTCCAACATCTGTCTCTAAGAATTTTAAAGACAACAAAACACTCACAAACAATGGGCCAACATCTCTCCAACATCTGTCTCTAAGAATCTTAAAGACAACAAAACACTCACAAACAATGGGCCAACATCTCTCCAACATCTGTCTCTAAGAATCTTAAAGACAATGAAACACAAACAATGGGCCAACATCTCTCCAACATCTGTCTCTAAGAATTTTAAAGACAATGAAACACTCACAAACAATGGGCCAACATCTAACATCTGTCTCTAAGAATCTTGAAAGACAATGAAACACTCACAAACAATGGGCCAACATCTCTCCAACATCTGTCTCTGAAATCTCTAACATCTGTCTCTAAGAATCTTAAAGACAATGAAACACTCACAAACAATGGGCCAACATCTAACATCTGTCTCTAAGAATCTTAAAGACAATGAAACACTCACAAACAATGGGCTAACATCTCTCTAACATCTGTCTCTGAAATCTCTCTAACATATGTCTCTAAGAATCTTAAAGACAATGAAACACTCACAAACAATGGGCTAACATCTCTCTAACATCTGTCTCTGAAATCTATCTGTCTCTAAGAATCTTAAAGACAATGAAACACACATATACAATGGGCTAACATCTGTCTCCAAGAATCTTAAAGCCTTAGCACACGTGTCGACTGTATAAAATTCCAGTGAACTCACCTCGGCCATTTTGAGTTCCTCCATCACTTCATCCTCCATCTGGGTCTCCATCATGGCCACAGCGTAGCGTTCAATGCCTGACAGCTGAAAACAGCATTATTTTCACAGTGATTCAGATCCAAATCATCAACGCACTGCTAACACCACAGAAAAATTGCATCGAAAGCTGACAAGTCCATGTTGTGATTGCCAGTGCTGTGTGCATGCACTTTTAATTTTGTACTGTGGCAGGGCTTCTGACAGGCCACGAGAGCTGGGAGTCCCAGGGCCTGTCTTCGCACTTGCAGATTAATGTAGAGGATCATTCTTAAGGGAGAGGTGACACGAAAACTTGACCATTAATTTTATTTCAAAGATCGTGTTTTGGGTTTTATGTGTTTTTGTGCTGAAGAAAGTGTGTTGAAACCATCAGTGGTGTACACTTTGCCTATTTTCACATGTTTCTTAGTAAAAATGACTTTATTTGAAGGTGTGTATGAAAATTGTTCAACTTCTTCATTTTCAAACGTTGTTTTCTCAAAATCACTTTGACAACGGTTGATGTGCAAGGAACACAGTATCTCTGGATTCAGACTAGCTAGCGTGCAATTACATTTCATTTATAAGTCAAAACAGCACTTATCATTTGCTGTTTCTACTTGAAAAATTCAAAAGCAATGAAACTCGAAGCCTGATGGCCACCATATTGACAAAAAAAAAAAAAAAAAAAAAAAAAAAAAAAAAAGCAATTTAGAAGTATAAAAATCCTTTTTTAAAAAAAATTGCATTACTATAGCTCAGCAAAACAAGAAAAGTCATGTTTCAAGTGCCTAATATGTCTGCTATGATACAAATACAGTTCTTGTTATGAACCGTTTTTCTTTCTTTTTTTTATCTTATCATTTTGCCCCCATTTGTGGTTCCCAAATCACACAAGAGCTTTGAAATCACCCAAATATGTTTTTTTTTAAACATAATAGAAAAAAAATGAAGTTTTGAAAGAACAATGTTTCATCAACACCCTAATCTTCAGTTCGTCTAGCAGTGCTATACATCTTGTTGATTACCATCTACAAGTTGAGCACATTACAGAGATCGCATCAAATGATACTTAAAGCTTATCTGTTCTCTCTTGCATTGGCCAACACTACATGGTGCATATTCTCATTCAAGGATCATCTTCTGTTCTACAGAACTTGGATCAGAGAGAACTGCGGTGCTATGATCAGCTCCTTACTGTCAAAGTCTCTGTGTGCTAGCAGTTGCAGTACTAACACATCACCATCACACCACTGATCTGAGGCCCAGTACTGGAATGCCAGTGTGCCCTGTACACATCAGTGTCTACATGCTTAAGATAAATAACCACAACAGCACGTGACCCTGTCTGTCATTAATCCACAATCTGTAACCAGTGACAATTATTTCCAAAAAATTAAAGGTCAGACTCGATGCAAAAAACTTGTTTCCAAATTTTCAGGGGTCACAAAAATAGTTACTGAAATTGAATATTCACTGAAAACCACACACACACAGGCGAGCACATTCTGACTGGTTCACACACGTAAAAACACAGAGAAAGAAGAAGACAGAAATGGATAAGAGGTGCTATCAACAGCACTGACAAAAACATTCCAGATTATGCTAAATATCATTTATTTAGATTCATGTTCCAATGTTTTAATAAAGTGTTACCTAAGTAAACACAGACCTGTTTACCCCAAATTCATGTACCTGTAATATCTCAGACAAAAACCTGTAATTTAAAATTTTTTATAAAAAAAAAACCCAAAATCTTCACAATCACAATACTTTCGCAACTTTTGAAGATTTGGAAGAGCTGGCCGTTGGCGCTTAGGACCGCTTCGTCGCCTTCTTTAACACGGTAAAAGACGCAAGGCATGCTGGGAAATGTCTTCTTGCTGCTTTTGACCGAAACGGTAGCAGACGAAACTTCACGCTTTACAATTTACTTTGATCCCCCCCCCCGTAATTTCGATTTTTTTCTGTAAAAATAATGGCAAAATCGTAAGGGTGAACAGGTCAGTGAATAAGTGTGAACACCCACCTACACTATCAGAATTTTAACAGTGAAACAGGATACTTATGAGGGATGTCCCCTGCAATTATCATCACAAAATAAACACAATGTGAACCACTTCTGTCACATTATTTGACCATATTCCAGTTGCCTTCCAATGAATATTTGTGGAAGCAAGCAAGAAAGATGATGGGGGAGACAGAGCGACAGGTGGAAACTTAGAAGAGTAGAATGGGGGGTGGGGGGTGAGAGACAGAAAACAGGAGAAAAAAAAAAGGGGGGAGAGAGAAAAAGAGAGACAGACAGACAGAGACAAGGGTGGGAAAAGCAAGACAGAAGGGAGGGAGGGAGGGCGAGAGAGAGAGAGAGAGAGAGAGAGACAAGGGGAGGGAAAAGAGAGACAGAAGGGAGGGAGGGAGGGCGAGAGAGAGAGAGAGAGAGAGAGAGAGACAAGGGAGGGAAAAGAGAGACAGGAGAGAGGGGAGAAAGGAGGAGGGAGGGACGGAGAGAGAGAGTGTGGACTACCTCTTTGTCCAGCATAGCAAGCTCCATCTCAGCTCGTGACATCTCCTCTTCCTCTTTCCTGGCTTCTGCCTCTTTCTCATCCCATGGAATGCTCTCATCAAAGTCCGCTAACTCGGCTTTCTGCTCCGCCTTCACCAGATTGGCCGCCATAGCATCCGTTTCGTCCTCTGCTTTACAAAGGGCCTGCACATCATAAATAAATACTCAATCGAAGTCCGCTCGTTTCCCACGCAGTACCGTTTACAGATTTCCATCAAACTTGCCATCAACCAGAAGGTTGATTGCAATCATTCCCTACTGTGCAAGTTTTTTTTTACTGCGGGTTTTTTTTTGTTGTTTTTTTTGTATTGTTTCTTTATTACTTCCTTCCTTAGCTCTTCATATTGCTATATTTGTATGCGTTTGTCATTCTATTTTCTAATATCATTTCCTGGTCAGAGCAGGTTAGTCTGTCTGAAAGCTTATTTGTTGAATATTTATGTTACTTGATGGCTATTCATAATGTTAAAGTATTCTATCATCAAAGACCACTGTATTTTGCAAGAAATCCATGCACTTTGAAAACTTTTTCACTGACACACTGTATGTGTGTGTGTGTGTGTGTGTGTGTGTGTGTGTGTGTGTGTGTGTGTGTGTGTGTGCACATGCATGCGCGTGAGTAACTCAAGATGGCTAGGACCTCACAAGAACAGAGGAGGAACTACTAGCTACGAGAGTAATAGTGGCGTCCGAGAATGGGAGGCGATTTTCATGTGTGCAAAGGATGGCTTCGACACACAGGATCCATGTACGTTGTTTACCTCCTTTCTCATCAGATTCTGTCCTCGTGTCAATACAAACACCTAAACTGCCTACTTTCTGCTTTGTCACTGTAGCCTTTTCATCCCTGACAACGTAGCACAATACAGAGCTTAAACAGCTCACTGGACAATACCACATTCAAAACGAAGAACCAGTCATGCACGCAGCAGGAGGAGCACAAAGTGACCAAGTAGCGGAACTCACCTGTTCAAAGGCAGCCATGATGTTGGAGTCCTTGTCTTTGGTTCCTGGCTTTTTGGCAGCGGGTGGAGCCGGCACCTCCTCCACCTCCATGCTTACCTCCGCCGCCGCCTCCTTCACCTCCTCCACTTCCTTCTCTTCCAGCGACTTCAACCCCGACGGCTGGGCAAACAGGTCTTTGATGGTTTGCTGCAATCATACATCACACATCCACACTTCATGGCTGGGCAAACAGGTCTTTGATGGTTTGCTGCAATCATACATCACACTTCATGGCTGGGCAAACAGGTTTTTGATGGTTTGCTGCAATCATACATCACACATCCACACTTCATGGCTGGGCAAACAGGTCTTTGATGGTTTGCTGCAATCATACATCACACATCCACACTTCATGGCTGGGCAAACAGGTCTTTGATGGTTTGCTGCAATCATACATCACACATCCACACTTCATGGCTGGGCAAACAGGTCTTTGATGGTTTGCTGCAATCATACATCACACTTCATGGCTGGGCAAACAGGTCTTTGATGGTTTGCTGCAATCACACATCACACATCCACACTTCATGGCTGGGCAAACAGGTCTTTGATGGTTTGCTGCAAATCATACATCACACTTCATGGCTGGGCAAACGGGTCTTTGATGGTTTGCTGCAATCATACGTCACACATCCACACTTCATGGCTGGGCAAACAGGTCTTTGATGGTTTCCTGCAATCATACATCACACATCCACACTTCATGGCTGGGTAAACAGGTCTTTGATGGTTTGCTGCAATCATACATCACACATCCACACTTCATGACCGGGCAAAAAGCTGCAATCATACATCACACATCCACACTTCATGGCTGGGCAAACGGGTCTTTGATGGTTTGCTGCAATCATACATCACACATCCACACTTCATGGCGGGGCAAACAGGTCTTTGATGGTTTGCTGCAATCATACATCACACATCCACACTTCATGGCTGGGCAAAATACTGCAATCATACATCATACATCACACTTCATGGCTGGGCAAACAGGTCTTTGATGGTTTGCTGCAATCATACATCACACATCCACACTTCATGGCTGGGCAAACAGGTCTTTGATGGTTTGCTGCAATCATACATCACACATCCACACTTCATGGCTGGGCAAACAGGTCTTTGATGGTTTGCTGCAGATCATACATCACACTTCATGGCTGGGCAAACGGGTCTTTGATGGTTTGCTGCAATCATACATCACACATCCACACTTCATGGCTGGGCAAACAGGTCTTTGATGGTTTGCTGCAATCATACATCACACATCCACACTTCATGGCTGGGCAAACAGGTCTTTGATGGTTTGCTGCAATCATACATCACACATCCACACTTCATGGCTGGGCAAACGGGTCTTTGATGGTTTGCTGCAATCATACATCACACTTCATGGCTGGGCAAACAGGTCTTTGATGGTTTGCTGCAATCATACATCACACATCCACACTTCATGGCTGGGCAAACAGGTCTTTGATGGTTTGCTGCAATCACACATCACACATCCACACTTCATGGCTGGGCAAAATACTGCAATCATACATCATACTTCATGGCTGGGCAAACAGGTCTTTGATGGTTTGCTGACAATCATACATCACACATCCACACTTCATGGCTGGGCAAACAGGTCTTTGATGGTTTGCTGCAATCATACATCACACTTCATGGCTGGGCAAACAGGTCTTTGATGGTTTGCTGCAATCATACCTCACACATCCACACTTCATGGCTGGGCAAACAGGTCTTTGATGGTTTGCTGCAATCATCAGACCTGCCTACCTCATGTTATGCTCATCAGTACTAACCACAGAGATTTTCAGTAATTTTGCAATTTTCCTTCAGTAATTCCACGGACGCGTAATACACGGCGTTTTTGAACAAATGTGTACAAAACTCCAACTACATTTTTAACATTTTAACAAAAAATATAAACAGTAAAAAGGAACAAAAACAAAGCAGAATTAAAATACCTTGGGATGATGGCTGATGACGGACTCAGGACAGAAGTTTCAGGTCAATTCAAAGGTGATATACTTGACAGTTTGTAACTTACACAGCAGTCACCACAGACGACACCACTGATGAAGAAGAACCTAATGTACAACCCCCCCCCCCCCAAAAAAAAAGGCCTATACAAAAATGTGTGTGTGTGTGCACATGTGTGTGTGTGTGTGTGTTGCACTAAGCCTTGTATTGTGCCTGCTGCTTGGAGTAGGCACTCTTGAGATGGTCCAGTTCCTCTGGTTCAAGATCTGTGTTCTCTGCAGGCCGGGATTTGAGAACAAGGAGTGCCTCAATGGTGTCCTGGTGCAGGGTAGACTTTGGTCAGTGAGGTTGAGCGTTGGTGATCTTCCATGTGTGGGTCTGACGGCTGCTCTCGCTGGATTTCGTAAACAACGATGTGATCTTCTGACGGGAGGCACTCGCAGCTGTCTCTTTGTGCATTTCCCCCCCGAGATATGACGCTTGCAGTCATTTGCTCCCCCATGTCCGATGGAGAAGTCTGAATTGCACACCGAGCAGTATACAAATCCAGGTCCATGTTTTTTGGATTGCAAAAGACAAGGCCAAGTCCGCGTGTATTAACTTCGGAACACTTGCTTCTTCGCCTTCTTCCGTTGTGGCACAGTGGTTTTCGAACCCTCGTCGTCGGTTTCATGCAAACGTTTAGAAGATTTCTCCGCCATTTTCACAATCGCCGGCAAAAAATCGGCACGGACTCTAAAGATCCCGATGCTCATGTCCTAAGACGGGTGAGTACCGCTACACGAAAATACACAATGCATGCAACCTGTGTGCCATAATAGTCTACTTGAAGGCTGCGAGCACGGGCAGGTTAAACATCCCCATCTGGAAGAAGAAGAAGGAGAAGAAACTTTGTCTTACAATGGCTGAACAAAAGGCTTCGAATGGCGCGCACAGATGTGATGGCGCGTCGTGTTGGCCCACAGCACCACATTGACCAATCGCAAGTTCCGAACCATCTGTGGTTTCGGCTTGAGTCAAGGGAAGTTACTCTGTGGTCTCGGAAAGGTCTAGCAGTCGACAATTTTTCGAGTCTGGAATTTGCGTAGTTTTTCAATTTTCTTTTCCGTAATTTCGCACGGAAAATCGTACCTCCGTAATGGGGGGTTAATTTCCGTAAGATTACGGACGATTACGGAAGGGTAGGCAGGTCTGAATCGTACATCACACTTCATGGCTGGGCAAACAGGTCTTTGATGGTTTGCTGCAATCATACATCACACATCCATGCTTGTCTGACATTCATTCATTTTCATACTGAAACAGTTGAACAGGTACAAAACCAACCTGCAAACTGCTGTCACAGTTTGAACACTATGCACACAACACACTAGACACACCTCTTTGAAGAAGGCGGTTGTGAAGTTTCCGCCCTCAATGGCCAGATCTCCCAACAGACGCTTCTGGTTGGCTTTCTTCAGGATGTTCTCCTCCACTGTCATTTCGCTGATCAGCCTGAACCCACACACAACAACAGACAATTCATTCATCTCTGTCACTACCATGCACTACTGGTATGAAACCCTATCCAGCACTGAGAACAAAGGACCAGACAAGCAATCATACAGACAAACTGCGACCTATCAGAACATGAACTGCAACCCATCAGAACAAATCTCAAACTGCGACCTATCAGAACAAATCTAAGACATACACATGTTCTTGTTTTGAAACACAGCTGATGCAAAATATGTTTATTTCACTTTCAAATTAAAATGTTGTAGTAGTCTTTATGCTGCAATCATTCTACCTGCTGAACCAGACAAGATTCTGTTCACAGGCAGTATTACTTCAATGTGTCTCATCCCCCAAAAACAAAATCAGCATTAGCAGTGCTGTGTAATGACCAGTTTTCAAACCAGAAGGACTTTCACCAATTACAATGACTGTCTAGTTAAATCTCTAAGTGCTAGGTATGTGTAAAGAACGTAAGAGACCTGTCAACACTGTGATTCACTACTGGTCTAGATCCGTAACCAACACACTCCACTCTGTGTTCTTCACTTCATCAGATAATACAAGACAAGCATCACATGACTCAGACCGCCCGTCATAATTATCATCATGTGAAGAGGCCTATCATCACAAGCCACGCAGGAATACTTCATTATTATCGACCCATCAGTAGCATGCTTTTGTTCTTGGTTAATGCGCCATTCACCATACAGCAATAGACAAGGCAACATACAGACTTGTTCATATTCTAATGAACCTGAAATTTTCAACACAAAAAAATTAAATCTAAAAATAAGAAAAAACCACAACAGCAGACACACTATAAACACGTTTTAAAAGATGTGCATATCCAGGTCTCAGATGCAAAATTTCAGATACTTTTATGAGATAATTTCTGCATCATTTCTGGCTGTTTTATAGGTCTACTACTGTCATGGATGTGGCCTTTTTCGAACACTTCTCAACTGCAGCTAATGGCATCTCAAGTCCCGTTTACTTTGACATTGTTATTGATGCACTTTTAACCCGTTGACTGCCCTGGCACGAACGGCGTTTGTGATGGTTTCGGGAAAGCTGTGTGCCCTTGAACAAACGGCGTTCGAGATAATTTCATCATCAAAATTCGGCAATTTAAAGAAGGGAGGCAAGGAGAAAAAATGGTTTAAACGGTTGCACGGACCCTAAAGGACGGTTTCTTCCCTTTCGCGGGTCAGCTGACTGACCGGCTCGCGTCCATTCGGTCAATAACTTCGGCAAAGTTCGGAGAGTTATTCTCGGTTGAAGATGGCGTGTCGAGCAGGCAGTTCGATCAGGCGCGTGCCGTTTTCAAACGATCTAATGCTTTTGAAGTGCTTCAAGAAGTTATCCGAGACCGTGAAAGCGATGACGAAGACTTCAAAGAAGTGGAATGAAGCGATTCAGAGGAGGAATAAAGTGATCACAATCAACACCACCCTTTGCTATCGGAGGTTGGTGTTGATGACGAAGCTGATCCCCGACTTCAAACCGAGCGATACCGGTGCAAGTGGGGCCGAATCAGAGAGTGACGAGCCGATTCCGTGTATGTCGAGTGCCCCCTCCCTCCTTTCGTGAGAGGTTGGGAGGAGAGTCGAGGAAGGGGAGGGGTTTCGGACAACGGCGAGGGTCCAGTGTGAGGGGGCGTGGCAGAGGAAGAGGGGTGGCACGCGTCAGTCGGAACTTGTTTCAGAATGGACAGGCCAGTGCTGATTGCCCAAATCTCGACCTTTCTTTCACGGCTGACCCAGGTATCAAGGTAAACATTGGCACTTTCAAGCCCATGTATTTCGTGGAGTTTTGTGTGGTGTGTGTGTGGTCGTCAGTTTAATGTCCTTCCACTATAGTGATTCAGACAGTTTATGTGTGGGTGAATGAAGTATGCAAGTGTATGAACTAACAATAGAATATGACATCCCCTCCTCCCCCCCCCCCCCTCATCTCCCATCCCTCTTCCACCTTGACAATTGTAAGTGAGAAGTGATAAAATCTACAGATAAGGACCAATTGAACTGTTTAACAAACATATGGTAAAGACAATGAAGTCGATCCATCACTGATGGTGTGTGTGTGTGTGTGTGTGTGTGTGTGCTTGTGTTGTTGTGTGTGTGTGTGTGTGTGGTGTTTGTGCAGGCTGTGTGTGTGTGTGTGTGTGTGTGTGTGTGTGTGTGTGTGTGTGTGTGTGAGAGAGAGAGAGAGAGAGAGAGAGAGAGAGAGAGAGAGAGAGAGAGAGAGAGAGAGAGAGAGAGAGAGAGCAGTGCTTGTGCATGGTGTGGGTATACATTGTGTGTGTGTGTGTGTGTGTGTGTGTGTGTGTGTGTGTGTGTGTGTGTGTGTGGTGTTTGTGTAGTGTTTGTGCATGGTGTGTGTGTGTGGTGCTTTTGCATGTGGTGCTGTGTGTGTGGGTGCGTGTGTGTGTGTGTGTGTGTGTGTGTGTGTGTGTGTGTGTGTGTACACGTGTGTGTGTGTACATGTGTGTGTGTGTGTGTGTGTGTGTGTGTGTGTGTGTGTGTGTGTGTGTGTGTGTGTGTGGTGTGTTGCTTTTGAATATGGTGCTTGTGCACAGTGTGTGTGTGTGTGTGTGCGTGTGTGTGCGTGTGCGTGTGTGTGTGTGTACCCAAATGTGCGTCAGTCAACTATAACTTGCATTTACTGGCAGTAGTGTGGGATCCTGATCCTTCTGTCCACAGGTTCTGTGGTGTGGTGTATTCTCTGCGACACCAGTGTATTTTTCAGTTGTTAGTGTGCTTTCATCATCTGTGGTGTGGCCTTTTGTAGCTCAGTCCTATCTTTAGCAGTCTGTTTTTTATTTTGTTTTTTGTTTTTGTTTGGGGGGGTTGCAATGTTTTATTTATTACCTTCTGTGGTAATGGCTTTTTATCAATCGCACTTAGTTCATGAGTGAACCAAACCACATGTGTGAAAGAAAACTGACAGAATAATTGGAAGTTACACTTAGTGTTGTTATTGTTAGTTCATCTCTGCTAAACAAGACCTAATTCCCAAGAGGCTTGCAAGATGTGCAGACTGATGCTGTGGATAATGTTCAATTCCCTTCTTCTTTCCCACGTTACCTGGGCTGGATTGCCCCCTATGATATGGGTTGCTAAACATTTTATGCATTGTCAAGCTTTATTGTGAATACAGATGTTTGTCCTGAAGTTCAAAGGATACTAACACCAGTTTTTGTGGTATGTCATTGTGATTTTAGTGCTATAGTTTTGTTTATGTTCTGAAAGTGTCTGTTTTTCAAACAAAACATTCATCATTATATATATTTTTGGTCTACTCATTACAAACAAAATCAAACTATTGTAATATGTGGTTGTAGCCAAGGATATAACAAGAAAATTTCCTAAGCAGGGTTGCACATCCACGTCGGACATCGGACATAGACCGATTGCACATGCAAAATGTCCGATATAACTGGCAGTGAAGAGGACAAATGTCCCATTACTTTGCCGAAAACGCGGTCACTGTCCGATAGCTTTCCGATGCTCACGGACATGGCACCGGCCGTTTATATCAAGCCCGCATAATTATTTGAGTCCGACCGTTGTACAGAACTCCAGTCTGTAACTTTAGTGTAAGCCCACTGCCCAGTGAATCACTAGGCCTATTACTAGTCCCGTGTGCCACTGGCACTAAGCTTAGTGGCGAGCCGTGGCGGTCTATTTTTAGCTCGTTGGCTTGCAACTCTGCCTCCCTGTCGCAGCCAGCTTGTGTCAGCGTTATTTTTAGCGTAAAGCGGCTAAAGAGCGATAAGCCCTATTGTACTACTACTTGTTACGTGTTGTAGGCCATGTAGGCACATGTTGCTGAAGCGGAGACTGGAAAGGAATGCTTGCTCCACGACGAGGTGCAAATGGAAGGACCAAGTGATGTCAAGGGGGAATCAGAATGGGTGTTCAGGGTGACAGAAAAGTGGGGAGAGAAAAGGAAAAGAATGCTCTTCAACCAAAAAGACGACTCCAAATGAATCAATATTGTACTTGAATACTAGCATTAGCAATGAATAGTGATTTAGGAAAGACACTGCCTCTGTGTGTGTGACTGTGTGTGTGTGTGGACTAGTAATAGTATGTTTACCAAACATGGCTTCCCACTCTAGGAATATAGTCAGCTTTTGTAATACGATTAAATTTTTGTGTGCATAAAACTTAATTACATTCAATCTGGCTTGCGTTCAAAATGTCCGATTGATTTTGTTATGAAGAGGACAAATGTCCTATTACTTCAGGGTGGTCCAGGACATTTGTCCTATAGATACTGCTAAGGATGTACAACCCTGCCTAAGTATCTAAGATATATGTCAAGAATTGAAAGAGCACTGGGCATATCATGAACCTACCTAAGAAAACAAAATTGTGTCCCTTGATACATGGATTGAACTGTACCCCAGAAATTCATAAATTTATCATATAAAACAACAATTGTGGGTTGTAAATTCACTACCAAATATTTACACAGGTGTTCAGTAAACACTAAAACCACTTTTGGCTGGGTTTCTATGTTTTTTGTTTTGCTGCTGTGGGTTTTTTTATGCTTGCAAAATATAATTTAAAAAAAAAAGTTGAATTATAAGATTATTTATTATACTCAGAATGAACAAAATCAAATATTATTTGCAGGTATTATAGCCCTGGGTATGAGAAGAAAACATGCCAAAAATCTAAGAGATATCTCCACAAATAAATGAGCACTGATCAAATTAGTGAACCTACCGCAAAAAGTCAAATTTTGCTCCGGCACACAGAAGTGCAAAACTGATACAAAATCGTCAAAGAACAGGCATAAATCTGCCATTATTTTTCAAGAATGTGTGTGTGTGTGTGTGTGTGTGTGTGTGTGTGTGTGTGTGTGTGTGTGTGTGTGTGTGTGTGTGTGTGTGTGAGTGTGCGTGCGTGTGTGTGTGTATGTTTATCTGCCATCACACTGCAGAATGAAGAGGGATACCTGCTTTTGTCAAACTATGGTGTGTATGTATATAGGTATGATGAAAAGGGCAGAAAAAAACAAGTTTTAACACCAATTACTTTCAAACCCGATTCATCACAATACCTTCACACAAATTCACATCCTCTCGCCTTTTCCACTTACTATGTATGGCTGGAAAGACCTGACACATTGTTTACATACATGCTCCTGTTTGTGAAAAATACACTAATGTATTTCACGCATATGCGACACACCAAATGAGTGTAATCAATTCTATTCACCGTCTTGGCTGGCAGCCTAAAGTAATAGTTGATACAGCACTTTTGACAGCACTTTTGACAAATGCCCCTGTTAACACCATGATAAACACAAATACACATGCCTGGTTTCCCAACTGGGTATAAACATTACAGAGTGACAAAGACCAACTCCACATTATAAATCCCAATGGACATACAACCATGCTACATGTCTCAAAGTTTTCATTTCCAAACTTCGCCCTCACTTTACAAACTTCAAGACTTTTTTCCCCATGGAAACCCAACTAAAAAGGCATGGCGCAGACGGAGAGATAAACTGGTTTGTGTTCATCAGGCAGCTACTATCAAACATCATGACGTCAGTCGGCCAGCACAGTATCATCATCTGAACAAAACTCTTGAGCAAAACCTGTGGTGAAAACCAGACCAATGAGGACAGTCAATGTATGAGGGAGAACAAGACAAGCAGCAGGCGTAGGTCAGTCAGGCCACAGTAGGGGACAGCAAGGTTTGCCCCCACTGCTGCTACACAGGAGGGATGGGTTAGCCTGTCATGTGACATCACTCTCAGCAGGCAACAGTACACTGCTGACACGTTCAATCTGATCACACTTTAAACCCACACCTTGCACAGCCGCGGCCACTAGCTTTTCCTTTGTGATTCCCTTCAACAGGTCACTTGTTTTCTGTGTGACCAGTGTCCACACAATGTTCCCCACAGACTACTTTCATATAATTATATATGCCAACTGCTGATGCCATGCTCCCCAAAGAGCTCTGCAATAAGTGACCTGTGTCAAATGTCTTTCATACCGACCCAATGTCAGTATAGTGTTACCCAATCTGATCTGCCACATGCACCCAGTGACTGTGCATTTTTTCGTCAAGAGATCCTTCACTACTCTCAGTGTCGGCAAAGTTCCCAAGAAAGGTCTTTCACATGTTCCCAGTATCAGGCCAATATTACCATAAAGTCTTTTAGATTTACCCAGTGTCGGTGTAATGTTCACCAGAAAAGTCTTTCACATGTGCCCAGTATCAGGCCAATATTCCCCCTAAAAGACTTTAGATTTACCCACTGTCGGTGTAATGTTCACCAGAAAGTCACATGTGCCCAGTATCAGGCCAATATTCCCCCTAAAAGACTTTAGATTTACCCACTGTCGGTGTAATGTTCACCAGACATATGCGCCCAGTCTCAATGCAACGTTCCCCAACATCACTGATCAGCCTGAACGCACACACAACAGACAATTCATTCATCTCTGTCACTACCATGCACTACTGGTATGAAACCCTATCCAGCACTGAGAACAAAGGACCAGACAAGCAATCATACAGACAAACTGCGACCTATCAGAACATGAACTGCGACCTATCGGAAAATATCTAAGACATACACATGTTCTTGTTTTGAAACACAGCTGATGCAACATATGTTTATTTCACTTTCTAATGACAATGTTGTTGTAGTCTTTATGCTGCAATCATTCTACCTGCTGAACCAGACAAGATTCTGTTCACAGGCAGTATTACAACTTCAATGTGTCTCATCCCCCCAAAACAAAATCAGCATTAGCAGTGCTGTGTAATGACCAGTTTTCAAACCAGAAGGACTTTCACCAATTACAATGACTGTCTAGTTAAATCTCTAAGTGCTAGGTATGTGTAAAGAACGTAAGAGACCTGTCAACACTGTGATTCACTACTGGTCTAGATCCGTAACCAACACACTCCACTCTGTGTTCTTCACTTCATCAGATAATACAAGACAAGCATCACATGACTCAGACCGCCCGTCATAATTATCATCATGTGAAGAGGCCTATCATCACAAGCCACGCAGGAATACTTCATTATTATCGACCCATCAGTAGCATGCTTTTGTTCTTGGTTAATGCGCCATTCACCATACAGCAATAGACAAGGCAACATACAGACTTGTTCATATTCTTATAATGAGCAACCAGAAATGTTCAACACAAAAAAATTAAATATAAAAAGAAAAAAGAAAAACTACAATAGCAGACACACTATAAACACGTTTTAAAAGATGTGCATATTCAGGTCTCAGATGCAAAATTTCAGATACTTTTATGAGATAATTTCTGCATCATTTCTGGCTGTTTTATAGGTCTACTACTGTCATGGATGTGCCTTTTTCAAACACTTCTCAACTGCGGCTAATGGCATCTCAAGGCCCGTCTACTTTTACATTGTTATTGGTGCACTTTTAAACCGCTATAAATGCATATAATTCATATAATTATATATGCCAACTGCTGATGCCATGCTCCCCAAAGAGCTCTGCAGTAAGTAACCTGTGTCAAATGTCTTTCATACCGACCCAATGTCAGTATAGTGTTACCCAATCTGATCTGCCAAAATGTACCCAGTGACTGCATTTTTTCGTCAAGAGATCCTTCACTACTCTCAGTGTCAGCAAAATATTCCCAAGAAAGGTCTTTCACATGTGCCCAGTATCAGGCCAATATTCCCCCAGTCTTTTAGATTTACCCAGTGTCAGTGTAATGTTCACCAGAAAGTCTTTCACATGTGCCTAGTATCAGGCCAATATTCCCCCTAAAAGACTTTAGATTTACCCACTGTCAGTGTAATGTTAACCAGACATATGCGCCCAGTCTCAATGCAGCGTTCCCTGAACATCAACTACCTACTCTAAAAAGGTCAATCCCCTTTCTTCCATCATCTCAAAGCCAAGAGTACCACTCAAAGCCAAGAGCACCACAAGTATGTCCAGGCACGACCAGTCCATGAGCACAGAAGCAAGCATCAGATACAGACAAGCATCACAAGGTCAGTCCGCCCGTCATGGCCTCATCACATGCAGACTGACAAGAAGTGCTCATGCCTGGCCCCTCAATGAACAGTTCGTATTATTCAACTACTTTGAACAGCAAAAAAAACCAAACCACTTACATCACTCATCCACTTAACATAAACCAGCTAACCATAAATCTAGACCCAAAAAAATCCCCCTTTGTTCTTGCTATGGACTCCCCCACCATCCCAAATCAAGGACAGATCCACTATTATCACAAGAGAAACAAAATTGTTTCATCTTTGTCAGAATCTACCCGTAATAGCCAAATGACATGGTAAGACTTGTGAAGGAAGTGACCAGTTTGCCTGCCAACAGAGTCCTAACTACAGACAACGGACATCTAGCTTCGTCAAAAGGACGCTATCGTTTAGTCAACTTACTTCAGACCAAATTATGGGGAGCTAACTTTGCCATTTTGTTAGCTAATTGACCAGAGGCTACTTTCTCAACAGCTAACTCGGTCAACAGAATGCGTTTTGTCAGATTTCCATCTCACTCAGAATGAAGCATCCACTTTTAATCAGCTAATCTTTGTTAACAAGAGGCTCACTTCAAGGCAGTTAGATCAATCCGAAGGAAGCACCGATTCCATCAGCTTGTTGGCCACAGGCACCAGCCACCATGGAGTACAGTTAACTGTGCTGATTCTCAGCTGGGAGTCATGGGTTTGATTCCCGTCAAAGCCACTTATTTGTAGGATTTTTCTCTTTGACCGACTCCTTCCCAGTGCCGAGTCTGGGACCACACAGTTTGAGTTTCGTCTACTTAATAGATGCATCTCTGATAGTGCTGCTCACATTTCCAAACTAACATTGCATTTGTGCATGTGTCTGTATCAAATCAATATCTAACATTGCATTTGTGCATGCGTCTGTATCAAATCAAAATCAAGTTCCATGCATCAATAATGCCCATCCCCTTACCCCTACAATCCTGTCCATGCTAAGCAATCCCCAATGAGGAGAGGTAAAGGGTTGCCTGTCCTGAATCAGCTCATGTACAATGCATTCACTTAGAACCAGGACCGGCTTCCTCTTCCCATCACCTGTCGTCCTGCTTCCATTTCTGTACAGGATCAATGTGTGTGACATCAGATACAAGACAAGCATCATGACATCAGTCCGCCCGTCGTGTTATCATCATGTTATCTCACCACAATCCACCACTATCATCAACTCTGTCTCTTGCCATCATCTGGTGCACATTACCTCACCACAATCCACCACCATCATCAACTCTGTCTCTTGCCATCATCGTGTGCACATTACCTCACCACAATCCACCACCATCAACTTTGTCTCTTGCCATCATCTCGTGCACATTACCTCACCACAATCCACCACTATCATCAACTCTGTCTCTTGCCATCCTCTCGTGCACATTACCCAGGGCTTAAAACAGGAGGAGGAAAAAACCACTGAAACTAGGGGGGTCCGGGGGCATGCTCCGCCGGGAAATTTTTTTTAAAAACCGAGTGTAAATCTATGCCATTTCGCGCTTTCTGGACATAATTTCAAGAGTTATTTAGTGCATAATAATTGCTGTAAACACATAATTATTACAGGAAGACATATTTGGGACAAGGGAGAAGGGGTTAAACACATAATAAAATGAACACTCCCCCTTTAACTTGAGTGTTTTACAGGTGTTCACCAACTATAGTCTTTGGATGAAATCTCACTTCTGGGGTTGCTCAATAAGTTTCACTTTTCAGGTTTAAATGATCACACAATATCAAGTTTGAAGTTGGTGCACACAAAGTCAGTAACTGCATCAAACACTTTAAAGTTCAGTCTCATATAACAGAGATCAACTTGCGGAATCAGCACATTTTGAAAGTCACAATATCCAAATTTTGATAAATGAGAAACTTGTGGAATCAGCACATACTGAAAGTCAAATTTTGAAGTTCCTAAATTATAATAAACACTGAAATACAGGATTTCACAAGGACACACACACACACACACACACACACACACACACAGCTTTGTCATTTGGGTGTTTGGGTGGTGGAGGCATTAAAGAAACATAGCAAGGAACTCTGTTTCTTCTTGCTGCTTGCATTGTCTGCACTGTCTTTGCCATCCACCTTCTTGCTTACTTGAATTTCAACCCTATCTTTGTCTGCTGTTTCCTTGCTTTCTCCTGTCTGGCTTTCACACTCTACAATTTTTATTTCACTCTCATCCACCTTCTTGCTGACAACTTGACTTTGATTAGTTTGAACCCTATCTTTTTCCTTGCTGCCTCCCGCCTGGCTTGCACTCTCCACATTTTCTATATCACCCTCTTTTTTCCCCACAGGATTGCAATGTTCTATCCTGGCACGTTTTACTGCTGCTAAAGTGTCTTCAGTGACCTTTCTTGTAGTTCCACTCAGCGCCTTGACGTTTGACACGTGCTTCGCTTAACGAATGTGATCAAGAGCTTTCTTCCCGCGACCACCGTAACAATTCCCTTAAGCACAGTTTGCACCAAGCTAAACCTGGTGCAATAACTTTGCGAAGAAAGTCTCCAATGAAAGCCATGGGTGCTAGGACTACCCTGTTGCCAACCTGAAACTAAAAATCCTGAGAGCCGTAAACCTGAAACCCCATATATAAGAAAATGTTGAAACTAAACAGCTGTGCCTTGTCAGTAATACTGCAATGCTAACGCAGGTCAGGCATAGACAGCCGCCTTGGAGGTGTGGGGGATGAGAGGACAATGTTGGTGAAGTGGGCGCATTGGCTTATGGTAGGTATACAGGGATAGGGGATAGTGCCCTAATAGGGGGGGGGGGGGGGGGACTGGAGGAAATGGAGCAATCCCCCTTTTCCCACAAAATGTTTTCTTGTTTACAAACGTTTTTGATGCTCTCTCTTTGTAGAAGCTTTAAAAATCCAACATTAAAGTCCTTTCACAATAATATTGTCTACCTTTGTCAATCAGTTCCTTACTCACACACACACACACACACACACACACACACACAAAGAGACAGATCTAATCAGGTAGGAACGAAAAATTCAGACAGCTGCATGCAGTGGCACAAATATGAATAGAATTTCTTTTATATCAGATTTATATGTAAGTGTTTCCCTTCAGGTGTAATACATGAACAAAACAACTTTGAATTGTGACTTGGCAAACCATAACTTTAGGAGCCCATTTCTGTTAATGGACATTGCTGCCAAAAACAGCACAAACATAAACCACTTGTATATTACAGGCAAGATTTGTACGTTATACATAAATTATTAGCCGTTTCTTATAATTCGTATGAATGTATTTAAGAAAAGAAAGTGAACAGGAAATGATTTCCGACTGTTTCCTAAATCAAAACAAAACATAAAAACCAGCACAATTTCTTTAGGTAAACTTAAGCCCAAATACGACTTGCCTTGCTAAAATCAAAGTAAAGAAGACACACTGTTACACTAACAGTATAAATTACATACACAGAATGTTATTCCATTGTATGATGAATTTTTTCATCACTGTTCAAGTGCAACAGCATTACAATACTGACTAGAAAAACTATACAAAGAACCTGAGCTTATTTCTCAAGGCAGTGGTATACATTTAAATAAGGAAACATTTTAACTAGTTAGTTAAACATTTTTCATAGGGTCCAGTGGATTTTAATAGCATTTGAACTGATATATATATAACTACAAAAGAAAAACAGATAAATTCAGTTATTTCATAAAGTGATTTATGGGAGATTCAACTTGCTAACCATTAGATGGGATGCGAGTGATGTTCCATTAATTATAAAAGATAGTGAAGAAAACATTAAAAAAATCAAACTGATTTTTTAATCCAAAAAAAAAAAAATAAGAATATAAAACCCAACCAAACGAAGGTCAGAAGTCCAACTTGTAAGACTGAGTCCTAGCAAGTGAAGAAAATACTGAATCAGACATTAACTCTTGACTTCCCATAAGAAACAGTGTGTTCTCAGTCCTCTAGCCCATAAGGATTGGCTAGAAATGAGCTAAAAATGAGTATGGTCATTAAAATAATTATATCTTTCTTGTTTGTTGATTGACTGCTTTGAAATTTGGAAGTTTTATGGAAATGATGTTATTTTTTATACTGAAGCGGTCAAATGTACCAAAAAAAAATTTTGAATGTCAGTATGGTAATTAATTACAGAATAATTAAAAAATGTCAGGTGTGTTCAATAAAGGTTGGAAAAATCAATGTGTGGTGTGTTTGTTAGTAAAACAATGCAGACAGACAGTCACACACATGACCATAGAAACAATACAAGTCAAAGAAAAATGTTAACTGACCTTTATGTAGTCTTGTAATGACGTAATATACAGGTAAGAATGCAAGCACAGAAAAAAAAAAAAAATTTGCACAGTTCCTTGTAGGCTACAGTATTTTGCACAGTTCTGTTCACAAAGTCACAGTAGGCCTATAACCACAGAAATAAAGTCACATGTGGTCAATGTTCATGTTCTGGACACAAGGAGTAGGATGATGAGCTTCATATTGCGTAATGACAGCGTACACAGGTAAGCACAGGTGGCGAATCTTCATCTGAAATTTCCGATTGTACGTCAGCTAAACTAACTCCAGTTCCCACACACACATCACTCTGCTGATCATCTCCAAGCCCTAGCGCATGCTGGTTGCACAAATCTTCGATAAATTCATCGAAAACATCGTTGTCGATATGTTGGAAAGACGCCATCTTGACCAGAAAATCTTGGAAAAAAACCTTCGTGAAAAAACTTCTTCAAAATCGCAATGTAAACAGCTAGGCTGAAAACCGCGGGCAGAAGGCGGAAGGCGAACGCTTTCCGGATGTCGTTAAACCTTCCTCTCTGCATTAGAGAGTTCTCACTTCCTTAACAACGGCTCCAAATAAGGCATGTCGGTTGTTGCGGTGTGGTGCGGTTTGGGACTGTGCGGCAGTTGCGGAACGGTGCGGTATGGGAAGTCAAGAGTTAAACATAATGCACCACGAGTCTGTATTTCTTCGGTGACGGAGATTCACTTCCAAAACCTCAATGTAAAAAGAAAACACATTTTTGAAGAAAGTTTTAAAATCAGTGGCATGTATCATTTTAAATATCAATATAACCACAGACCTGCCTACCTCATGTTATGCTCATCAGTACTAACCAGAGATTTTCAGTAATTTTGCATTTTCCTTCAGTCATTCCACGGACGCGTAATACACGGCGTTTTTGAACAAAAAAATGTGTACAAAACTCCAACTACATTTTTAACATTTTAACAAAAATATAAACAGTAAAAAAGGAACAAAAACAACAAAGCAGAATTAAAATACCTTGGGATGATGGCTGATGACGGACTCAGGACAGGAGTTTCAGGTCAATTCAAAGGTGATATACTTGACAGTTTGTAACTTACACAGCAGTCACCACAGATGACACCACTGATGAAGAACCTAATGTACAACCCCCCCCCCCCCCCCCCAAAAAAAAAAAAAATGTGTGTGTGTGTGTGTGTGCGTGTGTGTGTGTGTGTTGCACTAAGCCTTGTATTGTGCCTGCTGCTTGGAGTAGGCACTCTTGAGATGGGACAAGGGACAAGTTGTTTTCGCAGATCAGCTCACACAACAGTCTTTCTGCGTTGGTGATCTTCCGTGTGTGGGTCTGACGGCTGCTCTCGCTGGATTTCGTACACAACGATGTGATCTTCTGACTGGAGGCACTCGCAGCTGTCTCTTTGTGCATTTTCCCCGAGATATGGCGCTTGCAGTCACTTGCTCCCCCATGTCCGATGGAGAAGTCTGAATTGCACACCGAGCAGTATACAAATCCAGGTCCATGTTTTTTGGATTGCAAAAGACAAGGCCAAGTCCGCGTGTATTTACTTCGGAACACTTGCTTCTTCGCCTTCTTCCGTTGTGGCACAGTGGTTTTCGAACCCTCGTCGTCGGTTTCATGCAAACGTTTAGAAGATTTCTCCGCCATTTTCACAATCGCCGGCAAAAAAATCGGTTGAAACTTTGTCTTACAATGGCTGAACAAAAGGCTTCGAATGGCGCGCACAGATGTGATGGCGCGTCGTGTTGGCCCACAGCACCACATTGACCAATCGCAAGTTCCGAACCATCTGTGGTTTCGGCTTGAGTCAAGGGAAGTTACTCTGTGGTCTCGGAAAGGTCTAGCAGTCGACAATTTTTCGAGTCTGGAATTTGCGTAGTTTTTCAATTTTCTTTTCTGTAATTTCGCACGGAAAATCGTACCTCCGTAATGGGGGGTTAATTTCCGTAAGATTACGGACGATTACGGAAGGGTAGGCAGGTCTGTAACCATTGTTAAAATCATTAATAGATTGATGGTACTGTGAAGGAGAGCCCGGTTTGCTGAGTGGTTAGGGTGCTTGCCTGCCGCGCAGGAGACCTGTGATCAAGACAACTCTCAGAAGAAGACAATTTTCCATATGCTCTCCAGTCCATCCAGCTGAAAATGGGTACCTGGCCCTATTCAGGGTTGGGGAAGGTGAATGCAGCGAGGGAGAGTACTGGGCCCTGCCCATATTATGATGACCCCAGAGTAGTGGAAACTAGCGTTCTGCTCCATACGGCCGAAATGGCCACTTGACTACCTTTACCTTACCTTTTAGTATCGTGTAGAAGTAACCTGTATTACATTAGACACTAGAATATAAAAACCTGCCAAATATAAAGTATCTAATATTTAACTTGTGTATTAGTTTTTGTCTGACACAAACAACATGCAGATACGTTTTTATTGACCTAAAATTGTTTACTCCCCATGTGACCCAAGTCTTTGTAGTTAATTTACATGAATTTGATCAGAAACAACCAGCATCTGTGTGACATTGTACACGTTTCAGTTCATCACATAAATAATATAATAATCATCATTCCCTAGTTCCTCATTTTTTTTATATAGAAGTTTCATTACTGATGTTTGAAACAATAAGGTCAAAGATGTGTCAGTGCTGGAAGTGTTCAAAGTTGGTGTGTAATTTTCAAAAAAAATATTTTGTAAGCTTCTTTTCTCTCAATTTTAAAGTCAAATCAACAGACTTTATTTTAGTCATTTGTTTCAATCACACACATCTCAATGCCTAACAAAAATAAACATTATACAAAGAAAGAAATATTGATTATGTCATCTTGTGGAGATTACCCTTACAAAGTCAAAATTGCAGAAGAATGACTACTGAGCAAGTAATTCATATACTGATGTAGCCAACAAGGCAAGGCATGAATGCCACTTGGCATCTGCATCCCATCCATCTAACAGCAAAACATGATTCCTAATCTGTTTTGGGTATTTTTGAGAAAAAAGCACAAATGTCATTTTTGGCTGGCCTTTTAAGCTTGGCAAATTTGTCAGATTTTCTTGTTAGGAGACAGACAACGAAGTGGTTCGGTCGCCACACAACCTCAGGAAGGTCCTTCCCATTTATCCGTGACCACACTATACCGACTTTTGCTCCTGGTACATCTGTTTCCTGAGAAGCAAGTTTTCTCGGAAGAAGTGGTTGATGAAGGTGGTAGCGGACGTTGTTACCCCCAAATGTAGGGTATATGGAGAAGACCACAGTCTGGAAGACACTGGCAACAGTATGCACTTGCCAAATGCCCAAGTACGAGTTCATCACAGTTGCAGCCTTTACCTCCTCTTGAAAAACACGCTTAATTTCTTCAGTGGTCAGATCATCCATGTTATAAAAGTCAGAGTACTGAGCATACACCTTTGTGACTTCAGGAATGTCTGATAACAGTTTAGAATTGGATAGATAGTGATCTTCATTCAGTGCCAGTTCCATAACAATTCTGGCACACATTTCCAAGTGCAAATCTTCACTGCCACAGGCTAATACCGAGGCTCTCCTTGTGAGACAGTTACCGCCTCTATAAATGCATACGGGTGTAATTGCGGGACCATCTTCTGGATACAGATCTGATGCATGCTGATCTTGCTGAAAGTTATCAGCAAAATTGTCCCTTTTAATTGTCAAAGGATAACTTTCAACTGTTTTCCCCAGTTCAACGAAATCTAATCCAATTGAAAACGACAAACAATGTTCAGCTATGAACGCACACAGAACAGTGTTCAACTCAGCAGTTCGATCACCAATTCCATCTCGGGTCACAGTAGTTTTAGCAGCGCCATCAAGCTTAGCAGTCTGTTGCAACGTGCCTAGAATGCGCTTGTGCTCAGTATCAATTGCATGAGCCGACAAGGCTTTTTTTCCCACTAGAACCGTAAGTTACCGTCCGGTTGCAGGGATCACAAAAGCAAACACCGGGCGAGTCAATCTTCCTGCACCAACTTTCGAAGTACACACCATCGTTGTTTTTTTCCTCCAGCCACACCCACCTCCATCTGTTTTTGTTGTTGTTTTTTTTACACCTTTTTCAAGGAAAGAAACGTCACTGTCCAAAGTCAGTACTTTCATTTTTCACTTCCTTTGGCCTTCAGGATGAGAACCGATTTTAAAAAAGCAGAGGAGATTTTTCTGTTGGGTCTGGGGGAGCTGGGGCAGGCAGCCCCTGCGGGGGTCAGGGGGCAGCGCCCCCTGAAGCTGAAGCATTTTTAATATATAAACAAGAAAAATCCACATTTAAAACCATCAAAATATGTTTCTAGCCCTTATCTAAATTGAACTAAATTTTGAAATAAAAGTGTAAAATACTTGTAGAATTAATGAATGGAAAAGCCTTCAATTCAAACCTCAAATTCTCAGAGTTTTTGTTGTTGTTGTTGTTGTTTTTTTGTTGTTGTCAAACATGCAAATGGATTTAATACAGGGCTCTCTGCGTTTGTCTCTCGTCGATTTACATAAGAAATGGGTTTTTCCGAAAATTACCTGCCCTTGGCTCTGGTTCTACTATTAGTAACTAGACGTCTAGGTTTTGTTTCACAACTGAAAGTCAAAAGACGAATGTTTCAGCTAACTGAGATAGTTTGACCATTGCAAATGAATGATAAAATATAACAAAGAAGAGAGCAAAATCACCAACAGCTTACCTTCCAAAGTTGAATTGTTCTTCAATGCAGCGACACGCTGCCTGTGAACCGGGCGTTTCATGTGGTCAGTAATCGTAATGAAGCCACGACTTCCGAAGCTGATTTTCTTGTTGCAAGCAACACATAACGCCTGCTCTTCACTGCTTCTGCATATGCTATCTCTAACTCTACTCCCACACACCTCTTCCTCGAGCCAGTTTTCTTTCCAATGGTTGGGATATTTTTTCCTTTTTTTTGCGATTTCGTTCGACGCCATGACTCACAAATGACACTCGGTCGATCGGCGCTGTAAGCGGATGTGCAGTGGTTGGCCGAGTCAACCGAGTAAAAACCAGCCCATTTGGGAATCTCGCCGGAGGCGTCTCGCCGAGATTGGGAGCAAAAAAATCGCGATAGCTTTTTTTTTTTTTTTTCGGCGGAGATTTTTTCGAACGGCGGAGATTTTTTTTAAAGACGGCGGAACGGCGGAGAACGGCGGAGCTGTTCTCATCCCTGGGCCTTAAAATGGCGATTTCGACCATGCCGCTTGATAACAAGGGACGTTACTCTCAGCGAACAATGTACGTCTCTTTCGAGGCTCACGAAGCAGACCACTTCTCTTCACTGCCGATGCGATGTTTCTTCGGAAACAATGTTGAAAACCGGTGAAATTCTCCGAAATTATTTCTACCGCAAAATATACTTTGAACGAAATCGGAAACATTCTCCCGAAATTATTTCAAAACCGGAAATATATATTTTGAACGAAATCAGAAACCGGAATTCCGGCTCACAACCGGAAAATTAGCACCCCTGCTTCTTCGTCAACTTTCTGAAGCGTCCACTCCCATTTCCACTTGTTTTTAATTGCAGATTCGTCAAAAGATCGACCCGCATGAACAATGACTGCGCGCTCCGCCATTTTGTTTTTTTCCGGAAGTCCGACCGGAAACTTCTTCCAAGAATAATCAGGGGCCATAACTTGCGCGCAGTTGCTATGAACGCTTGCAAGCCGATCACGGATACCTTGCTCCTGTCGGGTTTTTTTTTTTTTTTTTTTTTGACAAACCGAAATCGCGGAATTCCGCCCAGACGCGGAACGTTTTAAGCCCTGATTACCTCACCACAATCCACCACTATCATCAACTTTGTCTCTTGCCATCATCTCGTGCACATTACCTCACCACAATCCACCACTATCATCAACTCTGTCTCTTGCCATCATCTGGTGCACATTACCTCACCACAATCCACCACCATCAACTTTGTCTCTTGCCATCATCTGGTGCACATTACCTCACCACAATCCACCACTATCATCAACTCTGTCTCTTGCCATCATCTCGTGCACATTACCTCACCACAATCCACCATCATCAACTCTGTCTCTTGCCATCATCTGGTGCACATTACCTCACCACAATCCACCATCATCAACTCTGTCTATTGCCATCATCTGGTGCACATTACCTCACCACAATCCACCATCATCAACTCTGTCTCTTGCCATCATCTCGTGCACATTACCTCACCACAATCCACCACTATCATCAACTCTGTCTCTTGCCATCATCTGGTGCACATTACCTCACCACAATCCACCACTATCATCAACTCTGTCTCTTGCCATCATCTGGTGCACATTACCTCACCACAATCCACCACCATCAACTCTGTCTCTTGCCATCATCTCGTGCACATTACCTCACCACAATCCACCACTATCATCAACTCTGTCTCTTGCCATCATCTCGTGCACATTACCTCACCACA
Organism: Conus ventricosus; assembly: GCA_018398815.1. NCBI lineage: Eukaryota > Metazoa > Mollusca > Gastropoda > Neogastropoda > Conidae > Conus > Conus ventricosus. The sequence goes on from CM031619.1 coordinate 1,875,038, forward strand.
ATCCACCAACAGTATTCATCTACACAGCAGCAGCCCTCTGCTGACTATCCTCATTACTTCCCCTGGATCTGTCATTTCATGCCAAGTTACTGCATCTTTTAAAATCATTTTTTCACATGTTCTTATGCTTCACCTCTGCAACAAGAAGCAAAAAATTTTTTTTAAATATGTGGAAGTGTCACTCTGCAGGTTTGGTTGATCTTCACTTTACTAGCACAGCAAGTTCATGAATAACCCAATGTAAAACAGCTTGCCTCCTGCGATTTGGTCAGAATTTTGATTTGAAAACACCAAGTTTTTGAAACTCCAGAGCTATGGTGCCACAATTTTGTAACCATAAGATTTTTCCTCCTTTTTCTTTTTTGGTGGAAATGACAGCTACATTCTCTGTTCAGCATTTTTTTTTTTTTAACCCTCTTGACAAGTGCGCGCCCGCTAGCGCCCAACCGGAAATCACACGGCCAAAAGGCTGAGCGCCTGCCAGCGCCCGTAAAACACGTGGCAACAATGGGCGCCGCCATGTTCCTCGTAGAAAAGGAAGTCTCGTAAGAACGTGACTTCCTTCTTCCGGTGGCCATTTACTTCCGTTTGCAAAAAAACGCGAGTCGATATGTGCCGTAGTTCTCGAGTTATGAATTTTTAAAGTTTTGTGGTTGAAATGCTGTTTTTTCACCATCGCTAACCTTGATTTCTGCCGTTCTATAATGAGATTTAGTGATGAAGATACTGTGACTTGTAGGATTTACGGCATAAGACTTAGTGAAAGTGCTGGGTAATGAAGCTTAGAGTGACCTAGATTTCGACTGGGATGAGGTTCCAGGTATGATGAACGACGATTGGGAAGAAAGTTCTGAAGAAGATTCCCCCCCCCCCCCCCCCCCCCCCCCCCCCCGAGTAAATGGCTCATGTATATTCTTCAAACTTATGATATAGCAACATATACATTCGTAGGAAATTTTAAAATTATTTTCATTTCACTATTTCCTTTCCTCTCTTTTAAATTAATTTTTAAATTGGTAACCATGTTCAAATTACGGAGTTACTTACCTTGCCGATGTTTTTGGCGTAACTAAGCTCAGGTAAGTGCATACAAAAGAAGGTTAAGATGACTAACATGGGGGTAGAATACCATTTGTGTCTATATATCAAACAGAGGAAAATTATAAAAGGATAAAAATACAAAATAATTTTCAGAGATTTCATCATATTCTAATTATTGGCCGTGGACAAGTGCAGTTGTAACAAAATTCTATGAACTCCATCAGACCCACGACACTTGACTGTTTTTTGACGCAAGCCACAACAAATGCAAGCACTCGCTCCAGTCGGCAGTTTGGATTAGGCTTCCTGCCACCAGAGGTCTGTAGGTCTGTGTCCAGCACCTTGAGAATACCTCCCTTTGAAAACTTTCACACAGTTACAGTGCCCTACTTGTCCCAGAGAGAACAGTGACCATGATGGCCAAGCAGGCCTAATTCTGCATCAAAAACAAAAAACCCTCATTTTAGTTTACCCTGTACTAGTGAACATTCTTGCAGGGGGTAGGATTACCCTTAGCTATCTGGAATGGGGGCACAAATATACCTTGCCCGAGAGTGATCCCGAGAGTGATCTGAAACAATGACCTTCACTTGTGACAAATGTCCGCTAGTTCACAGCCCCCAGATTCCACAATGCTGTGAACACCAGACCAGGAAAGGCCTCCATGATCACATGCATGTGGTTCAAAGCATGTGGTGACCGTCGCAGGACGAGGCAGCAAACTGAGGTCTGTGTAGAATGTGCAGTGCACCCAGTGAATGCAAACTAAAACCACCACAACATGAGACCTGTCTAGCCCTGCCAGAGCTCTGGCGAAAGATCATGTCGACTGCATTGAATAATTAGGCACTTGTGGACATGGAAAGTGATGCAAGACAATGGTAAGCATGCAGGTTGATAGGCAAGCAGAAGTTTGATCACTTTGATTCCTTCCCTCCTAGCCTTGTACACACCGTGCATACAGTGTGACGATCTTACTGATACAGTGTCGGGGAAGATCAAGTACGGGGTATCCCTTCACAAGTCTTTTGGATGGAGAAGGAGAGTTCTGTGACAATGTCAGAACACTCACCGGTATATATGAACATCCCGTGTCTGCCCGATGCGATGACAGCGATCCTGTGCCTGTGCATCCATGGTGGGGTTCCAGTCACTGTCATAGAACACGACGGTGTCTGCCCCCGTCAGGTTCACCCCAATGCCACCAGACCGTGTTGACAGGATAAAGCAGAAGATGCGTTTGTCAGCGTTGAAGCGATCCATCAGCGCCTGCACCAAACCACCACCTCATAATAAAGGGATTCACAAAGGGCCGATCATAATGCAAAACTCCTGTTCTTTCAGCACACTATTGATAACACAATCATTCATCCCAACACCCCCTTAACTGCTGTAACAAAATAATCAATCATGGTCAAGGTCATCAACATGCAACCTCAACCCACCGAAGCGAGACTAGCATAAACTGCGGACTCCAATCCCTAAAATTTGGTGCTGGGGGAATTTCTCATCCCACATGACAACTTTACACCACATTGAAAGGTGTATTTCACATTCTCTGCCCTCAGCCAAGTGTTCACTAAAGGGCTATTTAATATTTTCAGCCCAATTTCATTGAACAGCTAACACAGGACAATTTATCAACTGTCCATGGCTGTTCCTGTTTGGGCTTTGCCCCAGGTAAAACTACAAGTATGAGAAGTCTAGGAAATGGGATACGAGGAAGAAAAGAGGTGAGATAAAGACAGAAGACCCAAGGCAGAGGGATCCATTGAATGCAGATCATGTCCTGTCCATCGCTGACCTGTCTCTGCTCCACGCGGGTGGTGCCGTCCAGACGCAGGTAGCGATGACCATGGTAGTTGAGGAAGGCCTCCAGCACGTCCAGCATCTTGGTCATCTGGGTGAAGATCAGCACTCGGTGACTGCCACTCTTCAGCTCACGCAGCAGAACGTCCAGCGTCTGCAGTTTACCTGCCCAACACACAAGAAATATATGAAAGTGATCACCCAGCAGAAGTCTGTTCATCCATTCCCCTCAAATCTGGGGTTAAATAGAAAAAAAAAGTGTTTTCCAACAACTGGTTTGGTACACAGCAGTCCTGACAAAATGGTTAAACTTTTCAACAAAAAAAAAGAGTCATTATCAAAACAAAACAAAAAAACCCAAGTCACGCATTTTCATCATTAGAGTCCAGCTGACCACTCAAAGCCTTTTCAGATTGTCAAACAAAAAAGGAAAAAATGCTGCATCACAAAGAAGGGACTATCGGGAAAAAAAAGAAAAAACTCAACCGATAAAGGCAGTTATGACATGGCAGCTGCACTACTGATGTCTTACAGCATTTAACATTGGGCAAGCATCATGCAGTTGCTTGATTTATCCCTCGTTTTTAGTTAGTTTAAAAAAAAGGAAAAAAAAAAAAAAAGGAAAACATGCCAGATAAAGGAATTTACTACCAAAAGTAGTTTTACCGTATACTTACTGTCCAAACAAATTCCTTATCCCCGCTTAGCATTGAACATTGCCTAAATATCATCAGGACCCTCAAAACAACTGCAAAACAAAACAAAAAAAAACAAATACCAAATGAAGAGTGCAGGGAGCTGACCATGCCTACACAACAGACAGAGTAACCACCCTTAGCCAGCTCATTCCATCAATCATACTCAAACACCGTGAAGTTTTGCACCTATTCACGGGGTACACTGGGAGGTAAGAGGGCATCCTAATGTTTGGACAGGTATGCTTATCATAACTTACCTGTCTGAACAAATACCATAATACTGGAAAAAAAGGGTAGGGAGCACACTGTCCTGAAGCGGCAGGCAATGAACCCATACAAGCATGTCTTCTGAACAGATCCCCAAGCCTAGAATTCAGCATCGAAGGTGACCAAGAGCCCTAAGCTAAATGTATCCCATGCTTAGTCTCGTAGACCTCACCGGCTCGCGGCTCGCGCGGGCCTCATTATCATAGAGTTGCTAGGGGCCACAAGCTCTCGCGGGAGGCTGAAACAATGGCGGCTGATACGAACAGCGCTACAGACTCGCTCGAAGGCATCCATGATTCCGTCGGCCCTCATTACCTTCCAAAGTACAGCACGCTCTCAAAAACTGTACTTGATCGAGGAAAAAACAATACTTACAAGCATGGGAATTGACTGAAAGGGAAAACTCTGAAATCTAGGGGGGTCCGGGGGAAAATTTTTTTTTCAAGAAAACAGTGGCAAGTTAAATGTAGTAAACAGGCATGGGAATTGACTGAAAGGGAAAACTCTGAAATCTAGGGGGGTCCGGGGGAAATTTTTTTTTTTCAAGATCAAAATCTGTGCAATCTGGGCTATCCTGACTTCATTTTTATGGATTTAAGAACGTAAAAAAAAATGAAGTAAATTAGCATTAAAACAACAAACAAAAACAATTTTCACACAAAATGTTTTTATTCAGTTCTATGAGTTTATCTCCAGCTGACTACAAAGATCACACAGGCTCAAAAAACAAACAAAACAAACAACAAAAACAAAACAACAATCAACCAACCCAACCAATCACCAATCAACCAACCAACCAACTGGTCAACCAACCAAACAAGAAACACCCCCACACACACAAAAGAAAAGTTAAGCCTGCACACGTTCACTTGAAACTGGTTACAGACACTGGCACCAGGCATTACCTCTAGAGCTGAGGCAAGCATCTCTGAAGAGAAAACAGGAAGGTATTTGAAGTTTACTGCTGAGAAGACTGTCACACAAGCAGCTCCCCTGTTTACTGCTGTCACTGAGAAGACCTGGCAAACGTTGATTACTTTCCAGAGACGCACACTTATCCAGATGCTTCTTTGAGCGGAGATGGTCAGTCAGTGTTGAAACACCACGACTGGCGTAAGATACGTCTTTGTTGCAGACAATACACCGTGCAGCTCCACTGATATTTATCTTGCGAAAGCGCGTCCCAAGGCGCTCCCTTCTTTACTACATCTCCGATTTCCACCTCCACAACTACAAATATCCACTCCCATTTCCATTTATTTGGGCACTTGTCTTCGAACGGATCGCCGAAGTTTACCACACGACCAAGGCACGCCATGTTGAAAACTCGCCTGTTCAAAGTTTGCGCATGCGCAGAAAGTCACGACATTCACAAATTTGGGCTGCCCGCGAGAGTTGCTGTTGCTGGCGATTCGGGTAACTGAGGCAGGCGTTCACAGCACGCAAACACAGTACGCTCGCGTTCCGCAATAGTCTCGATCGTCCATACCCAAACTTCCGCGAGAACGAGAACAGAGAACGAGATAACACTCGCGTTAGTATAACTTGGTCTAGGCCAGCCGAGACTAGTTCAGCAACAGCTAAAACCGGTGCTTTATATTTTTTGTACCCCAGATTTTTTTTTTTCGCGGACGCAATTTCGTTTTCGCGGAAAGCAAATTTTACTGCCGCGGAAATCAGCGTTTTCGCTGACAATTCCCATGCCTGAGTAAAGACTTACAATAAAATAAACAGAAAATAGTGGCAAGTTGAATGTAGTAAAGACTTACAATAAAATAAACAGAAAATACTGGCAAGTTAAATGTAGTAAAGACTTACAATAAAATAAACAGAAAACAGTGGCAAATTAAATGTAGTAAAGACTTACAATAAAATAAACAGAAAATAGTGGCAAGTTGAATGTAGTAAAGACTTACAATAAAATAAACAGAAAACAGTGGCAAGTTAAATGTAGTAAAGACTTACAATAAAATAAACAGAAAATAGTGGCAAGTTAAATGTAGTAAAGACTTACAATAAAATAAACAGAAAATAGTGGCAAGTTAAATGTAGTATAGACTTACAATAAAATAAAAAGGAAAATAGTGGCAAGTTAAATGTATTAAAGACTTACAATAAAATAAACAGAAAATAGTGGCAAGTTAAATGTAGTAAAGACTTGCAATAAAATAAACAGAAAATAGTGGCAAGTTGAATGTAGTAAAGACTTACAATAAAATAAACAGAAACAGTGGCAAGTTAAATGTAGTAAAGACTTACAATAAAATTAACAGAAAATAGTGGCAAGTTGAATGTAGTAAATGCTTACAATAAAATAAAAAGAAAATAGTGGCAAGTTAAATGCATTAAAGACTTACAATAAAATAAACAGAAAACAGTGGCAAGTTAAATGTAGTAAAGACTTACAATAAAATAAACAGAAAACAGTGGCAAGTTGAATGTAGTAAAGACTTACAATAAAATAAACAGAAAACAGTGGCAAGTTGACAATTAAGAACCATTCTGAATACGCAGGACACACGAGAAACAGTAGCAAAATCCGTCAGTTCTCTGTGCCACGTGCGTTGCTACGGTTGTAGCTTGTGGCCCCCCCTTCTATGGTGCCTGCGGCTAGGCGCGCACCGAATGTGACCTATTTTCTGATTGGCTGAAAATCCTTTCTCCGGTGAGGTCTATGGTTAAAGAAAGACCCCGAGGTAAATGATCGAGTCTCCAATCTCCCTCAAGAGAATGGCATAATGCGATGAGCAATTATATTGCCTGTAGGTGAAAATTACAAAAGAAAAAAAAAAGATCCATGCAAAAAAATCAGGAAAAAGATCCTCTTTCTACACATACAGGGATGAGTGGGTACAGCCAGTGCCATCCAAGCACCTACAATGCCACTTAGGACATTAAGTGCTCTTGTATCTTCAGATATAACCATGAGTAGTCCCAGCGTAGTCACCGACTTCCAGCCAGCTGCCAGTGCAAAGTCAGCTACTACAATGCTCTGCCAGAGGGCAAAACCAATGCAGAAAGCCCAGACCTTGCATGCTCCCCTGTCCGCTCTAACAGGGAGCAGTTTCTGGCTGAAGACGCAAGCCTGGTGAACTACCGGCCTCAGCAAGCTTACTGTCTGGGCTCTAATAACGGCATTTTCCAGGCTTCGCCTCAACTGGGAGCAGCAAGAGCCGGACTCCAATCTTTGAAGGTACATCTTCTGTGCTCCGACATGATAGTTAACCTACTCCACCATCAATTGCCTGAGCTTGGGATCACGCTACGAAAGGGCCAGTGGATGCAAGGCTGTCGTCAAGGGCTGTACTTCAGGACTGCAGTTTTCGGCTAGGAAAGAACATATGGAAAGGGTGATCGAGGCATGATTGTGCCATTTTCAGGGATCATGGATGCATGGAGAAGGCATGAACCTCACTCATTCTACAAGCTGAAGCCAAGGTAACCCAAGTTTTCAAGGCAAAGAAGCCAAGGTAACCCAAGTTTTCAAGGCAAAGTTCCTCGGCAGAACATTCGGCGAGTGGCTCAAAGTCCTCGAAGGCCAGATACTCCATGACTGGAGGTATGCTATATTTGGGGCACCAACTGATTCCAACAGTTCCAAACAAGCAGAGGGCTACAAGCTCTGACAGGAACACACCTTGACTGAAATGAAGGTCTCTCAACAAAAAGTCTGAGGGTTCTAGCAGTGACAGATCTGAAATCATGTTTGCTCTGATTGCAGTCCAGTGTTCTTGAAACAACACGCTTCTTCCAGTACACATGTTTAAACAGCCATGTTAAAACCATGATTGGAGAAGTTCAGCTCTTTTTAACAAAGCAATAAAGCAACAATGTGCCATTCCCAGCTTCTTCACTGTCTAAAAACAAGCTGAAAACCACTCATCGAAATTGCTCACGTTTGTAATCTTTTCAGTCCACTCTCATCTCCCAACAGCTGACAATTACGCATTCAATGTCTTGCCTTGATTTACGATTCATGCCACACAAGACATGGCTGTCACCCCCACCCCCCATCCAAAAGACAAAGCTCATGCATGACGCACAATGAGAAATACAGCCGAGCATATTGTGTCCACCAACTATTTGCTCGGCACTGAAGTGATCTGATCAATGCATGCAAAAGCAATGAGACATATAAGCCATGGGTGGCAAAGCCTCGGAAGGATAATCATAGAAAACTGGACAGGAACTATTGGATACAGTGTGAGAACTGGGGTGATTTTTCCCCCTTGGATGTTCATTGTTCATGCCTCTGAAAGTCGGGTGCTTTTCTTGGAAATGCTTGGATCCAAAGAATTCTCCAGCCCCCCAGAGTCACCTCCTGTCACTGCAGGCCTATGTCAGTAAGCTGATGAACAACTGCATGCACACCAGCTGTTGTCTTGAACCGTCTTCTCCAGGTGTAGCTACCTCCGGGGCCTGCAGAGCATGGGCTGAACTTCCATCAGTTCTCAGTGCCCCAGGCCATTGTTCTGATAGACTTGGGCAAGATGAACAAGGCCCAAAATAGATCTTCCATCTGTACAAAAAGGCCAGACACCATCAGGAATGTGGAACTGTGGGAACGGACACATCAACTCCCTGCGGAGAAAGAGGTGAAAAAGAGGAAATGGCGTTGGATAGGCCACACATGGAGGAAGCCCATCGACGACATGACGCGACATGCTCTGCGCTGGAACCCACATGGACAGAGGAGAAGGGGAAGACCTAGGAATTCATGGAGGAGAGACTTGGATGCAGAGAGGAAGACAGGGGGATACACCTGGAGAGAATTGGAAAGGGCAGCCCAGGACGGGGCGTGCTGGCAAATTGTTGTTAATGGCCTTTGCTCCAGTGGGAGCCGATGGCTTGAACCAATGATCTGTGCGAAAAGCGCAAAGATCAATCAAGTCGCTGAACAGATGCCGTTTCACCCATGCATGTGGCAAGAACCATCAGGGAAAAAAGGCAGGCAGACAGATCACGGCTGTGTTTTTGACAGGTTTCAGTTATTCCATGTGTCAAGAACCAAGGATGGACTATGCCAGGGAAGGGCTGACATCACAGATGTGACAACAGCACCTGTCTGACATAACAAGAGACGAGCCAAGGGGAGAAACAGACTGACATAGTACACTATAGCAGATGTACGTTATTCCATCGAAACAAGATAAAAACACACAATGGACAGACAACCAGGCTGACAGACCACAGCCATGACTATGATCAGTTTGTCATCTAAATGTCAAGAAACACAGTGGGCAAAAACTGGACAGGCATACAGGTCAAACTTCAGAAAGCAAACAAGAAAAAAAAAGGCTCAAGAACACTCTGCACAGGGCTGCCTACCCCCTTCTGCCTCTTTCAGGGACATACTTTTTCAAAACCAGGGACACTGATTTCCAGGGACACATGCAGCGGCAGCACATATCACAACCACATCAACATTAAAGTGAAAGCTTACCTTTATTTACACTGTGTACAACTTCTACAATGCTACTTTGCTTCTAGCGCACTGAAACTTCTTTGCGATGTCCGAGTCAGGAAACATCAATTTAACGCATCTGTTTAGCTTGTCCAGCGCAGCCATCGGCAAATTCAGTTCAGCTGCAAGGTCAACCATCATCGTTTCAGCTCTTATGACGTCAAAAGTTTCCTGACTGGTTGACGTCTGAGCGCGCTGAAAGAATCCGCTAATGTTACAAGATTTCTCGCTCTCACGGATTTTTGTGTTCTTCTTGTGCTTTTCAGTGGCAACATGACGGGTTATTTCATCCCTACCTCCAGATCCGATGGAGAACTCACACGCACAAATTTCACAAGACGCGTAAAGTCTCGATCTTGCCACGCTTGATGAACGGCCAGGTTTCCGTATATTTTGACAGGAATGTCTTTCGACGTTTCTTCTTCTTGAGAGAAGCCCCATAGTCGAGATCGCCGTCGGCATTTTTACGCTTTCCGTGTTTCGTGTCCATTTTTCTCGCTTTCAAAACTCGGGAAGACGGTGTATGCGCATGCGCACTGGTCAGTTCGGCAATGTTCGGGTCTTTCCGACGGATTTGGTCAGGATGGCCACGACCGAAGTCGGTCAGTCGGTGATCAGCTGACGAACTTGACTTCGTTTTTTTGTTGTTGTTGTTTTTTTTCTCCCGAATTTTTTTTTCGCGGGACATAGAATAAAAAAGTGGATTCCAGGGACAGGCTGCATGATTTCATTATTTCGGGGGACAAATACGGATACTCCGGGACGGTAGGCAGCCATGTCTGCACCACAACCATACTGGATAAGCGAAAGTGCAAAAAGACTGCATACTACAATAATGCTGGAAAAGAAAGGTGCACAAACACTCCATATCAATATACTATTGGATGTTAAAGTGCAAAAACCCTCCATACCACAATCACACTAGACAGGCAAAGACACAAAAACACTCCATACCACAGTAATACTGGATAAGCAAAGTTTTAAACCATTTCACACCACAATCACATTGGATAAGCCAGGGTGCCCCAAAACTCCACACGACAATCACACCACACAAAGGTGCAAAAACACTCCATACCACAATCATACTGGATAAGCCAGGGTGCCACGAAACTCCACACGACAATCACACCACACAAAGGTGCAAAAACACTCCATACCACAATCATACTGGATAAGCCGGGGTGCCCCCACGACAATCACACCACACAAAGGTGCAAAAACACTCCATACCACAATCATACTGGATAAGCCGGAGCTCTGGGAAGTGGATGGACATGCGCATGCGCAGGTCGTTCAGCCTCGTGGCCACTGGCCTCAGCTGCTCACGAACATCTAGCTGTAATCGTCTGTCTCGTAGCACAAGGGAAGGGTCTGGGTGGGCTACCCGTAGCTGAACACCCGTCGTTATCACAGTTGGAATACAGAAGGCAAACCTGGAAGTAGACACCAAGTCCTGTCAGTAAATGATGCATTCTCATAGGTCAATTCCAAAAGGCAAACCTGGAAGTAGACGCCAAGTCCTGTCAGTAAATGATGCATTCTCATTGGTCAATCACAATTAACATGTATATTACAGTGGATTATCTTTACAACACGTCTGAAAACATCATCGAGAGTAGGTCTTTGTATAGTCAGCATAGCTGCCCACCCCCCTCCATAACTTCCAGGGACAACCTTGCCCAAAACCAGTATTCTGAAAAAATTCCAGGGACACTTATTTTACACGGACGTTTACACACGGACGTTTACACACACACATCACAATAACGACTGTACAACACAAACTTTGGTACATGCATGTTCTCACCATAAGCGTTTCATGATGCGGCACATATATATTTCTGCTACAGTTTCCCTTTCTTTGCATGAGGCTGTGATCCTGAACAGCACTAAAGTAATCCACCTACAAGTGCATCGCACACAGTCACAGCCCTGAACAGCACTAAAGTAATCCACCTACAAGTGCATCGCACACAGTCACTTTCTGGTTGAAAATAGCAATCTTTACTGAACATTTTCAGTCTCTGTCTGTTTGAAAGTATTATAATATTAAAGTCTTTGCTGTTGAAAAAAAAAAAATTGCTGTTGTTGTTATCAAGCTACTGCTATCTCCTTCACCAGTGCTGTCCCCTTAGTACGTGAACACTGGAATTTCTTGGCTATTTCAGAGTCCGGAAACATCACCTTAACAGCCTTGTTGAGCTTTTCCAGGCTATTCATGGACAGGTTAAGTTCAACTGCTAGGTCAAGCATCATTATTTCAGCCCGAATCACAGCTAAATCGAACTTTTCTGAAGATGCAGAATTCGTGAAAAACGATGTCATCTTCAAATTAGCCTTCTCATTGTCTCGTATCTTACTGTTCTTCTTGTGTTTGTCCGTAGCCACATGTCGTTTTATATCATCTCCGCCTCCTGAACCTATCGCTACATCACAAGAGCAGATACCACAGAAAGCGAACGTGTCGAGTTTACCTTGACTCATGAACGGCCATGTCTCCTTATATTTGGGGATAAAAAGTTGCTGTCTCTTCCCTTTTTTGGGTTTAGAAGGCCCAGGTAGCGATTCCGCGGCACGTTTCGACGCCATTTTGCAACCAGGAAGGAACAGGTTACGACTTCGCGCATGCGTAGTGCAGGAGTTTGTCGAAGCCAAGATGTTGTCTGCTACTGTTATGTTCGTTCGTCTTTCGTGTTTTACTCGGTGTATTGTTGGCTATAAAGTCTGTTTTAGAGAAATGGATGGAAAAATAGTGGTTTTGGTCTTCACAGCAAAGATGCTTTGAATGTTTTCAGCGCAAAAAGGCATGATCGATGCCAAATTTGATTTCCCGGGACACACTATCAAAAACAGTATTCCCGGGACAGGTGCCGACTTTTTACCAAAACCCGGACGAAATACGGGTACTCCGGGACAGTGGGCAGCTATGAGTCAGGTCTTTACACGGATGGAGCAACCTCTGATCTTGGACCGCGATTCAACATCCAGCAAAGTCATCATTGCTTACCACTCAAAATAACTACAGAAAATCATTAAATTTCAATCCCTCTATTCAAACAGAATAATCTTGCCTTTCATAATTTTATGAAAGAAATCTTTGTTGGACAGAAATTCACTCCTGAATTGATGTGGCTTCATCGCAACCTTTTGCTCAGTGACCGACTGATTTTCAACATAACCAAATGTTTTACCAATATCAATGGCAACAATGCTGATAATCACTAATTTATTTCTGCACAAAACTGGTTATTTTTCCAAATAAATGTGCTCATTCTGTTAAATACATTCCTGTATCGCTACTATCTTTGCTTGACAGAACTTCGGTGTCAGCCACTTCCAATCACTAAAAATTTCATTTTCCTAAAAATCATCAAATCGAATTCATTCTAGCTTGAAATGCAGGGTCATATCGAGTAAAAATGTTGCTGAATCATTAATAGCTTTAGTAACATAATTCACTAAACTGTGTGGCAAGTATGTAACTTAACCTTTACGCGACACGCCGTGCGATAGTGACGGCAACTCTGTCGAACCGTTCAGGACGAGCCGTGCCCTGGTGACGGCAGCACTGGTGTACTGCTCGGACGTGCCGTGCCTCCGTGACGGCACAACTAAAAAAAATTCCCATGTTCTCTCTGTCTACCGTCTAGGGGATGCAGCCGCCATAAATATTTAGAACAGGGTTCTAGCCACTGGAAGGGTAAGTTTACATGCACTAGCAATGACCTTTGGGACCCCAGAGTAGTCCGAACAAAGAGACCCGTCTGGCACTGGAAAGCACGTATGGAATTTCCTGCTTCACCAATATATCGGGCAGAAGGAAAATGACATGTGGTTTTAGAGCTGGTTCAGCAAAGTAGTTCAGAAAATGAGGGGGGTAAAGGTGTAGTTTATCAAAAAGAGTCTGAGCTTGATTTTTATTTGCTCTGTGTACTTTATAGTTTTATAAGTCTTATCATCTGAAGCCGAAACAAGTGAAATGTGTGTGTACTGTGTGCAATGATTTAATTGCCTTTAAAAAAAAAAAGAAAAAAAAAAGAATTCACTTGGATTACACATACTGAATACCTCAGGCTTTCTCTGCATCTGTTCAAAGTAAGAGCGAAGTTTTATGCCCCTTTTCTTCATTTGCTGTTGTCATACTAACCAAACAAAGGTAAACAAGATTGTGTTCTCCTACATTTTACTTATGTTGTTTCTGTAACAGTAGCGTTGCTATTTTACTCAAAATGTATTTTAATTCTACGCTCATTACAAAGTTCGTGCTTTACCCTTTCCGTTGATATATAACAATTGCTTGTTAGGTTATTATTAGGAGACGTAAAATAAAATAAGTGCGAAAATCGCTCGTCTGCAACGGTTGTAAACACGTGCCGTGCATGCGCATGCAGGGAAGTGACGTTGCTCTGCCGTGCGCGTCGTGAAAGTATTAAGCTTCTCGTTCACACAAGGTCATCCACGTCCTACATATAAACTTATTTCCAGAATGATAGGAGGGCAATGCACTGGCACGTTTCGATGCCTATGGTAGGCTATGCACCAGTGCATTTCTCCGACTGATAAGGCTCAACCTTTACCAGCCATGTCCGCCGAGGGTGGCGGACGGAATTTCTTTCCCTTGCAGCTGCGTCAGCCAAGGTTGGTGAACAGGCAGGCAGTACATTCTGCCATGTCCGCCATTATCGGCGGACGGGTACATAAAAAATTCCTACACTTTACTTGAAATAGTCTAAGGGAAATAAGCTCTATAATTAGTCTTGGTTATGTCCTAGCGAGTTGTAGACCTTACTTTTAGTGCTCTGTCGTGAACTTGGCTGACCCCAGCAGCTTTGAAACAAAGTAACTGGCACTCGGCTTTCCAGCCAAGCGTGCCTGGAATTTCCTGTGCCAGAAATATGGGGAGCTGGTCAGGCGAACGGATAGTACCAATTTCTCGCTCAATGAACCGCTTGAAATTGTATTACAAAGTGGATCTGACGATGAGGGCAGCGATAGAGATATTGACAATAACGATAGAGAAAAGGAAAGTGAATAATTTGAAGATGCGAAAATAATGATTCTGCTGACGAATCATCGACATCAACTGCAGCAGACGCCGCCGTATCACATGTGGTTGCCAATGAGGCCAATTCAGAAGATTCAAACACAAATGCATTTGATCAATACACAGCCAATGCGAACAGTCGTGATGTCGCTTACCTGTTTGCTTCCGATTCTGACAGCAAAGAACAGATTTGAATGTAAACAAAGAATTTTTTTTTAACTTCTCAGCCATGTTTTTCAACGGACAGACGTCTACACATTAAAAGTGACTTGAAATTACTAAGTTCGATTAGTTGAGTGTTTGTCCTTTCCAATGACACCTAACACAACACTGTCAGTTGTCTAGCTACCGTAAAAATTTTAATTTTTTTTTTCAAAATTAAAAAAAGGGGCGAAACTGCGTGTCGGCAGGGACCGAGCGCCGTGCACGAGCATGCGGGAGCTGGGAATTGTGCCGTGCGTGCCGCCTGCCGCTGGATAGTATTAACCCTTGAAGCACTGGACAGCCCAGAGAACTGGGATCCTACCATTTAAAGGTCTACTTTAGAGATTTTCGATAATTTGTTAAAAACAGGTCTACATGTCATATAACTACAGTACGGTATTCTTTTTTTTTTTTAAATCGCCGGAAGAATTTAATAGATAAAAAACGACTTTTGCACACCTGTTCAAACCCCGCGCGGTAGACCGAAAACCGTGACGTCACTTGATGGACTGGCCGTCAGCCGCGACCTACACAACAAGCCAACGCCAAGTGAAATCAACACGAGTTGCGATCCCCACAGCCTAAAAAGTCACGAGGGGGTGGCAGATATTGTGCTGTAGGCGAGTGCAGCAGCTCAGCAGGAGACAGATATTCTTTGCACACATTTCCATCTGATCCAGATACTCGAAAGAAGTGGATTCGGTTCGTGCAACCATGCCGGGCAGCTTAAGTTCTTTTTACCACATCAGTTCCAGCAGGACGGCGGAAACGAGCTATTCCGACAATTGCCGAGCCCGTTCGAGTGGATCAAAAACTTCGTCTGCATTGTGCGCGTATACTTTGAAGGCGGAGTGGTAAGCTCGTACAGATGAGTACGATAGTCGCACGTTTATTCTGTTCTTATCTATGGACAGATCATACTTGTTAAATTGAATGAACACGTTAAGGCTTGAGGAAGGAGAATCTCTGCTCCCCGTCCACGCGTGATCGCATCAAGAAGTCAGTCGGTAGCCTCCCTCGAGACTTCGGTAAAGTCCGTACGCCTTCGGAATGCTGTGTTCGGGCGTCCAGCTGGAACTGAACTGACGTGGTAAGAAGAACTTAGCGTTCAAACTGATAACGTACAGGCCTCGCAGAAACATCCCCAGAGTCACATTGGCTGCCGCAATCATAGTCACTGCTTTTACATGATAAATACCGAGCGAAATGTGCAAGAACCATCAGAATCGCTTTCTGTCGCCGTCGCTGACCATCATGTGACGTCACATCCAAGAGCAGTTAAGCCATGCCAAGATTTAGTTGATTACCTCCCGTTTTCTTGATTACAGGTGAAAATGCCCACTTTCGCGGATCGATTTCGTGTGATCGGGAGCGAATCGGATGTTTATTTTACCAATTTATCAAACATTTCATATTTCTGCATAAGCTGACCAATTATTGAAAACCTCTAAAGTAGACCTTTAAACTCGCATGCCGGCATGGTTTTTTCCTTGTCCACCAGATTTGGTTCAGACAATGACGACGGCTCATTTCATTCAAACAACTGATACTGGAAAATGCATGATCATGATAAGAGATCTGGGATTTCCTGTCCTGTGTGCATTCAACCACTCGGGTACATTCAACTTGCTCCTTTCTCCCCACTAACAGCAGACACTTTCAGGTTGTTCCTCTTCGACCCCCTGACCAGCTATCACCAAGCCCCATTTCTAGCACAATGAGTGACAACGCCTCTTGGAAGAGATTTTCACTGACAGGGATGACTCTTTGTCTGTATCATTTATGTACCACTCCTTTACTTACTCATTCAAATATTGTGTGAAATCTTTTGTAAGTGTGAGTGTTTGTTCCTTTTACTTTTCAATGCATGCTTTGGTACTTTCACTATTCCCACATCCTGGTAAAATCATAGTCTTCTGTAATCGATCATTTGCGAATGTTTTTGCCTCTTTTCGCATTAGGCTCCACTGTTCAGCTGATCTTTTATGTTGAAATTTTCTTTCTTGAGACACTTGGAGACACTAAGCCAACTGTGCCTGTCAAAACAACATACTCATGCTTTCCTATTAACTGAAATACGCTTCATGTGTTTATTCCGTTTCTGTCTTGACCATCTGATATACTGCATATTATTCCTAAAATGGTGTACAAAATACACTCTAAACGTATGGAAGATACAGGTCAGCTGAAAAGTGACAGGCTCTCCAAAACCTTGACCTGACAGTGAAAATCTGACAAACCGTTGTGGACAACAGTTGAGAACTTGGCACAGTACATAGTTAACTATCAATTAACTGGAATGTTCCATTCTTTAAAGAGAAGAGCACTTGAAAGTTGTCCAAAAGGATGCACAGCACACTGGGCATGGGCAATATCCATTACTCAAGGCATACATACATAAGTAATCATGCATGTATGATGTTTTATCATTAAAGGCTGTTATCAATGTGTATGCAGAGCTGCCAACCTGCTCATGCGGCTTACAGTAGCATTTCACAATTTTCACAGTAGCATTTCCAATTTGACAGTAGCAACTTAATTTTGCGCACGTTCTAAAAAGAAATCAGGCCTATAACCAGTTTTACGGACCACATTAAAGCTACAGTACTCTTAGTATATCTATAAATGTTATTATACAGAGATGAAGCAGAGGAAGAGGGCAAATTGTAAAAAAAAATCTACGTGCTACAGTAAAACCGAAAGCGGAAATGCAGTTCCGACAGAACGATAGAGACGTTACTTAGCGCTGTCCAAACAAAACGAAAGTATCTTCGAATTTTTTTGTTTCGCCGTAGCAATTTAATGATCGTAGTAGCGTCGTAGCAAGCATTCTCTTGGCGTAGCAAACTACGGCGATCTCGTAGCAGTTGACAGCTATGTGTATGTGATTAACACTATCCCTGCGTATGCGTGCAGCGTGAGTTCTTCCCCCTCCACACACAGCCACTCACGCTGAAACCCCGCTCACGTAGTGATTTGGGCATTTTTAACATTTATTTTACATGTTTTTTTGGCGTCATATACTGTACCTTGTCAGACCATAGCATTCCACGGCAGTTAGTCAGCTCTGCCAGGCCGAGATTTTTGTGGCTAATGCAGTAATAAGACCAACACATGACGCCCACACTACTTCCGCCAGGGAAGAAGCCGGTGTAAACTTCCTGTTCCTCATTCAACCTCGGCCTACTGCCTAACAAGGACAGGTTTTTTGCTCTGTCTCGCCTATACTTCTGTCTTTGTAGAGATTGCTTGTGTGCTTGCCTTCGTTGCTTGTTCTGTTGTGGCTTACGTTAGACCATGGGTACCATTGCCGCGTGAGACTTATGGATGGCGTTTTATTTCATTTTTTCACGCTCTACGGCGTGACTGCTCACGATTTCTCTTCACTCCATTGTTCTCCATTCGGCCCTTACTCACCCTCTCTAACGCGTCCTCCCTGATAGTAACGCGTTCTCCCCTCTCTCTTTATTCTCTTCCCATTTCAATTGTTCTACTACTCCCGATTGTCTTTCTTACGATCGCTCATCTAGTTCGGTCGATCGGGTTTGTACACACATCTACCATCAAACATGATGGCTGATGTTTTAAGGAAGAGGAAGAGGAAGAAGAGTTCGCCTTACAATGACGTTTAGGGGCCAACTCAGCAGCGCATTGCCAACTTCTAGAAGTGTATCTTGTGATTAGCGCTGCACCTGAATCCGACGTCAAATCTGGGTGTGGTAAAAAATGAAACAAAATTTTACGTCAAGGCTGGGTGACGTAAAGATGAAGTCATTTCAAAGCTAGAGGCTAATCTCCCGTCTCTCATTTGTGACAGTAAATAAGCATTGGTTATCCGAGATCCTCTACTCAGATTTCCCTCTACTGAGTCGCCTTTCGGCCTCCTCGTATATCTTCAGTGCATTAGTCTATTTTGCTCTCGCGCCCATTGCTTCTCTTTCGACGACTGAACCCTCACCGGTCAATCGACCCGCCATCTTGGATTTTCCACTGCGGTCAGCGTCTCCTCCATACTGCCTCACCGCATAGTGCCCTTTTTCGGTCGCACATGCTTGCCGGTATGGGGATTTCCCCAGGCCACATTTATTTGTACCCAATATGGCACTCTATGTATCCTTACTACAGATAGATCGAGTGACTCTACGATCTCTTGATCTGCCTACTGGTGCACATTTACTTGTACCAAATTTATCACAGGTAGATCGATGGTCCTTACGATCTCATCTACTAACTGGTGCACATTTATTAGTACCGCGACCGAAGGCGAACAGGCGATTTGGCCAGGGAGCTGGAAGATTTTGAACGGGCAGGTCCTTTCAGGGAAGGTTTGCCTTTGGATTTCTAGACAGTCTCGAAAGAAAAACAGTTGGCAATAACGGCCGATTGCCTGTTCGCTTCCGAACGCAACGATCGTGTGTCCGCCGGATGGGCAGAGGAGGTATCGTAACGATGGTCGCGCGTCCCCTGCGCGGAACCCTCCTCCACACTGGCCGTACGCTCATCATAGGTGCGAGCAGACTGTCCCCTGGAATCGACACGCGGGTCCTCCAGGGGCAGAGAGCGACTCCCGAACAGAGGAGCGGCTCGAACCGTTAATGTCCTTCACCATGTTGGGCACTGGTGGCGAGACAATCACGGAACGCATGATCGCAAAGAGGAGTGTAATAAATAATCTTATAATTCAACTTTTAAAAACAAAATAAATACTTTGCAAGCATACAAAACCCCACAGCAGCAAAACAAAAAACATACAAACCCAGCAAAAAGTGGTTTGTGTTTACTGAACACCTGTGTAAATATTTGGCAGTGAATTTACAACCCACAATAATTGTTTTACATGATAAATCCATGTATTTCTGGGGTACAGTACATCTAGGTATCAAGGGACGCAATTTTGTTTTAAGTTGGTTCACTAATATGCCCACTGCTCTTTCAATTCTTGACATATGTCTTAGATACTTGGGAAATTTTCTTGTTATATCCTTGGCTACAGCCAGATATCACAATAGCTTGATTTTGTTTGTAATGAGTAGACCAAAAATATATATAATGATGAATGTTTTGTTTGAAAAACAGACACTTTCAGAACATAAAACTATAGCACTAAAATCACAATGAAATACCACAAAACCTGGTGTTAGTATCCTTTGAACTTCAGGACAAACTTCAGGACAAACATGTGACAATGCATAAAATGTTTAGCAACCCATATCATAGGTGACACTCCAGTCCTGGTAAAGCTCGCCCTCTTCCTCTGCCACACCCCCTCACACTGGACCTTCACCGTTGTCCTGAACCCCCTCCCCTTCCTCGACTCCCCTCCCGACCTCTCACGAAAGGAGGGAGGGGGCAGTCGACATAGACGGAATCGGCTCATCACTCTCCGATTCAGCCCCACTTGCGCAGATATCACTTGGTTCGAAGTCGGGATCAGCTTCGTCATCAACATCAATCTCCGATAGCATAGGGTGGTGTTGATTGTGATCGCTTTCTTCCTCCTCTGAATCGCTTCGTTCTACTTCTCTGAAGTCTTCGTCATCGCTTTCACGGTCTCGGATAACTTCTTGAAGCACAAGACCATTAGATCATTTGAAAACGGCACGTGCCTGAACGAACTGTCTGCTCGACTCACCATCTTGAACCGAAAATGACTTGGCCGAACCTTGCCGGCGTATTATCCTCCAAACGGACGCGAGCCGGTCAGTCAGCGACCCGTGAAAGGGAAGAAACCATCCTTTAGGGTCCCTACAACCGTTTAAACCATTTTTTCTCCTTGCCTCCCTTCTTTAAATCGCCGAATTTTGATATGAAATTACCTCGAACGGCGTTCGATATGCGGTACACAGCCTTCCAGAAACCACCTCGAACGCCGTTCATGCAAGGGCAGTGAACGGGTTAACATCATGTTATGTTTCGTCCATGTTAACACCAAGTTTGGTATGTCTGAAAAGAAGAGATCAAGGACTTCTAGACGAATTTGAAAATAAAATGAGGCAGTGAAAATAAAATGAGGCAGGGAACAGCAAACAATAAGCAATAATCAAGTAGGGTAAGTCTTGCTCCCATAAGAAAACCTAACATAGAGTAACTTTTATTCAAGACTGGCACAGCCTTTTAAACTTGAATAAAGTCAGACGAAAACAAAGACGAATTGTCTAATAGTGGGGGAAAACCAAGCGCAGGCCAACAATCTCTCGTCTCTGTGTTTGTCTTTTGATCTCCCTTGCATCCTTGGTAGATCCTCAAGTGTAGGCTCAAAAATTGTCCCCTACATTTTATACTGTTTGCATAATGTCTTTAGTTTTTCAGCAACTTTTTTCCTCCCCCCACTTTTGTTTTGCTTCTATTTACTACCCTTCGCTGGCTGCTTTGGGGTGCTGTTGGATTCTTTTTTGAGCCCTCGGTGGTGAGAACACCACAGTATTATGGACTGTGGTGTGTCTCTATCCGACGCCAGGAACTCAGACACAATCAGCCGTGTCTCCCTGATAAGCCCGATCCAGCGGATGAAAGGCCTAAGAGCAGGCAACACAAATAGATCTACCTTCAGGAGGGTTTACAATGGTTCCCTCATGCAGCTAGTGAAGACTTTTCATATTTATAACATATTTTCAGAATTTCATAGAATTTGGGCCAGGAAGATACTGCGAGTCAAGCACCTGTGTGTGTGTTGCTGAATCAGTTGATCTGTCACTGTAATCAGGAACATCAAAAAGATGTTCCTCATCTTCCCCATCATTTCCACTGTCGATCAACTCTCCTTCATTATCAGAACTGCTTTGAATACATTCTTCAATAACTTGTTCTAAAGGAACGATTTGCCGGTGTTGAGCTGCCATTTTGACAAGCAGACCAAAAGCTAGTGCCACAAACGCAGTCATTTCAGGTTGGAAAATCCTAGCCAGGGGTTCTTCGTTTTCAGTCACAGATAGCGAACATTAACTTTGCTTGAACTTAAGAAGAAGGGCATGTCAGGCTACCAGAAACCCACTACTAATTTCTGGCTTGAGTTATTTCTCTTAGACCATTAGCATTTGAATACTAGAATTTTTTTAAAATAAGAATGATGGACATGTGCAGGCTGTTGACATCAAACTCTCAGTCAGCACACAGCACCATGCCAACCTAGGCAGCAGAGCTATGAGCAACGCACGGAGTTGTGCGCACAGTCGGCTACAAGTTAACTCTTCCATCCCTGCCAACCACTAGAGCGGTCCGACGAATCTTCTCCTTTCATTCCTGAAAACCGCCTCAGCAGTTCAGAGAAACATACTCCTTTCCGTCCGGCAACCCGCTGCAGTGGTTCACGCCTTGAAATCTGCGCCCACCTATCACATGGTTGGCGCGTTACAGCGGCCTTCGCCTTGTAACGGGACTCGCGGGATGTTTAGATAAGTCATGCCAGCTTACTTCCTCAGCGTGGGAAAATGTCTGGAACCGAAATTTTATCTAACTTGACCGTGAGAGCACACCGTTTAGTGCCTACTGAGAAGATGGATGGTGAAGAAAACACAGACAGCGATCAGTTTTCCGACGACAAAATTTACAATTTAGCCGATCTGTCTGATCTAACAGAAGAAGAGAGTGCAGAACTTGCCAATGCCATCAACGAATATGACAGAGATACTGGCGATGAATTGGATGATGAAAATCTTCCACTTACCTACAATCGGCCACGATTTGACTGGACAGATGGGGATTTCACTGAACCATGCATACCTCGGAAAAACTTCAAACGGCACCCCGGTCCTGTGCGCATACTCGATACGTCAATAAGGCAGTGGATTATTTTCAGCTGTTCTACTCTGATACAGTCCTTTCAAAGCTAATCAGTTTTGCAAACGACAATGCAAACACTAAATGGCAGACTGATCCACAAAAAAACAAAGGCGAGTGGAGAGGTGCTGGAAAAGATCACGCCTGTGTGGTATGTGTCGCGCGACACAAACAATATGAGTCAACACACCCTGGTGTGAAATACAGTGACAATCCGTTCAAGAAAAGCAAGACAATGATGATGTGCGAAAAGTGCAATGAATATCTGTGTTGTAATAATCAGAAAGATTGTTTTAAGGTGTACCACACCCGTGTTTCCTTTGTGTGACACCTGGTTTCACGTGCGACACTTTCGACACTGTGACACTAGCAGTGCATCATTTTTTAAGACTGACATGTTGTGTGTTGTTTGTTCACATTAACTCGAAGTATGACTTTTGGACAAATACAGACCTGCCAACCCTTTAAGAGACCAATGAGTAAGAATTGAAGCTCAGTGAGGCAGAAATGTGTAATTTCTGAGAGCTAAGAGTAATCGAGCGCGACATTTACCTTTTTTCAAACAAACTCGATGTGATGAAATTGTTCACACAATTTTTGTGAACTTTACTTTTCTTCAAGAACAAGCTTTTCTTTTAAGTGTCACAAGAAATCTCTACAAATTATGAAAAAGTAGAGAATACACTGGAAACACACACAAATCCCCTAAACCATCATGGCATGGCACACCAAGGCTTGATAGTGCGCCAGAAACAACCTAAAAAATTGGAAATGAAATGAGGCAGGGAACAGTAAACAACAGTGTTGATTCTAGGATTTCAAAAAAGGGGGCCCAAGGGCCCCCTCACATAAAAAAAGGGGGCCCATAGGGTGAAAATGGGAGGCCCTCAAAACGCGTGAAAATTCAGATTTTAAAGCTTAATCACAATGATTACATTATGGCCAAAGTAAACTAAAAAAACAAAAAGAAACAAGAAACGAGTTACATTTTATTACAGAAACGCACACACACACACGCACAGAGTACACACACATTCTGACATACCTTAGAAGACTTGTCTTTTTCTGGTGGTGCATGTACTCAGCTGAGCTCCCTTCTTGGCAGTCATACAGCAAGTGAGCAAGTCTGTTGTCACCTCATCATAGAATCCAGCAACTCTAAGCCTACCCCACAATTAATTCAGTCTCTTTATATGAAGTGACCATCACTATTGTCAAGATTTATATACCATCAGTATCACCTTAAGAAAACCCTTTAACTGTGAAAAGTCACTGTGTACACCTTCACCATACACAACTGAAAAGCTTTATACATATGTACTGCCCACAGAACTCCATTCATTTCTTGTAGATCCTCCTATCCTTCTGTTGCTTCCACTCTGCTGCAGCAGCTGTGAAGTCATGGTCATTGATGGGAGGACCTTCACATTTGATGGTCATCAGCACATTGAGGCTGTCTTCTTTCAGCCTGTTTCCCCTTCTTTAATCAGGGTCTGTCTTTCAACCATGATTCTTGAAACGCCTTGTAGAGTTTCTTCTGCTCCTCCGTGTTCGAACTGGAGGGATCGGCTTCGTTTTCACCATCTTCATTATCTTGCTGATCTTCGGTTCACTGGCACTTTCAACCGTTTCGCCTCCGGCGTCGATCGGCTGAGACACGCTATCGCTTGACTGAGTAGCCGTAACGGTGGCTGTAGACTCATTATCGGCTTCCAGTTGATGATCTTTAGATATATCAGTGCGTTTTTTCTTCGTGAAGGCGAAAGAAAACAGAGTGTTTGGCTTCGCGCGCTTCATCGTTGAAGCCGACATGAGGACTATTGAACTGCCAGTACCGCTGATTGGCTCAACTGCTGCTTCTCGGCCAATGAAAAAATTTGGTAGAACGCGCGTTCGGCTAAAGGAATTGCTCAGGAGGCTATACACACGGCAGCGGCGAAGCCGCGCTGGTTGTGCAAAAACGCGTTCGTTCACTTTTTTTTGCGGCTTTTGGGCCGCGTCTTTCGCGATTTTTTGCGGCCTTCAGAAAAATATTGCGGGAATCCCGCAAGGGCGCGCTCTAGAATCAACACTGAAACAATAAACAGTAAACAAGTGGGGTAACGTTTGCTCCCATTTTATAAGGAAACCTAACACAAAGTAACTTTTATTCAAGACTGGCACAACCTTTTAAACTTGAATAAGATCAGACAAATACACATAGACGAACAATCTTATCTAATAGTTGGGGAAAAAAACAAGCGCAGGCCAACAACTCAACTGTCTTGATAGCAATGACTTGGCAAAGATTTGGACTTGAGGAGGGGGGAGTTTGAAGATGGAGAAACTGGGAACATGAAATTAAGAAAATATATAACCTAAAAAATGTTCTCCCCTGTTGATGATTCTGTGCATGTGGGGTTGGCTATCAGCTCAGTGGTGATTGTCATTTTTTAAGTATCACACCACCCCAGGAAACAATTTGCCCCCCCCCCCCCCCCCCCCCCTCCTGACTTCCATCAATCCCCAACACAAACAATCCATTCTGCAGTCGAGATGCAGCAGCAGTTAAGCCTTCCATGAGAAGGGTCCATACAATGTGTGTTGTCTTTGTTTGACCGCTTTTGAACTGTTTGGCGATCTCCGAATCTGAGAACGCTTCTGTAAAAAGCTGGGATGCATGGTCGGCTGCGCTAAGAGCGATGTTGTGCTCGACGAAAAATCCAGCCACCAGTGCTTCAGCCCCAATTACCCTTTTCCCAATTTCATCCTCTTTTGAGGTGTCTACAGTCTGAAAAAAGTGTTGATGCTGGAAGAATTCGGCGCGTTAGAGGAATTGATGTGCTTGCGTGACTCGAGGCGACGCTTCACATCCACCATCCCGCCATGGGAAATTGTGAAGTCCGACTCGCAAGTGGTACACCGTGCACAATTTACACCTTTAGCCGTATGCAGGGGAACTTTTCCGAGTATTCTTTTCTGAACTTTTGACCAAGTTTTTTCTTTTTCGCATCTTGTCCAAAACTTTCTACTCCACGTTTCGACATTTTCGTAGCTAAAACTTCAAAAAGATGCCAACTTCGCTGAATGGTAAAGATGGTGAAACGAACTGCGCATGACCGGAAACACTTCTTGAAGATTACTGGTTATACGCACGGTGCCGTGCGTGTCTGTACATAAGGCGATTTTTTTCGTCCGGTTTTTTTTTTTTTTTTTTTTTTTTTTGGTTGAAAACTTTCAATGCGTTTTTGGCTAAGTACGTAAGGGCGTAAGAATTATCACTTGGGCGTAATAAATTACGCGAAATGCGTAATGGTTGGCAGGTCTGCAAATACTGTGCAAAGACCACTGAATTCGGTAAGACCATAGTGCAGAAGGAGTACTGTGGGGACATTTTTATCATTGCTGTGCATTTTTCCTTGGCCATGGTGACACTGTGACAAAGACACTTGTGAAGCATTCTTTGAAGTGGATTTACCGGCGGACATCAGACTGCCAGTTACACGCATGGTTTTTGCTGCTCGCACATTTTTTAGCGCTGTATAACATTTTGTTTCTTTAAGTTTGAATGAATTAGTAGTTGTCACCAGTCTTGACACCTGTGTGTCACCAAATACGCGACAAAGGGTCGGAAAACCGGATCAAAATGTGCGGGCACCATTTCTGTACACAACCGTGTATGACATGCTATAGTCCGGTAAAAACACCAGTCTCACATAAGAATCAGAAGTACACACCCTATTCTTTGTTTACTTTTTTCCTGGAAACCCAGGAATGAAGGGTACTGCTTGTAACTAAGAAACATAGGAATAAGGGTAAGTAATGTCCGACAGACAACCAGGGATGAAAGAGTTAATCACTTACACAGGGCGTTTTACTATCTAAAGCTTTAATCTATATACGTGTTCGTAAACAGTCACATATGTTTCATTATTCAGTGCCATTATGTATGTATGTTAGTAATCAGTTATACGTTTCATTATCCTATGCCTTTAGGTTATGTATAACATTTCATTACCTGTGGTTATCACCTTAGTGCACGTGAGTGATCAGTTAACCCTCTTCAATATGCACTTACCTGAGCTTAGTTACGCCGAAAACCATCGGCAAGATAAGTAACTCAGTAATTTGAACATGGTTACCCATTTAAAAATTATAAAGACAGGAAAGGAAATAATGAAATGAAAATCATTTTTGAAATTCCTACGAATGTATATGTTGCTATATCATAAGTTTGAAGAATGTCACATGAGCCATTTACTCGGGGGGGGGGGGGGGGGGGGAATCTTCTTCTTCAGAACTTTCTTCCCAATCGTTATCATATCTGGAACCTCATTCCAGTCGAAATCTAGGTCACTGTAAGCTTCATCACCCAGCACTTTCACCAAGTCTTATGCCGTAAATCCCACAAATCACAGTATCTTCATTACTAAATCTCATTATAGAACGGCAGAAATCAAGGTTAGCCATGGTGAAAAACAGAATTTCGACCACAAAACTTTAAAAATTCATAACTCGAGAACTACGGCACATATCGACTCGCGTTTTTTTTTGCGAACGGAAGTGAATGGCTACAGGAAGAAGGAAGTCACGTTCTCGCGAGACTTCCTTTTCTACGAGTAACATGGCGGCGCCCATTGTTGCCATGTGTTTTACTTGGCGCTGGCAGGCGCTCAGCCTTTTGGCAGTGTGATTTCCGGTCAGGTGCTAGTGGGTGCATGCTTGTCAAGTGAGTTAATTTTGAAGTTTCATTAACCAAGGCTTTTATCTATGTATGCTGGTTATAAGGTCTGTGTGACATTTCATTATCCAAGGAGGTTTATCTATGTAATAGTACTGACCCTCTGCCTACTGCATGACTTTGTGCTACATGCCTATGAGAATACCATGCCAAGGGAGGTAACTGCAACACTTGCCATAAAGAAGCC
Organism: Conus ventricosus; assembly: GCA_018398815.1. Classification (NCBI taxonomy): domain Eukaryota; kingdom Metazoa; phylum Mollusca; class Gastropoda; order Neogastropoda; family Conidae; genus Conus; species Conus ventricosus. The sequence continues at coordinate 1,902,251 of CM031619.1, forward strand.
GCAATAAAAAAATTTGCTTTCGACTCATCTATTCAAAAAAAGTAATAAAAAAAATTCACACATCACTCCATCCAAACCAGCCATTTTTTCCCATATATAGTGAACTGGTACACCAGGAAAAAAAACGAACAGACTAACTCTACTTCAGTGTTCTCGGTGCTAAAACAATTTTCCCTAAATTCACTGTACCCACAGAATGTCGTGGATTAGGAGCACAGAGTGATTTTCCAAGTCTAAACAAAGTACTGAATTCTTCAGGAACAAAATAAAGTCATTATCTACATGGTCTGCACAATAAATAACTTTTGTTGCAAAGGCAAAAAAAACCCACCAAACTTAACAGTTTTGTTAAACTAAAGGCATCACATACAAGATACGTCTTCTAACTACTGAGGGGAAAAAAAAATTACAGATTACTGGATACTGGACTTGAAATTGTGATGGAATTCAGCAAAATTGTGCTTTTGCACAAGTGCACTAAGCAATCAACCCCCCCCCCCCCCCCACACACACACACACACACACACACACACACACACTGTGGTAATGATGTACCTCTTTGCTTTTTAAATTTAGGCCAGAGTTTATATTCATCCTTTTTTACTTACTTTTGTGCAGCAAATAAATTTATTTCTCACTAAAAGTCTGCCAAAATTCCTCTGAAATCAAAAGGCTCAAAGTGACACTCCCACAGGCAAATCATGGGACACTCCCACTGACTGACCCGATTTCCTGGCTGTCAAAACAAGCGAAACTTTTGAGGGGCTTCACTTCTTGTAGCCTACCACTCCAGTCAACAATTAAAGAATCTCTAGCAACTTTTTGTTTTTTCGAATTTTGTTTTGGGGGAGGGGGTCCTGGGCCCAGAAGTAATGGGCAGTTCAATATCGTCATTATCATTGCCCGGATCACTATCGATTCTGGCCTCAAAATCAGTCAACAGTCGATCTTTATTTATTACTAGGTCAAAATCCATGTCCGAATCGTCTCGCTTCAAATCTTTTTTAAGAGTGTAGCCCTCAAATACACTTCATCAATATCACATCAGAAAATGAATTCTACAAGTTGCATAGTTACTTGATCCGCCATTTTCGCTAAAATCTTCGCAAAAAAAGCTGAACTTTGAAAATTCACAGCAGCAAAACTACACCAAAATTCGTGAAACAAAAACCAAAATGGCGTCCAGAAACGGCCGTACCAGAAGACTCTTCTGTCGTGACTGCATTCTGGGAGATGTGATGGTGAAAGTGAAAGTAGTTGACCTAGTATTCAGCGGTCGATCTCGATCGATCAGGTATTCAGGAGGAAATCTCGCGGTCATCTCGGTCAATCCAGTAGGCACTGGGTTAGGGGTTTATTTATGTACATATTAGTATTAACTCACTGGCGCCTCGTCAATCACCTGGCAGGCGACGGGTTGAGTGCTTCACACTGATGCGTCGCCCGCCAGGTGATCGACAATTTACTCGAAATTTTCACATGCAGCTGTGCGGTCTAAGGGAAACAATCGTGGTATCTACAGAAAGCTGAGGATCTCCTCTAATAGGTGGTACTCTCCCTTGGTGTATATCTCACGTCTGCTTCTACTTTTTCGCTCATATTATGGGACAGCTGGAGAAAACTCTGGCTGCCCGTGTTCATCATGTTGTCGGCACCGAAGCATCAGCGAGTGGTAGCCAACAGAAACATCTTATTTCAAGAAGTAATTGAAAGAACAATGGAAGAACGATCAAATGAAGAACTGGAACTGTTTTCCAAACTTGTCGAACTTTTCCGAACTGTTTTCCGAACTTGCCGAATCGGACAGAGAAGATATGAGTGACGATGGCGAGTTGCACATACCAAATGATGAAATTTTTGCATTTTTTCTTCAAATATATGACAGTAGCTCTCTGAGGTTTTGACCATGCACACAGCTGTGTGTGTGAAAGATGCATTGTTTTTATGTGTTTGCTACACATTGTGTTGACTACAGTTATGATCATATTATTTTTTCATCCATACATACATGGAGAACAGTTTTGGCTGACAGCCGTTTGCCTACACTTTTCAAACCAGTGGCGAGTGCATACTTACGTGGAGAACAGTTTTTTGCTGATAGCTGTTTGCCTACACTTTTCAAACCAGTGGCAAGTGAAGTGTGTACTGGGCACAGGACTGTAGTAATTTTTTTCTAAAAGAACATGATTTAAAGTTTTCAAAAGCATAATATTTATTGTTGTATTCGGTTTGGTTCTGTCTGTATATGTTTTGTAAAAATACTGAAAATAGTGCGTCTCAGCGTCTCACGGTTGTGGCAGAAAGTTGCGTCTGCATCGAGTTAAGATAAGTGCTAGTTCATTGTCCTGAGGTTAGTCATAAAATGTGTACAATGCACACTTACTCTGACAATCACATAATTTTGACAATTTGAAAATGAGGAAGCTTCAAGTGAGGGTGTGGTGGCATCAGAGAAACTAAACATGAGGGATGAAACATGAAGGATACAAGATACCGTGGTCCAGTCACATGAGGCGTTTTCTGTTGTAAACAGCACCACTGCCTATCCCCTGACCCACTCAACAGCATTGTTTCCAACAGCACCACTGCCTCCAACAGCACCACTGCCTCCAACAGCACCACTGCCTCCAACAGCACCACTGCCTATCCCCTGACCCACCAACAGCATTGTTTCCAACAGCACCACTGCCTATCCCCTGACCCACTCAACAGCATTGTTTCCAACAGCACCACTGCCACCAACAGCACCACTGCCTCCAACAGCACCACTGCCTATCCCCTGACCCACTCAACAGCATTGTTTCCAACAGCACCACTGCCTCCAACAGCACCACTGCCTCCAACAGCACCACTGCCTATCCCCTGACCCACTCAACAGCATTGTTTCCAACAGCACCACTGCCTCCAACAGCACCACTGCCTCCAACAGCACCACTGCCTATCCCCTGACCCACTCAACAGCATTGTTTCCAACAGCACCACTGCCTCCAACAGCACCACTGCCTCCAACAGCACCACTGCCTATCCCCTGACCCACTCAACAGCATTGTTTCCAACAGCACCACTGCCTCCAACAGCACCACTGCCTCCAACAGCACCACTGCCTATCCCCTGACCCACTCAACAGCATTGTTTCCAACAGCACCACTGCCTCCAACAGCACCACTGCCTATCCCCTGACCCACCAACAGCATTGTTTCCAACAGCACCACTGCCTCCAACAGCACCACTGCCTATCCCCTGACCCACCAACAGCATTGTTTCCAACAGCACCACTGCCTATCCCCTGACCCACCAACAGCATTGTTTCCAACAGCACCACTGCCTCCAACAGCACCACTGCCTATCCCCTGACCCACCAACAGCATTGTTTCCAACAGCACTATTGCATGTTCCTCCTTCCAGTAAAAACAAAGAAGCAAACACTACTACAAGAAAACCTCTTCTCTAAAGGTTATTGTGAAAGTGAAACGACGTGAACTTTTGCCAACACATGCAACTTCTTTCATTCAAAGGCCACAAAAGTCTTCCTCCTCAGCTTTTTTTCCAGCACTATTGTCAGGAATGTGCATCGAGGGAAAACATACAAGTGCTTACTAACCAGGTTAACGAAAAAGAAAAAAAAATAAAGGCAGGATTTTAAGCATCTTGTGCCTGCGCTCACCTGTTCAAGAAAGCTGTACAGCATGAATCCTGCTGAGCAGTGAACAGAGACCTCAGGGAGATTTGTTACCTGTAGGATGGGTTGTTGAAGAGCGAGGGAAAAGTAAACAGACGTCAGGGAGATTTGTTACCAGTAGGATGGGTTGTTGAAGAGCGAGGGAAAAGTAAACAGACGTCAGGGAGATTTGTTACCAGTAGGATGGGTTGTTGAAGAGCGAGGGAAAAGTAAACAGACGTCAGGGAAATTTGTTACCTGTAGGATGGGTTGTTGAAGAGCGAGGGAAAAGTAAACGGACGTCAGGGAGATTTGTTACCAGTAGGATGGGTTGTTGAAGAGCGAGGGAAAAGTAAACACATGTCAGGGAGATTTGTTACCAGTAGGATGGGTTGTTGAAGAGCGAGGGAAAAGTAAACAGACGTCAGGGAGATTTGTTACCAGTAGGATGGGTTGTTGAAGAGCGAGGGAAAAGTAAACAGACGTCAGGGAGATTTGTTACCAGTAGGATGGGTTGTTGAAGAGCGAGGGAAAAGTAAACAGACGTCAGGGAGATTTGTTACCAGTAGGATGGGTTGTTGAAGAGCGAGGGAAAAAAACAGACGTCAGGGAGATTTGTTACCTCAGAGATGGGATTCTTATTAAGTGAAAAAGGAGGAAAAAAGTGGCGGGGGTCCGTGGGCTGCTGAAGGCCCCCAGTGGGGTCCAGGGGCAAGGCCCCTAATGGGGGTCTGGGGGCTTTGCCCCTGAAGCTGAAGATTTTATTTAATTTAACCTGCAGAAATCAGCATCTGAGACACCAAAGTATTTAACCTTTCTATCCCCGTTCCGCCCTTTTCCGCCCGACCCATCAGGCTCCTGATCTGCCCTGTACCGCCCGTTCCGCAGTTGGCCGATTGTCTCGGTGTGCCTCCCTTATTTGGGTTGACCACAGTAATAAGACAAACCGGTTGTTATCCAGGTCTTTCCTACCTTTCTCAGCGCCATTTGTAAAAGCGGTTTGTGGCTTTTTTTTTCTTTTTTTTTTTTAATCGATTTTTTTGGTCATCCCATCGACTTCCACTACGATCGAAATGTCGCACTCTGACAGTGACAGTGACATGAGCTTGACTGTGGACCCAATGTTCAATATGAATGTGTTTCCGACCGAAAATGACGACTGGAATCAATCGGACATTGATCTTGGCTCTGTAGACAGCGACAGTGAAGTTGCAGAAGGAGTGAATGCGAGTAGTGACAGTGACTCGGACATAGGCAACGCAGGTGACGCAGGTACTACTGATGTCGGTGGATGTGCACAGTCATCGCAGTGGTCAAACGATGACTTTCGGACTGAAGTTCATGTGTTTGATGCATACAGGGGCCCCCCACGTCCACAAGTGAATCTTCGAACATCTTTTGATTATTTTTCACTTGTTTTTCCTTCGGACGCATATTGAATATTGAAAGTGCCACATACAAAAGTACTGGAGTTTGTGCATGTAAGAAAAGTGCACAACGGAAAGAAAATTTCATGTCGGTGATCTGTGTGTGACAAAAGTGATCAAAAGCAAGAACATTTCCAGTGACCGTGTTGTTTGTGTGTGATCATATTTGGATTATATAATTCATTACATCTGGAACCATATGGTGAGTACAACAAAAATATTTGAGTGTTGTTTTGTGTTGTGATGCCTGCCTCTCTTCCTTTCTACTAACACCTGCATATAGTTAGAAATTTATCAGTCACAGGAATTCTTTTTCTCACAAACACAAACTAACTCATGCAGATCAAAAAGCATGCACTCCAATACATTTTCAGTAAATATGGTATGATTTTGACCTATTTTTTTATTTTCATTTTTTCCTGCTATGTAACTGCTATGTGACTTAAAAGCGTCACAAAATTTCATGTATATTCCTAGCTACCTGTATAACTACTCACACCTCACAACACCCATCAGTTCTTTTCAGATGGTGAACCTGACCACTTGCCACCAAAAAGGTAGGTGCTATGAAGTTGATGGGTGTTGTATTGCCTGTCTATCACCTATTTCACTGACGTAGGTGTGTTTTCCAGGTAAAATCAGGTGTGTGAGTGTTGAGCCATAAAAATATTTTCACATCCCCCTAAAATAACAAGTGCAAACCAAAGTTCAGCTTTCCATAGATTTTTGCTGAAAATTTGAAGTCTTTTTATCCATTAGTTTATTTTTTTTCAATTTTTTAAAGTCAGTACCCCAGTTCGGGCAGCAAATTCCAATATAAACTTAGTAGTCTAGGCGACTTCTGTCATACGAAATACAGGACAATGAAGGTTAAAAGTATTAATAACCTTGATCCTACAGTTGCAAGTCAGTTTCTCATTGCTGTCCTTCATATCACCACATTTTAGCAAGCAGTTTAGTTTCTAATTAGCTTCTTGTAGTAACAGCCGTCCTTCAAAATACTGTAAAAAAAAAAAAAATTACCATGTACAAACTGCTTGTCCTGGATAGGTGATTTTCCTCATGCAGTCTTTCAGTCTGAGAATCACACTGTGGCTGACGGCGCCTTTGGAACCGGTCAGCATCACTTTTGCGCTCACTTCCTCCTCCAACCACTTCCAAGTCCATTTGTTTTTATTGGAAGCATCGACTTGCTTCGCAAGAACTTTCTCGCTTTCTGCCAAAACATTCTGGTTTTCGCTACTCTGTGAAACCGAAAGAAAATGGCATCAGGAAAAAAAACTTTGCAAACAGTTTGCTGCGTTCTCAAACATCAACTTCCGCTTTGATGGTTTCAGTCAACCGCAGAATTAAAACAAAGAGAGCATGTCTCGACTGGCCCAAGCAGAAACATCCATTTGAGAACGGATCAATTGACAAAACTACCTCTACCCTACCCCCCCCCCCCCCCCACCCAATTTTCTCATGGATTTACACTGATCTCAGAAACGACCCTGGGGCCATCAAAAAGACGGAAATCCGCCAATCGGCAGGCAAAGCCCATCTCTGTACCTGTGGATGGGTAGTTGAAAGGAGGGGGAAAAGACTGGTTGACAGCACCTTACAGCCAGCCAGGCTCCACAGAATGCATGCCTCATAGTTTGTTTTCAGAGTGTCATGCGAGACTGGAGATCGAGGCCACGGCTGGCCCATGGTAAGGAACCATTCAGTAAGCCATGATGAGAACATGAAGGGAAGACAGATGTTCTTTACATTATGCGATTCACATATTTTTTTCTTCTTTAGAAATTTTCTCCGGTTACACATTGGGCTATATTCTCTTTATAGAGAGGGGCACAGGCACAGTTTGTAGTGTTTTGGTCAACAAGATGTTACAATTGGGCTATATTCTTTTTATAGAGAGGGGCACAGGCACAGTTTGTAGTGTTTTGGTCAACAAGATGTTACAATTGGGCTATATTCTTTTTTATGAGAGGGGCACAGGCACAGTTTGTAGTGTTTTGGTCAACAAGATGTTACAATTGGGCTATATTCTTTTTACAGAGAGGGGCACAGGCACAGTTTGTAGTGTGTTTGGTCAACAAGATGTTACAATTGGGCTATATTCTTTTTACAGAGAGGGGCACAGGCACAGTTTTGTAGTGTTTTGGTCAACAAGATGTTACAATTGGGCTATATTCTTTTACAGAGAGGGGCACAGGCTGTAGTGTTTTGGTCAACAAGATGTTACAATTGGGCTATATTCTTTTTACAGAGAGGGGCACAGGCACAGTTTGTAGTGTTTTGGTCAACAAGATGTTACAATTGGGCTATATTCTTTTTACAGAGAGGGGCACAGGCACAGTTTGTAGTGTTTTGGTCAACAAGATGTTACAATTGGGCTATATTCTTTTTATAGAGAGGGGCACAGGCACAGTTTGTAGTGTTTTGGTCAACAAGATGTTACAATTGGGCTATATTCTTTTTACAGAGAGGGGCACAGGCACAGTTTGTAGTGTTTTGGTCAAGATGTTACAATTGGGCTATATTCTTTTTACAGAGAGGGGCACAGGCACGTTTGTAGTGTTTGGTCAACAAGATGTTACAATGGGCTATATTCTTTTTACAGAGAGGGGCACAGGCACAGTTTGTAGTGTTTTGGTCAACAAGATGTTACAATTGGGCTATATTCTTTTTACAGAGAGGGGCACAGCACAGTTTGTAGTGTTTTTGGTCAACAAGATGTTACAATTGGGCTATATTCTTTTTACAGAGAGGGGCACAGGCACAGTTTGTGTGTTTTGGTCAACAAGATGTTACAATTGGGCTATATTCTTTTTACAGAGAGGGGCACAGGCACAGTTTGTAGTGTTTTGGTCAACAAGATGTTACAATTGGGCTATATTCTTTTTACAGAGAGGGGCACAGGCACGTTTGTAGTGTTTTGGTCAACAGATGTTACAATTGGGCTATATTCTTTTATAGAGAGGGGCAAGGCACAGTTTGTAGTGTTTTGGTCAACAAGATGTTACAATTGGGCTATATTCTTTTTACAGAGAGGGGCACAGGCACAGTTTGTAGTGTTTTGGTCACAAGATGTTACAATTGGGCTATATTCTTTTTACAGAGAGGGGCACAGGCACGTTTGTGGTGTTTTGGTCAACAAGATGTTACAATTGGGCTATATTCTTTTTACAGAGAGGGGCACAGGCACAGTGTTGTAGTGTTTGGTCAACAAGATGTTACAATTGGGCTATATTCTTTTTACAGAGAGGGGCACAGGCACAGTCTGTAGTGTTTTGGTCAACAGATGTTACAATTGGGGTATATTCTTTTTACAGAGAGGGGCACAGGCCACAGTTTGTAGGTTTGGTCAACAGATGTTACAATTGGGTATATTCTTTTACAGAGGGGCACAGGCACAGTTGTGGTTTTGGTCAACAAGATGTTACAATTGGGCTATATTCTTTTTAAGAGAGGGGCACAGGCACAGTTTGTAGTGTTTTGGTCAACAAGATGTTACAATTGGGCTATATTCTTTTTATAGAGAGGGGCACAGGCCACAGTTTGTAGTGTTTTGGTCAACAAGATGTTACAATTGGGCTATATTCTTTTTACAGAGAGGGGCACAGGCACAGTTTGTTGTGTTTTGGTCAACAAGATGTTACAATTGGGCTATATTCTTTTTACAGAGAGGGGCACAGGCACAGTTTGTAGTGTTTTGGTCAACAAGATTTACAATTGGGCTATATTCTTTTTACAGAGAGGGGCACAGGCACAGTTTGTAGTGTTTTGGTCAACAAGATGTTACAATTGGGCTATATTCTTTTTACAGAGAGGGGCACAGGCACAGTTTGTAGTGTTTTGGTCAACAAGATGTTACAATTGGGCTATATTCTTTTTACAGAGAGGGGCACAGGCACAGTTTGTAGTGTTTTGGTCAACAAGATGTTACAATTGGGCTATATTCTTTTTACAGAGAGGGGCACAGGCACAGTTTGTAGTGTTTTGGTCAACAAGATGTTACAATTGGGCTATATTCTTTTTATAGAGGGGCACAGGCACAGTTTGTAGTGTTTTGGTCAACAAGATGTTACAATTGGGCTATATTCTTTTTATAGAGAGGGCACAGGCACAGTTTGTAGTGTTTTGGTCAACAAGATGTTACAATTGGGCTATATTCTTTTTACAGAGAGGGCACAGGCACAGTTTGTAGTGTTTTGGTCAACAAGATGTTACACAGACTGGCAATTGGGAACAAGTAGTTTTAGGTCAGGAAACTTTGTTATGGAAACTTTTTTAGTGCGTGTGTGTGGCACTGTGGGTGTGAACTTGTAAATAAAAAAGTTTCTTTTAAGTCCATGAGGACCTGTTCATGTATTTTTGAAAAATATCTCTAACTTTGTGAAACACAGCAGAAAGTAGTTCCGAGTTGCCTAAAGTAACACAGGCAAAAAAGACATTTTTACCTGTCTAGAACTTCTTTGAGCTCCGTCAAATACTGTTCAGGTGTGCGAATCATGTCGGAGAGGTGGGTGGTTTCATGCCAGTAGTATGCAGGCAAGTTTCTGTTGTGATCAGAGTGCACACACTGACAGTTGGCATGCCCCGCTCTCCGCCAGTGCTTTTCCCTATGACACTGGGAGCACAGTTCAGAGGACAAGGTCAATGTCTGTATAAGGTCAGGGCCGTACACAGGGGTGTGGGCACAGTGGTGGTCATTCACATGACCCAGCCGTTTCAGTTTTTCTTTCCGCCTCCGTTTCCTCTTCTCATTCAGTGACTCCTGCAAAATGAAAATGAAAGAACGTCATTTTCATATATTACAGACAGAACTCTCATCCTACTGTCAAAAGAACTTCCAACAATGATCGTTCCTACAACATTGTGCCGTGGGTGCAAGTTTTTATCAGCTGACGAAACTAATGCAGTGGCTGCCTTCAATCCACCTGAAAAATATCCCTGTAAAGCCTGCGTGCTCAATACACGTGCTTTTTTTCCCACCTCCTTCTTCCATTTATAAATCTATTATTAAATTTGATTGATTTTATTTTCAAAAACTTTTCTCGTTTTTTCTTCTCTTTTTGAAAAGTCCAAGTTTGATGAAATATGGATGCTGTACATAGCATTTAGGCAAAAATTCTGGCTAATTCAGGAAGCCAAATTTAAGAATCTGGAGACTTTACACCAAAGAAATAACTGTAGGTGAACAAAGAAGAATAATGAAGGACTTTGCCAACAGTTCATGCCATTCAGGGTAGCAAATTCGCTCGAACTTGTTGAACATGGGTCAGATTCTGATATGGTAAGATATCACCTATCCAGCATTAACCCTCTTGTATTCAGATTCTCTGAGGCCAAATTCCCCCTAGTTTTCAGATTCTTTTGGTGCATTTAGCCATAAAATGGGTATGTGCAGTTCAGGCTTCACCACAACCAAGAATAAACCTCTAGAGCTATGAAATTCTGCATGTATGGTCACAAGGCTTTGTTCTATACTGTGAGCAAGATTTTGTGTGTCTCGAGGTGAAAGGTCGTGTCACTGTCACCAAAATGTCACCCAATGTGTCACATGCGATGGTGACAATTCTAATACAGCACACCAACATGCAGTTATCCCATGCACATGCATGTTAGTGTTGTAAAATGAAAGCTGCGGCCTACCTGAGATGATCTGTCTTAGCCTACCTGAGATGATCTGTCTTCTGTCCACCCGTTCAGTCCCCACAGGTAATCCACAGAAATGTCACACACAACTAGTGAATTGTCACTACTGAACAGTTACTGTAAGTAAACTCAAGCACGGTTCATCATTGTTTTTCTGTAACTGTTCTAAGCACTTTATACATGTCCATATGTATTTACACAATGTATAGCTGTACAGCGAGGATATTGAGTACAGGGGTCACTGCCAGTGTCATCGAAGCACTGTCATTACAAACTACAGGTAAGCACATATACACGTACACACAAACACAGAGACTAGTGAACTGCCCTACTGTTGAAGAAGCGTGTTTTGGGCATAACTTCGCTGACCCAGGGATCGTTGAAGCGGCGATCGCGTGACCAGTAGCACCATAGACGTGGCAGACACCTAATCCCCATCATAATGAGTATAGAGACATAGGCCCGCATTTCGTCAGGTGTTGTGTCAAACCATAGGGAGTCAGGTGTGCCCTTAGCTGCTTGTCGTTGTTGAGCGTACCTGTTGGTTTCTACTGCTGCTAACTGAAAAATGTGAGGGGTATAAACAAAAAGAAATAATCGAGAGGGGTGGCAGTGTTCGGCAGTGAATGCGCAGGGCCTGTCGGCTGTTGGAATGCGGCCACGTTGGCAGGATGTGTAGCCGGTCGCCATGTGGTTTGCAGAGCAGCGAGCGGCACGTTGTCTTCGGGGTCACTTTCAACATTTTCCTCTCCTTCATCGGTGCCAATTTCAACATCACTCTCTTCTCCTAACCTCTCCATTTTCAAACTTCTCTACTTCTTGCAAAATTTGATCCCACTCCTCCGCAGAATAATCAGGAATATCATCAAACTCGCTGTTGTTAGCAGACGACGCCATTGTGAAAATCGTTCAGTCTCACGCACGACTGTTCGCTCGCAGTTTCTCCCCTCTTTTGTGAATGGAAGTGGTACCAGCATCCAAAAATAGTGGTGCCAGATTGCTGGGCTCCAGTGGGAAATCCCCAACAACTTTTATTGGCTCTCCGAACATTTTCACGGCGTCAGCACGTGATGGAAAAGTACCATACACATGCGGCCCCGCTACTCCCGTTTGCTCCCGTTTATGAAATCTAGCACGCAGTCTGAGCACTCCCGTCTGCTCCCGTTACGAAAACTAGAGGTTAAATGCATTCAATTCAGGACGGATAAAAGACGAAGTCAAGGGACCTACTGACATTTTATTGTTCACAAATGACTTGGTCTTTTATTTTCGATGAAGCAGCCATCGGCCTACATATGATTAAAAACAAGCATATACCGAGATTTTTCTTTTATTCTCAGTGCGATTATGCATGCATTTGTTGTGTTCAACTGCTGACTCCCTCAGGCTAAGCACAGTCATTTTCATGAACTTTAAAACCTTGCTCACCAACCACCATCAACACCACCACCACTATTTTACACTCAACCTGATCAACCTTTAGGCAAATCATTTTTCACACAAAAAAAATCTTGCTTGTATCTTGAAAATCATTCTTTTTTTTTGAGAAGGGAGAATGCATCTGGTGGTTAACGTTAAATATCCTTTCGTTAACAGGTATAAAGTAAGTGTACAGGATATAAAGCAAGAGATTATTTGGTACGCTGGAAGAGTTAATGTACCAACTCAAAACACTGCCAAGAATGCTTTTAGTCAAATATTATTTGGATCTTTCCCATGAATACTGCTCAATCTTGATCACGTCTATACGGAGAAAAAAAAATTCAAAAAGTGTGTTTTAAGCATACACACACACTCAAAACCATAAACACTTTAAACTGGTATTACTGTCTGCTGGAGAAGGCAAACTGAAAGCCATGGCAGATGTGTGAAGAACATCTGCCATGTGGCGCTTGCTGCCTATTCAACAGGCCTCCAATGCTCTAGTCACAACACACACACACACAGCACTCACGCTGTCCAGGCAGCTGGCCAGACTCACCAAGAACAGTTCTGATCTCTTCTTGGGCGACATCACAGACTTGAGGGTGGACACCACACTGCTGACTATGGACTCCGGCACAGCACTGCTGGTGGTCGTGGAGGTGGTGGTGGTGGCGTTGGTAGAAATTGTGGTGACCGTTCCCGACGATGTTGAAGCCACCATGGGAGACACACGCATCACTGGCTTACTGCCCGACGACACCGTCACGCTGGAGGAAGAGCTGGCTGTGGAGGAGGCGGCGGCTGGGGTGGTGGAGGCTGCCGTGGTGGCCTGAGCGGTGAGGGTTTTCAGCTGGCTGATGGCGGTGGTCACCAAACCCTGGCCGCCAGTGGCTGCCACAGTGGTCACTGTGGAGGGCCATTCACTGCGCACACACACTGTTCACTGGACACACAGCTCACTCCCTTCCCATCCCATGCATACACTACTATCACCAATCCTTCCCATCCCTTACCCATGTACACTCCCGTCACAGATCCATCTTCACATCATACATACATCATACATCCATCACATCAACATACATACACTCCCATCACATCATACATACATACATACACTCCCATCACATCATACATACATACACTCCCATCACATCAAACAAACATACACTCCCATCGCATCATACATACATACACTCCCATCACATCAAACATATGCTCCCATCACATCATAAATACACTCTCATCACATCAAACATACATACACTCCCATCACATCATACATACATACACTCTCATCACATCAAACATACACTCCATCACATCATACATACATACACTCCCATCACATCAAACATACATACACTCCCATCACATCATACATACATACACTCCCATCACAAACATACGCTCCTATCCCATCACATCATACATACATACACTCCCATCACATCAAACATACATACACTCCCATCACATCATACATACATACACTCCCATCACATCAAACATACATACACTCCCATCACATCATACATACATACACTCCCATTACATCAAACATACACTCACTCCCATCACATCATACATACACTCCCATCACATCAAACATACACCCCATCACACATACATACACACACTCCCATCACATCATACAAACATACACTCCCATCACAAATCCCTCTTCCCATCACCATACATATACATACACTCCCATCACATCATACATACATGCACTCCCATCACATCATACAAACATACACTCCCATCACTGATCCCTCTTCCCATCACTATACATACATACACTCCCATCACATCATACATACATACACTCCCATCACATCATACATACATACATACACTCCCATCACATAATACATACATACACTCCCATCACATCATACATACATACACTCCCCTCACACCATACATACACTCCCATTACATCATACATACATACACTCCCATCACATCATACACTCACCTCACATCATACATACATACACTCCCATCACATCATACATACATACACACACTCCTATCGCATCATACATACATACACTCCCATCACATCATACATACATACACTCCCATCACATCATACATACATACACTCCCATCACATCATACATACATACACTCACATCATACATACATACATACACTCCCCTCACATCATACATACATACAATCCTATCACATCATGCATACATACACTCACATCATACATACATACATACACTCCCCTCACATCATACATACATACAATCCTATCACATCATGCATACATACACTCCCCTCACATCATACATACATACACTCCCCTCACATAATACATACATACACTCCCCTCACATCATACATACATACACTCCCATCGCATCATACACTCTCCTCGCATCATACATACATACACTCCTATCGCATCATACACTCCCCTCACATCATACATACATACACTCCTCTCACGTCATACATACATACACTCCCATCGCATCATACACTCCCCTCGCATCATACATACACTCCCATCGCATCATACACTCCCCTCACATCATACATACATACACTCCCATCACATCATACATACACTCCCCTCACATCATACATACATACACTCCCATTGCATCATACACTCCCCTCACATCATACATACATACACTCCCCTCACATCATATACACTCCCATCACATCATACATACATACACTCCCATCACATCATAATACATACACTCCCATCATATACATACATATACTCCCATCACATCATTCATACATACACTCCCATCACAGATCCCTCTTCCCATCCCATACATATATACACTCTCAACACATTTCCTTCGAAGACCGACAGGAACAAATCCTGTCACAGTGAAGGACAACAGAGGAGGTTTGTTCTCAACACATTCTTTGCCACCCGAGTTCACCCAAAGCGGACCAACTGCATTCCACACGCACACACTGCCCACAGCATGACGCAGTCCGTCTGGTCATACCCGTGCTGGAGGCTGTGGAGGTGACAGGCAGGACTGCTGACACCTGGGCACTCAGGGAGGGCGTGGGGGTGGAGGTTGCCACCAGGTGTTGCCCGGACGACGTCTGCACAATCTGGAAAAGGCTGGCTGCACACACAAAACCCAACTGTCTATTTATACCTTCCACTCTTCTTGCCTGGTACTTATAACCTGGATTTAAACAAAGCTCTTCTCTGTGCGCTGCACAAACCATTTCAGAATATTAACAAAATCCAATTCCACTCCATCTGTCTTCGTTAATGTTCTCATCCTATCAGAATGGCATGCAGACCATGTCTCTCTACACAACCACTTTTACCTTGTCAAAGACTTTGCTAATCAATCAACTTAGTACCCAAAGTCACTCATTGATGATGGATAACTTGACATTCACTAAACATGTATATTTTCACACGAGATGTTCACAAAATCAGCTGAGCACGTTCAAACCTGTAACACCTTTGATCCAAAACACAACTATCAGCAAGATCAACAACATTCGCCCTACCTCTCAGCAAACAAACTCGCATAGAAGTTTCCTGAATAGGGATTTGTTCGTACATTTCATTATTGGAAATGGACCCATGTCAACTATCCTTGCTATGAGAATCCACCCCCTTCAAAGTGGTTGACCATGTTCAACTTTCAGGATGGATGATTGCACAAAGAAAGTGATTTTCACCACTAATTACTAATGTGTGGTGATGATCACACTTAGGTCCACAGGACCACTGAAGGGCTCGCAGATCAACAAATCACTTGGGATATGTTTGTTGCAGTTCACGCTGGCAAACTGACTTTATCTCCTTCCCGTTAACTAGCTTACACAGAGAATTTTCACTTGCAAGATGCCACTCATGAACAACAGGTCAAAACGGAATGAAAACATGGCATGATTTATTGCAGTACAATACTGCCTCATCTACACTAGTGCCAGACAAACGAACAAAGGACTGCAAGACAGAAAGTATTGTCTGAACAGATCTACACCACAACACCATCAGAAGAAGCAGACTGAAGTGTGGAGCCTCCCACACACAGAGAACCCTGCCGACTGTTCAGAGCCACACCACCCACCTGGGAGCTGCGAGAGCTGTCCTGTGGGGATCATAAGACGGGTGCCCTGGTTGGTCTGCTGGATCTGCACTGTGATGGGCTGCGTGGACAACACCGCTGTGCTGCCTCCTGACGAGTTCCCTGAGATACAAATCAGCCACACAGGTCACCCAGTGACAATGCTTCACACAGCATCATATACACTGGTCAAGTAGGATTTCATATAACCACAATCATACACTGTGCTTCAAGACACAGTTGTATCAATTGCTTCCAAAGCGCACGCTGATCCTTGAGAAAATCATCTGTTACCGACGCATCTTTTAGATCAACTTACAGCTGAAAATCATTGTGACAAAAATCATGAAAAACCTAAGAAAACATATCATTCCTCCTCATATCTCTTCCTATCTTCCCACCTCTTCCTACACAAACAAGATCACCCCCCCCCCCCCCCCCCCCTCTGCCTTCTCTTAGCCTTCACTCTAACCCTGTACCAAAAAAAAGACCCCTATCCCCAAATCCTCCCCTCCCCTCCCCATCCTCCTTAATGCCCCCACATTGTATCCGACTAGACTTTTCTCTCCCCTCTTCTTTCACAGATGGAACCAGAATACAGGACCTTTTGAATCTACTGACAAAGTTCTGTGATGTAGATAGGACATATTACTCATGGTCATGAAAAAGATTCCCTCAGGTATTTGATAATTTTCATCAGTCTAAAGAGATGAGAAGATCACAATTAGTCAGCTGAACAATTAAAACTTCATTGGGCAGCGAGAATAGTATTTGAAATTAATTCCTTGAATCACACTGCAGAAAAACTAATAAACTACATTTATTTAACTAAAGTACTTGCGTCTAGTTTATCTCTTTTTTTTTTTGTACAGGGTAAGAGTGAAGGCTAAGAGAAGGCAAAGGGGAGAGTGGGGGGGAGAGGGGTGATCTTGTTTGTGTAGGAAGAGGTGGGAAGATGGGAAGAGAAATTTCAAGGTATTGTGAGCACAACTATCATGTACGTGTATGCAGACCTGTTTACCCCCTTCGAGACCAATGTGTAGTCAGATGACCAAAATGTGTAGTCAGCCATGTCAAATGTGTAGTCTACTTTTTCGCACAAGATAGTATTACTATTAAAAAAATACTAACATGCACATTGATCTAAATAAAAATGCTAATAAGTGTGTGTGTGTGTGTGTGTGTGTGTGTGTGTGTGTGTGTGTGTGTATTGCGTGTATGCATGTGTGTGTGTGTGTGTGTGTGTGTGTGTGTGTGTGTGTGTGTGTGTGTGTGTGTGTGTGTGTGTGTGTGGTGTTTGTGACGCCGTTGGGTCAAAAAGAAATAAAATAAGCTCACCTATTAGCTGTTTGATATCCAAGCATTGAGTTGAATATCTTCTGATTCATGTAACACTACCAGTTCATGTCCTCTCTATACATATTGTCACTTATTCCAGTTTGGATTAATTGTCAAGAACCACAATATATACACTATTTACACATTTCACATGGTAGTTTACTGGTTGAGTTTCTTGCTGTAGGCACTCTTCAGTGCAGCAAGATCCTCTGTAGTCATGCTCCTCACAGCATCTTGAGGCTCCTGGGGCACTGACTTGCGGACCAGCAGGCTCTCCATGGTGCTGTCTGCCAAGCTGGCTCTCTGGTCTGTGCGGTTCTTCCTCACACAGGAGAAGATGCGCTCACAGTGGGCACTGCTATGAGGGATGGTGACAATGCCCCTCATCACCAGAGACAGCTCCTTGAACTGCCCATCTTCCACTTCCCCAATGGCCTTCCAAGTTTCATCGATTCTGTCCTTGCGACAGCTGCTGACATCGGTAGCTTGGTAAAGCGAGAACTGTTCTGTGACAGTGTTAGATCAAAAGGTAATATAATGCAAGAAGAAAAGTGACCTACTTTTGGCGATAGGCGAGTTCGGACAAATGGCCTTCACCGCCCGAACGATCTTGTCAGCAGCAGACAGCGGCAAGTTGTTCTGTACCACGAGATGGCACACGATGGCTTCTCCTCTCATAACATCTTGATTGAGACTAGATTCACTGCTCGAAGGTGAAGGCTTTGCAAAAAAACTAGCCAGAGATGACTGCTTTCCTGCTTTACTCTCAAAGTCCTTGTGAGTCTGGTTCTCGATATGCCGTTTGCAGTCAAACATGCCGGCATGTTTGATCGAGAAATCTTTCCTGCACAATGTGCAATGAGCATAATGCTCCCCTCTTCTGGATGAAACAAGGCACGGGTAGCGTTGATGGTATGATGACAGAAAGGTTTGATCGGCAACTTTTTTCTTCTTTTTGCTGGGAGAAAAGTCGGAAGAATCAGCTTGGCGCTTCGACAAATTATTGTCAGCCATCTTGATCGAAAATGAAAACCGACCGTAACGCGTTCAGCGAGCCGTTCTAACCTGCCCCCTAAAGTTATTGGGCAGTAAAGGGAAATAAGTAACTAACAGAGGCGGGCGGGCGGTCCAGCTGAACGCAGCCGCGTGTCAGGCTGCTTGTATGGCGCGTCAAGTTTGTCAAAAGACGGCAACACGCAAAATAGCTTCAGTTTCGAAAATGCGTACCGGCGAAATTCTGAAATGCGTAGCGAGGTTCCTAAATGCGTATTTGGGGTCAAAATGCGTAGAATTCTACGCCAAATGTGTAGACTAAACAGGTCTGTGTATGCAAACAGAAATCTGTTGAGAGAGAGAGACAGACAGAGAGAGAGAGAGAGACAAAGAAAGAAAGCAAGGAGGTGAGCGAGTGAGTGCATGCATGCGTGCATGTGTGTGTTGTTTCTTTGACTTACCAGGAAAAGGTGCAGAAAATCCAGTAAATGACTCGCTCTCAAATACGACATTGGTTCATCACAGGAATTACTCAGTGGGCCTACTATCTGGTCTAGGAGGCATGTTAGCTTCTTCACTCTCCCAATGTAACTTCTGACAATAATATGGTAATGTTCAGTGGGCCTACTATCTGGTTTAGGAGGCATGTTAGCTTCTTCACTCTCCCAATGTAACTTCTGACAATAATATGGTAATGTTCAGTGGGCCTACTATCTGGTTCAGGAGGCATGTTCGCTTCTTCACTCTCCCAATTAAACTTCTGACAATAATATGGTAATGTTCAGTGGGCCTACTATCTGGTCTAGGGGCATGTTAACTTCTCCACTCTCCCAATGTAACTTCTGACGATAATATGGTAATGCTCCATGCAAAGCAGGAATAAGCTACTTGTTTCCAAAATAAACACAAGAAAAATGCAACATTATTTTTTCTAGGAGTCCATATCCTGACATTAAGATTTTTTTTTTTTGGTAGTATACAGTAATCAACAATACTAGCTGTCTTTAGACAAATGATAAAGATGCTAAAATTATCAATGTCAGATGATTATATAATGTATATTCCATACAATATTGTTGTTGAGTATGGTAATCATTGCATTTTCCACTTGCTAAATACTAGATGTGCAGCCACAATGGATAAATGTGGCTTAGTTTACTGCACAACAAACCCAATACCATAACTCGCTGAAATGTGAATGCTCTACTGCCGATTCGAAAGAAAAGAACCCTGCAAATTAAATGGGGCAGAGTGGAAGAGAATACGTATCTTATTTCTCCGAGGTCTCCTCAAACGCTGGTGATCAGCTGTGAAGGTATGCAATTTGAACTACAAGTCCATCACACTTGCAACACTAAAATGTTATGCCACAAGTTCCAAGTGAGCATGTCAGTAATGGAACAACATGATCGATGAAGAACAGTTCAGCAGGCTGTCTTTGAAAGCTTCCGACTAGCTGCAATGTCACAGCCATCGGAAAGCGAATGCATCCTTGATGGCAATACAATACTTCCACCTGTAAACAGCGGGAAAAGAACATTCAATCCATATCTCTGGAAGTTCTTGATGGAGGTATTACAGCCCCTTACTTTTTCCAGCACAGGGTATAAATACATGTTGTTCGGAGATGGTTTTTCGGAGATGGTTTTGAACTAGCAAATGCACATGTCGAGTTTCATTCACCTAACACCTAAATCTAGTCTTTCTGCCAATGTAAAGAGGACTAGCCTACACTAGCTAGTACTAAGACAGGGTTCATACAGACTTGGAGAAACAAAATTCCCTACCTTTCCCAACCCCAGCACCGGTTTTCCCAACCATGTTACATCTCATACACATTTGATAACGGAGGGTAGATTTTCATTTTCTATACACTAGCTTGAATAAAAGAAATGAAGAAACTCACCAGTCTCACCATGCCGGCGATTTTCGAACAATTAGAATTTATTTGTTTGTGCCTTTGTTGTTTGGTTTTCTGCCTCTTTGGTTTTGAAGATGCTTGTTTGTGTTTTTGAAGATGCTTGTTCAATTTTCCCAAACCTTCCCAACCCACAGACACCAAATGCCATTTTTCCCAAACTTTTACTACTGGGAAAAGGACCATCTGTTTTTCCCAAACCTTCTTAACTATTCCCAACCTGTGGGAACCCTGTAAGAGTCATGAGACAAACCACACCTTTCTCTACAGACGAGAGAAGGAGGCCATGTTCTGACTGCACACAGGTGATCTAATCCTGAACAGCCATTCAGTCAACAAGATCCAGCAGCACAGCACAGTCACCTTGTGAAGGTTGGGGCAGAACCTTGGCCTGCAGGGTGGAGGTGATGGGGGTGGTGGTGGACGCAGCAGGAGTGGCGGTGACTGCGGAGCTGGGAGCACAGGATGCCGTGGCAATCATGGTGGAGGCGGAGGAGGTCAACATCAAGGCAGTGTTGGCTCCACTGCGGGCAGCACTAGTCAGCAGCAAGGTCTGTCCACTGGACACCTTGACCTGCTCATAACAATGGTCGTGTGCCACATAAGCGTTTATACGCTCCTGCACACAGTCTCCATCAGTTATTGTCCAATCCAATCATCACAACACAAATAGTAAACCTCTACTGACAAGACTATTTCACACCAAGAAATTATCATTTTTCGACCAGCTCCGATGTATTGTTCAGAGATGGGATTCTCATAATGTGAAAAAGTAGGGGAAAAAAAAAAGTGGCAGGGGTCCGGGGGGCCGCTGAAGGCCCCCGGTGGGGTCCAGGGGCAAGGCCCCTGGTGGGGGTCAGGGGCAAAGCCCCCTGAAGCTGAAGATTTTTTAGAATTTAACCTGCAAAAATCAGCATCTGAGACACCAAAGTATTCAAAAGTATTAATAACCTTGATCCTACAAAAAAAGACTTTCTCACCTTCGCCATTGATGTCCGTCAGGAAATCATGAAGACCATTGATTGGTGATTTTCCAGTTGCTAATAGTCACACAATTTTCCAGCAGTTGCAAGTCAGTTTCTCATTGCTGTCCTTCACATCACCACATTTCAATGCTGACTTGCCCCGTGAGCCATACTTGATCGCGTCATTACACCATGTGCAGACTGCTTGTCCTGGATAGGTGATTTTCCTCATGCAGTCTTTCAGTCTGAGAATCACACTGTGGCTGACGGCGCCTCTGGAACTGGTCAGCATCACTTTTGCGCTCACTTCCTCCTCCAACCACTTCCAAGTCCATTTGTTTTTAACTGAAGCATCGACTTGCTTCGCAAGAACTTTCTCGCTTTCTGCTATCTGACGAAACATTCTGGTTTTCGCTACTCTCGTCAAACCGAAAGAAAATGGCGTCAGGAAAAAAATTCGCAAACAGTTTGCCGCGTTCTCAAACATCAACTTCCGCTTTGATGGTTTCGGTCAACCGCAGAATGAAAACAAAGACAGCAGTCTCGACCGGCCCAAGCAGAAACAGGAAACATCCATTTGCGAACGGATCAATTGAGAACACAATAACGATCGACCTCTCGCCGTACATTAGCTTCATCACAAACCTACCTCTACCCCCCCCCCCCCCCCCCCCCCCTCAATTTTCTCAACGGATTTACACTGATCTCAAAAACGACCCCTGGGGCCATCAAAAAGACGAAAATCCGCCAATCGGCGGAAAAATCCCATCTCTGATTGTTTCAAGGTAACAAGTGCTCATCAGAAAATATGCATTTCAGCATAATTAAAACTAACTGCCATCACCATGACAGATGAACAGTGACAAATCAATGTCACTGAACATCTTTCACCAAATCAGAAAACCAGAAACTTCACACCAAAGGAAACCTATATGAAAGATAACAAAAAATGTATTACTATAGCCTGGCTAACCAATCAGGGCCTTTGGGGGAAGTCCTATCCTAAAAACAAAAACAAAACCCACACCAAAAAAAAAAAAAAAAAAAAAAAAAAAAATCTGTTTACCCTAAATCTGCAACTGGCACACTTTTTAACAATAAGAATATTCAACATATACATCACACAGAGACTGAGAGAGAGACAGAGAGAGGGAGAGAGAGAATAAAGATGAAAAGAAAAAGGAAAAAGAAATGTAAAGACATACCAATCACCAATCACAATAAAAAAAATATTTGCAATGTAATGTATGCAAATGAACATAGAACATCCTGGAGCACATCACAACTCCATCTATATGAACACTCTCCAATGAAGCTTAACTCTCCTACGGCTCTACCCACCGACGATCTCTACTATACACAGGAACCGTGGGCAGGCACAGCCACCGAAGGCCTGCAGCCATCCCGGCGTCTCCCTTTCACCCTTTTTTTTTTTGCGACTTACATCACACTTTCCATTATTACATACATGCGCAGGCGATTCCGGATGGACTGGCTTTGCAAATGGCGGTTTGTGTTGGTTTGAACCGATGAAAAAGTCATTTTTGATCAATTCTTGCAATGGACAGGAAGGAAGACTTCTGGCGAGAGCTGCTACAAGATGGAGACAGTGACAATGAAAACTTTCAGGGTTTTACTGTTGAAGAAATTAGTGAAAGTGAACTTCAACGTGGCAGAACTTTGAAGCTAATGTTGACTATGGGGATCTTTTGAGTGTTTCCGAGGATGAATATGAAAGTAATGGCAATCCATCTGAGTGTGCTTATGATTTTGATCATTGGTTGAGAGATTTTGAAATAGACAACATTAGGAAAACTCATATCCAACTTATTTCATATTTCTATTCATCCATTTCTGCAAATGAACACAAAATTTCATGCCAATTCATGCATAACTTTTTTTTTAATGATTTTTTTAACGAAAAAAGTGTAATTTTTCTCAAACTTTAAAGAATTACTTGGTTTACAACAGTAAGCAAGCAGCAGAAAACCTTGGTAGTAGGAGAGTTAAACAACATGGTGAGAGGTAGATGGCAGGTATGGGCGGGGGTGGGGGGTGGGAAGATAAACAGAGCACTAGTGTCTGGCCACTATGTTATCATTAACTGGCCGAGTCCATCTACGCCCGTTTACCCTGAAACTGCTATTAGCGAACCTTTCAACTAAAATGAACGTATTTTGTTCAAAGTGTGCTTACAGTTATTCAAAACTGAAGTGAAAGCTGGGGGGAGAGTGAGAGAGCAAGCAGAACTTATTTTTTTAACATTTCAGAACCTGTAGTTCCTGCTTTTTCCCCCGAACATCATTCAGTTGCTCTTTTGCAGGCACAAGTTAGCGAGACTTGTCACTCTTTGATCACAGCTAACAAAACTAAACAAAATGGTTACACAATTATCACTCATTAACTTCATCTCCAGATTTTTGTCTGAAGATTTTTTTTTTCTTCTTTTTTTTTTCAGTTCATCGTACTCATCACAGCTTCTAACTTGTGTACGAAATACGTCCCAATTTAAAATGATCTGTTCTGGAAAGAAGTGTCACTTTTGCAAGTACGGCAGTTCTCAATAAACTAAAAATTATCTCTGAATGATGAAAGAGCATACCCAGAAAGAATTTTGAACATAAAGACTGCTTCACTGCATTTCAAATTTAGTCTCAATGGAAGAATACTTAAGGTTGCATTGTCAGGATAAAATGATGATTTTAACAGAATTAATTTTAGTTGCAAGAGAAGACTAAGAAGCAGTTTCATGATATGCTACTTTGCAGAGTTTCAAACTGTAAAAGCATAATTTTCATGAGATTCAATGTAAGCATGGAAACATATTTTGCAAAAGTGGGTAGTTAAGGAGGGGTATTCTTTTAGACAAGGTTAATCTTTTTTACATTTTACACACACTTCATACATGTGGAAAATTTGTGTAAATAACTAATCCTAGAACTACACGGCAGTCAACCTCTTAAATACTTTCGCCACTGATGTACCGCGGAGCAGAACAGGATAGATTTTGTGTTTTTGTCTTACAGTTATTAAAATATATTTCATAAGACCATCCAATTAATCCCCATTTTCTCACGATACAAACACCACATCTTCAGCTTTAGAATGAGGAGTATCAACAACTGTGTCATCTGCAAACAAGTCACTGACAGCTTGCAAGATTACAGACAAATGAATAGACACACAGAATACAAGGTTAGACGTAACACTCTCTCTCTCTCTATTTCTATCTATACGTATACAGTTATGGTTATATGAAACAAAAACATAACAGACAACAAAAAATTATTTAAAAAAAGAATAAAAGCAGCAAAGAGCAAGACGGAAAACAGGAAGTTAGAAGCACAGAACAGCTCAAAGCCCTGTCCAGCATGAACTGAATGCAGGTGGGTTTACATGCCCAAGCTACTCCAACTTATCTCCATCCATCCTGAACCTCAACATCCCCCAAACTTGTACCCTACCCTCACATGTCTCCTCCTCCACACACACTTGCAAAGACATCATGCACACAACCATCCCTGTCTGTTCAAAACACAACCATACACTCATGAATTCATGTCGAAGACAGAAGCAGGTTTGAAAAACAAAAACAAGAAGTGCCAAGCACATAAAGCCCATTTGGCTTTCAGATCTCTACCCTGCACCTTCTGAAGCCAGACCTACCTTTGCAACCCCGTCAGCAGTACTTCCCATCCACCTGTCCCTCCTGCTCACCCCTACACAGCTTCACCTGCACTAGGTCTGTCGCAGCTTCCAAGAAAGCGTTCCGCAGGGTACTATCAGATCATCATGAGGCACTCCATCAGAAGAGGAAAGCCGACCTATTCAGGCAGTTTACTGGGGAAAGGAATGGGTTTTAAGTAAAAAGTGCCAATGGTCCAGGGGACTGCGATGACCTCCTGGCCGGGTCAAGGGACAATGTCCCTTTGTGGGGTCTGAGGGCTTTGTCCCCCAACAGTACAGGAATTGGGAAAATTCTATGCCATATATTTCCCCTCTCCTGCAAGATAAAACATGCCCAAGAAAACTTTTCTTTAACCTTTCACTCCATTTTTTAATAAGGATCACTTATGGACTAAACTCTAGATTATTTTCAAGACCAATTGTAATGCTAGAAGCGTCACTTCAGACAAAGAAAGAAAAATGCAGATCATTCTTTTAAGACTGTGCATGTGTGCACAAATGTGTGTACATGCGCAAATGTATGTAAACGTGCACAAGGAATCTGTAAGATTTATATGAACGAGAGACCGAGTGAGCGAGGGAGAAAGAGAATAAATGCAACAAGCCAACAAGTTATTAATAATAATAATAATAATGAATACTTATATAGCGCCTATTCTCAGCTAGAGACCAAGCTGTAAGCGCTTTACAATCCACACTCGTTTACACAACGGGCTGCTTACCTGGGCAGTGCCGACTGAAGAGCTGCTAGCTGACGCTTCATTCAGTCGTTTCCCGTGTCATCCAGTCAATGTCGTCCAATATTGTTCACTCAATATCCTTACTTCCTTCATTCTTTCCATTTCTCATGCAGGGTGCATGCTATGTGTAACATGTCATCCATACCAACGGCCAAACTGGCCTTCTCTTCCGAAAGTTGGTGGGATTTTACGTGTGTGCAAGATGTTATGCATGCGTTCACACACGGAACCTCGGTTTATAGTCTCATTCGAAGGACTGTATGGGAAATGGAGCCAGAACCAATGTCAACACCGAGGGAAAAATCCCCCTGTACCGGAACAGCACAGTGGAGATTCGAACCCACGACCCCTGGATCACGAGTCCGGCGCTCTACCAACTGAGCTATTCCGGCCAAACTGAAAACAAAGGGGAAGTACACAGGAGTGGAACAGAGGCTTGGAAAAAAAAACAGAGGGAAAAAAATATTTGAGAAATGTGAATTCTTAAATTAGCAGTCCTCAGCAATGTCTCTACTTCAGCAGCTCACAGGGCCATGCCCTATAGTCCAAGGTCCACATCGAGTTATCGTTCAAGTTCGTCGGCTAGAAAACCGCATCGAAATTTTTTGTTTGCAAAAGGTACTTGGATAACATAAGATGAAAACTTTATAGTCTAGAACCACCGAACCTATCTAAATTAATAGAACGCAAAAAAGTTGGCGAATTAATGAAGCCGAAAATGTCTTTTCACCAGCTGTTTTCATCGCAAGTTATTTCCCTTAACATGCAGACGACTGTCTTGTTCATTGTTGCGAATGTGAAATTTTTACCTGTTCAGAACAATTTTCTGATATTCAATGGATTACAACTATATGATCCTGTCACCAGTGGACGGTCTTAGATGGAGAAGAACAGGTGATCGCTCAAAAGCTTCTGATTTCGACTCAAAGCCAAAAATGCACGGCAGTGTTCTACAGAGTTTAATCTAGGATTTTTCAAAAAGGTGGACAGTCCCCCCCCAGAGAAGTGCATGACAGGTGTCATTGTATTTGTGTCACTGTGCACATGCAGAAAGAAAACGTTCATAGATCCTTGTTTAAGAACAATTTTTTTTTTTAAAGTAAGTCAGACCTACTTTCTCACTTGAGATTTTTTTCCCCTCATCTAACATCCTTTTTGGTTACAATGTTTCATCAGTTTTGTTTCATATTCATTCATCCAGTCACAATTCTCCTCCTAGTCTTACATTCTTTTTGTACCTTCACCCTCAGGCTACCTTTTTTTCAGTGCAACTTCACTATAGTGCATTCCTTTTTTTTCCCATATTCATGGTATGCTAATCTCAATCCACTTTCTTCCTTACCCCATTTTACTTTGGTGTCGGTATTACTGCCTTTTGAGAGTTATCAGTTGCTGTGATGGTTTTTGTTATTGTATTTATTAAGTGATGATGATAATGGGGATGATGATGGTGACTGCAGTTATGTTGCTATTATTTAATGTTTTTTTAAGAATTCACCAGTGTATTTTATATATATTTCAAAACCTTTTCTATTATTCTCCCTCCCTGTTCTCCCTGTCACCTCCCTCTCCTTTTGCCCCCTTCTCTCCCTCCCACCCTCACCCTGAGCCTCTTGTCTTAGTTTTAATATTAATCTTCATTGCTCTCACATGTATCACAACTCCTGGTACAGAATCTGATGCATACAGCTCCAAGGGGACAGTGAAGGCCAAAACAACTGATTGTGATGGTTCATCCGAGTCGACTTCTACCCTGTGTTCACGCCCATTGCAGGAATCTTTTGATTCATTCCGTATGAATGTTATAGAACCACAGCTGCAGAAGGGTGGAAGAATTGCCACCGTCACTAAGCTCAACAGACTGTTTAGGCAAACATGTCAAGAAAAGGAAAAATTTCTTTGAGCAAACATTGTAAAAGCACATATTTGAAAACATGCCTTCAGGTAGTATACTCTTACATTGTTTTTGCATGTCAAAGTTTCAAAAGCAAGTCATGGGTGGTGTGTTTTTTCTCCAATGCTGGGCAGAGCATTGTTATGAGCACAGAACTAGAAGACACTGAAACTGACTACAGTGATGAATCAGAAGACATTGACTTAGAGAGCAATGAATCTAACAATGATGTCATCTATACTCAGGATCTTAAGGCCCAGAGGATACACCTGAAACAGACTCTAATGCTGAATGTCAGCAGACTTGTGAAACAGTAAGACAACGACTTGTGACTGGGATAAAACAGTCAAAGATTACTGCAGAAGCTGCAAGCGATGATTCGGAAAATGAATGGAAGCAACTTTACATGTCTGCTCTTTCTGTGAGGAGTGTTTTGAGAACAACTCCAGAAATAGCTTCATGGCCTTCTTCAGATGGAAATGAAGACAATCTTTTAAAAATTGTTCTTGCTGAATTATTCAACTTTATTGCCTGGATCTGTGGTTTCACATGTGAATTTCAACAGGATCATGTACATGTTCCATGACATGTAAGGCAAAAGATACTATCCATCTCACAAGACATTATTTCCTTGGCAAACAATTACACCACACCAAAGCAGATCATGCTTCAGATGGTGGTAAGACACATAACAGGATCAGGCAGACTTAACATACTGAATGGGCATGGACATTGTACCTCACAGACAACACTTCTGAGAATGGAGACTTCTATCACTGAAGCTGAAATGAGAAATCCAGTGGCATCTTCTATCAACAGGTCTCAGTACATAACACTGGTTTGGGACAACATTGACTTCCAAGAAGAAACTATGAATGGACCAAACACAACACACTGTGTGAATGGGATTGCAATTCAGTGTGGACAACATCCTTTGCCAGCTACATTTGTGGAAAATGCCACTACCCATAATTCTAACATCAGCAAATCCAGGAAAAGAAAACTGGAGTGTGCTGAGACTAACATTGTGTATTTCTCTAAAAAGAGGACAGATCCTCAGTTTGCAGATGTAGGTTCTACTGATGCTGCACAACAAAATGCCAAAGGACCACTGTAAAACAAAACATTTTATTTTGTGCTCAAGCTTTGCGCCCAGTCACCTGAAAGCCTTCCTTTGCCACCCTCGACTGGATTTAATGCAGCTGTTCAGAAGGAAGTGCCAGCCTGTGCTTCTGTGACATATCTTCCAGTCATTGATGGCAGTGCTACAGGCATGTCAACAGTCAACACTATCCTCTGCTGAAACATGGACTTTGCTTAACATTTAGACCAGAAAACAGTCATTATTATTTGTGATCAAGCAATATATGCCAAAATTTACATTTTTCACCAATGGACAGTCATCGAAGTGACAACAAAAATAGAATGTGAAAATAATTCAGCGAATATTTGTGCTATGCTTGACTTGCACTGTATGGAATGCGGGCTTGACTTGCACTGTATGGAATGTGGGCTGAATTCATTGGAAATATATTATGTGCACATAAGGACTGCATCAGTTCAGCTAAGGGACACAATTCTTTCTCAGAATCAGGTAAATTGAAAACTATCTTTTATGGGTTTTTTTTTGCATTTTTTGTGCCTGTTATGAACCCAATACCTCAGACCTTACATTATTTTATTACCTGAGGTGTCTGAAAGTTGGTTTGGAGTATGTCATATGCCTTTTTTCCAGAATATTTCTCACAAACTAGATTGAGTTCAAAGTTCTAGTATGTCAAAAAGTAATACACTACTGACCCTCTTTCCAAATCAATCAAAAAATTTCAATGCGGGGTCCTAGCCAACACTTTTATTTTCTAGGCCTTTTTTGGTGGTGTGGCCCTTGGACTACTAGTAAAGAAGCCCACCTTTGTGTCACTCTCATTCCTTGGCCTTCCTCCAGCTTGACAGCCATTCTATCCATTCATCCAGTGGCATAAGGATGAGATCCACATCAACGGCTGCGTCTGATCCCTTTTCAGTTCTCGAAAATGAGCAATAAAGATGAAAATACAATACAGATGAAACAGTTTCCCCCGTTATCTCGCTTGAAAAGTGTAGCCCTAAGTTTTGTCACTCCAAAACACATTGGTCATGTCATGCGGATCATGTATTTCTTTCTCTCTTTCTCCACCTTTTGACTTAAGTGGATTTCCGCAAATTTGCGGTGGAGTATCTGCCAAGTTGAGCAATGCCTGTTGGCACCACACATCAACCAATTTTCTAACGACCAATAATCACTATGCCAGGCTGAGCTGGTCCCAGCAGCAGAAGGCGTTACCGTGTCCACTGCTGCTGGGATGGGGCAGATGGGTCAGGTGACCAGATGCTACCATGCTTCCTGGTTTCATTTCCATGGGACTGCATCTGTTCATTCAGGTGAGGCAATGACACCACTAACACCGTACCAACCCAACTTCAGTCAAAGTGCCTACGAGCCTTTCAACGATTTTGGACATTACGATACTGTCACACATTCACAGCGCCTATTCAACTCACCTGAGAGATGGAGACGACAGCACCAGAGGACCCAGCAGTAGTGGTAGGGGCAGAGGTCACCGAGGCGAGCGACGACGACGTGGAGGGTGCCGAGGACTGGCTGCTGACAGCACGGGAAACCACGGGGGCAGTGGGGGTGGCACTTCGGCTCACTGCCGTTTTCACCCCTTCCACAGGAGACCCAGCACGGCTCTGACCACCAGGGGAAGCCAAGCCCCACGTCTGTGGTGGGAGGGGGAAAAAAAAACATTTAAGAGAATTTTAACACAAAGAAAAAGAATCAGAATCAGACATAAGAAATTCACAAAAAGCACCTTATCTGCACCATCATCTTGGCCAGTGTCAAAAAGCTCCCCTCTGTAGTTCAGATAGGTCTACAGTCATATCAATGCCAACATCGAGGCAAGAATACTCTTCACTCCTATCAGCATGATCTGTGTATCTGTAGGTACAACTACCCAAAGCGCCCTCTTTACTCCCATCACATCGAGGCAAGAATACTCTTCACTCCTATCAGCATGATCTGTATCTGTAGGTACAACTACCCAAAGTGCCCTCTTTACTCCCATATCTCTGGCACCAATGTCTACAACTACCCAAGCACTCTCTTTACTACTCTCATCTCTGTGTATCTATGTACACAATCACTGTGTCAAGAGGACTTATCATATATGTACACATATTATTATTGTGTATGTTAAAATGCAGTGCCAACTTGCGAGAAAAAAATGTCTCAAACAATTCACTTTCCAAACTGTCACCACTGACGTGGAGAGAACTAGAGAAAATGTTGCCTTTTGATGGTTTGATTTTGAATGCTCTCTGTAGTGGACTGGGTGCCGCCCTGCTACAGGGCAAAATCTGGTGTGCGAAAATATGCGTAGGAATGAGCTGGGTGGGAATAATACCAATAAGGAACTACAGAAACTGAGACAAAATACGTCACACAAGGTTGTTTTAAAAAACCAGATTCCACTCAACAAAGTGGATTTCTTTACCTAAGAGTAAGGCATCATCTACACTGTCATATCTTTGACAATCATCCTTTAATAATAAAATTATATGTTCCTACCATTCTTTCAAAGTACAGTTATTCATTCCACATTGTAGCATTACTTCACTTCTCCTCAAGAAAGAAGAGTGAGCATGTTGAAAGACATGGCCTTCTCCATACCAGAGCCCCATGGCCTCACCTGTAGGAGGGGCGTGGCTGTGAGGGGGAAGGTGCCCGACTTCAGCTGTCCCTTGGGGGTGGAGGGAGGGCTGGGGCTGGTAGTCCACCTCCTCAATCAGGGTCCTGGAGGTCTTCAGCTGCTTCACCCGGTGAGACACGAAGGCCGGCAGGTCACGCTCCATCTCCGCCAGGTTGGGGAACAACGTCTGCATGTCCACCTCCTGGCACACATCAACACACCATCAGCAGCTCCGAAACAGGTAACACCATGCTCTTTATCACACATTCCTCGTTCTTCAACAACACACCACCCTTCTTCAATAGTTCAGTCTGTCAAGTCACCAAGTCTTGCAAGGTCACAGACAGCTACACACATAAAACTACTTCTGTGCTGCGCATTTCATGGTGAAAATAGGGAAGCTCGATCCTGGAAGAGAACAACTTTGTTACCAAGTTCTGGGAATCATATGAAAGATCTCCCCTATAGAATTTAATTTGTGGTTAGTTCAGGAGCTTTCCTGTAATGGAAATCTGTGGTTGGTTGACCTGAAATTGCATTCTCAATGTGTAAGCAAACATTTCAGCTTTACAAGTAAACATTATAATTCTGTATGGTTGAAATATTCAAGTTCATGCTGATCTTGTCATCCAGGACTAGAATTCAACATGAACACTGAAATTACTTTCACAGTGAAATAAATTCAAATCACAGAAAACCTCAAGCAGTCAACAACTGGGGCAGAAAATACCATGGCCAAAACTAAAATCAACACTTCTATTCCTTCTTCTGTCTAATCCACCAAGACGCCTAAGACCAAGAATCTCTCTTTCAAGAGATGTATATTAACTAATTAAGTCATGATCTAAACCGCCTTGCTGATCACAGAGGTGACACAGAGGCATAACCAAGCCCAGACACCAAGGAGTCGGTGGCAAGGCACAACAGAGCTCTGGAGGGTCTTGTTAAGTCTGTAGCCAGAGGCCTACCTCTAAGGGGTCTTTACGCAGGGCAGTGGTCACCATGGAGGCAGTGCTGTAGGTCAGGCCCTCCATGCACAAGGGGGACACCACAGGGCGGGGTCAAACAGGTTGGGGTGATTGCACACTTTGCGTAGCTGCATCAGGATGTTGATCACGCTCATGTAGTGGCCCGAGGCCAAGGTTTCCTTGGTTCTGAAAACAAACGCCAAACAGATCATTGCAGGCTTGGCACTTACAGGCAGCCACAGAAATC
The DNA here is from genome assembly GCA_018398815.1 of Conus ventricosus. Taxonomy (NCBI): domain Eukaryota; kingdom Metazoa; phylum Mollusca; class Gastropoda; order Neogastropoda; family Conidae; genus Conus; species Conus ventricosus. The sequence goes on from CM031619.1 coordinate 1,934,979, forward strand.
TTTTTTTTTTTCGCAGAAACAGGCACGACAAGGGCGTGTAATCAGTCCGTGACCTTTTGCAGTGTGTACACAGCCTGAACAACGCTGACCAGCAGCCTTCTGTCATGCCTTTTACTGCCCAACTGCTCCACATGATCCTCACCAGCTTACTTTGACTCATTAGGGATGACTGGAGGTCTACAGTGCTTCCCACTTTCTTCTGACTTTCATCTAGTTTATATCATTTGGGATACAATGGCAAATTTGTGATGCTTTTGTTCAGTTTTTGTAATAGCAGGCATAGAAGTTTCACACACACAAGCCAAAGGTGGGCGATAACACATTGTCACACACTACACAAAAATAGCACCTCCTTACACCACTGTTTAGTGTACAATCCAGAGCAAATCATCGGGTTAGACTTAGCAGAAGTCTTACATTTAGTCTGAGAACAGCACTGTATTATTTAACACCTCTATGTAGTATTATTTGTTGTACAATCAAGTACAAATTAAGCAATAATATCTAACAATTTACGACTATCATACCTAACAAATTACGACAATCATACCTAACAAATTACGACAATCATACCTAACAAAACTGCATGTATCATTTTTTCCTACTTAACGAATTACATGAATCTTTTTTCCAATCAAGCGCATCAAAAGTCTCCATCTTTACTGCTATGCTTTCTACTTTCTACATTTTCCACATTTTGTTGCCAATAGTAACGTAGAATCCCGAGTCACAATCTGTGGATGCATTTTCCTCATTTTTCCATATCGTAATGCTGAATTCCAGACTTTGGTACCTTTAGTATTCACAAAGAGGTAGAACACTTAACATCCATTATTGCCCATATACCTTGTGATGCCTATCATATGTACTACATGCCATGGACACCAAGACCTTTTTGCTCAAAGTCAACATAATAATTTGACTATACCAACCACTTCCACAAACTCTGAATCTTAAGACAGACTTAGCCGAAGGAAAAGTTTCAGTCTGAACCTACTTGGCTTGCGACATGAAGTCATCATACAGGAAGCGTTGACGTTTGGATAGACGACACATGACCACATGTTCATACTTCTGTGGCATTTGTTTTTCCACTTCATTCTTCAAACGTCTCAGCAAGAATGGGCGCAGTACCTGGAACAATCAAGTTATACAGTATAAAAGCAGCAGCCACAATAAAAGAATGCACAGACAGTGGCAGAGAGAATGAGAGAGAGGGAGGGAGAGAGAGAGAACATAGGTTCAAGCAAATACCAGTGCATGTGTGTCCATGTGCACAGGATGGGGAGTTTTGTGTTATACTCCCTGTTTGGCTAATATACTTACCATGTCAGACCCATAGCATTCAACGGCAGTTAGTCAGCTCTGCCAGGCCGAAATTTATTGTGGCCAATGCAACGGCAGTTAGTCAGCTCTGCCAGGCCGAAATTTATTGTGGCCAATGTAGTCATAAGACAGTCACGTGAAACCCACCCTACTTCCGCCACCGGAAGAAGCTGGTGTCAGCTTCCTCTACCTCATTCAGTGAGGCCTGTGCGCAAGGTAACCCCAAGAAGCTTGGCGCTAGAGGGGAAGGTAGGGCGGGCATTAGAGTCCGACATGGTAAGTATATTAGCCAAACACGGAGTATAACACAAACTCCCCATTTTGGCGTCATATACTATACCATGTCAGACCATAGCAGAATTTAAAGGAATAGGAGGAGGGCCGAGCACCCTAGTGGTTCCTGGGGTTAACCGATATGGCTGCATTGGCCGCCACAAAGGAGATCCCCTTAGAACCATCAGCCCTGGTCATGCGGTTATCCCTTAAATAAAAGTTTATGAAGGGTTTTACAAACACCAGTAGGCTGCCTCCAGGAGATGGCGCAAGGGGACAGAGTGCTGGAAAGCTGCGGAAGTGGCCAGCGCTCTGACCTCATGGGCCCGGGGAAATGGGACACGGAGATCCTTGTACGCCTGCGCGTAGGCAGATTTCACGGCATTGTTATTGGGGTTGACAGAAATAAGGAGACGTCTCTGAGAGGAGTGCCTGGGCGCGAGCGCTCCCAGTAGTATCTGAGACACCCAGACGGGCATAGGTCCATGTCTACTCCAGTCTCCCCTCTTCCTTAGATATCCACCAGTGAGCGGATGACGAGGGAAGGGAGGCAGTGCCCGGTTCCTGATTCTTAGCTCTTTTCTTTGCCACCATGTTCAACCATCGTCTTCCCCTGTATGTCTCTCCCGTTCCCGATCCCCGAGCGTATGCAGTCGATGCGCTCTCCCCTCCCTGGACGGGCCTCATAGCGTACGCCTTTCCCCCCTTCCCGATCCTCCACAAGGTGGTCAGGAAGGCGAGGCTGGAACGACCCAGGCTCATCCCGTAACCCCGTGGTGGCCAACCCAGTCCTGGTTCCCGGACCTCAAGTCCCTCACCCATGTTCCCCCCACAGGAGGCAGTTTCAGAGGTTGTTCCTGTTGTTCTCTTAGAACTCTCCATGCATGCCAACCTCATCCTTCCAGTCTCTTCAGCCCTCAGTATACATGTTCAGTTGTTCCCAGCTATACCATCCCTCCCTAGGTACCCTGTCACCTTCTGCACTGACTTACTCCAGAGCCCACACAAGGAGTCCAGCCTCACTGGATGTAAAAACACTACAGGATCAGATGTGTGCGGCTTGTCCTACAGACCTCTTGGCCTCTTACCAACGTGCACGTGTGCGCACACAGAGCCTTTTCCAGCTCACCTATTCATCTGTCTTAAAACAGGAGTGCATATCAATTACCGTCTGTGTAAATTACCGTTTGGTAGATACACTTCTTTGCTGTATCGTCCAGTATCAAAAGCAAACTAAACCACAAAGTCACCAGTTTGGCCAAATTCATAATATAAGTAGCTCACCCACAGACACACACACATACATCAAAATCTTTTCTTTTCAGCATATATGCCTTCAGGTATTTCTAAATCTAGTCATGGTCAGTACAGTTGGCATATGGTCACACTGCCTTTTTCATGGCTGAACATGTAATTGTTGAGGATAAACAGGTGAAAACTTTTGTTCACTTATTTCCTGCATTTACTGATCATAATATGGATTGGCCGACAGTCAAGCATGTTTCCAAAACCTCTAACATCAGTTAATCACACAAGTCATCGAGACACTGCTTCGAGGCAGTAGACATTCAAATGAGTTGCTTTACTTGAAGATTAATTGAGAGCCTGTAAGCTCTACAAAATTCTCTATGGAAGGAAAATTCACATGGTAAAAATTGAGAAGGGCTGGCACCTCCACAAGGCACAAAACTTGAACGCCTGGTAACAGTAACAAATTCTAACTCACTCATATGTTCATCTTCCTCTCACATTCACATACCTGTCCAAAATACTGACTGCTTTTGCTCGCATTTATCAAATGACAATGAAACAAAAACAAAAATGATTCAACTGCTTTTTCATCCAACAAGTCTCGGGTTAAGGTCTTGTTTGTGTATCAGAGGATGATAACTTAAGTAGTGCTTTCTAATCCTGCACCAACACCCTTTCCTTGGATGAACTTTACAACTGCTGGAAACTTGATCCTTCCTTCATCCTTCATCCATCCCATTGACATTCAGTTGGTCCTTGGCCCAAGGCATTTTGCACTTCACTGAACAGCTTGAGGGTTTCCCTCTTTCCCAGAAGAAAAAAAAAATTACAGGAGAGGAAAAAAAAACCTTGACTGCCTTTTTGAATTCTGTCTGTAAACAAGAATACTCTGGAAAATGTGGGCTTTCTGTTGTGATCATCAGGTTGGAGTTAAAACACTGGCAGAAGGAGCACAGGTTTGTAGGAATTCCTTCCATTTGATGGAACAGACTCAAATTTGTGGTCTTCTAACTGGGTGGTAACCATCTGATGGAACAAAGACTCCAATTTGTGGTCTTCTAACAGGATGGTAACCATTCAAAAGAAGTCTCTGGTAGCACATTTTCTTCAGCAGTACCAAGGTCTGATACCAACATGCAATCATGTTCAGGCAAAAAGTATTGGGCAGATTATAAACACTCCTTTTCTTTTTACTCAATGCAATGGCTAGGATTAACATTCACACAAAAATATTTCTGTTCCACACCCTCATAATTCTTTTCTATTGATTGCTACTCGCACTGTGGTCTCTAGAAGTATGATTTGGACAGCCTAAAGTGAAAAGAAAAGGTTTCTTTAAAAAGTAGAGAAAAAGGCTGAAGCTCAAAACGAACTACCGCCTACCAAAGAATTCACCACTACCAAGGGGAGGGATCAGGCAAGAAGGCCCTGCCCAGCTTACCTTGTGCAGGCGTTTGATGAGACTCTCGTTGTACTCCTGACTGCCCTCAATCATGCCAGTCAGGGGGTTGGAGAACCATTCCTTGAAGTCACGATGTGATTGAAAGACGTTGGGCATTAAAAAGTGCATTAGGGACCACAACTCCATCAGACTGTTCTGGAGTGGCGTCCCTGTCAACAGCAGGCGGCGTTGGCTGGAGAAGTTGAGCAACATCTGCCAGCGTTGGGACTTGAAGTTCTTGATGTTCTGGGCCTGCATCACAAAACGGTATTGAACGTTTTCATCCATTATAACCGTTTTATACTTTACTACCTTGTGCCGCTGCCGTTCTACACCCATCTTCTTTCTGGGATTATGCCCCACTCCACTGCACATAATGCACCTGGTTTACTTCTCTCCTTTCCCTAATCACCTGCTCTACCCAAACTCCAATAAAGCATATCGCTATTTGCCCAATATCACAGGACACACTATCTATTCATCTGGTCTACTGATGTTCAACACCCAACATCATAGCTCATGCGCTACAGCCGCCTCACTCATTTTACAGACAAATTTCCATGTGAAGAGCACAAACTTCATAACACTGGCTGTCCTTTTTCCACACAGTACACATTAAACGCAATGTCACTTTGCAATAAAATTCAAACTGTACTATTGTTGCTCTGAATACCGATCAATATACTGTCCACATATATCATAATATTGAGCATGATTTGCTCATTACCATCAAAAGAATCCCACCAGCCCTACAATAAGCCTCATGCATGGGGAAGAACAAGTATGAATACAAGACAGGCACACACTGCGCCTCAATTGATGTTGCCAACATGGACTATATCAGGCTATCACCTTGTCCTAGTCAAGTCTTCGGATATTCGCACAAAATTCTGGATTTCAAGAATAGGGAAACACCCTAAAAATTAAGGAGACCTGGCAGCTATTGTTTTAGTTTCAGATCAGTGCGAGGGATCGAGAATCTGCTCAACTCTTGTAACTCAAACATTCTAAACACAAAGCTTTCAGCATTTCAATCATCCTTTTATATTCAATCATCCTTTAAACCCACTTCAATCCAATCGTTCTACATCTGCAGTATTCTGGGCAAACTGACCAACTGCCTCACAGCCCAAATTGCCAACATGACTGTGAATGCCAAGGGAAAACTATGTTATGACCATCAGAATTCAGAGTGTTACAACCATCAGATTTCAGAGTACACACTGCATAGTGACACAGCACACAGCTCACCTCATCCAGAATCAGGTACTTCCACTTCTTCCTTCGGAAAGCCTGGTGGTCCTGCACCACCAGTTTGTAAGACGTGATGCACACATGGAATGCATTGGTTTTGGTCCATCCCTGAAAATCAACACACCACCAGTTTGTCAGACGTGATGCACACAATCACATGGAATGCATTGGTTTTGGTCCATCCCTGAAAATCAACACACCACCAGTTTGTCAGACGTGATGCACACATGGTCCATCCCTGAAAATTAGCGAACGAGGAAGAAGAAACAAACCACCAGTTTGGAAGACGTGATGCACACATGGAATGCATTGGTTTTGGTACATCCATGAAAATCAACACACCACCAGTTTGTCAGACATGATGCACAAATGGACAGTACACATACTGTAAGCAGTACTTTTGGTCCATACCTGAAAATTAACAGACCACATCATTGATGCAGACACTACACAACCAGTTGACAATGCAATCAAACTCTCTGAATTCTTCCTATAATCCTATACTTATGATGCTGACCATTCCAGTTTTCCAGCAGTTATGCTTTCTTTTACACCTGGTTGTTTCAGAACTAAGCTAAGCTCATGTACCATGTGTGTTACACTTCCTGGTCTTCTGAAGGTGGATATAAAAGACAGGAATAAGCATTTAAAACTTCTGTCCATGAACATATTCTACTGCATGCCTATCCTAGCCTTTTCTTTTTCCCTTTCCTCCGCTTCTTCTCGGACACTTGTGCTGCTTCTGCCCACTTTCTAGTATGACTAACACTGCTGATTTATCATTCAGTGCTCTTCAGTGCTGTTGACATGTTATGGGCAACATGGTGATAATGAAGATGATGTTCACAGTGGAGTGCAACAGACATTCAGTCCAGCACTCCCTGTGAGGAGGACACCAGGGTATCAAGTCTGTTGTGCTGCTGTCTTGAGGCACTGTCCCCTACACATCAAACACACATGTAATGGGGTCTGCCTCGATGCACACATGCAAAATTCTTCTCTAAGGCTAGAGAACAGCTCAAGCAAAACCACACTACAAATCAAGTCTCGATCCAGTGCCCTGCAGGCCTGCCGAGGCTATGCCCCATGGGAGGGTGGGGGGGAAGGGGGAATGAAGATGCCAACACTCTCACCGCCACTCCTTACCATACTGTTGGCTGTTCTGGCTTCTAAGAGCTGAGAGGGTCTCTTCTCTGGTCACAATTTTCAAAGAAATATTCAACAATAACCTGGGCCATTTATCTAGTGCAAGTACACATTCATTATTCTTTTAGTAGAAGAAAGGCTGCAGCCCAGGCAGACAAACCAGCATCGGACTTCATCTGTGCCCTCTGCCACAGGGACTGTCATTCCCGCGTCGGACTGGCCAGCCACACCCGTCGCTGTACCAGAATAGACACCTAGAGTGCAACTCCATAGTCTTCCAAGACTGAAGGATGCCTACTACTGCTATGTATATTCTTTTAGTCAGAACAGTTGAATCGTTGGCATCATTTCACAGAAAATTCCTTTCTGCTTCCAATACAACACACAACCATTCACACATCAAATGACAGGAACTTGAAACTAAATATTCTTGCACAGAAGCCAGGCTCTGAAAAATGCACATCAGGTCAAAAGGAGTTAACCCACTGAAAGTCAAAGAAGAGCAGAAAGTCCCCAGCCAACTCTGTTCAATCTCCTGTTGTGTTCAGACGACTGAACACTACAGAATAACAGGCAAAGGCTACAGCTATCAACACTTCTACTCCCACATTCATGCTAGTGGTCCACCAGATCACATGTCCTCACTCACTTGTTCTGTCCCCAGATCACTGGACATACTTCCAAATGTGATTAACTGACTTCTGCGATCAATTTTTGTTTGCTTTCAATTAAAAAAAGAAAAAAAGATTGGGGGAGGAGAAGAAACTGAAAGCGCACCTGTCGTTTTAACTTGCGTTCCTTCTGGTTGCCATAGTATGTGAGGATCTTGAAGGCAGGACACCACTTCTTCAGCTCCATCTCCCAGTTCAGCATCACACTTGTGGGAACGACAATCAGGTGAGGACCCCAGATGCCTGTATGCACACACACAAACACAACCAGGAACTGTAGTACCAATGAGCAGCAATATAGTAACTAAAATCTTTATGAAAGCTGCCACCTTTCCCCAAACTAAAGTATGAAGGTAATATCCACCCAAGAGGTAACCCATCTGCATCATCCACACACACTCCTTTCTAGATTCCCACATCAGTTAAGATCCTCCATCAGTTCTCATGTTCCAAGGAGTCTCAAAACTGACATCCAAACTGGATCTCAGCTCTATCAACCAAGGTTTTACTCTGTGGCCATGGTTCCATGCAGCAGAAATGGGTCTTCTGCTACGTTTGATTTGGCCAACTCCCTCTTTCTTCATGGTCTGCATGTGTGCATGCAATCATAAAACAGGTAATATGTCCCAAAACCTTGCCTTGAACTTATTTAGCAAAACTTACCACAGACAATGAAAAGAAAATAAACACTGGCACAACTAAAGCGAAGGTTACCACAGACAATGATAAAGAAAACAAACACTGGCACAACTAAAGTCAGAATAACAGAACCCTCGTTTGGGATACATATACACTAGCAGAGAGAAGGCACCCAAAATCTAACACCAAATCTATCACCTATCTAATCTGAATAAACACAAAAAAAGTACAACAGTATTAACATACACTGCAGAAATGGCATTTCAAATACACAATCACTATGGCCTACCATCCGAGCAACCAGTCAAACCTACTATTCTGTTGAAGTACAGGAAAATAACATCGTAACAACCTACACTAAAGCTAACTGCTGCACTTTACACTAATTTCAGACAGACAGGGATACCATGATCTGAAAAGATGAAATCAAGAAAGTGTTTGCATCTCCATAACAGCTACTGCCATTCTATATTAATGTTGCACTGCTAACCTCCATCACAGACAACAAACAATGCTGACTTCAACAGACAATTTTCAACCCAAGCAACAAATCAGTTACAGCACTACATTTATACACATGTTCCAAGGATTCTCAAAGCTGACACCCATCCAGACAGACGTCAGCCCTATCAACCAAGGCATTGCTCTATGGCCACGGTTCCATGCAGCAAAAAGGGTCATTTTGCTGCGTTTGATTTGGCCAACACACAGAGAAACATGAGGCGCATGACATACCTTTCTCACAGGCCAAATGGGCAAGGAGGGCAATGGTCTGGATGGTCTTGCCCAGTCCCATTTCATCGGCCAGGATGCCGTTGAGGTGCTTGTCGTGCATGGTGGCCAGCCAGTCCAGGCCCACGTGCTGGTACTCCCTCAGCTTGTGCTTCAGCAGGAAAGGCACTTTCGTCTTCACCTGCAAGCACACACAGGCATTATGTCAAACTACACACGCAAACATGTGCATGCATCAGAAAGTTACAGTTACTTCAACCTCTATACACACTGCTGTGTATCTACCTCACCAAATGTAAACTCATAACTACAGATGCAGTGTTGATTCTAGGATTTCAAAAAAGGGGGCCCAAGGGCCCCCTCACATAAAAAAAGGGGGCCCATAGGGTGAAAATGGGAGGCCCTCAAAACGCGTGAAAATTCAGATTTTAAAGCTTAATCACAATGATTACATTATGGCCAAAGTAAACTAAAACAACAAAAAGAAACAAGAAACGAGTTACATTTTATTACAGAAACACACACACACACACACACACACACACACACACACACACACAGAGTACACACACATTCTGACATACCTTAGAAGACTTGTCTTTTTCTGGTGGTGCATGTACTCAGCTGAGCTCCCTTCTTGGCAGTCATACAGCAAGTGAGCAAGTCTGTTGTCACCTCATCATAGAATCCAGCAACTCTAAGCCTACCCCACAATTAATTCAGTCTCTTTATATGAAGTGACCATCACTATTGTCAAGATTTATATACCATCACCTTAAGAAAACCCTTTAACTGTGAAAAGTCACTGTGTACACCTTCACCATACACAACTGAAAATACATATGTACAGCCCACAGAACTCCATTCATTTCTTGTAGATCCTCCTATCCTTCTGTTGCTTCCACTCTGCTGCAGCAGCTGTGAAGTCATGGTCATTGATGGGAGGACCTTCACATTTGATGGTCATCAGCACATTGAGGCTGTCTTCTTTCAGCCTGTTTCTCCTGGCTGTCTTGATGGCATTTTGGGCACTGAAACCACGCTCACAGTCGGAACATGCCGTGTCAGAGTCGATGTTCGATAGTTCTTGCACCCCGGCTTCGTGAACGTGTTCTTTTTTTTTGTGTTTCAGGCACAAGGAGCACATCATGCTTCCATCTTCTTCCTTCTTTAACCAGGGTCTGTCTTTCAACCATGATTCTTGAAACGCCTTGTAGAGTTTCTTCTGCTCCTCCGTTTTCGAACTGGAGGGATCGGCTTCGTTTTCACCATCTTCATTATCTTGCTGATCTTCGGGTTCACTGGCACTTTCAATCGTTTCGCCTCCGGCGTCGATCGGCTGAGACACGCTATCGCTTGACTGAGTAGCCGTAACGGTGGCTGTAGACTCATTATCGGCTTCCAGCTGATGATCTTTAGATATATCAGTGCGTTTTTTCTTCGTGAAGGCGAAAGAAAACAGAGTGTTTGGCTTCGCGCGCTTCATCGTTGAAGCCGACATGAGGACTGTTGAACTGCCAGTACCGCTGATTGGCTCAACTGCTGCTTCTCGGCCAATGAAAAAATTTGGTAGAACGCGCGTTCGGCTAAAGGAATTGCTCAGGAGCTATACACACGGCAGCGGCGAAGCCGCGCTGGTTGTGCAAAAACGCGTTCGTTCTCTTTTTTTTGCGGCTTTTGGGCCGCGTCTTTCGCGATTTTTTGCGGCCTTCAGAAAAATATTGCGGGAATCCCGCAAGGGCGCGCTCTAGAATCAACACTGCAGATGTATCACAAACTGACGCATGTGCACAGAAAAATCCAAGCTGCTGCGCAGTTCAGACTGCGCAAACTTTTGCATATGAATTGTACAAAGACAAAAGGGTAAAGCAGCTTCACCTCTTGTTAGGCCTTTTCCCACTAAAAATTCATTTCATCAACATTTGCCGAGCACTGTTATATTCACTTGGCAGATCGGAATATCAATATGCATGTTTCAATTTATGACTGCCATCATTATACTTTGAAACATCATTCATCTTGTTTTCATCACTGGTGATCAAGATCTTACATGGAAAGAAGCAGGATCAGATTGGGTTGCTTAAACATTAATCTTTCCCAAGTTCACATATAATGCAATAGTTTACCCAGTATGTAATCTTCGTATGAACATGGATTATGTCAAATATATATCAGGTCAACTACCGAAACCGTCACTTGTACCCAAAGAGCAATGATACTTCCACCCTCACATGCCATGTACCCTTCCCCACTACACTCGACCAGATTCTCCATCAGGGTGTCCCTTCCACCCCTGGCTGCCGTGTCCAGCACAGAGCAAGAAGTACAAGCCAAGCTGTCTCTCACCTCCGTCGTTTCCAACGTGTATCCTTTGGGCTGGAGACTGAGGGCCTGGGCAGCAATGTCATTGATCACTTCTTCCTTTTCCTCTTTCTTCTCTTCCACCTGCACAACAAACAGCATGTTTCACTTCATTTATCCTTTTGGAGGCCAATTCCATGAGCGGTAACTTCTGCCTGCAGCCATATTCTTTTTGGGTGACTGAAAAAATCTGCACACCTGCCTTCTTCAAATTGCTGTCATTTCTTTTCTATTGTTTGTGCAGTTATGGAATTTGGAGTGGATGAAGAGGAATGAATAAAGAACATGCCAATACCAAATATTATGTGCTTTGTGTATGCATCGATTATGGGGGGGAAAAAAATGACATGCCTAATGCGTGTTTACGAGTCATAGAGCCCTGGAGTGCACAGGGTCTTACCATCGTCTCTCAGTTCCCCCTCACCTGCATCAGCCCATTCCCACTCTGCCAAAACATTCTCAGTATCTTCACAATTAAACCCTAAAAACTCTTCATTAGTGTCCGAGTCGAAAAACACCTCCTGCAAGAATCGCCAGTGTCCCATGTTGAAATTTTACTCAAAAACTTCGAAAATTTACGGTAAACAAACCACATGGAAAATGGCGCTCACACAGGAAGGCAACGGGGGTTGAAAGCCCGGTGCATTATGGGATTGCTTCCTTCTGATTGGTTCTTTTCAACCAAATGAGTACAAGCTTACTGATTACACTACCTCTCAATGGGCACATGAGTGCGCCTGCGGCTGTCTCGCCCTACAATGGCGGCTCGGCGCACCTGTGCACCAACGGCTTTCTGAAGGTTAAAATGGAAAGGATTTCATACTCCCAAGGTAATATTGTGGGGTGTTGGGTAGGGTGGGGGTGGGGTTAATGCAACAGAACATTCTGGGCGGTTTCATGTGCAAAGCAAACAGCTAGATTTTGTTATAAAAGCGACTTTCACCCATGAGATTTATGATGATTGTGTATGTATGTTTTGTCATCATGTGTCAGTTTGGTGAAATTTTCATTTTTGTTAAATAAAATCATGAAATGGCCTACGTCTAGTTTTGAATCACAGGATGATGTGGCGCCAAACTGGGATCGATTCACAAATGAGGTAACACTTTTGTTTCCTGCCTTCAACAGTGCCACAAGATCTTTTTGTATTCTATTTAGCAATATTATATTTCCATCCGACAAGATTTTCCCCTGCTAAATAGGGAAAATTGGATGGGTACACAGCTGTTCAGAGCAAGCTACTTTGTTTTGAGAGGCAGGAGTTTACAGCTCGCCCGCAGCTGCAGAGGCCAAGCCGTGAATGCAGGTCAGGGAAAGGGGTGTTTTCTGCAGACTGCTCCCCACCAGCCAGCTAACCGCGCTGTACTCGGTGAACTGAATGTCATCTGTGCGTAGCCGGTCTGGCAGCAATATGTTCATCATTGTTGAGCGGCCATTACAAATGGGGTTGTTGGTTTGATCGTTAGTGGCTGTCATGAAAAATGTAATATATCTGCGTTCTTGAGATGACTGAATTGGCGAATTCCTGACAATTCTTTTAATACCAAACTCGACTAGGTTTATTTTCCTGTAGATAACGTAGATACGGCATGAAAGCTTGTACGCAAGTAAGTGGTCAGGCAATATCAGAACGATGCCAACACACACAAAATCGTGTAAAAATAACGTCATCACTTTCTGGGTGTTTAATTTTCCCTAGTTAACTACTACACAAGTTTGATACATGCCTGTGCTCGGACTACAGCAACAAAAATGTTGGGTCAGAAATGTGTAAGCCTTGTTTGTTTGCCCTTTCACCAAGTGTCTCGCGCGGGACGGAAATGTAAAGCTGTGGGTAAACAAGTCTGACAGAACTTTGTGCGTTCTTGCTAACACGCTATTATTCCTTCCATTTATCCAAAGAAATCATCATTTGGTATTTGACTCCTTCTTGTAAAATCAGTATGTGTTCACACTTTTTGATAAATGTGTAGCTTGCAACAGGAGTCCAGGACCAGAGAGTCCACCAGTCACAGAGTTTTACACAAGCCGTTTTCTCTTCCCCTGACAATGAACCACATGGAGTATCAATCAATCCACATGGCTTGTTCTGAGGGGGCAACAAAAGACTGGTGTATTTGAAAAAGTGATCACAGCCAGACTCTATAGAGGACTGTACTTCAGGTGTTGTATGCATAAAGATCAGTTGATTTTCCCCTCAGCCCCTCCTACAAATTCACACCATTACACACACACACAGAGTTTACTAGAATCAGTGACAGTGTAGCTTGCAACAGGAGTCCAGGACCAGAGAGTCCACCAGTCACAGAGTTTTACACAAGCTGTTTTCTCTTCCCCTGACAATGAACCACATGGATTATCAGTCAGTCCACATGGCTTGTTCTGAGGGGGCAACAAACGACTGGTGTATTTAAAACACACAAAAAGATCAAAGCTAGACTCATGGACTATAATTCAGGTATAGTAGGCAGAAAGGCCAGCTTATTTTCACCCATCCTTTCCAACACACACACACACACACACACACACACACAGTTTACTAGAATCAGCGACGGTGTAGCTTGTAACAGGAGTCCAGGACCAGAGAGTCCACCAGTCACAGAGTTTTACACAAGCTGTTTTCTCTTCCCCTGACAATGAACCACATGGATTATCAGTCAGTCCACATGGCTTGTTCTGAGGGGGCAACAAAAGACGTGAACAAAATAATCACAGCCAGACCAGAGAACTGTACTTCAGGTGTTGTATGCACAAAGATCAGTTAATTTTCCCCTCAGCCCCTCCTAAAAATTCACACCATTACACACACACACACACGCTCACACACACTCACTCACACGCGCGCGCGCACACACACACACAGAGTTTACTAGAACCAGTGATGGTGTAGCTTGCAACAGGAGTCCAGGACCAGAGAGTCCACCAGTCACAGAGTTTTACACAAGCCTTTTCTCTTCCCCTGACAATGCACCACATGGATTATCAGTCAGTCCACATGGCTTGTTCTGAGGGGCAACTAAAGCCATTCAGGTTACAGTGTTACAGCCAAAATATGCTGAGAGGCATTGACTTCTGGTGAACAGACTTGGAGCTCAAGGCACTGCTGCTTAACCCAAATTTGACAGGGTATGCGTGTCCATGTAGGGCCCGCAAAGAACTGGATATGCACATGCATGTTAACAGGGTTCGTACAGAACAGACTTGACAAAATTCACAATTTTTTCACAAATTTTCAAAGACAGTAAAACAAATTTTCAAAGGCACCTTACATGCCTTCAAATTCCATTAAGACAAAACTGTTACCTGTAGACTTTACGAGACGGCACTTTCATTTTGATGCTGCAGAAATGAAATCACTAGTGTGGAAATGAACAGGATACTACTGGAGAAATGTATGCAGTTTTTACTCTTCGGTGGCACAGTTCTGAAGACATATGACTGTCAAAAATTCTGGAACTATAAAGCACACAAAACATTTACTGAACTCCGCATGACACTCTGATGCTGAACAAATGAAAATGCTGGAAGAGCAAGGTAACCAAGGTATTAGAAAAAGTAACTTTCCTCACAGTTCTGAAGATGTGATTGTCAATTATCACACAGTCACTGATCTTCACACAAGCAGATACTACTATTTACATTTTCTAGACTATGTTGAGGAACAGATTTAAGCTTGCCCAGACTGTTGACTGGTCTTGGCAGCTTTTTCTTCCAAGAGCTTGTCCACTTTTTCCAGTTCTGTTGACTTCTCTTTTGCCCTTTTCCGCAGTGCATTACTCTCCGAAATCAGCTGAGTTTTCCAAATTTCTCTGCACCCTCAGCCTTGCTGTCTGCAGACTTGAGTAGACTGGAAATGTCATCCTGCAGTTGTTTTCGTTTCTTCTTCAGTGTCTCCAGTTCTGCATCAGCGGCCTTCCTTTTCAGCATCCTCTTCTCTTCTTCCTCCTTCCTTTGCTGCTCCAGATATTCTCCATATTTGGTCCGGGCACTTGAAGCATAGCACAGCAGCTCCTTTGTAATAGGCACTGATGCTGGTCCACCAGCTTTCCTGACTGCTTCAATTACCAGTCGCTTTGCCACCAAGCTCTCTTTTAATAGATTTTCAACTGTTGTTTGCTTGTGGATGCTGAACCCACGTTCAACAGTTGCTTGACTATGTGACAGAAGAAGCACTTGTTGTACTATCTCCAGTAGGCCTGCAAGTTCTGTCTTGCCAGACAGGTGAGAGTACAGAAGCTCGTCGACTCTGTCACATTTATAATCAAATGTTCTGAATGGTTCATTGTTCCCTACAAGAGTGTCTTCACAGAATTTGGAGAATTGTCTCTTGATAGAATCACAATTCTCTTCCCTGATCCTCCCTGCATCACACAGAAGATGTAGTGTTTGTTCCAGATCTTTGGAAGCCCGTGTTCTGTCCTTCTCAGACGAGGAAGCAATCATGACAGGGTTCAACCAAGTGAGGCACCTCACTAAAGGGTACTTATTCGGGGCTTTCTCCAACAGTTTCTTCAGTAGGCACTTGATGAAATCTCTACATTCCGTCCGGAATGTATACCTCTGTTTGTCAGAGGCTTTGAGTGAAAGCATGGATCTCTTTGCAGAAAACCCAACATCCACTTTGCTTGGGTCCTTTAAGTTTTCTTCAATCTGAATTTTACAGACTGAAAAAGCTGTTTTGTTTTCAATAACTTCATCCTTGATGATCCTCTTCATAAGATTCTTGATCAGTGCACCCAGATCCTGTGCCACGAAGGGAATCATGGGACGGTCGGTCTGATACAACTTCAGAAATGGTTCAACTTCATTTGCAACTGAAATGAAGAACTGAAGTTTTGCCTTCAGCAGGGGATCCCCAAGCAGCCCCATCAAGTCTTTAAAAGAATTGCAGGTTGGTTCATTGATGGTTCTGTTCTTTGCAGCTGAACAGAATGCTACCAAACCAGGGAGAAGATCAATGACTCTCTGTGCTGGTGCAGCATTTTCTAGCCATCTATGCCTACAACATTTCAGGGGTACAACGGATGTCTTTGCCACTTCTTGGAAGTCTTCTCTTCTTGCTGGCGAGTCCCTGAAGAGATTATAGACAGAACAAAGTAGAAGTTCCAGTTCCCATGATGTTGCAGCACATCCTGCACGGAACGCATTGTGAAGAATATGGAGACCACATGTACCAATATTCAACAACTTTGCTGGGGTGCACTGCTCTATTTCTTCCATCAGCATTCTTTGAAGCTTGAGATTAACATGTGGCCCATCCATAGACAGCTGCAGAAGGCGACGATGGCCAAGCGATTTCACAAGTGGACTCAATTTTTCAAACATGTCATCTGCAGTGCAATGTCCAAAGAACATAGAGTCTAAGAACTGAGTTACTACCATATCCTTGTCCCAAAATCGAACATGGACGTCCATCTGTTTTTCCTGCATATCCTTATTCAATGTCTCATCAAAAAGAAGTACATATGATGATGCTGACTTCACTTTTGAAGTCATCCTCTCATAAAAGTATGGTGCAAGTCCGAAAGAACACAAATACGCTGCCTTTTTGTCAGCACATGCAAACGAACGGGCGATCTCACTGTCTGGGAACATTGCCCGGAAAAGCTCTCCCATGCCAGCACAAGAATTCATACTATAATGCGAGTCAACACACTTTAAAACCCACAAAATTTCTGCTTTCAATACATCTGTTGTGATGATACTTCCTGCCAAACTCCCTCGATTGGTTTGGGTTGTGGAAGTTTCAGCTGATGAGAAACTGGATCCAGCTGACCCCTGTGAAGACCCTTTTGTGGAAGCAGAGGGAGAACAAGCAGCAGCACAGGCAGCAAACTGGGTAATAGGCAGCACAGACTGGTTTGCACGTGCTTTCTGCATATGCTTGGCACCTACACATTAAATCATATTTAATTATAAGTAACAGTACATGTACAATAATACATTAACCCTCTGCCCACCGCATGACTTTGTGCTATATGACTATGAGAATACCATGCCAAGAGAGGTAACTCCGCAACACATACACTTGCCATAAAGAAACCTCAATAGAAAATTTGTTTTTAACTTATCTATTCTGTAAAAGTAATGAAAAAAATTCAAAGACATTACTCCATCCAAAACAGCCATTTTCCCCCACATATAGTGAACTGGTACACGAGGAAAAAAAAAAAAATGAACAGACTAACTGTACTTCGGTATTCTCAGTGCCAAAACAATTTTCCCTAAATTCACTGTACCCACAGAACATCATGGATTAGGAGCACAGAGTAATTTTCCAAGTCTAAACAAAGTACTGAAACCTTCAGGAACAAAATAAAGTCATTCTGTATGGTATGCACACTAAATAATCAACTTTTGTTGTGAAGCAAAAAACAACAACCAGGGTTCCACTGACTTTTTAGTTTTTGCGTCAAGAAACGCACGCCTCCGCAAAAATTGCGTCAGCGCTGAAAAAAATGCGTAACAAAGTAAACTGTACTCACTCCCGTCAAAACAGCTCTGAATCACGCGCCTTAACACCGCTGAAGTGCAGAGCAGCTCGCTGTAGGAAAGCGTTTTCTGTGCCACGCGAGTTCGCCGTGACTCTGCACCCTTTGCTAACTTTGCTGGCATGTCTGACGCGATTGATGTCGACTGGCCTTGTTCCGAAGATCTCTCCGAGTCAGTCTCACTCATGGAAGCTGGCCTTTGTTCTTTTCCACATCAACGATCTCCTCGAGATTTCTTCCAGATTCAACATCTTCACATCGGCGCTTTTCTCCCCCACCGAAAAATGCAAACATGTTTGATTGTCTCTTTGCCGTTTTTGCTAAGTAAGCCCGCGAAAACAAGCCGGGTCAGTCAACCTTGATATTATTCCTACACGCTGTGACCACGGTAAAGTTCCCATCAATGGGCGCACTCTGGCATCCAGAATCACGTGGGATGATCGTGTGTGCGTGGGAAGTCATAACGTATTCCGATTGGAAGATGGCACCATCGCAGACGCGGGAAAGATTCCATTTTATTTCGAGGGGGAAAGGATGAGGCGTTTTGGAACATTCTTGATCTAGCAAAAAGTCAGCGAGTGCCACAGAGTAAAATGTGCACGCACTATCACTAATTGGCGGTGTCAAGCAGTCTGCTGTAGGTCTGTGCTGTGTTTTGCCCCTCTGACATAGGCTTGCGGTTGAGAACAGGGTCCTGGGAAAATTGCGTCGCTAAACGCACGGCCGCGAAAAAAATGCGTAGGAAGGCAGAAAAACGCAATAATTACGCAAAATTTTGCAATAAATGGAACCCCTGAACAACCCAAACTTCAACAATTTTGTTAAACTGAAGGCATCGCATACAAGAAGATTTGTCTTCTAACTACTGAGGGGAAAAAATAACAAGAACAGATTACTGAATACTGGGCTTTAGATTGTGATGGAATTCAACAAAAATGTACTTTTGCACAAGTGCACTGAGCAACCCCCCCCCCCCCTTTCCCCCAACACACACACACACACACACACTGTGGTGATGATGTACCTCTTGTCCGGCTCCTCTTTGCTTTTTGATAAACAGGCAGTTTTTATTTTAGGCCAGAGTTTATGTTCATCCTTTTCTGTTGCTTTTGTACAGCAAATAAATTTGTTTCTCGTTAAAAATCTGCCAAAATTCTGATGAAATCAAAAGGCCACAGGTGATGCGCCCACAGGCAAATCATGGGACACACCCTCTGACTGACCCAGTTTCCTGGCCATCAAAACAAGGAAAACTTTTGGGGGGCTTCACTTCTTGTAGCCAACCACTCTAGTCAACAATTAAAGAATCTCTAGCAAGTTTTGTTTTTTCGAATTTTCTTTTTTTTGGGTCTGAGCCCAGCAGCAATGGGCTATTCGACGTCGTCATTATCATCGCCTGAATCATTATTGATTCCGGCCTCAAAATCAGTCAGCAGTTGATCTTTATTCATAACTAGGTCAAGATTGACGTCCGAATCGTCTTGCTTCAAATCTTCTTCAAGAGTGTAGCCCGCAAATACGCTCTCTTCATCAATATCACTTCAGAAAATGAATTCTGCAAGTTGCATAGTTACTTGATCCGCCATTTTCCCAGAAAATCTTCACGAAAAAAAAGCCGAACTTTGAAAATTCACAGCAGCGAAACTACTCCACCAAAACTCATGCAACAAAAACCAAAATGGCGTCCAGAAACGAAAGTACCGGAAGACTCTTCTGTCGCAATTGCATTCTGGGATATGCGATGATGAAAGCGAAAGTCGTTGACCGAGTATTCAGCGGTCGATCTCGGTCGATCCAGTATTCAGAAAGAGGAAATCTCGCGGTCGATCTGGTAGGCATTGGGTTAAGCAGACCAGTAAGGTACGAGTATGGGTGAATAAAAAAAATCTTTATGTATGTGTGCGGCTGTGTGTGAGTATGTGTGTATGTGTATGTTGTGTATGTGCTTGTGTGTGCAAACATGCAAGCAAGACTGTTTAACTGTATAATGCTTCCACCCCCACCCCCCTCCTAAATTGTGATTTACATACATGTATTAAGACCATAAAATAATTCAATAATTCACACTTGAATTAAAACATTTTAAATCTATGACTTACACAACATCCCCTGAATGCCCACAACCTATTAAAATTAAAACATACTCTGCTTTTTTCCCCAATGCAAATTTTATGTAACAAAAACAATAACACACACACACACACCACCACCACCACCAAACAACAACAACAACAACAACAACAACACACACACACACACACACACAGGCATACACACACATGCATGCTTGAGCACGCACACACACATGCATACACACAATGCATGCACACAAACACACACACACACACACACAGGGTACATAATGAGAAACATAAACATCTAACTTCTGAACAACAACAACAACAACAAAAAACAACACACACACACACACAAAAATTCATAAATATGGCTTACCCAACAAGCTACTAACTAAAACTAGACAGCACTCTTACTAACTTTTTTCCCCAATATAAATTTTATACAAATACACACACTGACACACACACAAAAAAAAAAAAAAAAAAAAAACATACAACCACCACCAAACACACAAAAACAAACAAACAAACAAACAAAACAAAAAAACAACACCAAACACACACACAAAACATGCTCCACAGTTTCGCTATCAGCAACTCGCTCACAAACTAACCAAGCCTGAGTAGTGACTTACCTTTGCTATGGCTAAGAAGAGCTCCTTCTCCCATGGCAGCAACATCAATGGCTTTACAGCACAGTAAGCAAAACGCTTTGCGTGTGCATTTTTCGTCTTTTCTAATCCATGATTTGTACTCTTTCTTTTGAAGCCAGCTATCCTGGAAAGAGCAAGGCATTGTCAAATTTTGGCGGCGACTCGACTCGCTCAGCTCGCTTTCACCACGCTGTAGGCCCAAATGGAAGGTATTAACCCTCTTGACAGCTGAGCGCCCGCTAGCGCCCAACCGGAAGTCACACAGCCAAAACGCTGAGCGCCTGCCAGCGCCCGGTAAAACACGTGGCAACAATGGGCGCCGCCATATTTCTCGTAGAAAAGGAAGTCTCGCGAGAACGTGACTTCCTTCTTCCTGTGGCCATTTACTTCCGTTTGCAAAAAACCGCGAGTCGATACGTGCCGTAGTTCTCGAGTTACGAATTTTTAAAGTTTTGTGGTCGAAATGCTGTTTTTCGCCATCGCTAACATTGATTTCTGCCGTTCTATAACGAGATCTAGTGATGAAGATACTGTGATTTGTAGGATTTAGGGCATAACACTTAGTGAAAGTGCTGGTAATGAAGCTTAGAGTGACCTAGATTTCGACTGGGATGATGTTCCAGGTATGATTCGGAAGAAAGTTCTGAAGAAGATTTTTTTTTTTCCCCCCCCCCCCCGAGTAAATGGCTCATGTGATATTCTTCAAACTTATGATGTAGCAACATATATATTCGTAGGACTTTTAAAAATTATTTTCATTTGACTATTTCCTTTCCTCTCTTTTAAATTAATTTTTTAATTGGGTAACCATGTTCAAATTACGGAGTTACTTACCTTGCCGACGGTTTTTCGGCGTAACTAAGCAAAGGTAAGTGCATGCAAAAGAGGGTTAACCAAAGCTTCCTTCCGGCAAGGGACATAACTCTAATCATTAAATAGACGATGCAGAAGACGGAAGTTCAGTCGGCGATTGCAACATACTGGATTCATTCCAACATCGTTTTTCTTTTCTTTTTTTTTTCTTTCTAATAAATGATGCATGATCGGCTCCTTGCATGTTTTTAATTTTGTGCTTGACAATAATTGTGATTTTCACAAATTTTCACAAATCCACTTCAGTTTTCAAAGTTGTGAATTGCTTCTCTATTTGTCCCAACTTTTCACAACTTTCATCGTGTGTGTGAACCCTGATGTAGGGAGCTCAAACACTAGGACATGCACAGGTGAGCAGCCCATGGATACCATTATTCAAATGAGCACAATTTGCGTAGCTGTCTATATCCCTGAAAGCAGCAATGATTCAGCAACATTCTGATGTATATTTGTCTGAGTTTCTGAGCAAAAACCAAAATGATTCAACAATTTTTAC
The DNA here is from genome assembly GCA_018398815.1 of Conus ventricosus. NCBI lineage: Eukaryota > Metazoa > Mollusca > Gastropoda > Neogastropoda > Conidae > Conus > Conus ventricosus. The sequence continues at coordinate 1,956,664 of CM031619.1, forward strand.
AAAAATCCAGACCAGTTACAGCAAATGGGGAAGCCGAGGTCATGCTGAGCAGTGACAGCGCCAGTACTGGCATGAATTTGACAGAAAGAATCATCTTATTCGATAATTTAATTGATGACAAAGCCACTGAAGTGCGTTTCATCTATATTTTTGTAGAAACCAATTAAGCAGACATGACTGCGTTGAAAATCTTGGGTCAGATGCTGAAGTTGTGATCAACCTACATTGATCTGAATGTGAAATGATAGACTGACAAAGATCTGAGGGGTCAGTCACAGCAGTTTATGAATAATGGTATCATCTCACCTCAGGACCCTCAAAGTACAACCAAAATTATAGAAACATTTCTTTTCAATTCAGTTTCCAAAAACTGCTTATAAACTTGCTTTTATTAAAGATCAGGTGAAAGCTCATAAACCTTGGTCAAACTACAATCCTTCCCTCATCCGTTAATCTAAACAACAGTGTAGCTTGCAACAGGAGTCCAGGACCAGAGAGTCCACCAGTCACAGAGTTTTACACAAGCTGTTTTTCTCTTCCCCTGACAATGAACCACATGGATCATCAGTCAGTCCACATGGCTTGTTCTGAGGGCAGACCTGTTGACCCTAAATAATGAGTGTCTTTTCTATAAAGGATATGCACAAATCTTTTTTAAAAAAAACACACACACACACATTAAAAAAAATTTTTAATAAAAAAAAAACGCAAGGGAGGGGGCAGGAGAGCGGAGAGGAGACACAACCTAGCATGCATGAGTTGTTACTCTTTCAGACCTGTTTACCCCAATTTCGTGTACCTGTAATGTCTCATAAAAAAACCTGTAATTTCAGAAAAAAAAACTGTAATTTTCATAATCGCAATATTTAGCGACTTTTTGCACTTACACATGTATATCAAATGTAAAGCATTTATACCATAATAACAAGACTTTGGTTAATTATACAATTATAGTATTTAATTTTTAATAACACTTTACTTACCAGTTACCTTCAAATTGTTCAGCTACCAGGCACTCTCAAGTCTGTTTCATGCTTGAACTTGTGAACACCACAACTGGGAGTGGGAGTATCCTTGTATTTCATACACACAAATCACTTTATGATGAAGAAGCCACTCTTGAATACTGTTTATAAGTATACTAATGTTGCAAGTCACTATATCGTATATGTTGTTCAGCTAGCAGGCACTCTGAAGTCAAGTTCATGCTTCTTGAACTTGGAAACACCACAATGATAACATCAGACACAGACAATGGCACGTTCATTTTCACCAAGGTTTCCGTTACCATTGCTTCTGCCCTTATGACAGACAAATCATCGAACTCCTTTTTGGTATTCTTCTTTTCAGTCGTGAAAAACGATGTCAGTTTCTGTGAAGACTCGGCATCTTTCTTCGTTTCAACGTACTTCAGGTGTTTTTTTCGTTTTGCAGTGTAACTCTATGTCATACTGGCCTGAATGCGCGATAGAAAAATCCGATGAACAGTAACCACAGAAGGCATACTCTTCGCCAAGTGACGATCTCTGTATTCCAGGCGTCTTCAGGTATGATTCACGGAACTGTTGCCGAACTTTTGCAACTTTTGAACATTTGGATGAACCAGCCGTACCGTGGGCGCGCGTGTTCGCTTTGTCGCCATCTTTGCAAAGGATAAGACGCAAGGCACGCTGGGAAACGCTTCAATGTTGTTTGCCTTTTGACCGGAATCGTAGCAAAAGAAACTTTGCGTTTAAGATTTTTTTTTCCCCCCCCCCCCCCCCCCGTAATAATTTTTTTTGGCCGTAATTCCCGTAATTTCGATTTTTTTCCCGTAAAAATTACGGCAAAATCGTAAGAGTAAACAGGTCTGCTCTTTGGACACAGCATATGAAGACACCACCCTGGGTACTCGCTAAAATTGTAATTATCGCTCAAGAATTTGTGTCTCCAGTTTCCCTCCCTCCCCCTCCACCTCTATTGAAAAAAAAAGAAGCTGGTCAATAAATGGTAATTGTTATTTGTAAGGTGACAATGATCAGCCACCAGCAGCCTGGTCTGAAAGTCATGTAACACCCTTTCCTCATCGCCTTGGGAGAATGCACCGTTTCTAAGAAGAGGTTACACTGCTCAACGGAAGTGGTTGCATCCCCTGAACCAGGCCATGTTTTGTCAGCAACAGTCACAAGTATGGGGAGTTTGTGTTATACTCCCTGTTTGGCTAATACAGAGGTGATTCTAGGATTCCCAAAAAGGGGGCCCAAGGGCCCCCTCAGTGTAAAAAAGGGGGCCCCCCAGGGGGGCCTAAATTTTAACTATATAATTTCTATATTTTTCAACGGCAGGTACTACTAGTGTTATAAATTGTTAAATCATAGTATTAGTAATCATTCAGAGGATTAATGCAGACAACCACATTCAATGATTCGTTGATTTAATCATTTTAGTTTTTACATTTACATGTGTTAAGTGAATGAGTCCATGCCAGACTGAGAGAGTGACAAAACAGTAGACTGCAGTCTCAGGCATGTCGCTTGCAGACACAACACTGTCTGGTTTTGATGACGAAAATCCCGAACCACCATCATGATCACAGAAACTTGACACAGGCTCCGATTCCCGCTCGCATGACGAAACAGAACTAACCCGGTCCGACTGACAGTCTGATTGCGATCGCGTATCTACATCTCCACTGTCGGCACTGGCACTCGTTGAAGGATAACTAGGCGGCTGCTCAGTGACGGTCGAACACTCGCTTTGTACATCCAAAGAATCATCTGCCTCTCCTCCTCTCTTCGATTTCTTCGCCCCTCGGGGTAAAAGAAAAATCCAACAACGTGCCTCGTTTCGCCATGATGGAACCTCAGCAGAAACGCAGGGCTGCCGTACCGCGAGCTGTGATTGGCTGAAAGCAAACTTTCCAACCAATCGCAGTTGACTATACAGACATGCGTTTACATTCAGTTCCTACTGCTCATGCGCACAAGGCTGACCTTGATATAGCTGATAGCTCGATGACAGCTTCGCTTGCTTCGCTCGGTAGATTACTAGGCCAAGCGGACGCGAGATTAAAAAGGCAAGGGAGTGAAAAAAAATTAGCGCAGTCACGACTGGCGAGCGCGGCATTTCTTGTTTGTGTGCGGAGCAGCGGCCGCGCTGGGCTTACGGTTTTGCGTCTTTCGATTTTTTTAAGCGGTATTCCGCTAATTCGCGCTCTAGAATCACCTCTGCTAATATACTTACCATGTCAGACCATAGCATTCAACGGCAGTTAGCCAGCTCTGTCAGGCCGAATTTTATCCGTGGCCAATGCAGTCATAAAACAGTCACGTGACATCACCCCACTTCCGCCTCCGGAAGAAGCCGGTGTCAACTTCTTCTACCTCATTCAGCGAGGCCTGTGCGCAAGGTAACCCCGAGAACCTTTGCGCTAGAGGGGAAGGTAGGGAGGGCATTAGAGTCTGACATGGTAAGTATATTAGCCAAACAGGGAGTATAACACAAACTCCCCATTTTGGCGTCATATACTGTACCATGTCAGACCATAGCAGAATTTAAAGGAATCGGAGGAGGGCGAGCGCCCTAGTGGTTCTCGGGGTTGGCCGTTATGGCTGCATTGGCCGCCACAAAGGAGATCCCTTTAGAACCGTCAGCTCTGGTCATGCGGATATCCCTCAAGTAGAAGTTAATGAAGGGATTTTCCGAACGCCAGTAGGCTGCCTCCAGAAGATGGCGCACGGGAACAGAGTACTGGAGCGCTGTGGAAGTGGCCAGTGCTCTGACCTCGTGGGCCCTGGGTGATTGGGCGGGTAGATCCTTGTGCGCCTGAGTGTAGGCCGATCTCACCGTCTTGGAGAGCCACCTAGAGATAGATCCCGCCGAGATGCCTCTAGTATTGTTGGGGTTGAGAGAGATAAGGAGTCGCCTCTGGGAGGTGCGCCTGGGGCGAGTGCGCTCCCAGTAGCATCTGAGACACCTAGCAGGGCAAAGGTTAATGTGTCCAGATTTCTCTCCCTTTCCCCGAGATATCCGTCAGGGAGCGGATGACGAGGGAGGGAGAGGGGGTGCCCGGTTCCTGATTTTTTAGCTAAGGACTCTGGAAGGAACTTGAGGGAAACAGAGCCGTCCCTGTGGAAGGCAATATCTCTGGGATCACCGCTGAGGGCGTGGATCTCACTTCGTCTTCTGGCAGAGGCCAGGGCAAGGAGAAAGGTGGTCTTAAAAGAGAGAAGGTCAAAGGGAATCGATGTAATGGGTTCAAAAGGGGGCTTTCTGAGGGCGTCGAGGACGATGAAAAGGTCCCAAAGAGGGATGCGCCTAGGGGACTGGGCTTCCCGTAGAGCAACTCCTCTAGAGACCTCTCTGAGCAGGAAGTCATTGTCAAAAGAAGGGCCGCCCAGTTGGCGAATGGTGGTACAGATAGCCGATCTGTAGCCCCGGATGGAGCTAGCTGACAGCTTAAGCGAGGAAGATAGGTGGGAGAGGAAATTGCCTATCTGGATGTGGAGGGGCAGTCCTGGGGAACCAAGTTATCTGAGCACCAGGCTACCCATTTCTCCCACCGGTAATTGTAGAGGGACTCGGTGCCGGCTCTGCGAGATGCCGAGGCTAAGTCCCTCAATCCCTGAGAGGCCCCTGCCCCGGCTAGTGTGTCCAGGACGGACTGGGGCCTGTCCGCGTGGGGAGTGGATGAAGATGTTCGCAGTTGGGCTGGCATAGCAGCCACGCGTGTAGGCGAAGCATCTTGGGATTGGAGTGAGGGAGACCCGAACGGGGTTGTCTCAACATGTCCCACCGAGGGCAGAGCCGTAGAGGTGCACCGAGGGCAGAGCCGTAGAGGTGGAACGTGAGTGAGGGACTTGAGGTCTGGGAACCAAGACTGGGTCGGCCACCACGGGGTTACGAGGATCAGCCTGGGTTTCTCCAGCCTCGCTTTCCTGATCACCTTGTGTAGGATGGGAAAGGGCGGAAAGGCGTACGCCAGTAGGCCCGTCCAGGGGAGGGAGAGCGCCATCGACTGCGTAAGCCTGAGGGTCCGGGACGGGGGAGACGTACAGGGGCAGGGCGGTGGTTGAACCTGGTGGCAAACAGGTCTATCATGGGAACAAACCAATGTTCCCACACCACAGACAGGGTTAGTCTGTTGAGGGTCCACTCCGTGTGGAGTAGAGACTTCGACCGGCTGAGGGAATCCGCCAGTATGTTGCGGGTTCCTGCTATGTGTCTCGCGCGGAGGGTGATCCCCGCGCGTGACACCAGCGAAGGAGGGCCTCTGTTCTGAGGGAGAGGCTGATGGAGCGTGCCCCCCCCCCCCCCTTTGTTGACATAACAAGCTACCGACGTGTTGTCCGTGAGAAGGAGAACATGTCGGTTGTGCGACCTTGTGCTGGAAGTGGAGAATGGGCTAGCCTGACCGCTTCCAGCTCCAAGATGTTGATGTGAAGGCGGGCAGTCTGTGAGTCCCACTCCCCTGAGGTATGACCGTCCTCCAAGTGGGCCCCCCAGCCCAGGTTTGAGGCGTCTGTGTACAGTTCCAGGGGTTGGGTTGGGAGGGAGATGGGGACCCCGGTTTGAGAGAGTGCCCGGAGTGAGCCACTCCTCTATCGCCGAAAGAAACCAGTGACCGAGGGGAATGACCTGGTCCCAGCGGTCGGAGGTCTGCGACCAACGTCGACGGAACTCCTCTGAAGTTGGCGTTTGGGGACTCGCCCCAGGGGAATGAGGGGAGACAAGGACTCCATCATTCCTATGAGGGAGGACAGGTTTCTGGCCGAGGTGTGGGGTGCCTGTGATAGGCGGGAGATGAGGTCCAGTATGCGTGTGGACCTCTCCGGGGTCGGGGAGACTATCATGGAGATAGTATCGAAACTCATCCCCAGGAAGGCGAAACCTCTGGCTGGGAGCGAGTTCGCACTTCTTGGGGTTGGTGACAAACCCCAGTGTGGAGCAAAGACTCAGGAGGCGGTGGTGTGGGCTTGGCACTGGGCCCCGGGAGGAGGCCAAGACGAGCCAGTCGTCCAGGTAGACTAGGAGGCGGATGTCCTCCTGCCTGGCTAGGGAACCATCTCCTTGACAACCTTCGTGAAGAGGAAGGGTGCCAGTGAGAGGCCGAATGGGAGGGCCCTGAACTGGAACACTCGGCCCTGCCAGACGAACCGTAGGAATCGTCTGTGGGCCGGGTGAATCAGGATCTGAAAGTACGCGTCTTTCAGGTCTATGGAAGTGGCCCAGTCGAGATGATGGATAGAGTCCCGGGTCTGGGTGGGGGTGTCCATCTTGAATTTGACGGGCCTGAGGAACTTGTTGAGGGGGGATAGGTCTAGGATGGGCCTCCATCCTCCTGAGGGTTTTGGGATCACGAATAGGTGAGAGTAGAAGCCGGGTTGGGGTGGGACACCTCTGTGATGGCGCCTTTTAGGAGGAGCTCTTGGACCTCCACGTGGAGCGCCTCTGCTTGAGCGGGGGAGGTTGGGCGAAGGAGGGGGAGTGTGCATGAGGGGGGTCGCTCGTGGATCCAGGGGAGACGATACCCCTCCCGTAGCACCGCCCAGACCCTGCCTACCCCAAAATCTTACTATCAGGAACAGATGTTATAAAAATCAGGAACAAATTGAAAATTTCAAAAATTTTTCGGAACACTCAACCTTCCTTTTGTGGACACAACCACGCGTGTGTAGGTTCACACACACACACATTCACACACACAACACCGTAACAATTCTGCAAAACCCCCTCTCTTTCAGGCAGAAAAAACAACTTACCTTTAATTAGGCTACACTATGTACATTGCATGTTCATGCATGGTTTTCACTGTGCAGACTTCAGAGACCTGTAGTAGGCACTCTTCAGGTCTGCATAGTCCGAGGTCTTCTAATGTTTTTCGCCGCTATTTCTTTTATAATGGCTGTCCCCTTACTCCTGCCACACTGAAAAATTCTTTGCCACATCAGAGTTCTTTAAACATCAGTTTGAAACACTTTTGTAAAAGTATCCAAAACGGTGAAAGGCAGATTCAGTTCAGCAACAAGGTCGACGAGCATAACTTCGGCACGAATGACTTCATCTGTTGATTCTGCTTTGCTGGTCGACGAACTGGTGAAAAATCCAGAAATCTTGCGAGTGTGACCACAAGATATCTCAAAGTCCTTGTGTTTTTTTGGATTCGACATGTCGACGACAGTCATCTTGGCCGCCATGCGCGATGGAGAACTCGCACTGGCAAATCGTGCACCAGCAAAAAGTTTTCCCCTTTCCGTCCTTCTTGTAAACATGACCACCTCTCACTGTATTGTTTACGAAAGTTTGCCGACGGCGATCTTGTTTTTTTCGCGGCTGCCGCTGGGTCCATTTTGAGGTTCATCATCATCTGTCTCGCACACATCGCTTCGCAGTCTTCATGCTAGCCATGTTTGATAGTCGAGCGCGCTTTGTCTGAATCTCGGCTCCGTTCGGTACGTTTCGTCGACGGATATGGCAGTGTGAGCATGCGCACTGCGCTTCAATTCAATCGTCCTAACCGTCATCCGGTTTGTCCCTCTGTGAAAAATTGTCCACTCCTTTGATTTCGTTTTTTGTTTTGTTTTTTTTTTGTTTTTCCGGAACACGCGATCCCTGACCGTAACGTCCGGAACAAACCTCGATTTTTATGTTTTTCCGTAACAAATACGGCTATTCCGGTACGGTAGGCATGTCTGACCGCCACTACCCAGGGGCTGAGGCCCATACGTCTCCACCGGTGGGCGTGCCTGGAGAGGCTGCCCGCCAGGGGGGGCGGGGACGTGGGTAGAGGAGAGGGCGAACGGGCGTGTGGGGGTGCCGCCCGATCGGAGTCTCCCTCGGGTTGCGGCCCCAGTCATCTCCGGGGGCGAGACTGTTGGCCGAACCGAAAATTTCGCAGCTGTGCTTTGGGTTTGGGCCTGAGGGGAAGATTGGGACGCTTAGCGGGCCGTGCGGTGTTGGAAGGCGATTGCCTGGGGTAGGGTTTGGGCCTGGGGAAGGACCTATGGGGGGTCTATCAGGGCGCGGCAGTGGCCTGGGCGCAAAGGATGCCGCCTGCTTGCGTTCCTCGACTGCTTGTGTTATCACGTCAGTCGAGTATTCGCCGAACAGCGAGTGGTCCTGGCCCGGGACACACCGCAGGGCTGCCTTAAGCGCAGGGGAGAGAGAGGTCCGTGCCAGCACGGCATCTCTGGCCACCAACAAACAGTTGAAGTGGCTCGTAGCTGCGCTGTCCGCCGCAGCCGAAAGATGATGCGAAATCCTGTTGACCAGGTGTCGCATAAAGGGGTCGCTAAACAAGCGAGAATCATTCTCCTGGTACGCCTCGGAGTCCAGGTCCGAAGGCCCAGGGCGGCACCATCGTCCCCGGGCCATAGAGCCTCCAGTTGCTGTAGGAGCATACCTAAGTAGGTATGTCCCGCTGTGGTGTGGAGGATGCCCATCCTGGCTGTTCGGTCCCATTCCTTTAAATTCTTAAAAGAGATGGTGCCCGACGTAGGGGGGGGGGGCAGGTGGGGGATCAACCGACGGTCGGACTGTGAAAATGCCCATCTCCCTGGTAACCGGGTTGTCGGTGAACAGGGAGGCGACCGAGGGGTTCTTGCGGTCCCCAAGGAGGGTACCGACTTGGGCTGCATTAGGTGCTGAGAGGAGTCCCTGTCCTGGAGGGGGACGGCCTGCGCACACCATGGCGCGAGTAGCCGGTCCTTCCCAGAGTGAGGTGAGTGACAGGGGGGCGACGATCCTTGGTTTGGAGACCGCTGGGCCGGGGGGGGCCCGGTGAAGAGGGAGAGGACTTCGTCGGCGGGTACGGCCTCCCTCCTAACGAGGTCTGGGCGCCACCGTTCCACCGTGCGGACATCATACAATGAGGTGGAGGCTAGGTCCTCCTCATCGTCCGCCTCAGGGAGGTAAAGGTCCTGGCAGGGTTCGGAGCACCCCTCGTCGGAGCACGGCGGCGCCCGCACACTCACAGCGACTGCATTCAGTCCGCCCAACGCTTTGCCTTGTGACTGGGGCTAGGCCCTTAACGAGTCAGCCACCACACGGCCAGACGCTCTGTGTGTTTTTGGACGCTTCGAGACTGGTGCAACATCTTTAAGTTATATTTACTGTACAGAGGTTTTTTTAACTATAATTTCTGTATGACAGCAATGGCGCAGTGAGTACTTGAGAGTGTGACAAAAGCTGGCATTTCAGTCTTCTCTGTGAGTACCATAATTAAGTTCGTGTTTAAAACTTTCTGACAGAACTTTGCGACCGGCGCAACCAGCCTGTGCTGCGCGCGCGTGCCGTGCGTCGTTGGCCGGCCTGGTAAGCCGAAACAAAGACGGAGGTGGAGGGCGAACTATCTTTGGCCGAAGTAGGCCAGGCGTTGTCAAAAATCTTTGTGAATGA